>CM023456.1:119564624-120155570 GCA_013339765.2 Haemaphysalis longicornis | reverse complement strand
ATGGAACTGCAATAGTCAATGAAATTCGATGTCGGTAGAAATATCTACTTTGCACTTCCCCCTCCACATAAAGAGCACCAGGTTGAAACAAACGTCATGTGCGTCACAGCTTCTTAAAATTCTGATGTTTTCCTACCGCCTTGTACCGGTGAGCTCCTGTCACCAAAACGGGCCTCCTGCCTCGCGTTGATCATTTATTCTTGACCGCAGATTCACGATGACGCACTGTCAGTGCGCGACTCAGCCAAACCGTAGTACCGGTGAAACAGACACTCCTCACATATCGCCCGCACGCTCTCCCGTGTTCTCCATCTCGCACCGAGCATGATACAGGGCCAGTTTTTTCTCCCCCCCCCACCCCCTCCCCCCCCCCCCCCCCCCCCCCCCCGCGCAAACGTGCTCTACCGTGCAACGCGATTAAGCGATCGGAAGCCAATGCGTCGCCACCACTGGTGCGCGCTCCAAGAGCAAGAAAGTAGTTCGCGTCGCATCTGACAGATGACGCCACCAGTCCACGGCGCGCGCGCCGCTCGTGGGACCTTGCTCTCGGTGGTTGCACTCGGTCTCTGCAAGAGGTATGTGTCAACATCACCCTCCCCCTCGCGAGGGGAACGATCAAATGCAGAGCATTTCCGGGGCGCGAACGACGTTAAGTAGTTTGCGTTACGTTAATGTTGTTGCACTTGTGGCAACGCTGACGAGAGAGAGCGCTCGTCAGCAGTAATTTGAATGAGTCAAGGATATAAGGCGCGTCCGTAGCCTCCCATTCTGTCTCTGCTTTTTGGCGCAGTCGGTAGAGCACCATGAACATTGCGTTCTGCCCGCAGGGTCGAGGGATCGAAACCTGGCGCCGGATAGTATTTTTTTTATATAGTAGGGAGGGGTGCGGTGCGGACTACGGACGTCAACGCGGGTGACATCGTGAGTTACTGAAATTCTCTGCATTTAAAATAAACATATCAAGGATTGATAGTTGACTGGACAAAATACAGTGACATGCTCTGTCTTGTTATTACATTTTATACCAGTGTAAAGACAAGGAATGACATTAAGGTCCAGACCACATGTATGCCTATATGAAGCTTTTCCTGCTGTTCCTCCATTTCCCGGCCGTGCTGTTCCACCAGCGAAACAGCGGCACTGCCTTGATCGGCTCGCGGCAGGTTCCCGGCGCAGCTCAGGGTATCCAGCGCGAAATTCAGCGGGGCTGTTTATGTTGACATGTACAGCATCTAGAGCGGGCACAGGAATGAGACGTTGACGTAGCCCTTGTTTTCAGCTTTATACGAACAACAATGTCCTTAACTCTGGAGGTTCCGCACCTGCGGGCGACTTCAGGCGGTTCTTCAGGCTACTTGAACTGCACCCCAACCTGGCACGATACATTTCGTGGGGGGCATGGGCTCGGTGTGCCCCCCCCCCTCCCCCGGCTACGCCCCTGGGCGTAACATATTTTAAATCCATTTTAATCTTCGCCCGCAAGAGAAAGCCCAGAGCGGGCCGACATGACATGATCTGCTACTTGCCCCAAACTGCCGACGTCGGGGCTCCCGTGACGAAGCCGACGCGCTGGCTGTGGTTGGCGCGCGCTGCTCCGGCGTGTGTACACGTCATGCTTTTGGGACTTACGTCATGCTGCCCGGGCGTGTGGGACGGGGAAGACTTCAGCCGGTGTGGGCGCGCGTGCGCTCGCTCACGCGCGTATCCAGAGCGGCAGCGGTACCGCAAGAATGATGACGTCACGTGATACCTCCTGTCATGGCGTCCGCCCGGCGTTCGTTTTGTCGAAACCGAAACTGACACAAATAAACGACACCGTAAATGAATGTTTACGCTGCGTTCGACCGTCTAATGTGCCATTCTATGATTAGTGAGCTGGTAGGCACGCATAGCGGCGAAAAAAACGTAACACGAAAATTTCGTGTCAGTACTCCTTTAAGGCACTCCGCACCGTTACAGGCGAGCTAGTAAGCCGTTTGACTATAGGGTTCTAACTCACGGTCGTAGTCCGATGGGTAAGGCGACTGACACTAACTATGTCTGGTCTACCAGACACAGGCTCGAATCCTGCTGGTGCCTGTGTGATTTTTGCGATTGTAAATGCTATGCGCACGGACGCGGACCGACATTGTGCGGTCCTAAGGTACTCCGCACCTAATAAACATTTTAATACACTGACACTGCCGCCTTGTCGTTCAAACTCACAACACCCGGTGGCCGCCGCCTGTCACGCTAACATTTTAAGCCACAGAAGCGCAAAGGGCCTCAACCGGGCCACAGCGATAAAAAATCCTTGCTGCTTGTCTTTCTCTCTTCGTTGACCTTCAGTTCTCGTGACGCGTAGTTCGTGAATACAAATCCGTTCCAAAACGCTCCCAAGGGCTTTCCAAGTAATGCTATCGCGTCGTACATCTAAGACCCAAACGTAGATGTCATCTGCCACTTTTTTCATGATGTATTTTGCTTCTGGCATGGAAATAATGTGTGCGCCGAATTCTGTCGGAGAGGGGACCTCTAGTGCAAAGAAAGCGGGGCGTATTCACTGCTTCGCTGCTGGCTGTTATACACCAGGCTATGCGTCGTCAATGACATGGGGGCAATCAGCGCGTGTCTCTTCTCTGTGCAAAAAATTCACGCATCTCCACGAAGTGAATCATGACGAGTGGGTGAAGCTCTAGGGATCGTTCTTACTGTAATCACCCGTGAGAGTGCTTGCTGCTCCTAAGACGATTTCCAATCCAATCCAATCCAATCCAATTCATTTTAATCTAATCCAATACAATCCAATACATTTCAATCCAGTCCAATCCAAATCCAATTCAATCCCATCCAATCCAATGCTCCTCGCGCATGCACAGCACGGCTATAGTGCCTAGAATATACTCCATAGCACGGCTCCATAACACGGCCCCCAGGAGCTCTCTCTCTCTAACCTTTTGTGAGCCTTTTATTTTGTTCTCGTTAACCTTTTGTGAACCTTTTGTTCACAGATGGTTCGATTTACACGGTGCTACACCGAACGCCGGACAAGCCTCAGCCTTAAGGTGCTTCGCACCTAAAATACCCTACACCATGAAGGAAAGCAGAGGTCGTATTAATTGGCATGGGGCGCGTGCCGGCAATCATGTGTGTCGCCATAGCAACCGGGACGCGCACACAATCATGGCGGTATACGCATCAGGCCGTCCCACTGAGTTCAAAAGCATTACGTTGTGGAGTAACATGGGTGTATTCCTTTCACACTAACCGACATACAACTGCTCCTCTCCGCGTCGGAATGCGGGCTCAGCTCTCATGGAAGCAGATACACAAGTCATGTTGCACTCGTACGCAAGTGCTGCCAGAGCGCAGCGGAAAACATTTCATAAGGGGTGGGAACAGCAATCGGGCAGGGCATTCCTATCTCTAACAGATTTCAGAGAAAGACGTTTGGAATGCTAAAAATAATTAAAACATCAGGATGGTAAATTGGAATGCGCTCAAGATTCTTCACAAATTTTTATGCTGTTGTTCCTTCGTCTGGCTGGATACGGGGGTGGTGGGACGGCTGAAGGCACTGATGTTCGTCCTTTGCTACTTCCTTCCATGCAATCTTTTTTTAAAAATAAACGGAGCTTCAGAGTGCTCCATGAGACAGAGCGTCTTAAACTTGTAACGATAATATCACACCTACAAAATTTAGTAACAAGGCGCACAGATGAATTTTGAATTACCTCAAATTTATTCATTGGAATTGTTCGGGTCCCAGACAAAGGCGGCATACTCAAGAACCGAGCGCGCGCGCGCGCAGCACACCGGTTTTCTCGAAGCTCGGAGTGTTCGCACCTAACAATTGTTATAGTTCACCCCAATGGGACGCCCCAAAACAAACAGCGCTCGAGGATTATTCGTCTACGACATCGTCTCAGCCAAACCTGGATGGGAATTTGGAAACTGCTGGCGTGCAGTTTCTAGGGACAAGTGCCATTGGCAGCTGCGTCATCAAAAGGAATACGGCAGGGAGGGCGTAGGTGTTCTCAGATATTTTTATGTGCAGTTGAGGATCAACGGACACTTTAAAAAAAATATTGAGACCTATTTCTCCTTCACAATTTTCAAGGTTTCTAAAACTTGATTTCACACCTTGTTTGTGCAAACACGCGCAACACACGATATAGCGCATTATTTCATTTGGTAGTAGTGGACTGAACCACGAGACTCTCAATGACAGAACGAAAGGGAACAGGAATGTCACTTCGTTCCGACAATATTCTCCAGTCTGTAGTTCGCCATCGAACAACGTCGCAAATCATTCACTTACGAAGAATTCCCTCCCTTTCTCTTTCGCAGCGACTCTCATGTCAGTGCATATCTGTTAATGAAATCTTATTTTGGATTTGATAGGTGGGGGATGGCCAATCCCCCTCTCCAAAAATTCTGCCCCACAACCACGGCAACCGCCGTGGTTTCAGGGGGTCCAAGCGTCGCTACGGCACCTAGAAGCCGTGGGAGCCGGGCAAGGGCTCTGCAGCGCCAGCTCAGACTGTAAAGCCTTCCGGCTAATGGTTTTTGTTTTGTTTCGTTTTGAGGACATATTAGAGCACCTCCGTACCCGACCGAAGTCGGGATGGAGAGCTCCAAAAGTGCACATCTACGGTTGCCGCAAACACCCCATTCATTTAGTCTTTTCTTTATGACCCGGTGATTCCGCAACAAAAGAGCATATTTCAGAAGTACAATTTATGGAACAATTGCACTGACTTTCCGCAAAAGTTTTCAGCAAGTATCTCCATCGGTATATTAACCAGAAACAGCATTTCACAGCGTTCAAGCTGCAAAGGAACGAAATAAAAGAGAAAATTAGTTTGTCTGGCCCGTCGTGATGCGGGAATTGTACGGCGCTCTCCAGAGAGGGCGCCACATGTGGTGACGTTGACATCGAGTTTCAAATCCTCCCGGTTCTGTGGTTTCATACAGTTATTGTATGAAACTGTATGGACGTTGAACGGAAGTCGATTCCCCACCCATTCTGCAGTCTATGGCGTAAAACCTTCGCCAAGCGAGATTTATGAAATGGAGGTGTTTGTAGTTTTCGTAGCATTGGGCTTCAGTTGCCGTAAGTTCACGATGTAGGGTTTCATATGTAGCCCGCTGTTTTCTGGCGTTGCGGGGGTGTTCACCGTAAGTGGTGGTTTACGGTATCGTAGAGCATCGGTTAAGTACGCTTCGTAAAGCAAGCGGTATTCTTCTGCCACGAGAATTCGCACTTCCTCTTGCGAATCGGGTGATGTTGAGGTCGCGGCCGTTTCATTCTGAGGAGGGCTCCAGACTACGCGTGCTTTGTGGTGGTGTCCTCTTCACGGGTGGTCACTGTTACGTGTGGATCTAACAGATGGCGCCACGCAGTCAAGCCCAGCGCGTAGACGGTGGTATCCACCCACGGTGTATGAAATCCGCCGGCGAGGCCCCACGAGTTTGAGTATTTGGTACTGACTACAGTGACGGGGCCCGTCGCTTTAAAATCTGCACTACAGTGACGGGGCTCCCTCAATATAACAAAATCAAAACCAGCCGATTAGCCGCGTTTCTCGTTCTGGGATTTCGTTCGGACGTGAGAATCATGAGCTCCAGCGGAGCGGTAATGGCGGCTCGGTTGAGCCGCGGAAACAGGCCTAACGGAAGCGACAGCGAAGATTATCAGGTAATACTGCCACAACTGCCCACCGGACGCATCGTTCTGAACACGTTGTTTTTGCACGGCGACGTGAAGGCTAGACCGTTGAAGGTCGAGGATTTCAGGGACGCTCTCACACGGACTGGTTTACTCTCCGAGGTTGTCGCCTTGGGGGCCTACCAAATCAACCATGTGTGGGCGATAACTTTCAACAGTGCCGAGGCGACGAAGAAGATGTTGGCTGTCAACGAGTTTCAAGTCAAGGGCCGGCGGTGCCTCGTAATCGACCCGCAAGACCATCAGGTCAGACTCAAGCTGCACTGGCTGTTGCACGGCGTCGCCGACGAAGACATCCGAGCAGCGTTCGCGCCGTATGGCAAAGTGACTGAGGTGAATAGGGAACGCTGGCGCGTCCAAGGCGTCGCTGACAAAGGGTCCACGACTAGGTCAGTGCTGTTGAAAGCTGAAAAAAGGGCGTCAAGTTGGAGGAGCTCCCGCACCAGATAAGGGTGGCTGGGGAGCTCGCTCTTGTGGTGGCAAAACCCTGGCCGGCCCATACAGTGTCTTCGCTGCAACGGCCAAGGCCATGTGCGGCGTGAGTGGTAAAAGTGCCTCGGTGTGCCAAGTGCCGGCGTTTACGGCATGGCGAGGCGCAGTGTGTGCCTTCATACGCGTCGGTGACGGGGCCCGCGGACATCGAAGGAGCGTCCGAGCACCTTATGGACGTAACGGAAGCCGAGGAAGCTGCTCAAGGAGCTGGTGGTAGCGACCCCGTGGAAGCTAGCCCCAGCACGCCAAAAGAAGTAGGGACTCAGCCAGGAGGGGGGAAATGACGAGGTCGCGTCCAGCAGACGCGGTAACCATGACAGAGACCTTCGAAAAAAGCGCCGAAAATCGCTCTGAAGCCGAGGCCCGCGGGAGCATCGTTGGAAAGACAAACAGAAGCAATGGAAACCAACCGAACTGAGACTGCGACGGGGTCCGCCAAACGCCCACACGTCGATTCGAAGAAGGAAAAGACAACGCAGCTGGGGACGCCAACATCGGGAGAGCCACCAGTGAAAGCAACGCAGACGCCGGCGGTCGACGCCGAGGAGCCGGCCTCCTGAGCGGCGCCCATCGGAAACGCCACCCCAGACGCAGAACGCAGGGGACAGCGCAGTGGCGGGCGGGAGCGCCTAGCCGGGCGATAGACGCGAAATGTAAGCGCCACGCTCTCGTCCTCTATGTGATTTAAAATGTCTGAGGAACCCACACTGAACGTAGCTACACTCAACGTCAGGGGTTTGTCAGGGAAAAGGAAACAAAGCCAAGTGCACCGATTGATAACGGAGCGTGACGTTGATGTGTTGGCAGTTCAGGAAACTAAAGTTCACGGGGAGGAAGAGACTGAGAGCATGGTGCGGCGTTTCACGTCGAGGTACTACGCGTGTGTTAGCCATGCAGTCGGTACTTCGGCGGGGTGCGTGCTTCTTGTGCGAAAGGTGCCGGGTTTGATCGTCCAAACCGTAACGTCGTGTGTGTCAGGAAGACTGGTGGTTTGCGACTTTCCTTTGGTGGTCACCAGTGGCGAATTGTGTGCATTTACGCACCGACTTCAAAAGACGAGCGGGTCAACTTTTTTGCCTATGTACGACAGCACCTTTGTAATGATAGGCAGATAGTATTATTAGGAGATTTTAATTGCGTATTAGCCGCACGAGACAAGGTAAGCAGCAGGCCTTTTAAGGATGCGAGCACTGAGTTGTTGTGTAGGCAGATTGCGGAATTCGGGTTAGAGGATGTAGCGGAATGCATGGAAGGTGGAAGAAGTGTGCAATACACTCACTTTCAAGGCACAAGCCATGCCCGACTGGACAGAATATACTTATCGTTAGACATGGTGCCAAAATGCCGCAACTACATGGTTTTGCCACTGTCCTTTACTGATCATTGTCTTGTAGCATGTAGAATAGGGTACAAAAAACGGCGTAACACTTTTACATGGGAGTTGTGGAAGCTAAACGAGACCATTATTTATGACGAAAATTTCAGCGAAGGAATAAAGTGACCAGCTTAGCAAAATAGAAAAGGGAGCCACAATACGTTTTCAGAAATATGGGAGCTCGGTAGCAAGCAATTAAAATTAAAGCTATTGAGCGGGCCAGTTGCATAAAGTATGAGCAAAACATGAAGGAAACGACGCTACGAGCAACATTGAACAAGCTGACGGAGCAAGAAAGCTCAGCACCAGGTGTGTTCAAAGACGACATTAGGCAAATTAAACAAAAACTGGAGGTTATTGACGAGGAACGCTATCACGGAGCACTCGTACGTGCAAGAGTTGACCAAACGAAAGTCGGTGAACGGCCTACTAAGAGGGCCTTGGGACTCGAAAAAGCACATGCTAGGCGAAATCATATAGCCGAAATAGAATGGAACGGCATAACATCTGGAGATAACAAGCACATCGAACGTGCTTTCTTCGAGTATTATCAAACGCTCTTTTCTTTTCGGCCTGTCAACAGTGAAACCTTTAAGAAAGAATTTTTAGACAACATGCCGAGGCTCGACAATGAGACGAAGGAACGATTGGAGCAGTCAATAACATCAAAAGAAGTAGAAGAAGCAATCGACAATCTAAACCCAGGGAAGTCTCCCGGCCCAGATGGTTTAAGTGCGGCATTCTACAAGGCGTTTAAAAGTGAAATAGCGCCGTTGTTAGCGGCGGTTTTCAACGAGGCTTATGATTTGAACTCTCTGCCAATGTCCTGTGGATCAGCTCACACAGTTTTAATTCCAAAAACAGAAGATATAGGAAAACTTAAGAAAGTCACAGCATATAGACCTATCTCACTTACCAATGTCGATTATAAAGTATTTATGAAAATTCTCGCCAATAGGCTTCAAGGTGTGATACATGAAATAGTAGGCCCTCATCAAACATGCGGCATACGAGGACGGTCCATATGCACTAACATTCATAAGGCTAGGTGCGTGCTTGAGTGTAGTGACGCCACGCGAGTGCCTGTCGCTATGCTCAGCTCGACCTTGAAAAGGCATTTGACTGCGTGTCACATGAATTGTTGTTCAGTATTCTGGATCATATTAATGTTGGTTCTGTTATCAAGGAGGGGGTGGCGCTCGCGTACCGGAATTGCAGTACGCGGTTGATTGTGAACAAGACATTGGGAGCGCCCATTAACGTGCAACGCTCTGTGCGCCAGGGCTGCCCGCTCAGTCCACTATTGTTCTGCATTTACATTGAGACGTTATGTTTGCGAGTTTTAAAAGATGTTGATATTCGGGGGTTCCGCCTTCATGAGTCAGAAGTCAAGCTTTTGGCGTATGCAGACGACATTGCTGTTCTCTGCGAAGACAAGTTCAGTATCATGAGAGTAGTGGACATAACAAAGCTATTTAGTGCAGTTACCGGGAGCTCAGTCAATTGGGGAAAGTGCCTAGGGTTTTGGCACGGCGAATGGCAGTCAACCCCCGGCACTTTTGCCAACGTCAGCTGGGTAACGACCCAGTGAAGTACCTCGGTGCCCCTTTGCAGTTCTATAGGGACAGTGAGCCGTATTGGCGTGAACAAACCCAGGAGATTCGCGCAAAGGCAGATAAGTGGAAGGGGGCTTTTTTGTCAACATTTGCTAGGGCAACGGTGTGCAATTTGTTTTTCATTTGTAAATTGTGGTATGTAATGCAGGTACTGCATTGCCTCTCGTGCGAATGTGCAAAAGCTGCATCGGGTGTTGCGGTTTTTGTGTGGGACTCAACCTGGGAGAGGTGCAGCCGCACCAACCTGTTTAGGAGAGTGAAAGATGGGGGACTGGGGCTGGCGCATTATTTGTGCGCCAGCTGGTCAACAGATTTCTTTTCTTAAGGGATGTAAGAGACCCCTTTCTTCGAACAGTATGTCAACTGAGGCTGGGCAGGGTACTTCCTGACTATGTTGTCACCACCGAGTACCTGTCGGAGGGGTATTTTTGGATTTTTGAAAGAAGTAGTTGGGAGTGTGAACTTTTGAGTGCACGTTTCTCTAAAGATTATTTACGCACAGTGAAGCGGAAAACCTTGTACAATGATATTGTGGATGTTTGTCTTCCCTGTGCCCTTGTACAGAGCTATGTACTGTGGAGGACCCGGCCCAGGATGTGCTCAAAAGGGTGAAAAGAATGCAGGTTTCAGCCTGGAGTAAAGTCTTTTTTCTTTCGGCTACACACGGGAACATTATTAGTCCGGACTTTTATGGAAGAAAGGGGGGCTTTTTGTGCCATGGGGGACAGATTGCTTTAGCTGCAAATCGCCGGAGACGAATAGACCACGTTTTTTTGCATTGTTGGGAGGGCGTATATTTTTGGATGTTTTACAGAGGACACTTTGCAAAGACTTCCCGCTAAACCCTCAGGCATACGGTATCTCTCCGTAGACAAAGAGGGTGGAATGCCTTATGACTTAGTCATGGCGCTGGGCCTCCACAGCATATGGCGCTCACGCACAGCAAGATTGTACAACGACGTAGATGCCCGATCCGCAAAGCAGTACTTCAGAGAAAGTGTAGGTCGTTATGTGGAGGTAATTAAATCTCAAGAGGTATCGCCTGTGTGGCTGCCAAAGATAGAGCAGCTTACGTCATTGAAAGAGTTTTAAAGGAATCACTATGCCTAAGTCGGGCCGCCTCACCACGTGTTTGTCGTATATTATTTACGCTGTTGATCTGTGATGTGTTGTGAATTGTCGAATCCAGGCAATAAAGAAAAAAAAGGGATTTGGTGTAGTGGTTCAGCCGCTGACTACGGCGGTTGTAGTCCGTGGTTCGATACTCGCATCGTGGTTTTTTATTTTTTGTGTGTGTGTGTGGCCGCGTGGTTAGCGTTTTGTAACAGCAAAACAATTTACGCGGTGGGAGCAGTCGGTCTTGGTTTTTTACTCAAGCGGCCGAACCGCTCCCGCTCACTGGAGCCAAGGCCGACGTAGCCATCGCCAGTTACGCCCGATCTCCTGTAATTATTACCAGTGATTAATAATTAACAGTGACTCTGGCTAGTCCGTGAGCGGAACCGGTTTGGCCGGTTAGGTAAAAATCAAGACCGACTGCTTTCTCTGAAATATTGTGAAGTGGGCGTCGGGTGGCGACTTGGAGATCCGTTCGGATAGAGCTAGAGTTAGTCCGACCATCTGTAATTATTAATAATGATTAATAATTATCAGTGATTCTGGCTAGTCAGTGAGCGGTAGCGGTTTGGCCGGTTGGGTAAAAATCAAGAGAGACTGCTCTCAACGCGAGTTGCGTTTCCTCTGGACGGAACTTTAGGGGGCCCCGTCACTGTAGTGCAGATTTTAAAGTGACGGGGCCCCATCACTGTAGTCAGTACCTTGATTATTCTCTACCTCCTTTTGGCGGAGCGCGGTGAACCTTGAGCAGACGACGGCATCGAGTTACGTCCGCGGCCTGTCGGCCACTTCACTTTCTCTTCTGTGCTGAAGCCATGTGATCGCTTGTATTCGCTATCTCTTCCCAAGTTCCTACGTTATAATAAACCCAGTTAACCCAGTATTATAACCGAAGTCCAGTGTCCAAAACAGAACTCCGAACGAAACAGTCACCACTAATGCCGCCGTTTCTTCATCATATTTGGCTGCATCGACGTACACCGCATTGTCGTGGTGTTCGAATTTCCTCCGCAGGAAAGTCACTCTGGCTTTCCTTCTTTTTGTGTGGAAGGTGGGGTGCATGTTTTTGGGAAGCGGCAGCCGGTTGCGCAGGGTTCAAATCTGTGTCCTGCTCCTGGGGACCGCTGGGTCCCGCTCGGATTGTAAGCCCTCGAGCGGCGACGTGGGCTGCCTCATTTCCCCCGAGGCCGGCATGGGCCGGGGTCCAAATTATAATTTGTTCTACCGGGAAGGTTGGGGAATTCCGAGCTAGACTTTTGAGGGCGAGTGGCGAAATAAGGCGACGGACGAAATTTCGCACGGCCGTTTTAGAATCTCTGATTATAATCGCGGGGGTAGGTGAAAGAAAGATACCCATTTTCAAGGGGTGTAACGCTGTGCAGTGAAGTTCGTTCTACGCCCAGTCGGTGGTAGTATGCAGAGACGGTTGCCAGCCGTGCCCGAAACTGACGCAAATACACCAAAGCGGTTCTCTAGGGGAAGTTAAAAGAATGACATGTTCGGTAATTTACGTGCAAAACTACACTGGGGCTTTGAGGCGCACTGTGGTGGAGGGCTCCAGATTAATCACGACTGCCTGAG
Organism: Haemaphysalis longicornis; assembly: GCA_013339765.2. Classification (NCBI taxonomy): domain Eukaryota; kingdom Metazoa; phylum Arthropoda; class Arachnida; order Ixodida; family Ixodidae; genus Haemaphysalis; species Haemaphysalis longicornis. Next base: position 120,143,680 of record CM023456.1, on the reverse strand, counting down.
CATGTTTAGAAATCCCCACACACGGACGCTTTTGTTTCCTGCTTCCACCAGGCAAACGGCCGCCGCTGCCGGGATTGGAAACAACTTCATTGGGCTCAGCAGCGCAACGCCTTACTTACGGAACCACTGTGTCGTGTTTTCCGCGGGAACTGATGCCGGCCTTAACATTGGGTTAGCTAACTAAAGCGGGGGCAGATAGTTAACGCCAGTATCTCAAGAATTAATTAAGGCATATATTAAGCAGAAACAAACTGAAATGAAACTTGATATATACCGTCTAATTACACGAATTTTAAAACTACTTTTCGATATTCCCGCTTCACCGTCTCCGCCGCGAGCTCTGGGAAGCGTGGTCATCGAGAGGTTCGGAACAGCTGGAGGCAAAGGACAGGTCAACGAACATCGCGACGGGGCACCTGCGTCGAGACGTTTCTTGTCCTGATTTGTAAGTTACTGTAAAGTTATACTGTTCGAGGCGCAGAATACACCGGCCCAGTCAAGTTTTGATAAAGGACAGCCAGGAAAGGGCATGGTGGTCAGTTACCACGGTAAAGTGACGACCGTGCAGGTACGGGCGAAACTTCTGTACAGCCCAAACAACGGCAAGGCACTCCTGTTCAGTGATCGTGTAATATCTCTCGGCCGGTGTCATTGAACGGCTTGAATAAGCAACAGCCCTCTCCTTCCACTCTGAATTTCTCTGAAGTAGAACGGCCCCAATGCCATGCCCACTTGCGTCGGTGTGTACAATGATGGGCTTTGTCTCGTCAAAATGGGTGAGCACTGGGCCAGATTTGAGGGCGAGTTTCAGCGCTTCGAAAGCATGCTGACACTCACCGGACCCGACGTAAGGCGTGCCAGGACTGCAGGAGTCGGTGCTAGGAGACTCAATCGCAGCAAAATTCCGCACAACACGGCGAAGTAGACGCGAACCAGGAAACTGCTAAGCTCTTTTACTTGAAGTGGCCGAGGAAAGTTGCTACCACGATATCTATCGGGTCGGCCGTTTGCCTTCTTTGTTAACAACGTGACGCTAGTACTTTGATGGTTTTGCTGCAAATGGCATTTTTCTAGTTGAGCTGGATCAGCGTTGATTAGACACGTGAGGACTTCATCCAGACGCTTGAGGTGTTCATGAAACGTCGACGAGAAAACAACAACGTCGTCTAGATAACAGAAACAAGTCTTCCATTTGAGTCCCCGGAGCACAGTGTCCATCATCCGCTCGAAAGTTGCGGGAGCGTTGCAGAGCCCAAACGGCATAACGTTGAATTCATATAGGCCGTCGGGAGCCGCAAACGCTGTCTTCTCCTTGTCCGACTCATGCATAGGGATTTGCCAGTAGCCGTAACGGAGGTCTAGGCTGGAGAAGTATTCGGCTCCTTGTAGGCAGTCGAGCGCGTCATCGATCCGTGGCATTGGATATACATCCTTGCGGGTAATTTTGTTAAGTGACCGATAATCAACGCAAAAGCGCACAGAGCCATCCTTTTTTTCAACCAATACCACTGGCGAGGACCATGGACATTGACGACGGACGAATGACGTTCCTTGTATCATATCCGGCCACATTTTCCTCGATGATGTTCCTTTCTGAAGAAGAGACGCGATAGGGTGGCGACGAACATGGTATCACCATAAGTTCGAATATGGTGCGTGGCAGCGGTCGCTTTGAGGGGAAAATTTTGGAATGTGTATCAAATGAAGCACGGTGCTTGTTTAAAACTTCCAGTACCAAGAGTCTCTGCGCAGATGTAATATCAGGGCTGATGGTGAGTTCGAGAGAAGACTGAGGTTTCGGTTGTGCTTGGGGAGGTGCAGGCTGGGAGTTGAAGCGGAGCTGGCGGGGAGGAGTGTGAGTATCTTGGGCCGAACAGAAGCAAGGTAGAGCCTCTGCGGGAGGAGGACACGTTCAGTTGTGGTGTTCTGTACAGGGATGAGGCAACGTCCTTGAGAAAATCGGATAAGGCAGGCAGGAACGCCGATCCCTCACGAAAGGAGACGGCAGAAGGGACGACTAGCATGTCTCCGTCAGAACGGGTCCTGCCGAAACCGAAAGAATGTGCTCGTGAACGAGGCAGTACAACATAGTCTTCATTAATACCAGGGGCAGGGACTCGGGAGAAGTACTGAAGTGTTCAGTGTCCAGAGGCTGATTGCGGGCGGTGTGGCAACAAATAACAGCAGACGCCGAGAGAGAAAGCAAATCCCAGCCGAGGATAAGCGTGTAAGCTCACGGAGACAACGCGGCACATTGAATGTGGTGACATAGTCCATCGATTGAAATAGGAACTGTACAGTGTGCCGTTGGCCGGATGGAAGTCTTGTCAGCGCCATGCAAGACGGCCCATCGTACGGAGTTTTCATTTTGCGAAGTCGAGTGCACAAATCTCATGAATAATCCGCAATACTTGCGCAGGTGTACACAATGCTTTAACAGAAATGCCATCAACTGATACTGACAACACGTTAGATGGATTGCTTTGGAGGTATTGTTATCGTCCCAATCGATGCAGTTTCCCCCCAAAAAAACTGCATGGCCTAGTTTTCCGAGGGGTGGTTGGTATCTGATTGAACACAGTGAGGAGAGCTAAATCAGTACGGTGGAACGGGGACGGAGAACTGGCGTCGGTATCGCGGAGTTGCGGGGAACATCAGGCGGAATCCGCCGGTAGGTTGAGGTCTACGCGTTGGGGACTGTAGGCTCGTTGGCGGGCAGCGGTAACGGAGTCTGCAGGCCGTCACGTTTGTCAGGGGTATAACCGCGTCGTTCATCCTGCTGGCGCCTCCGACAAAAGCGGGCGATGTGGCCACGGATCCCACGATAATAACACACAGGTCGATAGGTCGGAGGCTGAGGACGTGGTGATTGCCACCCCTGTGTGGTAAGGCCGCGGCACCGGAGAAGGACGGGCCACGCGGCGACATAACCGGGTTGGGGCCGAGAAAGTTATCGGTGCCAGCGGGATGGGTGGTCGTCCAGCAACTTCAGAGCAAGGTGGCGCGGACAAAGGAGCAACGTGATCAGAGATGCCTGTATCGGCCATCGACGCCAGCTAGATGATGTCCCGTAGGCCCGGTGTGTAGGCGGGTTGGGATCAGGTCGGTGCGCATTCAGCGGAGTGGTAGTTGAGCTCTTCACGAATATCGTTCGTATAAGCGTGCGAAGATTTTCGTCACCAAGATTCCGAGCGGTCGTCGCCGGCTGAAGACGCATAGACTGAAGGTCGTCCAAGCGTGTATAGGTAGCCGTCACTTCAGAAACGGTTGTCGGATTTTGGACGGCGAAGGCGTTGGACGCGAACTGCGCTATCCCTTTCAGGATGTGACGCTCACGATCCGCCTCCGACATACCCTTGTTCACCCGCCGGCACCGGGTTTCTTTTTTGCGGCGTTAAAACGAGCTGCCGAAGACCTGAAAATCAAGTGCAGCTGAGTGGTGAAGTCCGCCCAGTCAGTGATCGAAGCCGCGTTGTTTAAAAACCACGTCTCTGCCACTTTCGTCAGGTAAAAAGAGACATTCTGGAGCTTCTGAGTGTCGTCCCAATGGTTGAACGCACTCACCCTGGCATAGCTATCCAGCCAGTCCTCGCCATCCTCTCTAAAAAGGCCGGCGAACTTCGGGGGATCGCGCTGGCTGGTGGTGACGATGCAGTGTGCCGGTGCGCCTCATGGTGCGCGGCGCTAGACGACGACCTGAACGAAGCTCTAGGGGTGGGACCGGAGAGGTACACAGCGGTATCAAGACGCACCATCCACCACTTGACAGACCGGGGTCCGATGTGACGTTTATTGCAGGAGCTCAGACGCTAGAATGTCTCGCACACCATGATGATGATTATGTGCAGGAGTGAAGATGAGGAAGAGCAGGCATAAGAAGTAGTGCTGATAATTATGATTATGAGGGAGAAATTGGGGGAAGAGGACATGTATGAGAGAGATAGACGGCCGGCAAGGGAAATGGAACGAGTGCGAAGGAGAATGCCAGAAGGGAGAAGGGAATAGAAGGGGGCAGGGAAAAGGAGCAGTTGAGGGCGTGCAAAGGGGAGAAGTGTCGTTACAGTGAACGAGAAGAATGGTTTGTCGTTGAAGGATCGCAGCAAGAAGAAGGAAAGAGGACGGGGCAGGTAAGATTGAGTCGCGGATGTTCAGCTAAGGAGAGTGGTAGGACAGAGAGAAGGGGAAGTGGAGGAGGAAGGGGGAATAGAGTGAAAGAGGTCGGAGGAAGGATGGGGCGTTTGATTACAGGGGTGGTTAAAGGCCTATCGCCTTTCGGCGATAGCTCTCTTAGATAGCTCTCTGGACGTAATCAGCAGCCAAACAGGCAGACACGGGACCATTTTCTACAACAACAGTGTCTGAAGTGCCTGTCGCACTGTGGGCCTCCTGAGAAGCATGACTTGAGCGCCGCCCGGCAGCAGTTGGGCTGATGAAGGCTGAACTGGCCTGGTACTGGCCTCAAGGACTTCACTAACGCTCTTTCGGCCAACGGTGGTGGTGGTGGCAGCAAAGATATGGTCCACACCAAGTGAGGGTGATTGTCCACGAAGAAGTCGCTCGGCGAGAGGAATAGTACTGGGCACAAAAAGAGACAAAAACTGGAAATTAGGAAAACATCTAAACGAAAAATCCGACATCAAATTTACTGCAAGAACTAAGGCACAATCAGAGCTGTGGGTCGCAACGCACAAATAAATATCACCATCGTTGTCACCAGAACCTTCCAGGTGAGTGGCTCAGGAAACGGCTGACTGTTAGCCAGCGTACTGGCAACCCTCGTGCTCGTTGTACCATAGACATTCAGCAGACAAAACAACCAGCACCATTGCCGTAGCTGCCTACGAAAACCAATGGAAATATGAAAACAATCATCATGGTAGTCGTTGTCGTCGTCGAGGAAGGAGATCGCCGAGAAACATTATGTGAACCAAAATAATTGTCGCCGTAATCTTTGTCGAAGCCTGGACAGTCAGTATAGATTCCGCTCGGTGCCTTAAGCGTGCTTTCGGCGGTTCCAGGCAATTCAGTTTTAGCCATTCTCTTAAAATTACCATTGTGTTCGGGCGCCTTTTGGGTATGCGTCATGCTTTTTTGTATTAGGGCAACCTCCTTCTCCGTTTCATTCAGCTTATTAAACCTTGCAACTTACCCCTGCAACTTTATTACCGCCTCACCAAAACAACATGCTGTTTGTTTTGGGGGTGGAAATAATAGGAGAATCATATTTACGGCTATTTTCTATTAGTCCGGTTGATCCGTATTTGGAGAACTGAAATAGTCTTCGAAGAAGAAGAAACCGGTGGTTGCCGTTGGTGCGGGGCGGTCGGTCGATCCAATCAAGCAGGCGTCAGCTATGACGGCAGGAAAGCTACCATCTGGTTTCGCCGTACGTACACGTACTCGCGCGTTGACTCCAACTTCGAAGTCCCGCCGGAGGATCCTTGCAGCAACCATTGGCGTAGCCATCGGCACCAGCTGCTTGCTTTTAATAGGTAGGCCTTACGCATTCATCTCACTATGCAGGAAGAAAAAGGGCATGTTTTGCTCAATGCGTCATGGACACGCAAGAGTCAAGTAGACCAGAATGAACACCCACGCGGGACATTGATAGCGACTTACCGATATTTGTGGTTGATAGAACTAGTACTGTATTGACTGTTGCATCTATTCCTGGTTACGAAGTATGATGCCATTTGCGGACCGGGATTATACGACGTGTAAACAGTTAAAAAATGCGCCTCAGAAGGCTAAGCGTCTTAGAAATATAGAGGTTGCTGCTTACACGGCTCGATATGCCTCATATACCTTCATTGATTGCAATGATTAACGCGTCGACGCAACGCAGACGGTGAGGCGCGCCGTAGTGGAGGGCTCCGGATTAATTTGTACCACCGGGGGTCTTTAACGTGCACCGAAATCTCGTACACACGGGCTTTTTGGCTTTTAGCCTCCACCGTAAAAGCGGCCGCCGCGGCCGGGAATCGAACCCGCGACCTTGTGATCAGCAGCGCAACGCCTTAGCCACTGATCCACCGTGGCGAGTGCCCCATATGCCCCACTGGGTAGATTACTATATATGGGCACGGTTATGCGCCAGCATGTGGGGCATACGCCCTTGCTTCTGCTGCCACGACATTCTCATTGCGCTCCAGCGGACCTCGTAGCGTGTAGGCGACACTGGCATAATGCTCGAAAGCAACTCTTACGCCTCCTTCACCAAACGGTTGCTGGACGCCAAATAACAAGGAATATAATAAAGAATAAGGATGATAAATACAATAAGGCATACGGCACTTTGTTGCAGAAAACTAGCAAGAGTATACATCACGTGATAACGTTAAAAGTAGGCACAGGCTTGACGTGACGTTTCTTTGCAGGCATCCTTGCAAGCCTGGACGTCTTCATGCCCAGCAGCAGCATCAACCGCAAATTGAACCACACGATGATTGGCGTGCTCAAGACCTTGATTGTAGCCGTCCTCAAAAGAGCCCATTCGGGCTACTTCATGGACAGGAAGCCCGTCATAGGTGCCACGGGAGGTGTAGGCCTCGCAGACAGCGCCACCCTCGACGGACACCACGAATTTCTCAACGACACGACGCACTCGGACCCTCTTGCAGCCAAGAACTCGTCTTTGCCCTTTAGCGCCCGCAAGGGTAACCACCGGCAGTACCCCGTTCCCGATGATGACGGTCGGCCCGTTCCCAAAGATGGGAACGGCCCATCTTTCAAAATTGGTGCTAGAAGCGATGCGGGCCTGGCTTTCGGTGGCGAAGTTTTTCATAGGGATAATTCTGGGGTGAATGAGATGGGACAGTCCTCCCCTGCGCCTAACAACGTATCTCAGTCCATAAACGAATCGTACGATGACCGAGCGGCGTTGTTCGCGCGAACGTGAGAAATATACCTCAGCTGATTATTCGGTCAAATGTCTTGCTGTCTTCGTCATTCCTTTATGTGTGGCCCTTGCAGGCGTTTCCCTATTCTTGTAGTGAAAAAATTGTAGGGGCGCCCATGTGCATGTATTTATTACTCCGTGAGCAACATATTCGCCATTTTTAATAGGCGGTGTAACGATGGGGCTTCTAAAGACGGAGCAAGGAGTACGCGTCGGTCGAGCCGCGGGTTTGCCAAGCAGAGGAATGAGATGATAATGCATTCTTAAAAGTCCACGAATGGATCTTTTAGTACTTTTTGTTGGTTGCCCGAGTTAGGTAGTCCGAGGTGAGAATGCAGGACTCGTGGACGCACTGATAGAACACAAAGGAAAGTAATTTATTAAGAACTAGCCGGAAGGTGACCGGCGTCGTCCATGCTTGGGCGTGAACTGCCGGTCCAGGCCCGCGCAATCTAAGTCACGTGAGTCACTATTGTAGTGGGCCCCACCAGGTGGCGGTACTTGTCCGCTGTACAGCACATCGTAATTACCCAAGAAATTGGCGAGCTCGCGCACGTCAGCGCGTGCCTCGCGGCGACCTTTCGGCAGTGAACAAAATCAAGAAAATGCCCAGTGCTCATGTGTGCGTGCCTCGCGACGACCGCCCAGCGTCCCTCGGTGCGTATTTGTCAAGCGAAGCATACCCACTTACGGAGATTGGCAAAGATGGGCGAAAAACGACTTTAGCGTTCCCTGTTACCGTGGCAACATTTGCTCGGAACAAGAAAGACGTGATAGCGTACGTCCCTCTGAGTGAGGTTGATGTCCAATGATTATCCCTTCAAGAAAAATGAAGGAAACTCACACTTATAGCAACAATTATGGAGTATAGGTCGTTGCGGCAGCGAAGAAGAGGCAAATCGGCTGCAATCGTGGACTTTTTTTAGCGTTTATTTTGCCACAGGGCATACATAAGGGGTATGGGTTGATGATGAGGAAAGTTTGTTAGATGAACTTGAGAGTGTTCGCTTCGCCGTATAAATTCTAGGAGGGAACGATGATGTGGCCCATATATCATGTGTTGTATGCGGATGCGTCGTCTACATGGAGGCCCCGTCGCCGCAAGATGTCACAGACTCGTAGGACGCAAAGCGAGGCAAGACCACAGCAAGTGGTGTATGTCGGCTATTGCATCGCTGCGGTGGCAAACTGGGCAACCAGGGTCTGTAAAACAATCTTTTAAGTGAGGCCATTGGCGGGTCACGGCATGAGTTAAGGCCACCCCCACCCGGATCCTCCTAAGCCCAACCTCCTCGGCACGGGTAAGACCCGGGGGAGGGTGGCAGCACACGGTGGAATTAAAGCACGTGTGCGGCGCCGGAGGTGTTCTTTCCTAGTCAGCAGGAGAGTCGCATCATCCAGCTCTAACGGGGAAAACCACCGAGATGGTCGTGATCAGTTGCGTACTGCTTCGCTACCTTCAAGTACGTCTTACGCGTTAGTGTCAGCTTCCTTCATTCTTTTCTGAAGCTTTTTTGCCTTAGGCATTAATACAAACCTGAAGATATTTTTGATAGGTCTGTGTAAGACCTCAAAAGTATTTTTCCATATTTAGCTCAGTTTTAAGATAACCGGCAAGAATGTGCCCGTCAGCAGGCGTCCCACAACATTTGATTTACTGAGTTTAAGTTGGTGTATATGAACCATCTGATGCCGTAGGTGCCGCGTAACACTTTGGTTCTCGTTCAACTTGTTTTGAGATGCATACCGTTGAGGATGGAACGTTGATTATGTCGCCTTCTGAAGTGTTTAGGTGAAGCGTTACGCTGCTTCGGCGAATGGTCTGCACAGGGATTGACTCTCATGTACACCACTGAGATATAGCGAGGTTATGGGAGGGAAAGTGGAAGTTAGGCAACTGTTGCTTTTCTCATATGTAACAGCAAAACGCATGCCAGCAGAGTACGTGCTGTCCAGAGCTAAACAACTTTTTTAGACTAACACTGCAAGAACCTTTATTAGTATTCTATTGGGGTAGGTCTGATGGAAGAGAAATTAGTCATGTGCAGCTCTACAGTAAACGAAGGGTCGATCAGAAAGTCAGCATAAGTACACGGAAAAACGCGGCATCTTTTGTTGGCAAACAGTTCTTATAACCCGCTTCGAAACTAAAGCATCTCACTGAGTTTACGCTTATCATCCCACGGCTATAATCTGATATAAATTCGAATCGCTGTGAGTGTCCCTCGCACATCTCGACCTAATAGTAGGGTAAATGAACGGGAAGTCGAGCGAAGACAGGGACGTTATCATGCAGAGTATCGTCAAAACAAAGGTAACATATTCCTTCAATGTAGTTGTGACCATGAGGGTAAAAATATCAGACCGCTATAATACGTAGCAATTGTTTGTAAGCTGCTACTGAAAAGGTAAGTCACAATTGTAGTTATTCAAAACATCGCAAAAAGCATTCGAGGGTGTCTTCACGAGAAGTGGGACAGGCGTGTCTGGTTGTCATCTTTAATTCTGACGAAATTTTAAATTCTGATTTTATTTTTGTAATCAGAATATAGAAATCCTATTAAAAAATAAAAATTTTATATTTTATATTTTGACGAAATTTAATATTATATATTCTCCGAAGCTAAACAAGCAAAGTAGCTCAAATTTCTTTTTCTTATTTGTCTATCTTTTAATAAAAAATCTCAAATTCGGAAAATTTTTGAAAATTGCCGAAATGTGGGACTTTCTTTTCTCTGAATATAAAAAAAGCTGAGTAGCTCAAATTTTTTAGTGTTTTTTTTTCTATCCTTGTTCAATCTTCGTGCATTTCTAGTTTATGTGGTCAAGACGGTACAATTTGAAAAAAGCACTGTACGCATTTTGAAAAACCCATTTTGGTATATTTTGAAAGCCAATTAAAAAAAGTAAATCTTCGACTTTTTTCAAACTTTCACACAATTAAAATCCAGGTTGCTCTCTGTCACCTACATGATGATGATGATGATTGCTATTGGTTTTATCCTTTGTAGCGGGGTGATGACATGTCATCTTACCAAAAATGACTAATATACCCATGTTTTATACTCCTGGTTTAGCGCTGCTTAGGGCAGGCACAAAAAGTTATTAGGTGCAAAATACCTTTTTTCTGTTACAGGGGGTAACTGCCCTAGGCAATATTCCCCTCTCTGTTTTTCGTCCACCAGCATTCTAATCTTCTTTTCGTCCCCTGGACAGCCGTTAAGTTAACTTCCTCTGTGATACCCTTAAATCCTAGGGTTCTGGAAGCGAATATTCTCTTCATGTAAATTGGATTGATACCCACACTTCTAACACTATGTGCCGCATAGTTTCTGTTTCTTTTCCGCAGACCACACATACCACATCATTTTGTGAATACTTCCTCACAAAACTCTTAGTTCGCAGACAACCTGCTCTAGCCTCAAAAACCAAAGCACTGCCCTGGGAATTATCGCAGAAATTTTCCTTTGTGATGTTCATTTTCTCATCCCGTACATCTCTAACGACGTTTTTAGCTTCCATTTTGTCCCTCCATTTATTCGTTTCAATCTGCTTGCCTCTTTTTTGGTTACCATGGGCTGGTTTAGGTTTCCCCACTGTTCTTTCCGTATTTCATCGTTAGCCTTCTCGTCCTTCTAACCACTGCGTGTCCACGCTTTTCAAGTATAGGTACATAAAAACCTTAGCTGCCCACCTTCGTTTATCCATTCCTCTCAACCTCATCTCAAAACATATTTTACTCTGTGCTTTTCTAACTTCAAACGACGCCCAGCCAATATCTCTCTGTACTGCTTCGGTAGTTGTTTTTACATGCGCGCCTAAGACAAAACGTCTTACCGTTCTCTGGTTTACTTCAAGGCCTGATAGAACGTCTGATTTTAAGCAGAGTACAGCATTCGCAAATTTCAGACCCGGAACCATTACTCCTTTCTACATTCCTCTCACTACTTCATATTTGTTATACCCCCACAGAGCTCTATGCTTCATTATAGCTGCATTTCGCTTACCCTTAACCTTAAGTTGCTCCTCGTGAGTTCTTAAGTAGTTATCCCCTTCGTTTATCCACACTCCCAAATTATTATATTCCTTCACTCTGGGTAATTCGCATTGCTGGATAGACACTGCGTCAGTGGTAGCGTCATTGAAAACCATTATTCCCGATTTTTCTGCCCTAAAATTTAACCCGAGGTGGGTGGCTTCCTGCCGCTAATATTTATTAGCCGTTGCATATCGGTCTGGTTATCAGCTAAAAGAACAATGTCGTCTGCGTATAACATTCCCGGAATACGCTGTTGTACCACTTCGCCTTGCAGCATATGGGTTAGGCTAAACCCTACTTGACTTTCTTCCAGTTTCTTTTCTAACGCTGCCATGTATAGCATGAACAGTATTTGGCTCAAATGGCATCCCTGTTTTAGTCCCCGATGGATGTTGACCTGATGGGCGCATTTCTGTCCTTCCCATGTAAGGTGCACTCTATTGTCTTTATAGATTGCTATAAGGAACTGTATTAACTCGTCATCTAATACCTGGAGTTTCAGCATTCTCCACAGCCGTTCTCTGTTTAAGTTGTCATATGCCCCTTTAATGTCCAAGAACGTAATCCGTAATGGTCTTTTCTGTGCTTTCGCAATTTCAATGCATTGCGTTATCACGAGCAAATTGTCATCCAATCGCCTGTTTTGTCTAAATCCATTCTGCAGTCTTCCCCCAAGTATTTCAATTTTCTTCGTGCAACATGCTTGAATTTCTGATTTTATCGCCTGCATTTACGAATCTATACACCACTGACGTTACTGTCAGTGGTCTGTATGAATCAATACTGGCTTTGTCTCCTCTGCCTTTATATATTAAATTCATCCTACTTTCTAGCCAGTCCTCTGGTATTTGTTTGGTTTCTATCACCTTATCTATTGCCGTCATAAACGATTCTTTACTTCTAGGTCCAAGCAGGTTTATCAGTTGCATTGGTACTCCGTCCGGGGCCACTGGTGTCGGGGGAAAACCTCTTTCTCTGCTTTTTTCCAATCAAGGTTGCTCAAACTTATTTCCCTTTCCGCACTCTTCTGTGGCGCTGATGTTATCGGTGCAGGCTTCCCTACATCTATTGCCCTAAACCTCTAAATAATCACTCGATGAATATTCGCCAACACGTGCTCTCCTTCTAAATGTTTCCCCTCCTCATCAATCAAGAATTTTTGATGCATATCGTTTTTTGAGCTTAGTAATGTTACATGGTTCCAAAACCTCTTGGATGCGCTTTTGTCCTTCTTCCGTATTTCTGCCATCCATTTTTCGTTTTTCTGCTTGATCTTCGCTTGCACCATTTTCTGCACTTCTAGTTTTTGCCGCCGGTAGATATCCCATTTCTCCTTCACTACTTCCGGCACCATGCCACTTCTTTTTGCTTCTCTATGTTCTCTCGACGTCTTTCTTCGCTGGTAAATAGCCTCTTTTATTTCCTTTTTCCACGGGCTTCTCAGCTTTCTCTTCCCTTTCCATCGGTTTCGTTGCTTTGCTTCATTCATCTTACCCTTTATGAACGCAATCATTTCGTCGTAATCCCAATTTTCGTCTGGGTATTTATTGATGTCTTCTTCCATTCTATCAGCGATGATATTTAGCTGCTCATTGTTCAAATTAGTTCCTCCTATTCTACCTATTTCTAAATTTGTCCGGGTTGCCTAGGTAAGCCCGCTTGTGGCGCTTCCTAAGCTATCTGTTCCATTTTCATCCATCCTCATTTCCCGCAACCTTTCGTATACTTTCTCGGATACTAAACTGTAGTCTATGCTGGACTGTACTGTTACCGCTTTCCTTCGTTATTTGTCCGTCACACACGGTTTCCGTGCTATCACTAGAGCACCGTTGTGGTCTGTGTATCCATCCAAACCTTCTATATGGGCATTCATATCTCTAACTAAGATTATTTCACCCGAATCTTTGAACTCGTTTATATCTCTTCTCAAACAGTTTGCCATTTCCTCACTTTCCTCTCTCGCACTACTTCCGGTCCACAGATACACCACTCCTAACCATGTATTTTTCCCCTCTTTACAGCTTTCATGCACTCTCTGCCAGTCGGTCCCTTGTTTAATGAGCACGCCAATACCTCCGCCCTCCCTTCATTCTTGTGGTCCTGTTGCAACCTTCCCAGACATAGTTGTCTATGACAGGTGGGGCTTCTAGGTCTCGGAGGTGAGTCTCGGCTAAAGCGTACACGTTTATTTCTTCCCGTTAAAGTTAGTTTTGAATGTCCACCCACTTATCAGGCTTTCTACCTCCCTGCACGTTAATGTAGCTGATTAAATATTGATTGCGATTGTTTTCCTCTTTCCGCTTACAGGGTATATTTTTGTGTTTTACAAAATTGTTTGCTCCATTGTTTCCACTTAAATAGCTTCTGTCAACATTCTCAGTTACGTCTGTAGGTCTTCCGTTTAACTCTAGGCCTGGCTGTCTCCCAGAGGTGAGTGTGCATGTGTCCCTCGCTTCCCCAAATTTCATCCACGCGTCTCTGTCACCTACATCAAAAACATGTTGCACTATTTTTTTTAGCTAGAAAGCGCCAAGTATGACCTTGTTAGCAATATTGCAGTGACATACTAAAAGGGTTTGTAACACGCTTATGACGGCAATTTAGGGCGAGAAATGGCTGTTAGAAAGAGAAAATTATTTAAAAAAAATTGCTTTGTTGAAATTGGATGTGGTTACAGTACATTACACCTAAATATCATGTTGGAGTTCTGGCTTCCGAGCCCATGTTTGGCCGTATGTATAAAAATCGACTGGTCGCGTTTCAACCGCGCTATTCGAGACTGTGGGGACCCTTGTTTCCCTACGCCTCGTATGGTGGTGGTGGAGAAACATTTATTCAAGCGAAAGAGGTTCGCGCTTGAAAGCGGGAGAAGCCGTCAGTCCAGGGCCCCTGCGGCGGCTGCGGTTCTGCGTGCCCGGTCCACCAACTGTCGCTGGTCCTCAGGGTCCGAACTGCACAGCGCGGCCTCCCACTGCTCGAAGGTGGGTGTGCGAATAATGGGGGCTGCTGGTGTGTTTTGGCAAGCCCACGTGGTGTGGTACAGTGTTGGATGTTCGCTGCAGTGTGGGCATGTTGGTGGATACATTGTGGGGTGTATGATGTGCAGGAAGCTAAGGTGGGGGTATGTGTTTGTCTGTAGTTGCCGCCAGGCTACAGCCTCCTCTCGGGTGAGCTTCTGGTGCGGTGGTGGGTAGGCACATCTGGCAAGGCGGTGGTGTCGCAGAAGTGTACGGTACTGCTGCTGGACAGGCTCTGGGTCACGGAGGGACTGGTGCGGTGCCCTGCGAGGGTGGCATGCTCAGGCTGTAGCGTGTGCTCGCTATTTCATCCGTCAAGCCCTTGCGTGACCTGGCGTCCATATTAGTACAGTTGGGTTTAGGGTGTCCTTGTGCTTTTTTAGAAGTCGCACATGTATTGGCGGGCTGGTAGCCGGCTTTTTGGGTAGCCGGCGCGTCACGTAGGTCGTGTCCTCTTCATGACCCCGCGCGACGGGCCGAACTGGCTCGCCGCGAACGTGTGCGCGAGGGCGCGAGGCAAGGCGTGTTTCCGTCTCCAAAACGCTGTAGTGGCAAAACTTCCGGTGACGTCACACAAAAATAAAAAACAAAGAACAAATACGCGAAGCCGTTTATGCTATAAGTAGTAATAAGGGTAATCATAAACAGTAAAATATTGCTGCGCGTGTAAGCATTTGCATCGTAACGTTTCACGCATTAACGAAAGTGGGGCGGATGCGCCACGAGCGCCTTGTAGTGGTAGAAAGCACCAGTAAAAAAAACAATGGCGTCTTTCGATGTGTGCGATTTGTGTACGAACTGTTACGAATGAAGTGCATTTAGGCTCTAAATTCGTCTGCGCCGTGTGTGTCTTGCCAAGTCGTCATTTGTACGTGAGGAAGTCGTGGTGGGCTGTTTTTACTTGTAGCGTCGTCACCTATCTCCTGCCGAGAACGTCCTGGCTTTATTTGTTGTGGTGTGATGTGTGTCTGTGTAACGCAATCTCCCTGATGGAATTTGACTTGCTTTGTTCTACGAGAACAGCGGTGACAAGTTGCAAGGGTTCTTTCTTCTGGCTGTGAACACGGGCTCACTCGATGTTAAACGTGAGGCCTCCATAGCTGGTGTTACAACTCATATTCTAGGTCACTCTACTGGCAACGGAAAGTATCCTTTATGCAGCGGTTTCGCAGGTTGCTCTGTGTGGTAGTACAATCGGAGCAACGATGCGTTTTTATCCTGATGTGAACAGGTGTGATTACGGCATCATTGAAGAGATGTGGGAAGCAGAAAGCGGTTGTACACAATCGTCTGAGAATGCGTAGATTACAAACAGCAGTACGAATGAGCGCGAATATTGTTCAGGTAATCAAATGCGCTGGTGCTATATACAGAGTGTTTCATGACTACTATGGACTATGGTTGTTCGTAAGCATAAGTAGTTATGTCGGCCGTACAGATGCACTGCACTACACATGGATTATATATATATATATATACCATACAGAAGTCAAACTGAAAAACATAACATTTATTCTAACGTTTCGACCGGGGGCCGGTCTTTTTTAACGTTTAACCCTCTTAAGCTTTCTGACTCAAAAAATTCATCTGTTTCTATGACCTAACGCATTCCCCCCTTTGCTTTCCGAGGTTTTCTTGACTGCCAAACCTTATTCTGTCTTAATTCACTGAGCCCCTCATTTCCCATTTCTAATTCGCTACATGCATAGCGAGGGCCTCTGTTCTGGCAGTCTTGGTGCCAAAGATAGCTTAAGAGGGTTCGACGCTGGACGACCACTCTCGACATGTCGTAGGCACTCGAGTCACGGCCCGGGGGTTAAAAAGAAGGTCCCCTTCACCCCGAGTAGTCCGAGTGGCGCTGGCTACCACCCCCAAGTGCAGGAAACAAAAATTACTTAACTTAAATACCCGAGAAAGTGCTGGGGAAATAGCCCCGCCGGTAGCGTAGTGGTTATCGCACCAGATCAATATTCTGGAGGTCGTGGGTTCGGATCCCACCCGGCGGGCATTTTTTCACCAATTTCTTTCTGACTAAAAAAATTGTTCATCTGTTTCTATGACCTAACGCATTCCCCCCCTTTGCTTTCCGAGGTTTTCTTGAGTGCCAAACTTTATTCTGTCTTAATTCACTGAGCCCCTCATTTCCCATTTCTGATTCGCTATATATATATAGCGAAGTGGTGACGACAAGCAAGGATCTGGTGCCGATGACAATGGCAGGGATGTACAAGGCAGGAGAGAGATCTGCCGCGCCACCTCTTCTCGAACAAGCTCCTTGATGCGGTTCAGTAGCGAGGGGTTGTCGTCCGACTGCCAGGCCACAGAGCTGCTCCTCACGCTCCACAGCGTGGCGACGAGTGAGGCGACTGTTTCCTCCGCAGCTCGTCATAGCTTTGTACAAGCTGATACCTCTCTGACGCTTTGAGGTTTTTCGCCAGCAGCATCTGGAACGCATCCATCACCTATTCC
Source organism: Haemaphysalis longicornis (assembly GCA_013339765.2). NCBI lineage: Eukaryota > Metazoa > Arthropoda > Arachnida > Ixodida > Ixodidae > Haemaphysalis > Haemaphysalis longicornis. Next base: position 120,127,257 of record CM023456.1, on the reverse strand, counting down.
CTTCAGTATATGTTTGATGGTGTCTTGCTCAGGCATGGAAGGATCCACGCGCCTGCAAAGGTCGACCACATCCTCGATGTAGCTGGTAAAGTTCTCGCCAGCCGCTTGAGCTCGCTCTCTCAAACACTGCTCCGCGCGAAGCTTGCGAACCGCTGGCCGGTCAAATACCGCCTAAAGTTCGTTTTGAATGCGGTCCAGGTTGCGCGATCCTCTGGGTGGTTGTGATACCATTTTTCGGCAAGTCCCCGCAAAGAGAAGTTCACGTTATTTAGCTTCATAGCATCGTCCCACTTATTGTGCGCGCTTACCCTCTCGTAAGCCGAAAGCCAATTTTCAACGTCCTGGTCGTCTGCGCCAGTGAACATCGCCGGGTCACGCTCGCGGATCACCCCGGAGCAGATGACAGCCGATGGTGAAGGCGATGTCGTGTTTCGGGCGTCGCTAGGCATGGCTGACTCAGCGGTAGAAGGCAAGGTGCGACTCCGGAGTTCCAGGCTTGCGGGTACACGGGGTGAAGCTACCGAGCAGGGCGAGGATGGAATCCGCACACTCCACCAAAATTATGGCGAGGTGTATTGGCAGGACGGCAGCAAGGCGTTGGAACGCAAAGAGGCTCAGCTGAGTCCGAAGGGGTTCTGCCGTGCGCGATCAGCTCTCGTGACAACAGTCTTGCCATGATGGTGATGCAGGTCGCATGAGGTAATACGCTCCGCTGGCTGTTCTTCCCACTTCACCACTGTGTAGCTGCGCTGGTAGCGTTACGTCGATGGTGCAAATCTTCCTCGTTACAATATATATATATATATATATATATTATATATATATATATATATATATATATATATATATATATATATATATATATAAGAGAAGAAAAACTTCGAACAAGGTAAAAGCACGATGTGGCCTACGTTTCAGCAAAGAGAACTTGCTTTCCTCAGGGCAATCTCTCGCCGGCAGGCAGGGTTTATATAGGGGTAGGACCCCAGGTGAAAGGAGAGGGAAAGATGGAAGGGAAATTGAGCAAGCTGATTGGTTTCGGAGTGTGTCGGGGGAGAGATTGAGGGGCCAGAAGGTTGTCTAGTTTAAGCCGCGAAGTAGGTCACACGGAAGTCAGCTGGTGGCTGATATTCGTGGAATTTTTGGACAGAAAGGATGAGAGGGTGCTTATTGACCCGCCGCGGGGTATAGGGAAAGGATCTCAGAACCGCCGGAAGCAGACCAGGCGGTGAGGGTGGGGTCCTTATCAGAAACTATCTGGAAGCCTCAGGTCAAAAGAAAAGAATGAGACGGGGGGAAACTAACTAGGTGTCAAGAAAAAAGCAAAAAATGAGAAAAAAAAACAGGGAGGGAAACCACATAAACCCACACACAAAAGAAAAAGCAATGACCGGCAACTGAAATGGCACGTGTCACCCACGGCAACATTCCAGGAACAGGCCTGTCCTGAAACTCAAAAACAAAAAGATAAAGTTAGAGTGACGTACGGGGCACAAGTCCACGCAGAGTAAAAAAAAAAATAAAAAAGGAGAAAAAATAAATAAATAAAATTGAATTCCAAAAGCAAGGTTGGAGGCATGAGGGCGAGTATTAGGCTAGACGCTAAGGAATGAAAAAAAAAAGAAAAAGAAATTAGGTGACCAGGTACAGAGCAGAGTGAACGGTCATAGTCTTTGGATGAGGTATATGCACGAAAATGCCTAATGCTGTATTCCCGGTGAATATCGCAAGGATTCCAAGTTGCCCTTAGACGCATTAATTCCAGCAGGTTCCATGGAGTTGAATTTGTGAATTAAGTAGGATTCTCGGTATTTCCTGTCCCTAGGAGACTTAAAATTTGACTGAAGTATATATAACTTAAGGTCATCAAAATTGTGGCCTGGTTGGTTGAAATGCTGCGGCTACAGCTATGGAGGATTTGCTAAGAGTATCTGCCCGGTGACCATTAAGCCTAGGCTCATAGGTTGGCTCGTTTTGCCTATATACTGTTTGTGGCACATTGAGCATTCCAACATATACACAATGTTCGATGAAGTGCACGTAAAACTTGAATTAATCTTGTGGACATAATTACTGGCTGTGCTTTTTACAACGCAGTCTGTTTGCAGGTGCCTACAAGTCTTGCATCTGGGGCGGGAGCAGCTGGCTATGACTGGTTGCTTTGAAGGCCCTGTTTTAGCATGCACTAAAATATCTTTTAGATTCCTGTTTCTCCGGTAGTTAACCCTTGGTTCTTCCGGGAAAGTCTTTTTAAGTCGGTCGTTACTGGCTAAAATGGGGTAGTACTTCCGCAGTATATTGTTTTACGTTTGGGAGGGCGTTTGAAAATTTAGTTATAGGGCAGGTGGCCTGACGCTTTCGTTTTGCCGCTGTTTCTTGAGAACGTCATCCCTTTTGAGATTAGACACACGTTGGTACGCCTCATCGAGCGAGCTTTTGGGGTGGTTCCTGTTCATAAGGGTGGCCTTGAGTTCGTCTAGGGGCTCTACGTAGTTACTGTCATCACTGCATACTCTTCTAAGCCTGGTGGCTTGTCCTACAAAGATCCCTTCTTTGCAGTGTCTGGGGTGATGGCTTTTATAATCTAGGTACTGCTGCCTGTCTGTTGGCTTTCTAAAAAGCGTGGTTTAAGTTTACCGTTGTCTAGATGACGGTAGTATCTAGGAAGTTCACTTCTTTTCAGAATGCTGGCAGGAGAATTTAATAGTCGGATGCGAAGAATTGAGATGGGATATAAACGTTTCTAGAGTCGCGCGACCGTGTTCCCAAATCATAAAGATGTCGACCTGGTGCTTCTAGGGGCCACTACATCTTTCCCTCCCTGGGAACCTGTCTGCACAAAACAATCACCAATGCAGTCACTGTCTGTACGCAGAAATCACCAGTAAACACACTGTTTGTTTGAGCCCTGACAGCTGTCAAATCACTGCACGTAATCTTGAAAGCGCACTGGAGGTCTGCGATTTCTCCTGGGCCGGTCAGGGGGTGGCCCCGGCATCCAGTCCATTCCCTCTACCGGTACACTGCACTCCTCAGTGCCAGAGCTTGGGGCCAGACTTTGTGGCTGCAAACCTTGCGGCTGTGGTGGGATCGGTGGCACATGTGGTGGTACAGCGCGGGAAGGCTCATGTTGATCTGCGGATGAACTCCCAGATTGCGTTTGTGGCGTACCCCCAGGTGCAGTGATCCAAGTCTTCGATGGTGCAGCTTTACTTTGGTAGTCCGTCGACGGGAGCATGTTGTGTGTGCAAGAGTTGTCCTTGTTAGTTTTTTGCCCTGGTGATGCCTCTTTTGGTACCGCTGATAGCTGTGAAGCGTTCCAAGTTCGACCGTTTTCCAGATAGAAGGGCCGGCGGCCAATTTTTTTTTTTTGGGGGGGGGGTGGGGTTATAATAGTGGTCTATAACTTGTAGTGCCATATGGTTCAGGAACTGGTTTCTTCACTTGTATGTAGGTGCCAACTTGGAACTTGGGACCCTTGCAGCTCGCTGTTGCTCAGCGTATGCCTTACTTTTACGTTAACACTCTGCGACTTTTTCCGAGCGGACTCAACTCCCGTGAAGGGTTTGTGCTGAAGTCAGCTGTCGGCTGATCAATGACTTCTAAAGAAGTTCTCATGTGTCGGCCATGTAGAAGAACGGCTGGAGAGAGACCGATGGTGCTGTGAAGGGTGGCTCTGTATACTCCCAAGTACTCAGTCACAGTTTGCTTCACTGGACGCTGCTCCAGCAGAGCCAGTTGAATGTATTACTTCAGCACACGGGTAAATCTCTCATGAGACAATTTGCCTGTGGGTGGTAAATGGCAGAAAATATGTGGTTGATGCCATGGTCTTCAAGGAAGGACTCAAATTTCCTTGATGTGAAGTCGACCGTGGTCAGACACTATTTCGGTAGGGTAACCCTCACGTGCGAAGAATGCTAGAAGCAACTTCGTCACCGTGTGAGTGGTAAAGTCAGTGCAAAAAGCCACTTCTGGCCATTTTGACAAATCAACTACTGAAATGGCAAATCGATAGTGATGAGGTCAGGGGCCAAAAGCCCGGGCAGCGCGTTAGAACCCGCCACTCTGTCTGGTGGCTCAGCACGGTGGACTCTACGCTGCAGCCGTCGCCAATTCGTCACGGCGCGCACGGGAGACGGATTGCCTGGCCCACCGCATACCACAGGGATAATCCCCCATTGAGAAAGCAGACGCCGCCGCCGGATTGTGGGAACCGTGGATGAGACGCGCGGAGGTGGCGGGATTACCGGTGTCGAAGCGCGCGCCGCGCGAGACACCATTGTTAACGCGTCCCGGCCGGCACAGTGCACCGTCGCCGCCTTTCGCTCTCACCCCGCGGGGTCGCGCGCACCTGCTCGTCTGCGAGCGTGCCGTTGACCCAAAGATGGCGGCGCCTCATTGAATATTCCGTAGTGTGCTCAGTGATAGCTGTCTACGTGAATTTGGGCACTCCCTTAAGCGCGTACGAAAACTACAGGGTCATTCCCGAGAGAGCGTGAGCTCGAGGTGTTATAAGGCCGAACTTGGCCGTTAGAAATCGTCTTGTCTGAGCGCCGAGCTGGGCAGTTCCCGGCGGAACAAGTAGTCTCGACCTTTAAAGCTAGGTTGGGATTTGTGAGCCCCCTAGGTTAGAGGTTAAGATCGCGTCGGACGTTTAGGGTACAGCGTCGTACCGGGCAACTTGACGGATCTTGCGGCGAGACAGAGTCTCGGCCGTCGTTTCTCGAGCGGTTTGTGTACGCTCCGAGGATAGGAGAGTTAGACGAAGTTAAGGAGCTCGAGTGATTTATGCGCACTTGGAGCTAGCGTCTAGCTGAAGTTTGAAGTTTTTCTTTTCATTACTCATGTACCCAGTTTTCCTACTGTAAATAGCTCTATATTGCCGCGAACCATGTACGGGTTTGTTTATTTATTGTTTGTTTTTAATGCCCGGCCGCGCCCGGCTCTGTTATATGTGTCCCATGCGAAGCGCGTGTTCCATTTTTTATTTTTATGCCGCACGGGCTATCTCATTCAGATAAGCAGAGTGTTTCGCCCTAACGCCGCCAGCCCAGAATAATCTTCTGTGATCTACAATGTTCTGGATGTGAATCGACGGTTCCAGAAACTCTGCGCCGAAAGATAAAAGCCTGCACAGCAGACGCCGTGGCATTCGATAGTGCGACGCTCGCCGACGCAAGTCACTTTGTTGACCGCTGCTTCGCCGCCTCTGTATTCTGTTGAGTTGTTAGGGGAGCACAAGTTCGCTCCAATAAACTTGTTTCTCCTTCAAGACAACTGCGTCGTCCTTGTCTTCGTGACATCTGGTAGAGGTGCGAGGTATTAACCCTTTATGCTCCCTACGACATCTGGAAGCCGCCAAGCCAGTCCAACCAGAGAAAGCCGCCGACTGCAAGGATTGCTACCCGAGTTCGGTCTTATGCCAGAAGGGCCCAAGAGAAGAAAAACTCCCCCCACCTCCCCGAAGGGGATCGTGCGGAAATGCGAATGCATTCGGGTGCACCGATGAGTGCGCTGCGGCAAGCAGTAACGGAGAGAGGCGTGCGCTCCACTGCATTTATATACATTTTCCGAGCGCAGCGAGCGGAGAGAGGGTACAGCGGAGAGGAGAGAGAGACCCGCGCAACACGCCCGCCCCGCGCGCGAGCTCTCTCTCCCGCCGAGCTCCGCGATGCGAGCGCCCTCACACGCCCGAGCGCGCTCCTCCTCTCCACTCACTCTCCGCTACTACGCCCGAGCTCCGCGATGCGCGCGCTCACGTGCGCCGCGCTGGAGGAATGCACGCACGCGACGGAGCACGACAACCCCCGACTCATTCGCATCCTGCCCCCCATGGTGCAAGAAAAACGTCGCCAATCGTCCTGCAGCTCGTTCCGGGGAGCCCGCTGAAGACCCCGAGGAATGGTTGGAGAAGCCGCGTGCGGACCTTCAACAGGTGGGACGATGAAGAAACCTTCCGGCATGTTTTCTTTAGTTGGAGGATGCAGCTCGAACTTGGTTCGAGAACCACGAGAGCGCCTTGACCGACTGGACGCAATTCAAAAGCGAGTTCCTTAGGACCTTCACGACCGTGGTGAGAAAAGAACGAGCTGCGCTTTTACTGGAAACTCGAACGCAACACCCGAACGAAGGAGTCGTAATCTTCGTTGAGGAAATGAAGCGACTATTTCGTCGCGCGGACCCGGATATGACGGAAGAAAAGAAACTGAGGTTTCTGATGCGAGGAGTAAGCAAGAACTTTTTGCTTGCCTTGTCCGCAACCCCCCCAAATCGGTGGCCGAATTCGCATCCGAGGCGGCCGCCATGGAGAAGACGTTGGAAATGCGCCAAGGCAGTACGACCGTCCCATCAATCTCTAGTTGCGGACACGATCGATGCCGGGGCTCTTAGCTCTGACACCACTACGTGATACAATCCGCGCTATCGTGAGGAAGAACTGCGGAAACTCTTCCCAACAACGCCGCAACCCAAGTCACCTCTATGAGCGACGTGATTCGGGAAGAAATTCAACTCGCTTTAGGGGGACTTCTACGCCTCCCGAGTACGACGTGAGCCTCAAGCTAGACTACTCCGCGGCTGTTCGACGACCCCGCCCTGCCTCCAACCCGTCTTCAAGAAGTCCCGCCGTACCCCCGTCCACTGTCGCCCGCCCGACCCCCTGCACGCCAAACCAGGTGCCGAGGAAGACGGACGTATGGCGAACCGCCGATAATCGTCCGCTGTGCTACCACTGCGGAGAGGCCGATCACAATACGTCGCTGCCCGTAGGAGACTCGGACTGCGTCTCCGTCGACGCCCCACGCCCCCGACCCGGCCCAGCGCCCTACTGAGATCGACGAATACCTGTCCAACACTAACCGTTCAAATCGCCGTCGCCCTACCCATACCGTCGTAGCAGTGCTGACTTCGCACGTGGAAGGTCCCCCAGCCCACGCGGGGAAACTAAAAGCAGCAACTTCTGGAGGTAAAGTTGCACGATCGCGGAAAAATGAAAACCCTCCAACGACGCAACGACTCACGGAAGACAGTGATTCACGACATGCCAACATCCCGACGACCCGACCTAACCCTGACGAGACTCCCGAACACGACGACAGCTACACGGCGCGACGCGTACCCGACCTGACCGAGACGTCCACTGAGAAGACGACGACAACGACGACGACGCACAGTGCCCGACCGTCAACACACACAAGCCGAGATGCGACGCCCCGACGAACCCGGAACTCGAGGAAGGCGGCATCCGACGTCAAGGTGTCCATCGACGGCTTTGACGTAGTCGCCCTCGTAGACACGGGAGAGGACTACACAGTAATGAGCGTACCATTTGCGTCTAAGCTGAAGAAAGTTATGACCAAATGGGACGGTCCGCACATACGCACAGCGGGAGGACACCTCGTGACGCCAAGTGGAACGTGCACATCCCGCGTCACCATAGACGGCACGACGTACCCTGCCGCGTTCGTCATCTTGCCTAACTGCTTCCCGCGACGTAATTCTCGGAATGGACTTTTTGACGAACTCTTTTTGTTGTTGTTTTGTTGTGGCTGTTTGTTAGACTGTCGTTTTATTTTAGCATCGGGTCGATGCACTCTTAGAGGGGGGTAATGCCGCGAACCATGTACGGGTTTGTTTATTTATTGTTTGTTTTTAATGCCCGGCCGCGCCCGGCTCTGTTATAGTGTCCATGCGAAGCGCGTGTTCCATTCTTTATTTTATGCCGCACGGGCTATCTCATTCAGATAGGCAGAGTGTTTCGCCCTAACGCCGCTAGCCCAGAATAATCTTGTGTGATCTGCAATGTTCTGGATGTGAATTCGACGGTTCCAGAATCTCTCGCGCCGAAAGATAAAAGCTTGCACAGCAGACGCCGTGGCATTCGATTCTGCGACGCTCGCCGACGCAAGTCACTTTGTTGACCGCTGCTTCGCCGCCTCTGTATTCTGTTGAGTTGTTAGGGGAGCACAAGTTCGCTCCAATAAACTTGTTTCTCCTTCAAGACAACTGCGTCGTCCTTGTCTTCGTGACAATATAAACTCTTCGTTTCACTTAATCAACCCCAACGCCTCGAGTTCGTCAATTCGACCGCCGTCTCCAAGAACTTCAACACCATTGCCCTGCGAGCCCCCTGTCAAATCAACCGGAGCCCGGGCGATTGGGTTCCTGGTCGACACCGGACTTCGGGGAAACGAACCACAACCATCTTTACTGGTAGTCTGCAGGTGCACGCTCAAAAGGAGCAACAACGTCAATAGCTATCTTGTCCCAAGGTTTGTCAGGAAGAGGAATTTGCTGAAGTAGTGTGGGTGAGATCTGGGCACTTTGTCCGCGTGCTGACAAATGGAAGTGCGGATAGCTGTTTCATCATGTTTGCCTAACCCTGGCCATCATACTTCTCTCGTAGGCATGGTTTGGTTTTCAAGATACGAGGGTGGGATTTGTGAGCCAGCGGGACAAAAGTCGCTGTGAGGTTGGCAGGAACTACGATGGGCTTAATACGGAAGAGCATGCCATCAACAACTGTCAGCTCCTTTCGGACTTCATCTCATGGATTCAGCTTATAGGTTCCAATTCTCGCGGGGCGGCCACGATGTCTGTACGTAGCGGGAAACTTCTCGGGGAGTGTTATCCTCCACTGTCGCCCGTCTCAGTTCATGTTGATGTACAGACATCACCAAAGACACTATTTCTTCCGACTTGGGTGCTTTAGTGGTGGGTGGTGACAATTTGTTTGAGTGCTGTGGATGCATTTCGGGGCATAGCATTTTGGGGCCTTGTGCCAACGTTTTACTTGGTTTGTGTGAATGTTTGGCCATAGTAAGGAAGCGTAATTTTGTGCCCACAATCTTGAGACCAAAAGCTTGTTTGGCATCAATACCCAGAAGTGATGTTCCACCTTGGGTAATGTGGAAGGTGACTACTGCTGTTTCCGATTTGTGCACAGTGTGGGCAGGGAACTGTCCATGCACAGAAAGTTTTCGACGTGAAAAATCCAGCAATGTGTTTTGCGATTTTTTCAGCTCAACTTGACCTCTGAACAGGTTTTGAAAGCTTTGTTCTCCCATTATCGATACAGCTGAGCCAGTGTCCACTAAAAATGTTATGATGCGCCGGGGTGATGCCAGAGAAACAGGTTGAACCACGACATCAAAATAGACACCCGTACGCTTAAGTGTCAGTGTGAACAGTAAGAATGTTCATGACACTCTCAGCGTCTTCCTCTGGAACAATTTCGGCGACTCGGGCCAGGCGTCTTCCATGCCCGTGACGCAAACTTCGACAGTACTGTTGAAAGTGCACCTCGAGGCGGCCACACGTGAAGCAGGTTCAATCGCGGGCTATAGAGACAGACAGTTGGCAGTTTTGTGCGCCACAATTTCCACACGCGGCTGTGTTTCCGGAGCACGGGACGACAGCGCTACTACACAGGACGCTACAGGAGTATTCTTTACAAGTTATGAGAAAGGTACCAAAGACATTGCTGGATTTGGACCCCGTCATTGCAGAAAGCTGAAAGTATGTGGCCCTGCGGCATTACTTCACGTGTTTTTGATAAATTGGTTTTAAAAATCTACATACACGCCGTCTTTTATTATGCCTGCTACGCTGCTGGTTCGTTGTTCCCGTCGCTAATGAAGGTGGCATCAAAGGGGCCGACTAATGGTGTACTGATCTCAAATTGCCGTTCTTTTGTTGGCAGTGTTGGGTTCTGTCTGAAGTGTTGTCAGCTATTAAAGTCATTTTGGAATTGTGCAGTGCATTTCTGAGCAATGAACAAAGCAAGTTATCTTTCCTTTATTTTTCTTCAGAGTTTGTAGAATGGTCTTCGTGAGCACTAAAAATGTGTTTTTTGAAATTGTGCTTTACAGTGATGGCTGAAGTTTCATGATTACATTTTGGTGCTTGTGCAGTTTAACAGTAGAGTATAAATTTTTCCAAAGGAGTTTACAAAGTGTATTGGCAAACAGGTGTCCAGCGTCCCCTTGCAATGATAGAGCCGTTATTCTACCAAGTGGGACAATCGTTTCAGAGACTTCCCATAAGTCTTTAGTTTGTTTAGATTCAACACCTCTTCCACACACTTGGAAGTTATTATTGTTCTAGCAACTATGACAAGTTGGAGTGGCTTCACAGTGCTGTGTCACTGATTTTCAAGCATGCACAGTTGCATCTTATTATGCAGCTGCGGTGAGAATAGAAAATGATGCGGCATATCAGAATAGTTCAGGACCTTAGCGCTTTATGTCGCTGCTTTTCAAGAATATTCTGGCTGTACAGCTGCAGTAAGAATAGGAACCAGTTGCCCAGCAGGTTGCAATGGCTTGATGTCAATCCTTCGACTTGCTAATGTTGCTTCTTTGCAGAGGTGGGCTGTTGCTTCTGACTAGAAGGCTACGGCAAGAATTGCAGACTTATGCAGTACGCTGGAATGGATTCATGTGAGGCCCTCGGGCTGTAAAGCCGCTGCTTCTCAAGCACACCTCTTGTTTACAGCCATCAAGCCGTGGTGAGAGTTGAAGATGATTATGTAATGCAGTACAATGTATTCATGCCAGGCCTTCAGACTCTGAAGTTGGTGCTTCTCATGAACACACCAGTGTTATTTTTGTACAGGACCCACACCTCGGCCATCACCTTTGCCAGCTCTTCCAGTATTGGCATTTTCAATGTGCGTGCACAGCCTGGACAGCTTTCATGGCGCGGGAAACACTACTCGAACACCGTGCCATGAAACAATTTTCTTTATGTTGTGCGACGGCTTATGAAGATACGGCATCACTTTAATTTTGTTTTCAATGAGCCTCTGCACTTTGGTTTTGCCTTTTAAACTTGATACGGAGGCAGTCTGCCACCGCCTTAAGCACTCGTGTCAAAATACCCTCTGCAGTTAACCTATGAGCCTGGCGGTCAGTGTGTTCCTAGATTACGTGGACACAACTTTTCTGCAGCACACTGCAGAAACGTAATGTGGCTATGCCTCATCAGCGATGGCTCAGAGGTACTGCACTTGCCTTGTATGGGGGAAGTACTGGATTCGAATCTGTGCACCTCCAGGCACCCACTAGTTTCTTTATTGGGTACAGGTGTCCCTGGTCAAGTGCGGACCTTTGAAAGAATAACTCACGCCTGGAAAGCTGCCTTTACCCTTGCGAGGGGCTTCCGACCTTGGTCAATCGGTTACTGAGTAGAGTGTGCAGCGTAGCTGTGGAAGTCACCATGTGCATTCGTGTGCCTTGGTGGTACCGGGCACCTAATGAGAAAATAGGTACAAGACGGTGATCGGCCCTTGTTACCACTAGATGCTCCTGGCGTGTGACTACACTTGAAAAGTTGACCCAGCTTGTACAGGAAATCACCTCTATGCAATGAGGTGGCTGGAAAGTGCAATTTTTTTTGTTTGTGTCCCCACACGATTGACCAAATCAGTATAAGAAAAAGGGACTGCTATCACACATCTTTCCCCCAAAAATGCAATTAATGGGACGAAAAGTCGACGCAATTAGTAGCGAAAACTGGAAAGCGGCAATAAAGCACATAAGTAGTTTATTGCCGCTTCCTGCAGCACCACTGCAGGAAGCGAGAAAATTAGCGTGCCTGCGAGCAAAAAAGGACGCGCGCGCATGCGCGCCGCGCCGGTCTCGACAACAGGCGCCAGGCCTCCAGAGGGCGCATCGGTGGCTTTTGCCACGCGCTCGCGTGGTCCCGATTATTAAGTCCCCGCCTGTACATGCTGGTTGGTCGGCTGAACAGGATCTTTTGCTCCCGTGTCGAGATCTTTCCCGCTATGGAAGTTCCTTCTTTAAAAACTTTTTTATCTTATCCCCCTAAATGATCAGCACAAAGCACGCGCTCTTCCCTACTCTTGGGCCATTGAGCCTCCTTGGGCTCGGCGATGTGCGTGAATCACCCGATGGCAGAAAGTGTTGCTAGCTGGGGCTGTTCATTTCAAGCCGCCTCCGGTTATCGCTCAAGTCGGCTAAAGTCATGGTCATATGGTTCGTTTGATACTTTTAGTTTTGCTTGAAAGCAATAGGTCATATCTTACTGAAACTAGGCAGGAAAGTTAGCCGCCATCGATCCTTCAGCACTTATTTCGCCGGAACGCTTCCCCCGACGCTACAAGTTAGGCTCAGCTCGAGCATAGCCTGTGCTCCTCGGTCGTTCCCGAAAGGTCCGGACCTGGTCTTAGCAACTCTATATATGCTAGTGGGCCTAACAGCACGCACATAACATAGCAGCATATATGAAGAGATACATCCGGAGGAGAGAGAGAGAGAGAGACAGCTCTTTATTAGAGGAAAGCAGAGAGGTCTGCCGGCATGTTAACGCCGACATGCTACTCTGCGGGGCACGGGAGGAGGGAAAAAAAGTTGCAATAGGAAGAAAGGTGGAAGAGAGAGAAGAAAGGAGAAAATAAAAGAAGTGAAAAAAAAAGAGGAAGCGTGTGCGTTGGGGTCCGTCAGTGCGACACGTGAAAAGTCTATGAGCGGTTGTGCAGTGCAAGAATGGTCTGGTCCTATATCAGCTCAGCGACGCCGATGTCATTGAGATATTCAAATAATGCGGTTAGCACTTTACGCTGAGAGGAGGGAGATGGCCATGGTCCCAGAAGTGCTTTTAAAGTCAAGGAACTGTGGTTGAGGCACTCGATCTTCTGTGCGAGGTTGTTTCTTGCTTGATAGTATGTAGACACTCCAGTAAAATGTGCTCGATGGTTTCTGGTGAACCGCAGTTGTCACAATAGGGTTCGAGGTTAGGCCAAGGCGATAGCGGTAGGTATGTGTTAGCGCCACGTTGAGACGTAAAGCGATGGAAGCAAAGTCTCTAGCCGACGTGGAAGTCGCTCCGGTAACCTCAGTGCCAAGTTGGGTCGACATGATGCAGGAATGGGTGCTGGTTTTCGGGAGAGACCAGAAGGGGCTTCTTTCCCTGAAAAACAAGCTCCTTTGCTAGCCTAGAGGCATCGTGCTTCGTGAAGAAAATGTTCCTCCACGTTCCGCAGTTGCAATCCTCTCTTGGCAGCCTCGTCTGCTTTTTCATTGCCTATGAATGCCGCAGTGGGCAGGGATCCACTGCAGTATCCACGCGGTGTCCGGCGACACAAACTAGGATGATTTAGGTAAGAGACATCGCGGGATATATGTTCGTGAATGCTGAAGCAGCTGGCACGTCGAAAAAGCGAGTGCGCTGGCTTGAACGATCCACCTTGGGTGCTTTCTACAACTTGTTAAAATACTGGGTACTTATTCACACATTAATTTCAACAAAGCATGCTCCCTGCAATGTTTCTTCAATAATTTCCTCTTTCTAACGCCATTTATCGCCCTACATTGCGGTGATAAGCTTTCTTACAAACCACTTGAGTATGTCAATCGCAATACCGCTAACAAGGTCATATTTGCGCTTTGTAGCTGCAAACCAACAGAAATAGTGCTAGTTATTTATGTAAGTAATAGATATCAACCACGGTTTTAATTTGGAAAGTCTGAAAAAAAGTCGAAAATGGACTTTGGTAATTGGCTTCCAAATTATAACAAAATGCGTTAACCTACCTGCAGTACATTGTGCTTTATTTAAATTGAACCACCTTGACCATATAAAATAATATAGGCACGAATATTGAACAAGGATAAAAGAATAACATTAAAAATGTGAACTAGCTAGCTCGTTTAGATTCAGAAAACAAAGGCCCCACATTTGGGCAATTTTCATAAATTGTCCGAAACTTGGGAATTCTTATTAAAACGAATTCGCTCTGCAAGCCAAACAAGAATATGTTAAATCATTGATGGTATGCGAAGTTTTTGCATAGAAAGAACTAGGGGAGAGGTGCTGTAGATTATGGTTTACCGCGGTAGAAATTTTCAAATTTCCTCGACCTGCACAACGCGCCATTGACTCGAGCCGGCTTTGGGAATCTTTTTGAGAAAGGAAAAAAAATGTTTTTCCACAAAATAAATTCACATGTTTTCCCATGCATGTGCACAAGGAGCTAAATATGAGATTATCGTCAAAATTAAGGGTGTCGACCGGACACGCCTGTTCCATCTCTGGTGAAAACAACCCCTCGAGATCCCTTGTTGCAACTGCATACCCGGACTATTTGGCGCTGTCCTGAAAATTTTACGACAGAACGATGGTTCCTAGGAATGGAAGGACTCTTTCATGTCCAACCAGTCTTCACGATTTCGAGAATGTGTGCGTGCGTGCGTGCGGGTGCGAGTGAAGAGGTACCAAATGCGCTGAATCTCGACTCGTTACCCATAGTGGTCTGTCCTAAACGCCAGAAGTATGTTTTGCTGTGGGCTATTCCAAAAGGAGCCTCTTTGAAGCATCGACTTGTCTGTAATTCCTTGCGTTGTTTTCTAAACGATTTCTCCTTTTTCACCTGCTTCAGAGGGTCGTATTTAACGGTTTGTCCAGGAAGCGAGAGAGCTGAGGATTAGTCGTGATAGTAGAGGGGCAAAATAAGCGTAGGGATAAATTTGACCCTGCCTGACCGGATATTTAAGGTCATTCAATTGTTTTATTTTTCACTCCTAAAATACACAGGTTCAACAAAACAGCTACCGGAAAAAAGCTGCGTTGTCTGCGCTCTGGCCCACCTCCGGCCGTAGCCTGCGGCGGCTACTGTAGCAGGTCGCCATCTATAAAGCAGGTGCTAAAAAAGTTGTGAAATTCCTCAGTAGAAAGGGTGCATATTTTTTCCATGATGCTGGCTGGGGTGATCTAAATGCAAGCTTCGCCTTACGTCGACTCCCAACTATGCGCGGGATTTCCCAACTTTTCCTTTTGCCGATAAGAGGAATATCATGAATGCTTGCTTTGCAGGGGCAGTAATGGAAGCGTGTAGAGAGAGAGGGAGAGAGGAGAGAGAGAGAGAGAGAGAGAGAGAGAGAGAGAGAGAGGGAGGGAAAGAGAGAGAGAGAGGGAGGGAGAGATAGAGAAAGAGAGATAAAGAGAGAGAGCAAGAGAGAGAGAGAGAGAGAAAGAGAGAGAGATGAAATGTCTATTAAATAAAAAGCCTTGACTGGGTAGGATTGGTTCCATCCTACAAGGGCATGCAGTTTCCTGTGCCCCCCATTCTGGCCCTAAGGACATGCTTCCGAACCCCACGGTCGCAGCTCGGCCAGAGCTGCCTCCCATAGCTCTATACGTCGGTGTTGTTGTTTACTGAGGGCCATATAATCGGGCAACCCCGGGATGCATGCAACGGGGCGGATATTTCACTGCACTTGACACCTACGTTTAAAGAATTTCTCGGGAAACATCTTGAATAATCTTAGTACGTTTGGGAGAGGCATCGTCTGTATTTGTCTGAGACATCGAATCTATGCAGGTAATAAGCTTTTATAGAATAGAGCACTCTGGCCTTCCTTTGAATGTTGAGGCGCTCGACGAAGGTATTCGGGAGAGAGGGGAAGAGCTAGGGCTACTGGCCGGGCGGTTAGCATGTTCTCGCGCAGATTGGTATGCTCTCTCGGTGCTCTCATGCTTCTCGTGTCGCGGGGCCAAATGATGTTTTGGAATTTAGGGGTACTGAGTGGTAAAACATTTCTGGGCTTCTTTGGAAGGTGGCCACTTTTTATGTTCTGTACAGCTTTCATAGAGTCCATAATTGCTTGACAGCTTTTTTATTAAAATTCTCGATATGTTATGGCCAATAGAAGGGCGCCCGTTTCGGTATCCTCTATGCTGGGGTTTGTTAAGGTAACGCGGTCTGAAAGGTAGCCAGACAGAGTTGCTTGCTAGAAGACAGGCTGGGCCCTCTCGTTTCGTGTCGCGAAAGCATTCACCAGTTAGGCCGATGTTAACACACTCGCATGCCAAAGAGATCCGACGAACCACATCAAGGCGGCATTCAATGTATCTACTGGGGTGATTCTTGTTGCGAACGGGCAACCCTGTTTTATTGTTCCCGTGGCAGCACATGGCGTAGGCCTTTTTGGGCGCTGAAAACACAACCATGGCGCCGTGTTTGTCCACCGAAAAGCAATGGTGAAGACGATGAAACGACGTTAAACGCCAGCGCATTGCTTGGGAACAAGAGAAGGACTTTGAACAGCAATGACGAAGGGGCATTACCCGCGATTGTCTTATTATCATCGTGACATCGGCCCATTGCTCCTGGTTGGTACCCGGGGCTCCAGTTCTCTCGAACAAAGTTGCTCATCCTCACCGCTACCACAGCCGCTATAATCATCATCATTATCATCACAATCATTATCATCATCCTCATCATCATCAAACAAAGCCACTCCAGGTATTCCCATGTGGTCGTCATCCAAGTCTAACAAGCGCAACAAACGTGCATTTGTAATACGGAATAGCATATCACCTATTTTGGGGCTCGGACTGTCGGAGCCTCCTGCTGTCGTCGTCATATCTCGTCTCGGGCAGTCACGGTACTAAAACACCGGGACACTCGTTTTCCAACACCGCGCGGTAGAACGTAACGCGTACTAAATGAACACACCGGGACGCTCGTTTTTCAATGCCGCGCGCTAGAACGTAACGCGTACTAAAGGAGCACACCGGGACACTCGTTTTCCAATGCCTCGCGCTAAAATGCTTCGGGCTTCAAAGACACGAGACTTACAGCCTCTACCCACCAACGGTTGCACCTCCGTGGGCAAAAGTCCGGGATATTTATAATCGTGATATCGGCCGCTTGCTCCTGGTATCCGGGGATCGAGTTCTCTGATACAAAGTTGTTCATCATCATCATCATCGTCGTCGTCGTCATCATCATCATCACGACCACCATCATCATCATCAATTTCATCATCATCGCACCGTGCCACTCCAACTATTCCCATGTAGTTGTAATCCAACACCAACAAGCGCAACAGACGTGTATTTCTGCAACGGGATAGTAAATCGCTTTTTTTTCTTTCTGCAAAAAAGTAACGTATATTGGTCCTGTGCTTTTTTTTGTGTGGCACTCCATTCGACGTGGCATTGAAACCAAGCGGGTCCGCTCGGCTTTTGCACGCTTTATTGAACAGTAACAACGTGTGAATGATGCAAGCTGGCTTTGATCAACACTGATGTGAAATGAATGCACATGCATGTAAAAGACAAAGGCGAGGGAGAAAGCGCCGAGTAACGTGCGCGGCATAGTGTAGGTCACGCTTTGTTGACGGAGTAAGCACATCGGGAGCTACGGACATAAGGAAGAGCCCTTCCAGCAATTTGATTGGCCAAGGCGTCAGGTGACGTCACTGTTCAGAAATATGACTATATATAGTAGCGACAACAGTGCGCACGTGACGTTACTCGTCGCTTTGTCCGTCGTTTTTGTGCGAAGCTGTATTGATAATGCACCCACAGCCAACTCACCCAAACGTGTACATTTAAAAGAAGGAACCCAATTGGAACGCAGCAGAAGCAACACAAGACAATAGTTTTCTACAAAAATGTGCCGTACAGGCGTGTCAAACCAAAGTTCAGGCAAGGGCAGGAAGCCATAATCGAATGCCCGAGAGGGCATCGTTTTTCGCCTCTTCTTTCATGAGTAACTCGTCTCTATGGCACAACGGGTAATCATCACAAGCCCATATCCAACCTACTCGATCTGTTTCTCTGTGTCGAAACGTGGCGGGAGTGACAAGGGGTGTTCGGAGGTAATCATAACCGTCTGATTTTAGCGTCATAAACTGATGTTTCCCTTGGTTGTCGACAACGAAGGCCTCAAAAAAAAAGAACGGTTCCTTCTTCAATCTTCAAAGTATTGGCGCAAATGTGCTTTATATTTCGGTGATTTTAACCTGGCACGAAGCTATTCGGTCAGGTTGCACACGCTCTGTGTGACTGTTCGTCTCATGACAAAATTTGAATGACTATCCTAAATTATTGTAGGTATTTGTAGCTTGTTCTGCGTTCTGCGCAACCATTTTTGAAAAGTGCGCTTATAGCGAAATTAGAAAGGAAAGCTGCGTTTTGTGGAAACGCTGGGCCTCCTCGATTATCAGTCCCGGATCGTCCGCCGACTCCCCGAGACGCGATCCGGCGCTCGATTTTCCCATGTATTCCTATGGGTCTTCCGGTCGGAAGGCAGTCCTCGGACGGCCCGCGGGCCGTCCAGGACTGGTAATCGACGATCCCTACTGTAGTCAGAAGATAGCAAAACCACTGACGTCACGGAAACAAAGCTGTCCGCGCTTCAAGCCAGCCAATACTTGGTATGAAGTTTGTACTAATATTGATTGAACGTCTAATTCCCCAAAACACAGTGCACTTCCGTCATGCCGCCAGGTAACGCAGCATTAAAGGGGCTACAAATAGAGACACGGGTGGCGTCCTACTCGGCCTTTTCAAACGAGGATTCTGCACCGTTACGTCACTAGGCTTTCCTAAAAAAACGTTTTCCCCACAAAGAATCTACCCACGTCCTTTGGACACGCAGAAACAAAAGGGTCTCATCCGCACTGGCTTGGCCCAAAAAGCACTCGTTACCAGTCGGAAAATATATCTCATGTACAGTTTTATTGCATGAGCCATGTCGTCGTGCCCTTTATGTTGTGCGTACGAGGCATGACTAAGCGCCGTGAATATGTAAGTTCTGTTTAGTTTCTCGCTTTACGACTTTGAAATGCAGCTTCACAGTGAGTGAATTTATGAGTGTAGCCCTAATTTATTATTTTTTATGTTTTTTGTCGCTAATAAATTCACAGTAATTAGTTTAACTAAGTTCATGCTCTTCGTTGTCGCTACACCTTCGCCCCGCTTGCCGGGGTTGCATGATGGAACAAGTATTCAAGCTAGGCACCACTCGCACGACTTGTTTTATTTTACGTTGTAGAAATTTGCGGGAAGGTGTTCCGAGTGGCGAAATGTCTATATTGAGCGAATACGTTTCTCTTCAGCTCAAGCCTGAGTAGTCAAGGCTTGTTAGTCGACAGCACCATGTCAACTTCGACCATCTCAGTTTCTGTAACGCACTCCAAGTACTGGTATGCAAATAGCCCCGTTTTACTTAGCCCCCATATGGGCACCAAACGTCCGAATGGGGACCTTAGCTGCAGGCCGAGCAAGAGAAATACTCCGACACTGGGAAACCTCAGCGGGTCTAGCCTTCACTACAAAACTAAAGTACGGCTCTTTCTATGGTGTCTCACTTGTGAAGAGAGCGTGAGCGAATGCAAGGCGCCCGATATTTTCTTTAGGAGCTAGTCGTATCATCGTGGATGCTACCGCAGCTGCAGTACTTCTCTTGCATGCTCGATATTGTTTGTCTACAGACATTGCGCATTGCTTGCACCTGTGATGCCACAGACAAGCTCGAATACTTAAACTTGCTGCACGACCTTTTTTGAGGATCGCGATTGTGGCTTGGAAGAAATAATGGAATTAAAACATGCAGTAATGCCTGGGGCTGACGTTTTCTCTTCCTCACAATCACTCTTGACCCCGGATTTTTGACGCGTACGAGTATACTGTTCCCACTGAACAACACCTCACCAGATGACATTGTTGCACGTCGCTTGTCAGCGAATCCTCTGCCTATATCCGCTACAATGACTAATGCCCTATTCACGAATAAGTCGTGTAAGGTCGCACAACAACTGTGAAGACTGGCAAGTTTGCTACAAAAAAAAAGCCGCAAGTTTTCGCACTCGTGTTGTGTCTTCAAAGTTCCTAAGAATACTCTGTACGACTAGGCAAATAAAAAACTTTCTCGCGGCCGTATTCCCGTGGTCGCGTACCGGCAGGCTCGCAGTTGAGCCTCTACAACCACCCCAGCAAGGCAGCGCTAGAAACGGCCCTTCGATGGCGTTCGTCTCGTCAGAAGTCACTGTCGTCCTCTTCGTCGAGGTCCAGCCACAGCTTCCAGAGGCCCGTGTCCTTGGAGCGGTCTCTGAGCAGCCGTTCCAACTGACGCTCCTGCGCTGCGTTCAGCGTGGATCTCCAGTCGCCCACGGTTCCGCGCCGTGCAAACGTCCTCGCGCGCATGGCGGGGGCCTCGACGAAGAGCGGCGGCGGGGCTTCCTGTTCCTCCTCGTCGTTGTCGTCATCGTCGTTGTCCTTGCCGCCTCCCTCGTCGTTGCCCTCGTCCTCTTCTTCCTCTTCCTCGAAGCGGCGCACCGTGCGCGTGGCGTGCTCCTTCATGAAGTCGAAGGAGCTGTGGTGGACGATCTTGTCCAGCGTGCTCTCGTCCAGCGCCACGGACTCCAGCCACTCGTCGCCCAGGAAGGCGGCCAGCTTTCGATCACCTCGTGCGGCGCACGCTTGATGTCCTCGTACAGCACAAACAGCACGTTCGGCTCATCCCGGCGCGCGTACCAGCCGCACACGTGGGCGAAGTAGTCGCCCCAAATCATAGTCGCCGCTCACGAACTCCTGCGCCACGAAAGGAGAAGGGTGAGGTAACTAAATGAAGATGGTCACTAACAACTAGTACTCACAAAAGATTGCTGTGCTGTGGTATAGAGGTTGGAAGTTACGCGTGTAGTTCTGCATGTTCCAGTCACCTTAGCCTTTGTAAGTACAGCCTTAATGTTGTTTCGTTCAAAAATTGTGCAGGTGATAACGTAACAATTCTGTCCGCAGATACACAGATGTTCAGGATTTGTATTCCAATTCCACCCACCGGTTCTTTATGGCTGCTTTGTGTACGGCGGAGTGTATACTCCTTTGGTTCAGTACGTTAAAGGAATTTCCTTTAAAGGGGACACGCAGAGTAAACACAAACTTTCGTTCATTCGAAAGATTGCCTCGTTAGAATCATACTCACACCACTTTTAATGTAAACTTCGCTCAAATAAGCTTCATAATTGGGGAAAAAACGCAATGGTCATGCAACTCACTAGCTCATTTCCTGCAACAGAACCTGTGATGTCATAACGCCCAGCTGTACGATTGGCTGAGGCCGGCAAAAGGCAAATGCAAGTTATGCAGGGCTTATAATCTTGCAGCACGAGATATTTTCGCTTAAATGTAATGCATAGATTCATTTTATAGAATTACGAATGTGGGGTAAGCATGGGAAGTTACGAAAGTACACGTAAACATTGAAGTACCAGAGCGCACACTTCGCTTTCCGGGTTGTCCACACGACACAAACCGACTTGGCGTAAGCGAATATTGTCTTACGAGACCCTGTTTGTCGAGCATACCTCATGTTGCACAAGACGAATACTTTCTACAGTATAAAAAACAAGCCAGCTCAAACACGGTCAAGAAACAAAGCAAAGGCGGGAAAGATCGGAGTTCGAGACGGAAGACCAGTGGAGGTCAGATGGATCCATGCGCACGCGGGTAAACTGCTCACCGTAATGCGCTGAACCCCACGAGACAGCCCACAGGGAAGCGCGCGCTATGACACACAGCGCTCCCAACGTCCGCACTCGTCCCGATGGGAGTGGTGGACGGAAACGAAAAACAGAGCCAGAGGCTACAACGAAACACTGAAGACCCTACGTCTGGCCCGACGAGCGTACCCGCCACCCCACTGGAAATGGGCCGTGAGGAGGCGACACACCTAAGGCTCCAAACGGCGTCGACAACGTCGCCGGCCTCCTTACACCGAATGTACCCGGACGAGTACCCGAGTGACCAGTTCAATGTGTGTAAGAAAGGACCGGCAAACCGGTGGCACATCATGTGGGACTGTGCCTGCCGACCCAGACGCCGCAGACTTCGAAGAGTATCCGGAGGAACTCCAGAGAGCCATCGAATCAACAAGCAAGGCAGACCATTCATGGGCCATCTAGCAGGTCTTCGCCGCGCTCGAAAGGCACGGGCTCCGTAAAACGGGCTTGTGACGAGTAGGGTCGCAGAAGAAGGCGCGACGCCAAGCCACGTCGAGGCGGAGCCGTAACCCGGCTCCTACCTACTGCAGGAATTTTTCAATAAAGTCCTTTCCTGTCCAGTCCTAAAGGTCAGCCACGGTATGGTGGCGCCATCTGGGAGGACTGACGGTAAACAAGGCTCTGTAGTTCGTTGACTGCCTAGAGCCGCGTTCGCATTCACTTCAAGGTCTGCTTTTATGACGTCATAGCAGACGACCTCTCGAAACACAGGATTTGGCGGGAGAGCAAAATTTTACTTAAACTGATAAAGTTTTAGTGAATAAACCATCGTTTGCTGCCGGACAAGCGCTGGGGGCACTATAAAACACCAAATATTTCGAATAAAACAAACTTGCACTTTGTTTGCATGGCCCCTTTAAACTGGGCGTATTACACGTCGTAGGTACACGTGGGTCGCGACACACGTCCTAGCATGTCCGGATTTATTTTGACCATTCGGGTATTCACAACGCGCGCCGAAATCTCGACACTTGAGAGCTTTCCTTTTTCGCGTCCATCAGAAAAATGGCGGTAGGGCTTTAACCGGCGTCCTTGGGCTCAGCGGCACGACGCCTTAGCCACTCGAGCCGCCGCGGCGGCTAGTAGGTTGACAGGTAGCAAAAGTAAGCGTACGAGTGAAAGTGTTCCGGCTGCTTTCATTCGCAAAGGAATTTACAAGAGGAAAATAGAAAATAGACTACAATAGCACAATAGCAAGGCTTGGGAGTGGGCTAGTTGGTGTTTTAACATCTTGAAGTGCAGAGGTGCGCTGCCTGACAGGGAAACGTAGAACAGGGTGCCTCACCTTGTCTGTTTTTGTGTTATTCACCCTGTTCTACGTTTTCGTGTCAGGTAGCGCACCTCTGCACTTCAAGATGTTAGCACAAGAGCACCCTTAACTCACAATTCCGGGAAATTTATGGTGGGTGTGCGCTATCAGAATATGCAGCCTCAAGGAATGGCGATGGCTGCTAAAGTTGCCCATGCGTTAACAGAACTTTCTGAGTTCACGAACATGCTGATGATGATGATGGTTTAAGTTTATTGGCGCAAGCCGACATGGGCAAAGAGCGCCAAACACAAAGTTATTGATGAGGCAAAACGAATAAAATCAGTTAATGACTATGAGCATGGCTGGTGTAAAGGGCCAGGGTGAAGAACATGAGTGGTTAAAAGATAACTAAGGTGGCTGGTGTATAGGACTAGGGGTAAAACTATGGGTGGTATGAGATGAGTTGTAAGAAATGAACTTCTGATAGAAACTAACGTGCGCTGAACAGAAAACATGGCATCGTCTCCTAAGAAGTATGACGGTGTGGTGGAATATGTCGTGTGTGTAGTTGAGGGAAGTGTTTGCGTCGTGTAATGTCGAGTGCCTTACATTGTATGAGGATGTGGATCCCGGATAGGGCCTCTCAGCACTTGCTGCACAGAGGTCTTGGAGATCCAGTGAGAAGGTGCGAGTGTGTTGCATGAGTGTGCCCTATCCGTAATCTAGCCAAGGCGACTTCAGTGTATCTATTGCGTGTGTCGGTGGTGTATGGTCCCAAGTGTGGTTTTATTAAGTGTAACTTGTTGTCTGTTTGTTCACTCCAGTGTGTTTGCCATGTTTGCGAAGCTGTTCTCTGATGTGTGGTTTCACGTCGGTGTAGGGTAATGTGGTTATGTCTACTGTATTCAACAGTGTAGCAGCAGCAGCCATTCGATCCGCTGCTTCGTTCCCGGCTATACCACAGTGGCCAGGGACCCAGCAAAGGACTAGTTCAAATTTGGTGGACAGACACAGACATAATACCCTTGACTATTAGATTTAAACGTGATTTTTTGAAGACTTTGTTGACGACAACGCCCGCACAACACTGAGGGAATCTGTATATATAATGGATTGTGGGATGTGGGCTTTGAAGGATATGATTAACAACAAGAAGTACACCATAAGCCTCTGCCGTAAAGATACTGGTTTTACTATAAGAGTTCCAGTGACATTAAGGCCAGGCCCATGCGCCCCGCAGGACACAGAGGTGGCAGTTTTAGAGGCGTCCGTATAAAATTCAGAACATTGATACTTCTGCTGCAAATACAAGAAGTGCTGCAGAATCACACATGTGGGAGCTCGGTTTTTATCTGCATGTGTGAGAGATGTCTCGCATGATACAGGGCGGATAGAACCCATGGCGCTATAAAATCTGTTAGAGACTTTGGATGGCGTCTAAAAAGGAAACAACAAACTCTGACGCTTCCTCTCTCACTCTGCAAGAGAAGGGCGCAGAGAACGATGGTCGATTTAAAAGTTCATTCATGGACGTATCATAAAAAACTGATTTAAAAGGATGGCGAGGCATGGATGAAATTTTAAAAGCATAAAGGAGATCTGTGTATGCTCGCTGAAGTTGTAGGTTCCATTTGTTGCACTCTACATACAGGCTTTCAACAGGGACTAGTCCGGAAGGCGCCACACGCCAGGCGTAGCCCCAGATGGAGCACTGGGTCCAGCATTCTAAGGGATGTTTTACTGGCTGATCCTTACACAACACTACCATAGTCTAATCGTGAACCTATTAGGCTGGTAAAAACACGTAAAAAAAGTTGTTTGTCAGCACCAAAAGAAATGTGCGAGAGAACCTTCAGGATAGTCAGTGTTTTAAGCATTTATGTTTCAGTTGTTTTATGTGTGGGATAAATGTAATGGGAATTTCGTCAAAGATTATACCTAAAACTTGTGTTCCTTTTTGACAGGAATAGAGACACCGTGGAGTCGAATGTCTGGATCCGGCCGAATGCCACGCCTCTTGGAAAACAGAACACAAGTGCACTTTCCTGGACTAAATTTAGAACCGTTGCTATCTGCCCAGCCGGCTAGCTTGTTCACACCAAGCTGCACTTGGCGCTCGCAGATAGACAAGTTACACGATTTGAAGGAGAGTTGAACATCGTCTACATAGGTTGAACAGGAGATCGATGGTGGCAGTGCCTTCCGAAGAGAATTCATTTTACAATAAACAAAGTGCAACTCAGAACTCCCCCTTGCGGCACGATGTTTTCCTGCACATGAACCCTAGAGAGTGCAGCTCCAATTCGCACGCGAAACGTTCTTTCAGAAAGGTAACTAACAAGCGTGTTTCATCATGTTAGCCGACATGCCAAAGGACGTCAAATCGCTGAGGAGCCGTACCGCCAAGCAGTGTCGTACGCCTTTTCAAGGTCTAAGAATACTGTATATCAGTACTGCTTGTGGAGGAAAGCATCGTTAATATATGACCCTAACGCAACGAGTTGATCGTTCGTAGATCGCCCCGCCCTAAAGCCTGCCTGGCAGCTCTCGAGAAGACCGTTGTACTCTAAGAGTACACGAGTCTCCTGTTTATCATCTTTCGAATAGCTACACAGGCAGCTTGTCAGGGCAGTGGGACGATAACTGGCGGGAGAGGAAGGGTCTTTCCGTTCCTTTAGGGAAAGCCACTACTATGCCCTCCCTCTAAGAGCGTGTAATGTGCCCCGAAAGCCTATATTATTGTATAGGTGTAAGAGTGTTTCAAGAGTGTCCGGGTGTAGGTGCTGTATCATGGTGTATGTAATCTTATCTGGGCCTGGAGCTGAAGTTTGCACGTGCTCAGGGCAGCCCTCAACTCATAGAGAGTGAATTCAGAGTTGTAAGATGTTTTTGATTTGTCTTTCGTCGTGTAAGGGCTTTTTTCTGCAGATGTTTTGTGTTTCATTAAAGTGTTTTGTGTAGTGTGCTGAACTGGACACGTGTTCGAAGTGTTGTGGCAAGTGTGTTAGCCTGGTCTTCTAGTCTGTCCCCTAGTTGTGCTAACAAGGGGCAAGATGTGTGTCTGTTGTCCTTTGAGCTTGCGTATACGTGTCCAGGCTTTGTGTGTGTCCCCGTGTCTGAATTAATGGATTGTCAAGAGGGTGTGCCAACTCTCTCGTTTTGCCTCACGCGTACACGTTTTCCAAACGCCTTGGCCCGTTTGAACAAATAAGGTTACCCGACGTGGGGTACCGACGAAGGATACCCCACGCCTTGTTCTGGGCCTCACGCGGCCGCCTACAGTCCTCATTCCACCACGGCATCCTCTGGTGTGCGCGGGGCACCAGAGGCGTGCGGAATGGACCTTTCGGCGGCGTCGAGGATGTGCGCCGTGAGCACTTGGTAGCTTCAACCTGTAGGTGTCCTATGGATGTGTGGTGTAGTTTGGATGTCTCTGTAAATGTATTGAAGTTAGCTCTTGCTTCATTAAACCTGTTTTGGGAAGATGGACTGCATGGGCCTCTACCTATATATATGTTAGTGAGGTGGGGAAGTGGTCATTACCATATGGGTCCGTGCCCACACACCACTCAAGACATGGAAAGAGAACTGCGGAGTCAAAAGCCAAATCAAGATATGAGTATGTTTTGTGTCCTATATTATGTTATGTAGGCTGTTTCTTGTTGAAAAGGCATGCTCCAGGGGATGTTAAAAACTTCTCTATCAGGCGACCTCAGGCAATCCGTGCGAGAGAGAGCCCCAAAGAGAATTTTGTACATTGAAGTCGCCTGTTAGGATGTATCGGTTCGGGCAGCTGGTCGACCAGCGCCTCAAAGTCAGAGCTCAGTTGTGCAAGATCAGGAGAGATGTAGATGGAGCATACCGTTATCAACCTATTAAATATTATTGCGCGGATGGCTACAGCCTCAAGGACGGTGTTCAAGGTGACAGGGTGGCATGCCAAGGATTTGCGGGCGATTATGGCCACACCGCCAGAAGAGTGTGTACAGCCAACCCTGTCCTTTCTGTATACCAGGTAACTATTCAAGAAATTTGTGTGCTTGGAATTCAGATGTGTTTCCTGGACACACATTAAACTTGGCTGATTGGTATGCAGAATCTCATGCAAGTCGTCAAGATTATTCAGAAGGCCTCTGCAGTTCCATGAACTATGTTTTCTCTTCCCATTATGATGTGTTAGAGCTACTCGAGAGTGACTGTTTATGTAAGGTCTTTCAGGGCGTGCACTCTTGGAAGGGGTTTTTAGCCTTCTCTGGAGGTTTGGATGGAGGGACCCCGCTCCTTCCGCTGCGAAGCAGACATGAAAGGTCCCACAACCACATCATCATCAGATTTGGAAGGGGTACCCGGCGGACCGGACCCCTTGGTCTTGGCACCCTTCCCGGTGCCTATGGTTGCAGTCGCGACCCCGAGGGCGTCAGGAGCGCCCCGGGTGGCACAGGCGGTGCGGCGAGGGTGGGAAATACTGCGGTTTCCTCCGTCTCCATCTGCTCCGGGCCCTCGCGTGTGCTTTGGGCCGGTGGAGAGGAGGAAAGAGTGGGTGCAGCAGCATCCCCACCGGACGTGGATGCCACCACAGCCGCTGCTGGCTCAGCGAGCGGTGCGGAGGCGGGTTGGGCTGCAAGAGGCAACCCAGTGGGGGGGGGGGGGAGGCGGGACCAAGTCTGACTCTCGGTACAGGGTCCCCCGCCGAAACAAGACGCCTGCTCCGCCCCCCCCCCCCCCCCCCGGCGAGCTGCGCAGGCGTACCTCCCCAGGGGGAAAGAGACAAACCTCTTTCGCGCCTTTGGGAAGGTGATGTTCTCGTTTACTTTCAAGGCATGCAATGATCCGTTTTTCTTGTTGAATTTTTCGCAGCTCCTAGAATAGGCAGGGTGCGGTCCCTGGCAGTTCGCACAGGTGAAGCTCTCTCGGATTCGCATTTGTCGCTTAGGTGATCGTGTGCTGCACATTTTGCGCACGTCAGTTTAGCACGGCAAGAGGTTGTACCGTGTCCCAACAGCTGACACTTGAAGCAGCGGCGTGGGTTTGGCACGTAGGTCGGACCGGACATCTCATGAAGCCTGCGTTGACCGACTCAGGAAGTGTTGAGCGGTCAAACGTCAAGAATATGTGTTTAGTAGCTATTATTTGGTCGTTTCGGCATATCGTGATTCACCGCACTGCTGTCACGACCCTGATCGCGAAGGCCGTCGAGCAGATCTGTTTCATTCTCATTTATTAGATCTCTACCAGAGATCACGCCCTGGCAGCTATTGAGGCTGCGATGGGGCATGATCTTGATGTCAACATCGATCATGCGCGTTTGCTTCAAGAGGTTACAGGATTGTTGTTGGTTTTGGACTTCAATTAGGACTTCTCCGGTTCTGAGCTTTTTAGCCTTGTACGATTTTGCCTACAGGGCTTTCAAGAAACTTGGAAATGAGAAAGACAGACTGGGAAGTGACGGGTTTTGATTTATCCAGGGGTTCCATTACCAAAAAGCGTGAGAAATTATCGTGCTTTGGAATGGCCATCGAAGACAAAGGAGGAAAGGATACTTCGGTGCGGCCCCTTTTCAGGGACCGATCACGTTTGGTGGGGAGGAGGGGGTTTAGAAAATGCCATATATCATAGTATAGAAGCAGGGGACGGGGGTACTTTCTTCGCTCGGTTACCCTGATACCGAGAGAGGGTCCCGGAGCTCCCTGCCTGGTAAACAGACAGGGGAGCCCATCCGCCGGAGCTTGACCTAGGTTCCGACGGCCACCCGTTTGTGGTTTCGGCCCTTCACCTTAAACTCGTAGCCACGGTAGATTACAGCAGAGTATGGGAGCTCGGGGTCCGCGGTATCGCCAGTACCGTCACCATGAATACTCAAGGTGCCCCGTGCGGGGAGTTCACGAACAAAATGTAAATGCACGGCGCACCTAAAGTACTTCCTCTTGCACATCCGCAAGCTTGTTGCTTCACGTAACAGTACGGGTCGCAGGCGCGATACAACAGCAATAAATTGTACAAAAAAAACAATGCGTGGACAAATTCGTGGACGTACGCATAGAAGTAGTTCAGTAACTGCGCCATATTTAGGTTGCAGAAGAATGGTCCTTGAAACTGGACGTCGCAACACAACGTTAACTGACGCTTCCACTCTTTTTCCGCTAAGCGAAATGGAACGTTTTGACTACCTGCATGGTATATACGTTTCTGCTCTAGTTTAATGTAGTAGTATAACAATTTTATACAGACGCGAATTCCGTAGTTAAACACTGCGACGGTACTCTTATTTATTTTTGTGAATAGGACACGAATTCTCTAGGCAGCGGGTGACACGCCTGTTCCGTAATACCCTGACAACCTATAGTTCGCCTCCGTGATGGCATTGCCTAATCTCGATATAAGTTTCCGCCGTTAAAAAAAATGCCTAGCCTAAGAACGGGAAAACATGGCGCCCTTTTTACAGGGACAGTTTTGCAAAGTACAATCTTCTCCTGAAAGGATAAATTTATTATCAAAAAAATCCTGGTATCAATGATACAACGTAAACAACCAGAAACAATTAAACAAGTGCAGCGCCTGTCGCTACAAAACTAATAGAGCGCGAAAGCTGCCAGTTACAGACACTTACAGAAACACATAACAGTTTCAAGTTGATTGTAGACAAAAAGATTAACATACAAACAATTTAGAGTTGCTTACAACCAAAAGATTAACATGCGAGGAAAAACCATGATACAAAACATTCGCTTCAAGAATGCAGCAATATACAAAACAGGGTTGGTTTTATGTCACAACGGGTACTGTAGCGCACTAACACTCAATTCTAACACCAAGATCAATTGTTACAACGAAAATCCCTAAGGACACAGGTCTGGAAAACTGGCATGAATAATAACCCTTTTGTTTGAAACCTCAATAAACCGGGTAGACCAATGTCGCAAAAACTCTTCCTCACCCAAAAGAAGTAATTTAGCGGTGGAATTTCTGGTCACTGCGGTGCCTCCAGGTACCACATATGCATTTGTACAGAGGTCAGATGGCTCTTATTCTTAGGTGGTCGTTGGAGTTACAGTTAGAAATGTTCACTTCACCTACGATGCTGCGTACAATGGATAACCAAAATGACAGGTCGTACCATTGGTGCACCGGAATTTACGCGAAGTATTGATGGAAAGCTAGCTCAGTGGCGCAGATTAATTAAAGTCCACGCTCTGGGATCACTTCTGGGTTTAGAGTCCCAACTGTCGCCGAAGAGAGATTGACGTTGTGTTGTCGGCATGTTTAAAGGCCGAAGCCCCTTGTGGGCTGAGGCTGTTGGTATATCCTGTCGTCGTCGTCGTAATCGTTGTCTCATGTAGTCATGGTACTAAAACACCGGGAAACTCATTCACGCCTCGAGCTGGAACGTAACGCGTACTAAAAAAACATCGGGACACTCGCTTACGCCTCGCGCTAGAGAGCTTCGTGCTTCAAAGACAAGAGACTTCTTCAGCAAAGTTGTATACCTCTACCCCCCAACAGTTCCATCTCCGTTGGCTAAAACGCCAAGGCGCCAAGAATACACTTTTACACTGCATGCTTCGCCCCCCCCCCCCCCCTCCGGTTCACGTTAGTGGAGACGGCCTGAGATTTTTTTGACCAAGCTGAACTATTGCTTCAATCGCCTGCCCACTGGCTGGTTCACAAATCGCTCAGTAACGAGAACTAAACGAGAAGTGCCTTACTACCATCAACGGCTGCCTTGCCAAGTTAGGTTGTATGTTAGCATCATGATGTGACCAACCGTATGTCTGTGGGTTAGTAAGTCTTGCGGTTGCACACCATGACTAGGCTAGTGCCTGATCGGGGCCGGTAAGAAATTATCGCGAAGTACTTTCCGCATCAAACTGGCAGAAAAACACAATTTCTATCATCGTATTAACGATTGAGAGAGAGAAAAAAAGAAATGCCCCTAACTTGGAAGGCAGCGTCCATGGACTTCTGCTTGAGGAAGAGCTGCCGGTTGAGGAATATGGAGACGAAGCAGTCCTTGGGGTTCCGCGCCACGTAGATGTACTTTGCGTTGGGCGACCACGGCATCAGCTCGACGGGCAGGTGAGACTTGATGGCGTTGGGGCGGGGCATGCGGCGCACTGCCTCGGCGCCTACCAGCTCCAGGTACGGGGTGGCTAGGGACCACTTGACGTAGTCTCCGCTGGGCTGCCCCTGCGCGCGTACACCACGCACAAGGTTGGCGACCTTTCAAAGCAGTGCAAACGTCCATGGCGCTCGCTATGTTTTCGTAAGCTCATTTGATGGTTGCAACAAAGTCGCGAAATAAAGGCCGTTCTCTATCTGCCACGAGAGAGAAAACGTTTTCTATTACACCCATGCTCATTAGCATGAGTGTATTAGAAAACGTTTGCTGTTCCCGGAATGGTGCACACGTTTGCAGATAGAGTCCCCTCGAGTAGTTATCAGTAATAAGGACATCTTTATAGCGCACCTAAAACGCTTGCTAACCGGTTAACAAGAACTGGCACAGGCTTCCGAGCTAGTGTAAAAGATAGCCAATAGATCTGAGCAACAGTTTTATCTTTTTTTCGTCAATAATTGGCCAGCTCTCGCTTCTTATAACACGGCGACGGTAAGCCGGAATACGGAGAACGCCAGTGGTGTGCTAAAACGTATTCGTGCCGCTAAGCTACGGTGATGACGCAAAGGCGTAAAGTGTTCACACAATAAGGGTATGCTGAAACTGTCTATTGAATGCTTTCGCACGCACCGTTTCTGTTTGGCCCATAGCTTCATCTGGTACGCGCTCTGCATGCTCCCCGAAGTGAGCCGCAGCGCCTAACTACGCGAAAAGAACATAGCTTCCTTTTTAGTAATACGAAAATTTGCTTGGTAGGTGAATAATTTCAAACGTAGACAACGAAGGACTAACTAGTGCTTAGTTAAGCAGAAACGCTCACATTATTTCGATATAGTGCTTTGTCACGAAATTCAAATGATTAGACAACTGACAAGTCAGCAAGAACATGCTATCTGGGTTCTAGATCTATAATTTTACAAATTCTAGATCTAGATCTAGATCTAGTAGGTAGGTGCTTTTCGGAACGTACCGTACTGCAACAAGGGCTGGTTTTAAGAGTAGGTTGCAACTTGTGAGCGTAACTGCCGGTGATTTACAAGAGTGTCCATTTCTCTCTATAAATCTAGCAGCTACCAAAAAACCTCCCATTCGGTATTTTAAAAGCTGATCCCGAGCTGATCATGACCACGTGACATAGAAAACGGCATTTGCTGATTTCGAAGAAGGCGCTGTAACTCGGTGTGCTCTAGGATAAACTTGTTCCACGTAAAGTTGCTGCACGAAAAGCTTCAAACAAGCGCAAAAAATGCGCAAGGACACAAATCTATTGCACATAAGGTATTTATTTGAAGAGAAAAAACGTAACGGCTTAGAAGCGCCGTGCGCAGCGCAGTGCTATTCAAGAAGCAGCAAGAAAATTGCGCCCACCTCCCCGCGAGGGGAACCCTGTGTAGATGCGACGCATCGTGGGGTTCAATTGGTGTTTCCGTTGGATTGATTCTGAAATCGCGTGAAACGTGTCGGAACGCGTATCATTATTATGTTTTATGATTATTATTATGTTTTTATTGGCCAATCTTGGTCCACTCTTTCTAAGTGGTATTCTTGGGGGCTTCGCTGTCGCAACGACCTCCATCATTGTTGCTGTAAGTGGGAGCTGCTTTTCTTTTATTGCCAAGTGTTAATCATTGCCCCATCATGCGTTGTATCAGTAGCGTCTTGACGTAGTGTGAATGAGTCAAGGATATAAGTCGCGTTCGTAGCATTTGATTCTGTCTCGGTTTTTGCGGCGCAGTGGAAGAGCACCATCTACCTCGCGTTCCGCCCACAGGGTCGTGGGATCGAAACTGGCGCCGCTAACTATTATTTTTTAAGTGCGAATGCACTTCTTAAGCGACACTGAATCACGCGTCCACCGCCGTCCATCCGTCCGCAACACACATACCCACTTAGGGCGATTGCCAAGAAGAGTTCCTAATTTCTTTAGCCACTACCCACTTAGGGCGATTGGCCAAGTATATCTGAATCACGCGTCCACCGCCGTCCGTCCGTCCGCACCACATACCCACTTAGGGGCGATTGGCCAGAAGAAGTTCCTAATTTCTTTAGCACATACCCACTTCGGGCGGCGATTGGCCAAGAATCGGCGTGAGAAGGGCTAATGCACCCGCGTTTTAAGGAGTACTGATACGAATTTCAAAGCTGAGATCCGCTCTAGCAATCAGTACAACGACCACACAAATAGGGTCTGTGCATGGCACATACCCACGTGGGGGATGGCCAGGAATCGGTCGTCAGAAGGGCTAATGCACCGCTTAAAAGAGTACTGACACGAAATTTCAAAGCTGAGATCCGCTCTAGCAATCAGAGTACAACGACAACACAAATAGGTGTCGGTGAATAAATGCATCTTTCTTTCTTGTAGTTGTGTGTGTGTGTGATCTCTCTTTCCGCGAACATTACCGAACCGCGCAAATTCAACTCCTGCATTCGCACTTTCACATTCTTCCCCTCGGGAAGTGCGGGGAAATTTTTTATAGTGTAGGGGGAGGGGTGTGGACGGACAACGCCGTATGGAGGGACAAGGCGAGTGAATGAGATCAGTCGCAATCTAGAACCTGCACAAGCGATGCAACTCTCAAAACTACTGCTTAAAAACGGTAATTATTCTCAGTTTTAAAATGAACTACCCCTGAATACTGTGAAATTCTCTTAGCAATAGCGAGAAAACAACTTTAAGATATAATTTATAGGTAGCGTGTTCGCAATGGCACAATATTGCAAATGATCTTTCCGCGTGTTTATTGCTTATTATTTTATTTCAATTACGGGCAGTTCATTTATTTTCTTATTCTGGTTTCGTTTGCATGGGTGTATACGTAAAAGCGAAAAAATCCTGCGGTCCTGACTATATTTTCAATGTGTTTCTCAGAATTTATGAAAAATTAGTCGGCAAATTCCTTTTAATAATTTTTATGCTTCCTTGTTACAGAAACTTTGCGGGGTGGTTGGAAGATAGCTCGAACAATTTCCATGTTCAAAAAAGGGGACAGCGTGTTGTCGTCTAATTAGAGGCCGATATTTTTAATGTTAGCGTGCTGAGAATTAATAAAATCTGTTATAGCTCATCGGATCACAGAAGCTTTTGACAAACACTTCATACTAATTAGTTTTCAGCACGGTTTTATGAAGAACTGTTCTACCGTGACGCAGCTCGTCCCCGTTCCCGAAGTTAAAAAACAGTGCAAGAAAAACAGACAACAGGAGGAAAAACGCCGCAGAGCGCTAAACTCGCGACTGTTACTCATGACTTTGTTAACGCTATTAGTTGCAAGCGCAAAAAAAAAGATATACATAATTTTCATTCTTTAGCAATGCGTTTTACAAAATTTATCGTAAAAAATTATGCTCAAATTTCTAAAAATGCAGTCTCCCGAAAGAGTAGATCACACAAGTAGCTTCAGCAAAAGCACTGTCCGACGCGCAGCAAAGGAGGACTAGGCACCAGTATATCACAGTCATATTCATTGGCTGTGCTTTGCGTATTTATCTGGCGTATTTGTTGAATGTTGGCGTTAAAATAGGCATCATTGTTCAATATGACAAAGGCGTGTTGTGGATAAACCAAAATATTGTTTTCTTTTTATGGTCCCTTTGAACTGCAGAGCTTAATACTTTTCGCTCTTATTATTTCAACTTATCGAAGCGGTCCGGTGGGTCATTTTTCTGAACTCATCCGGAACAAAATTACCGCCTCTTTTAACGCTCGTTCCACTGGCGGCTGTACAGAAAGTTAAGCTTCCCAGTGACCATTACGCTTTTCCTCAGCCCATACCTGCCCAGGCTGTCTTCTCCTCAAATGTTTTTAAAGACGATAGTCTTTCTTGGGCTACTTAAAAGCAGAAATTTTGGTCTGTCTGCCTGTCTGTCTGTCTGTCTGTCTGTCTGCCTGTCTGTCTGTCTGTCTGCCTGCCTGTCTGTCTGTCTGTCTGTCTGTCTGTCTGTCTGTCTGTCTGTCTGTCTGTCTGTCTGTCTGTCTGACTGTTTGCATGCAACTAGTGCTCAAATAAAGTTTTTTTTCTCTATCTGTAACTCGATTCAGCCACCCGGCCAAAGTGAAACAAAATCTTGCGCAATAGTCTTATATACTGACAGCCAAATCGAATGTTCATACTTGTAAAAATTGTTGAACAAGAACAAAACATTACGCAAATATGAGGCAGAAATCAATAATCGAGTGGTATTTGCCGTATTTCTTTATTAAAAAAATTATGTATGCTTGATTATGCCAAATGAGATACTACATTCACCGCAAAAAAAAAAAAGTACTTTGTCGCCTGATGTTGTCCACACCGCTATAGCTCGTGGTGGCATTTGAAGAAATCAAACGGCAACAGCAACGAAAAGTTCCACTAGATAGGTTCCGCGATCCGCTTGGAACGCACGTGGAGTAGGGAAAGGTAGTTCTATAAACGTTGGAGTAGGTGCCTCGATACACTGGCGTCTCCGCCGTTGGGAGAGCTGGCATCGAGGCACCTGGCCTGGAGCAGTTGAACGCGATAAATTTAAACTGACTTCAGCAAGCCTCTAGCGTGTTTATCTTGGGAGGAGCGAAACGGGAGAGGAAAAGCACGACAGATGAGCGGAAAACACACGGGAGGCATTTACTTGGCAAGGGCGCCCTACGACTATCATTTTTTGTTGATATTTGCAATGAAGTGAAGCCGATAGGCGACCATTTTTTTCTCTATGATTTCGAGGTGTTTTTAACACAGGTTGGCTTTATTTACTTTGCAGCTCACAAATGCGCGTCAAACTGTTTTTCGAAACAGTATCTCTTCGCTACTTCCGTTCTCAAAACAAGAAAAAAACCTGTTATCTGTGCCTGGCGTCACAAAAAAAAAAAAGGAAGGGGCAGCTTCGCATGTTTTTTTAAATACTGGAACTGCAGGCTCGGGGTTTCGATATGTGCACGCTTAACAAAGAGGCACGGATAACAGAGAGAGAGAGAGAGAGAGAGAGAGAGAGAGAGAGAGAGAGAGAGAGAGAGAGATAGAGAGAGAGACTTCATTTGATACCCAGCTTGGTTCTGAAAGTCTTGGACCATCTCCCTCCCTCAGCCGTAAGCGAGGATTCCTTGAATCCTAGCGGGGGCTTCGGCTATCGGACTGCTGAGTTGTGGCTTCGCTGCGGCGCTGATAATAACAGTCTCCGAATGTTCTATTGCCGTTATATTGCACCTTCTGAACTCATTTACACCTTCATTCCTGTCATGGCGGTTGCTCCTTTTTTGCAGCGCACGGCAAGAGCACAGCATGCGAAGCAGTTCCGCTTTGCTGTTGCACATAATGCAAAGGTTTCAAGGAAGATCCCGATAGTAACAGGTGGTGGAAACAGGACTCGGAAATCTGTTTGTCTGCAATCGTGGCCACGTCACTGCCGCTTGTCTGGTAGGGGTATGGTGCGCCGGAGATATTTACATCTGGCTAACTTGTAGTGTTTTGTATCTCTGTTTGTAACTAGCCTGTGTTTGTGCGATCTTAATGTGCGATTGTAATTTTTTTCGCCACTGTGGTTTTACTATAGCGGAGAATAGTGCCTACAGGGAGAAAAAAAAATGGTGTTATAGACGCGATAAACTAAACACAAGATCTAAGCAACGAAAGTACAGAGAGGATACATAAAACCATGAGAAATTATAGGGATACACTGTCGTTTCAGAGACGTGAGAGTCAGAAATGGTCTTGGCGAGTGAAGCCGGAGCAAATGAAGAACGCCTTTGTCGCCCCCCAAATCAGGAAAGCATAAATACCTCAATAATAATAAGTAGTAGTAGTAGTAGTAGCACCTTAAATATAAAGCAGGAGGACCCGTGTCCAAGTAGAGGGGATGGGTGATTAGGAACGGGGTCGAAGATCAATTCCGCCACAAGAATATTAGCTGCGGCCGGCTTTGGAAGTCGTAGCGAAGGGTACTACACAGACCCAGCATTCCCAGCGGCCGTGCTAGGGCGCTTTTAAAGGGACCCTGCAACACTTTTCGAATTTTTGTGAAATCTAAATGCTTGCAGAATGTAGTCACCCAACACACCCAGTACTTAGATTAGGGGGTCGCAAAGTGCCTCACCTAAAAATTATTGTTCTATGCCCATCATATAACTAGTAAACTCGCTCAAAAGATCCTTCTCTCTTTCCCGGTCTTGACGTTCTTCGAGGGCCCGAATCACGTCACTAAGGCCATGTAGCGGCTGTTGGCCAGTGTTCATTCAGTTGCAGCAATGAACGCTTTTCGATAGCAACTTATCAAAAAAAGCCACAAAAAAAGCAGAAATGGAAGGCGTATTTTGTGCGACGAACAAATCACGCAGTGCCGCTCCGTGCTGTCAATAACTATAGCTTTAGCAGTGGTTGCAGACGCGAAAGAAAGAGTGAAAGCGCTTTTCGAAATTGTTGCAGGGTCCCTTTAATGACATCCATGGGTATTTTATGAAGTGCGAGGATCTATGTAGGAGTGGGCGGAGTGGGTATTACCTTGTTAAATATGAGGTGCACTATATGCTGGACGAATGCAGCCCCGCACTTTGAGTAGGAGACGACGAAGACGTCGTCGTCGCGAGGCTCGTAGTCCAGCGCCGACTCGACCAGTTCGCGCGTGAACTCGGGCGGCAGCTTGAGTCCACGCACCCAGATGTTCTCGTCGTCCCCTTCGCCGCCGCTCCGGGGCGAGTCGTCGCCCGTCGTGGCGGCCGTCCTCATGTTGCGGACGACAGCGGACGCCGTCATCTGCGGCGTCAGCGACAGGGACCGGCGGTCCGGGTGCGGCATCTCCGGAAGGCGTGCTGGGCCCCGGTGGTCAGCCCGGCCGGCTCCCACGAGGAAGGCGGCCCTTCACCTGCGCGACAAACGTCACGAAGGATGCTCTGCGTGAACATGGCGGTCATGTAGCTCACACGTTGATTTGCTCTATGTTGTTCAAGCGGGCATGAAGGCAAGATTCCACTTGGTTAGATTTTAGAGATCGAAATTTTGGTAACTCACTCAGCTCTAATCCAGAAACGAAAAAGCTCTTTACCCCCCCCCCCCGCCGCCCCAAAAAAAAAACGCGAGACATTGAAAAACTTTCAAATTTACCATAATCTTATTGAATGGCTGTAACACGGTGCTTTACCGAGTTTGTATCAAAACAAATCAATGTCATTGGACTGCCCAAACATCTGTGGGAAGTTTTATATCAGCAGGTATCATGAATCACTGTCAGTCGCGGTTTGAAAAAAAAGTAACATCGAGCCACTGATCCTAAGCACAAAGCCGCCTTGAAACGGGCATCAATATGTTTGTCTGCCAGGTAAACCGGTAGTTTTTCCAAGCTACTGAATTACGATAGTTCAGATAAATGCTAATCTGCAAATTAGAGACATTCGTGTTATGTTCCGTGCACTGGTTGGGCGTGTGCCCCGGTTAGTACGCTCGTAAATAAAGCATTATTTAAATTAAGATTAAAAGCGCACCTGTAAGATTATTTGCAATACCATTTTTATTGGTATTTCAACAGCTTCGCTGTCCAATCATGTGAGTAGGGCTGAGTGTCAACCATGTTTATGTAGAAGCCAAGGTATCTCTAGGAGCGATGGCAGAACGGCGTCGGCGGAAAGAGTAATCCCATTTTGCTGCGAACGCGGGTATGTACCCGCCTGACGTCGCTGTTGGCTGGGACGCGTCATGTGGTTTCAAAGAAACGGAGCTATTGGCTGCGAATGCGGGCATGTGCCAGCCTTTCTTGCAAGACTTCCTTGCAAAGATATTAGACCTCCAACAACCTGTTTTAGATCCATGATGATACGTTATCGCCCTCCTTTTTTCTGATACCATATACTTCTCAGCTGAAGCACATCCATACTGGTGTTTTTTAATCACCTTCTCCGCCCAGTAATTCATTTATGTCTGTTGTGAATTTTTGATGACCGTAGATGCCCTTGGTTCTTAACTGTTGTCTACAAACTTTAGCATTTCAGAATATTGCTCCTTCTAACCATTGGCCGCCTGCGAGTGGGGACGAGATATGTAAGGCCAGATTCTTTGAACGCACACTACAGAAAAGACTAGGAGGAACTATAGTTACCGTTGCTTGCTTGCTATAAGTACTAGCAAACGCGACAGGTAATCACCGAGGCTGTTTGCGCAGAATCGGTGTAACATAACATCCCTAATTTTCTGAGTTTGAGGCCCAGAGTGTTTAACCCCAGGTTTCCTACAATCTGCCGCAATCGGCGGTAGGCAGAGGGCAAGGGTATCCGTTTCGATCAAGCTGATCAACAGCATGAAGGTTTCAGGGAATAGTTTTCGACACTTGTGAGCCGAGTGTACCTTCAAACCAGGAAAACGGAAATCTGAATAGAATACATTCACTGAATAAAGCTTTTCCCGCTGAAGTTTGTATTGGCATCTTCTGCACCACTTATAATAGAGGATGGGCAGGCTTGTTAAAATATTCCTCATACTTTATTGTCAGCACCGATAAAGAAAACGCAGGCTTTCCGGCTTGCGTTTAATGAGGCAAAGGATCCAGCTTATATTGCAGAGCAATTCCTCACAACGTCCATGGGGATTTTATTCCAACTCTGCTACCATGAATCTACTTCGCTAAGAGCTGCCTTGCACGTGGGCTCTGAACGTGATGGGAAAGGGAGGGGGGTGTAGTAGAATGTGCTCCCTGTGACATCAGACCACTTTCTATCTGAGGCCCTTAGCGTGACTTATCTGTACCATCCAACATTCTACAACCATGATCTGCTGATCACCCTTTCTTCACCCTTGTGCATAAACTTGAAAACCGCTCCGCCATCACGTCTTAAGTCCACCTCCTCAATAAAAAATTGCACCTCCGTGAACACTACGTTCAAATGATTTTTGCACACTTCTGAACACTAGCATAATGCTTTTACTTGATGCATTTTTTATGTTGTGCAGAAGTTTGGTCGGGTGAATTAGGTCTAGCATTCAACGCATATATAAATAATATAAAACCCAGCCGCAATGCGCCACATGCCCCATAAAAACGCCCGTCGCTTTCAGAAACGGAACTTTGGCACCGCAAAAACACTGATTTAGAAGGGAGACAACAAACACAGGGAAGACGGAACCACACCTACAGCGACCATTTAGTGTCCTCAGTTTTTATTTTCTCACAATTTGGAGTGTCTTTTATAAGACTCCACGCATTGTTAGAAAAACTTAACCTGGCAAGGAAAAACACGGACAATAGAAGTGACAGGACACACGCGGTCCCATCCTGCTTCCTGTCGCTTCTATTGTCGGGGTTGTTTGTCTTCGCAGGTTCAATATTCATTATAAAATGTACACTACCAGCCATCCCAGCATATGCCTCACGCCGAAGTTTCGGACAAAATGTGCTCATAACAGGAACCAGGCGAAACTATTTAGTTAACTCGAGGTTCGATACCACTAATTCGAAAATAAAACTGCCGGATATTTCTGAACATTGATGAATTGTCAAACGCTCTGTTCATAAGCAGGAATCGCGTCGTTCAGTTCGAAATATGTGTTTCCTGTGGTGTTCCTTAGGGGCCCCTGCTGGGCCCTTTTAGTTTTTTTTTCGAATTTATATACATTATATGCAGTTATTTATATTTCCTCATTAACTGGCCTATTCGCCTGCGATTGCGTAATTTACAGAGAAATGGTTACAGGTGACGTTACCGCACTCAAGCTCAATTTATCAGCGTTAACTGAATGGTGAAAACGATGGCAAATGGAATTAAAAGCAGAACAAAACTGAACCCCTGCGATTTTCTTCGGCATCAAGGTCAAAACGTCTGTAGATAAATCAAAAATAATTCCAAAATTCACACAGTTTCCTCCTTTAAATATCTTCGATTCAATTTCACCTCTGACTTAAACTGGGCTCCTCATACAGAGCAAAACACGTCGAAAACGTTTAAAAAACTTGGTTTGTTTAGGCGTCGCCTTCATCTTACTAATTCTGAAACGGAGCTTCCCGCGTACGATACTCTCATTCGTCCTGCTTTAGATTATGTGCAAAGAATATGGCCTCCTCATCAAATTGGTCTTATCAACGCAGTTGAAGCAGTACTAAGCAAGGCCGCTCGATTTATACTGTCCTAATTCACCCGAAACCAAAGCGTATCTGCCCTACAGGATCATTGAACTGAGATTTAATTATGCTCCAACCAATGCGTAGACAAAAACCCGACGTTTCGAAGCCCGCTCGGCTTCTTCTTCAGGGGTGAAACGTCGGGTTTCGAAACGTCGGGTTTTTGTCTATGTATTGGTTGGAGCATAATTAAATCCTCAGTTCAGTAACTTCCCAACCAGACAGAGGTCTGTCAGAATGTTCACCTTCAGGATCATTGAATCTTCTTACTCTCACTCAGCGCAGGCAATTTTCAAGGTTATCTTTTTTTTTATGCGCTCTGCCATATTCCATCGGCCTTCCCTCGCAAATTTATCTTTCCGGCACCGTATACGTCTGCACAAAGTTAATTCAATTTTCGCTGGATCAAACAAATATCGGTATTGTCCTCTTGTACTAGATATAAACAAATGGAATTCTTTACCTTCACACTTTGTGACGTTAACAGGTGCTTCGGCTTCGCAAAGAGGGCTTCATGTCTTGCCAAACTAGAACATTTTTAGTTTGTTTTGCACGTGTTTCTTTCTCGTTTTTTCAGATTGTAACAATTGCGGTTCTCGTCGGTGCCAACCACCGCCTGGTATTGGTAATTTCATACAGTTTTGTATTTCTCAACTGTGTGCTGTACTTTGCGATTGCAAGTGTAATTCCTGTTCAGTTATTAAATTTTCATTCTGTTCTGTTCCTTGGGTGTATTTGTGAAATTGTGTTTTTAGTAGGTTTTACCTATGACCCCCCCCCCCCCCAGCCCCCGTCCACCCCCCTATGCAATGCCCGCTCGGAACCTTAGGGCACTTTAATAAATCATATAAAATATGTCTGTGCGTCTGAGGATGCTATGCTAATTTAAGCGTACCAGAAGATGGGCAGGCCCCGCAGAGTCCTGTTTCCACTGTTGTTTGTGGTTGGCGGGAGAGGAAAAGGAAAGGAAAGGCACTGGGGACATTTTGAGCTCGGCAGGGAGCTCACCTGCATACAACCCAGTGCAGGGGAAAGGGAAGTAGAGGGGGAGTGACAGGATAAGTGGAGAGAGAGAGAGAGAGGAGAGGAGAGAGAGAGAGAGAGAGAGGAGAGAGAGGAGAGAGAGGAGAGAGAGAGAGAGAGAGAGAGAGAGAGGGGGGGGGTACATATAGTCCTAGAGTCAGTCAGTCAGTCCTAGAAAGAGACTGTCCTAGAAAGCTCTCAGTCCGGGAACATCAGTTGGGGCACTGCACTCGGCTACAGCCGCTGCGTGAGGCCGGTCATCTCCGGGTAATGGAGCAGATGGGCGAAGACTTCCCGTTGGGTTCCTGTTTCCACTGAAGCCATGACGGTA
Organism: Haemaphysalis longicornis; assembly: GCA_013339765.2. Classification (NCBI taxonomy): domain Eukaryota; kingdom Metazoa; phylum Arthropoda; class Arachnida; order Ixodida; family Ixodidae; genus Haemaphysalis; species Haemaphysalis longicornis. Next base: position 120,085,150 of record CM023456.1, on the reverse strand, counting down.
GGAGGCCGCAGCTAACGACGCAGTGATGCGCCAGGTGCGCGCAAGCTAAGAAAATAGGCGATGTCAGCTAGCATATGTGCGTGATGCAGGTGTTTGGCGCACGGCTGTCACAGCAGCGCTCCAATGAGAGGTCGAAGCTTTCGGCGGTAAAAATACGCGCGTGGAAGCGGAGTAGATCAAATATTTGTGTTGGACTGAGAATAGGCGTTCATTGTTTCTGCCATAGAGCTCGCGTAGTGAATAATTATACATTACGCGTTCTATTGGAAGAGACCATTTTGAATATCGCATAATTCTTTATGCGGTACCGGCGGATGGCTTGTAAAATGCAGTGGCATACCCGCTGCGCTGGCGCGCCCGCCATTCGGAAAGTGTGGAGCCGAACCGAGCGCTACGTTATCCCCATGAGAGCTGTATTCGAAACCATCTTGATGTGCGCTACTGGAGCAGAGTGTAGAGCCGTAGGTTTACTTTTTGGGGACCCAGATCCGAACAGTGGTGTGTGTAGATGCTTTAAAATTTGGTTAAGAAATTAACTCTACCAATATTACGAAAAGGATTGCTATTGCAATATTTTTAGAGTTGAAAGATGTTTGGTACCACGTGGGTACTGTTGAACACGAAATATAATGTAAATATGTGTGAAGTCTCACCAAATGCAGAGGGAAGCTATGGAAGCGCGCTATTACTCTAAGAAGGAGGAGGTGAAGGCAAAGGGGCAGTGGCCGCATTCGAAGGTTTTGGGCTCTGTAAATCTGGGGAGATGTGGGCGAGGCCAGTGAACCTTCTTAATTTCCAATAACGACTAGCAATCAGTATTTTCCTGTTCCAAGCGATGAACCAAGCTTCTACAGCCTCGGCACCTGCACTCACCACGATGAAGAGCCATTTCGCAATGTCCTTGAAGAAACGCAGAAATTAATAAAGAACATGAAGGTTACGTGCAGTACGCCCTCTGCGTCCGAAAGTTTATTCTTTAAATTTCGTGATTGATTTCATCCAATTTTTCGATTCATGTTTATTTCATATCGTAATGTTTTTTTCGTGCTTCCACCCTCCACCCCTTCTTGAAATGAAATAATGCCTGCGTCACTGGTCGTAAGCGCTGCAGTTTATCAATTTTCCTTTTGGCCCATACCTAAGGACTGTTATTTCTGTTGTGAAGGCTTGGGTCTACCTGGCCAATTTATTCGTTTCCACATTCGTGCCCACTCTCACGAACTCACCTAGAGTGAGCGATTGACGTCAGAGGCTGCTTCCCAACTCTGCAGAGAGAACTGGATGAAGCTCGGCGTCGGCTTCCAACTCCTCAAAAAAGATATCGACCAACTCGATGGTATAATCAGAAAAGCTACCAAACTGGGCCCTGGGCATCCCCGCCCATTCCTCCAACGAAAACACGCTGGGCATGGCCAAGCACAACACCGTCCGCGAACTAACAGAGGCCCATCTCTCCAACCAACGAATCCGACTCAGCCAGACCCCAGCGGGACGAGCCGTCCTATCCAAAATCGGATGGCAGGTAGCCTTCCACCAAGACAAAGGACCCATACCCACTATATGGGCCCCCATCATCGAAAGTAAACCAGTCCCCGAAAATATAAATCCCGATCGCAACAAAGGTCGCCGAAAGGCCAGGGCCAAGCTCCTCGACAGAAGCGGCGGAATCCTCTACACAGACAACAGGGGCAGCGCGTGAGAGGTGGGCGAAAAGAGAAGAGAGGCGTTTACGTGGTAGCGGCGGCAGAAGACGACGATATCTGCAGCGAAGTGAGCGGATACGCGGTCAATTTTCTTGTACGAACACATAAACGCTCAAGCTGTAAATCAAGAGGTTGTTTTATTGACAGTATTTTTATTTTTCATTTTTATTTTTATTGACCGTATTTTTATTTTTGTTTTTCTATTTACTGGCGGTATTTTTAGTTTTTTATTGGCAGTATTTGAGTATTTAAACAAACAGTACCCAGAAGCTGTGAAATGCTCGTTTAGATACATCCCTAGGGCTAGTGGCAGGCCCAGTAAATTAAATGCACTTACTATTATGCAGCATGTAATCAAGTCAGACACAGTCAGACATACTTTTATACAAACCGTGACAAAAGAATGGCAAAACAATTTGAATTCACCTATTAGTAATACTGCTGCTTTAATTAAACATCGATAAAGGTTTTTAGAGACACCTCGAATGTAAATATTCGTCATATAAATATATGCTTAGAAGTCCTGGTTACAGCGCCGCGTGCAGCGTCTTCCGCCCATGTACGATTGGACATGCACATAAATTGGGCAACTGATTTGTTGCTGCTCTCATATTTGCAGCTAGAAGTGTGAACATCCATAATGGAAGTGGACTATTATATTTACGTCTGCTGTAATCATTCAAGCAAAATGGCAGGACACACGCTGACTGAAACAAGTGGTTAACAGCTGTAGGTTATATTTGAGGAGTTGGTTACAAGTGATGGCCGTTTGTGTAACAGGCTAATACACTCTGAATACGTTTTTTATGTGCTAGCCCCCCGGGTTCTACACAAAAATTGAAGTGGTTGTACCCAAACGCAAGATAAGGTATCGGAAAAATTGACGAATCGAATATTGACACGCTTTCTTAAAGTGTGGCAGCGGTTAACTTCTTTCCGGGATATGGCTTACCCAACTCATATTGGAATAGGGAGTGTAGGGTGAGACGTGTTGGAGGCGTGCGTTATATAAACTTAGGACTTAAGCTTCTCAGTTTACATTTTCCATCGTCTAGAGTGAGATATGCATCTAGCTTTATTAACGTCAATCGCTACCCGGCAAGTCATGAACCATCAATTAAACTGTGTCAATTTCTCATGGATATTTTCCAATAGTGCATGCGCTTAATGTTTAGCTGTATAGTCCGCATCCATTACTAACCCAGAACGCGTAACTACATGTGCAAGATCCGGATATATCAAGAAAGATGGTGGTCTCTAGGAAGAATAATTGGCCGAACCGCTGTTGTCACGGCTCGGAACAAGGTAGGAATGTTAGTCATTACCACCCGTTGCTGTCTGTATGATAGACTGCTTGTCAGAAAATAGAAAAGGGTATGTTTAAGCGTCAAAATTTTCTATTGATTAACGTACGGTAATAGAAATTAAATGCATCCATTCACTCTTCGTTGCCAGGATTTCAACTTCACCATCATGTTTGTAAACTAATATGCTCGGGATTTTTGCAAACGGCGTTGCGGTGGCGTGTGCTCGGCCGCCTCAATTTGACATTCTTTCTCTGACGGGAAAAGCGAAACCAATACATTCCCCGGCCAAAGTTTTTCAGGTTCTAAAAAGTCTTAGTTGACTCTCAACCAACTTTCTTCTACTAATTGGAAACTTGTTACATAGAAGCTGTTAATGCAATGGTGGTTCGGTCGGCAGTATTCACGGGAATATTATTTGTTGGCTACTTTTACACATAGCATGGAGTCGTGATTACGAATTCCAGGCGAAGAAATCTCATAGTCTTTCATAAAAGACCAGTGAACAGCTTTATCTTTTTAATGGCCGAATATAAAAAGGAATAAATATAGGGCAAAAATCAAAGCTTTTGCACTCAACTTCAAAGCTGTTGGAAGCGCAGAGTAGTGATTCGGCACACGGGCTCTGCCGCCGTCCTTCGATGTTTTCTACCACCCTTCACGCTCTTCCCCTCTCTCTGTCTCACTCAGCTCTTGATTAAGTGAACACAGGTTAGTCCAATGCAATTCCATTTTCCCGCCTTCGCTGAGCTCTCCCGCCTTCTCCTCGAGCAGCTCCCATCCTTTTCTTGTATTTCTTGTTCTGCCTGCAACGGCCCAAGAGGGAGTTCTGGTCTATTTGTGCTCGCTTTCATCTCGCACGTGCCTTTATGCGCCATTTTGAAATCGGCGCTGTTTTTTCCTCGGAGGCCACATTTTTTCGCTTAAAAAAACAACCCAATGAGCGTTCGTAACTAAATGGACGCGGAGACTGGCAGTTAAGTACATATATTTAGCCTGAATGTATGTGAAATTTTCTTTGCGATAAATAATTGGGGCATGCATCATAAGTTCCAGCGGTTCCAGGAGTTTCGAACGGTTATGCGTATACAGTCAAAACTCGATGTAACGAAACCCGATCTTACGAATTTCCCAATCCAAAGAACAAATTCGCATTCCCCCGCAGGTGCCTATACGACTCAGTGCTTTTATGAACTCGAACTATCGAAATATATTCAGCTGCATGCCCGAGTTAAAGAAGTATTTTGAGAAACAGCCAAATTAAAAAAGGAGGAATTTCGAATGTATTTTTTATTAGGGCTGGGCGTCGGTTAAAAATTTTAATCGCGTTAATCGGTTAATTATTCGACAACTCGGCTGGGTTTATTTAAAAAGAAAAATGATAAAATATTTCAAATAATCATACAAATATATTAATAAATATTATCAATATTTATTTAATGCGCTTTTAATCACTAGTCCTGTTCATAACTTTTTGTAGTGGTTTGAGGGGAAAGAAAAGGAAAGAAAGTGCACAGTGGATAATACTGAGTTGGGTAGGGAGCTCACCTGCATACTACTACCCAGTGCGGGGAGGGGGAATAGAGGGGGAATGAAAGGATAGCGCAGAGAGAAGTATAAAAAAGAGGGCTAAGTCAGGCTAACAACAGACATCCAAGATGAGCTGTGCAAATTATCATCATGGCCCTCATGCGGGCGGGACTCTTATGAATCACCGCGTTCGTCACTCGCACTATTTCTAGGATCAAGAACATTGGCACGCGCCTTAACTGCCAGGGACGTCGATTAATCGGGGTTTACTTATGCCGTGGTTGGCTTATATAACGGCACAACGGTGGGAGGGCCTGCACACCGCCTTTTGCACTCTGTATCGTAGTATTTAGAGTAGCTATTTCCCGCCTGTCTTGGATATCAGCTTACGGTTTTAATCAGTATACCCTCCCTGAGCATACTTGTATCGTATTATTTCTTTTTTTGTGCGGCAAAGCGGGTTATTTGAACAGGAATATGATCCTCAACATGCTTGCGCACAATTTAACCATGACACCCTCGTTTAATTTCGCTAACCGCTACTTGAACCGATTAACCGATTACAAATAATCCTGACTAAAGCATTAATCGATTAATCAGAAAGTTAATCGATCAATTGCCCACCAGAAAAACACACGAGGCATCTAGTATCGTTTTTACGGTGCTCTAGCCGATAAACTCAGCAGTCGAGAAATTCGTTTCCGATTTCTCGGACTGCTGAGAAACGAAAGTTTCCTGCCACAAGAGGTGTCAGAGGATGCTGACAACGCAGAAATTGCTGAAAGCTCCTGAGACGCTCCAGGCCAGGTTGTTTGACTTGCCCAGGCGCTTCGATGGGGCCTACGAAGGAACCGAGAGCGCGTTGAACGCACTTGCATGCTGCGAAAAGTATGTCCACCCAATACTAACGAAACGCACGCAGGCGGAAATCAGACGCTCTTTTTTTTGCCATGAAATATATTCGTTTCCCGCAGAAGTCCTAGCATTTTATTGGTATTGTTTTCACCCCGGCCTTTATTTAGCGCATTGCTCAAATATCGGCAGGCGAGCGCCACGGCCGCGTCATGGTATATCTGCTGGAATGCGCCTACCTTTAGACATCAAATTTATGGAATCAAGTGCTTGTAAAATGACATTCCCGATTTTACGAAGTTCTCGATTTAGCGAAATAATTTGCGGCTCCCGATGACTTGGTTAGATCGGGTTTTAACTGTGTAAACCTTTTGTTCAAATACCCTCTCAACTCTTGGTGGGAAGGCTGAACCGAGGGGAAAGAGGGTATCTTTTCGAAGCCTCTGTTTGGGTGCGTGATGCCGCGTGACTGCGGCGGATGGATAGCGTGACCGCGGACGAACTGCGACGACAAGCCGGGCCCCTAAAGTGCTCTGCACTTAAGAGGTAAAAGTGGCCAGTGCAAACATACTATCATAATTATAACCATCATCATAATCGTCATTATAATCATCAGCTTACTTTGTTTCACTGCTGATGAAGGCCTGTCCCATCGACTTCGACTGCTCCTATCCGGCCCTTTCCGAAACCATCTTTTGCCATCCAAATATACAGGACTGTTAGCAGCGACCAACCATACGAAGATTCACGCGCATTCCGAACCGTAGCGAACAGCCATTTATTTCCTGAATGGGAAAGGAAACCATACAGAGTACCTTCGCCAGTCGGACCACACCAATCAACTGCGTCGCACATATCGACATAGACGGGACCAAGCCTGCCATTCCGCCCATCAGCCGGCACTCCGACCTTCCATTACAGAAGAACGGGCCGAAAGTTACTGTTCTGATAAAAGCTTTACACTGCCTCCTTCGAGTAGGCTTGCTCCGCCGACGTGGAGACAAAACAGCAAAATCTTCGGACGTAGCAGGACGAACTTGTGTCTCAAACATACGACGGCGCTTTGGCGTTGCTGGCCAAACCACAGAGGAAACGCGACCGGACCGCGTAAGCAACATCAAGGTTTCTTTGGGCGGAGGAAGTGGGAAGAGTCCACGTAGCCACGCCACCATTCTCTTCCATTTGCTTCCTCAAATGCCCCTCAAGTTTAGTCGGAAGAGAACAAAATATAGTGCGAAAAAAAAAGTGGCTGTAGTGTCGCCACGGCTTCATCTGTTTCCTCCAATATCTCGATTATTTTGTTCTGCGCTTGCGATAAAATTGCCATTATTGATGAGAAAAAGCATTGTTTTAGTAAACCGCAATTGTATTTTGCATGTATGGCCGCTTTAACTTTGTCTTTTAACTTCTAGACCATTGGGTAAAGTGACGCCTTCTTGACGGGCAGGTAAAATTCATGTCGTGTTTCTGCCTTTTTAACTTCACAATGCATGAATATGCAAACATGGCACCGTGCATTCTCGTTAACAAAGCTGTTAAGCTTGTAATTGCGCCGTCGAGAGCCCCCACATACCCCCCGGAAAAAATACCGAGAAAAATACCGAGTGCAGGTGCACTGATGCGTCTCGTAAGGAGCGCCAAGCGAGAGGCTTGCGCGCGGGAGGAGCTCCCAAAAAATGCCAGGAAAAATACCGAGCACACGTGAGCGTGCGGCTCGTGAGGAGCGCACGGCGTCGGCCAGCTTGGCCTTCGAGAACACTCTGCTCAGCGTTCGTGGCTTCATCCCCCTGCCCACACATCCCTCACCAACGCTCAGGAGCGCCTATGGCGACTCCTTCAGACCAATCCCTCGCCAGTCGCTCCCTCCTCCACAAGATCTATCCCTTTGAGTTCCCTTCACCCACCTGTTTCCCTTTGTGACTCCTTGGACACACCAACCGACGCCATCTGACCCTGTCCTCTTAACCAATTCCCCCCCCCCCCCCCTCTCCAGCGTCGAGCAGTGAGAGGACGCGCTGGGCAGCTCGCAAACGGGGGTGCAGCTACTTCTGGTTAACCGAGCCGCCACAGTCGTTGCCAGCTTGGAAAATAAAGTGATCTCTCTCTCTCTCTCATCTCTCTCTCTCTCTCTCTCTCTCTCTCTCTCTCCTCTCTCGCTCTTCTCTCTCTCTCTCTCTCTCTCTCTCTCTCTCTCTCTCTCTCTTCTCTCTCTCTCTCGCGGGACGCTTTCCTCGCCACTTCACGTGCTTTAGCTCCTGAAGTGGTGAGCACAGACGCCGAGTTCACGAAGCCGGTTGCCGCGATTCTGGCACGTGCGAACGCGGTCCACTTTTAGAGATGTGAAAGGGTGCCGACAAAACGATCCGGGCCTGCCAGTCATGGACAACTCTCGGAGGCAAGACTGGAAATTCATGTGAAATGCAAAAGCCTGGCCTCCGACTAAGGGAGAGGGGCCGCAATCTCTGCTGTTGCTCCGTTTTGCAGCCCTAGTGCATTCTGCTCCATTTTTTAGCAAGACTGGCAGCAGGAACAAGGCTGATACGCGAGCGTTACCAGGTGCTGTCGGAGGATATCGGCCACAATAAAGTGAGTACAACGAGTTTAATACACAGTGGTGGATCTTTAAGAATGCGTGAGAATGTCATCATTCTCCCTCACGAGATTGAGGCGCGGACTGATGCCCACGCCTTGCCTTGCTGGCTGCACACTCCAACCAACAACGCTTGCAAGCGGTTGTGGGATCCACCGCACCCATCAAGACGGCGCTGAGGCAGGACGCGCATCGCGCTTCGACTTGACGCCGCCCTGGCAATGTCGGCCCCGTTGCCATTAAGGCTGCTAGGTTATGTTCACGCGCTCTTACCAATCTGTCGTTTTGCGCTCTTCTGTCGCCCGCTCTCTTCGCCCCCATACCCTACCTATTACTCACGCAATAGAAAAGCCCTCATAAGACCATTAAAGTACACTATTTCACAGAAACATTACCTATCTCGAAAATGGCGCATCTTACACCAGTGGTGCAAGGCTGGAGAAACAGCAGATCTGGGGGTCGACCTAGCTTCTCCCCAGACTCGCAGTGGATCCCAGAAGAGAGGGAGCAGCCTGACCCAAGCAGAGCAAAGCCGTTTTGGGCGGAACTGTAAAGCCAATACTACTAATGTATGTGCAGTAGTTTATTCAGTAGCAATCGTCGTCATCCCTTTCGTCGCCCTCTACCGCCGGCAAATTCCCGTAGCGCGTCCTCGTCTTAGTAGACCTCCACTTCTTCGTTAGCTGGTCCGGTAACCGTCTCCACATGTGGATTCTGAGGGATGGCTTGACAGATTTGTCGCCATCGTCTTCGGCGCGGCGGACCTGTGGCACGCCGGTTGCTACACGTCAACGGCGACGAAGGCGGGAGCTCCTCATGTGGCGGAAGCCTACGCGCAGGCTTGGACGCCAGGCGGTCGCCGCGAGGCACGCGCTCACGCGCGCATTTGCGGTTTTCTGTCTACGCCGGCCAGATTTGTGTTGGCCTAAAAAGCCCAGCTGTTGATATTCTAAAATTTCACACTTCGGCTAGCAACAACCAGCTTTTTTTTATGTGCGTGTTCTCTAGCCCATATGAAAACGTGCGTTTTTTAAATAGTTGGGTAACCGCAAGAAATTGCGAGATTTAATTGACGGAAATCATTTTAATTTATCAGCAAACTCTCTGAAATCTGAAAGGTGGCGATATACGGCGTCTCCCATACAAACAGCTCGCCGGTTTCAATTATTAATTCAAAAAAACCCATAAAGGAATAGGAAAGATTGCATTTTAAAAGCGGGGCTGTTTAGGATCTCGCAATGTCCGTTGATGCTCGTCACGCCAGGCGAAGGTACCCCGCTGGGGGACGACAGATGGCGCCACCGCCTATATATATGTACCGATATACTAGCAGACTTCCATGGGTGAGCTTCGAATACGTACACAGCGCAGCGAGTGGCGTTGTGAGCGACCCCACTTCTGCGGGAGGCGGCCGTCGCCAGCCTGACGAAGTCATCTCCGCTGTTTCAGCAGATTTCACAGGCGCGGAACTGACTTTAATTTCTTTTATTGTTTTAGCTCTGCGGAGACCGCTCGTATTCACACAGCTCCGTTTGCTTTAAATGGGTGATTCAAAAGACGATACAGGCGCAGAAAAGGCTGCATTTTGTTATTGTTCAAGCTCGGGACAAGTTTTTAAATACCCCCTTTCGTCGAAGAAACAGTTAAACGTATCTTGCCACGCGGATTTCTGTCATGTTGCACGCATTCGTTTTCAGCAGCATACGTAGGCTATTAGATCTGAAAATTCCGCTTTCGAACATACCATGGGGCCCTATCAAGAATGCCTTTCGGTTCAAGCTATGCCCTTTCGTTTGAGATGGAGAGCATATACAGTGAAATCTCGATATAACGAATCACGCAGGACCACCCAAAATATTTAGTTATTTTGAAATGTCATTGTTATGAAAATCTTGCAGTTATACACCAGCGTTCATACCTAGGAGTGAAAATGACGTACATTTGCATTATACGCGTGTGCTGACAAGCAAACTCTCAAACTCACTTCAAAGCAGCTTTATTGAAGAGATAAGTTATTTTCTTCTGCGTAGTGCAGCAATTCGCAACGACGCACGACGGATTCCACTATGCGCAATACCTCGTCGGGTACATCATCGCAACGAGCGATTAAAGTGCGGACTATTGGTTCATGTACAGTAAGACATCAGTTTTAGCACTATCTCATCTTGTGTTCTGTGACCCACGGACGTCTCCGTTCGTGTCGGGACGATGAGCACCTTCACGTCTTCTTGGCTGTGTCGCTAGCTGCCTTCATCATTCGATCTCGCACAAACTTCGCAGCAAGATCGCTCACAAAAAGAAACACCTGCACGCACACGTGAATACCGTGAAAAACAACTGAACCACCAACCAGTCACCGAACACCTAAAGCAACGAGAGAGATAAGAGGTCAAAGGCTAGGGGTGGCGCTAGCAATTGGCACTCGACCTGGTGTTAACGATAGCTACTCCATTCGGGGGAACACAGACAGAAACGGCGGTTTCTGTTTCACGCGAGAGTTGCGGCGCTGTTACTTTAACCGAATTCGTAATATGTAGTGATGTTCCTCGACTGTAAAGGGGAAAATAAATTACAAGTGCTATTCTGAAATATGCGCTATACTGAAATTAGTAATTCTGAAATATGTTTACATTGATAATGTAGGCGATCTGGAGGGTATTTTTAAAATGTTCGTAAATGTGAGAAATTCGTTAATGTGGGGTTCGTAGTAACGAGATTGGGCTGTACTATGCAAAAATCGGTTGGCTGTCTTATTAAGAGTTCACACGAGTGTCCTCGACATTTTTAGACTCTCATCTCGGTTAAGGTAGATGTACGCTACCCTACTTGTTTCTTCGGCTCGGTCCTCGCTTCGAAAGCGGCAGACAGCGGTTCCGTCAAGCTCGAGGCGGTGTGCGCTCCCACACTTCTGCCTGGTGGTCGTCTTCCTTGAGGGCTTCGCAACGCTCGGTTGCGTAGATACGTCGGCGGCGTAATGCAGCGCGTGCGTGTGGTTAACGCTTAATGAACCCCGTTTACCCGTTGGTATTGTTCTCGACCAGTGCAGTTAGACACGTCCGCTGAAGCCTTGGGGTAAACGAAGCACTCGCACATTCCACCCTGTTTTTTCTTGCGGCCATTGTTTAGTGTTGGCGTTTTCCGCAAGGCCAAGCCTCTGTTCCTGCCTGACATTGAGCCACTGGAAGTATAGTAATATGCTTTTGCGGCTTACTTTTACGTTGCGCTTAAGGCCTTCTGGGCCCTTCATTGGCACACAGTGGCTTAATATTCTTTCTAAGATAAGATGTATGAACAGGAACCTAAGAGTTTTGCTAGTGAAGGAATCATTCTCACTCGGTTTCCGTAGAGGATGCAGCAACACGACCTTCTAAGAGGCCTGGCATTCTAGTGCTTCATCGCCTGGAGTCTTTCATTTCAGGCCGATATTCTTTCAGTATCACATACTGAAAAAGCAGTTGCCAAGTCTCGGTAATTCATTTCTGTAGTATTTTTCCCAGTGTCATAACTTGCCTCAGCAATGCGGACGTTTATTCAGAAGAGAAGGAATACCGTATGCTACTTTTTGATGAACTTCGGTGTCTAGTGGTATGTGGCAAACGTACAACTTTAGAATCCTGAAGAGGCCCAGCTATAAAGTAGTACCAGGTAAGGCGAGTTATGAATTATGTCAAGTAAAGGCTAATGAAACAACGATTTTTTTAATTGCGATAGTCAAAATGGTCTTTCCAATTTGTTTTGCATGTGCGAATGCACTTGAACGATAAAACGTTTTCATTTCGGTTTGTTGTAAATGTTTCTTGATTTGGATTAGTATTTGTTGAAACAGTTAAAACACCCATTTCGTTTAGATTTGTATTTTGTTTAGATTCATTTGCCTGCTAGAGCATCGCACTTTAGGTGTCGTTCAAATCTACGCTAAAGATATTCACCCACGCACGCAGGCATACACAAGTACCCCTCGCACAAGAACCAAGAGCGGTTGTGTTCCGCTTAAGGTGTTTTGTGAATTTTATGAATACGGAGCTATTAATAGCACCTCGGCAGTAATATTTTCTACCCGTATTTGACGTAAAAGAAAGAAAAACGGAAGCTCACACCCCTTGAAGCCGGTGTGATGTACCTCGTCTGGCTGAAGCAAAAATGAAGCAAGGTGGAAATGAATGACTTGTTTCATCAGGCTCCAAAAAACCCTAGTTGTAGTTCTGGTTGATATTGGGAGTTTCAAGTGAACTATAGTTAGTAGTTCTGGTTGATATTTGGTAGCCCAAACTACCAGATGTTTGTTGGAAGCTACTGACCTTGTTCAAACACTGCTCAGAATGACGGATAATTCACTAAGAAGGACCTCACTCCCAAGAAGCGTTGAGAAGATGCCAGCCATTTTAGACTCCATTTTAGAAGCAAGAGCTACACAGCCGTTAGACAATCCTCTTTTGCATCGCTTGCAGATTTGGTAGCAAAGTACATTTACTCCATTTAGAAGCTTGTCATTAGAATTGATGATGCATCGTTCTTAATACACGCCTTGTTCTGCCAAAAATAAAATGAATGAATAAACGAGTCCCATGAAGATAGATATCTGGAACACCGTCAAATATACCTGGCACCAGAAACAACAGCACAAATGGCAAGATTCCGAAATACTGAGACAGATGCGTCATTCTGCACTTTGCAACAGCCGAATTTGGCCATTGGGTTAGCCGTTTGGTGTAATAAATTGATGATCGTGAGTTCCCGGATGAAGCCATTTCCCGCACGAACACGCTCCCTCCCGCATTCGCATAACGAACATTTGCCCATAATAGCCCAATTCGGCTCTCTTAAAGCTAAAACGAGATGGTGTTCAACGCGGTTTGATTGCAGTATACCTGCAGTTTTTTGCACACATATGTTGTCCACACGTTGGTGGTGTACAACATTTATTGGTTTTGGGGGATGAGTAGCAGAAACCTTTTTTTTATGTGCTAATGGTTTGCCGTGAGCAAAAATCTTCGTTTACTGCACGAGAAATGACCGTGTCCGAGAAGTTGATACTAACACTGTAGTCGTTGGAAAGACGCCTGGATTTCAACCAGAATTATCTTGAGGCTTTAGAGTGCTAGTGGAATGTTGTGTGACTTGAACGTGCAAACGACATATGGTGCAGTTATCTCTGTACGTGATTTCCTAAGCTATTCAGCAATTCACCAAACACTGTCTCTATAACAGACATGCATGTCAGTCGGCGTTGACTCTGTAGTTGCCTTCGGAATCACTACCTGGTAGCCTTTTCCGAACACATAGGTTACGACCTTCACTGGTTGCTAAAATGGTTAAGCTTCTCTCCATCCAGTTATTTTAAACACGAAAGTCGTTCTTGGGCTACTTAAACCTGAAATTTTGGTCTGTTAGTATGTCTGTCTGTAGCTCGATTCAACCACCCTGCCAAAGTGAAACAAATCTGCGAAATAGTCTTATATACTCACAGCCAAGTCTAAACGTCCAAGTCTGGTATTAACGCTCATACTTGTCAACATTGTGGAACAAGAACAAGACATTACGCAAATATGAGGCGGAAAATCAATACATAGTGATATCTGCAGTGTTCCGTTATTAAAAATTCAAGAATGTTTGGTTTCTGCGATGGAAAATGAAATACTACATCAATTGCAGAAAACCGTCGACTGCTATTGCCAGCGCTCCTAAAGCTCATGGCGGTATTTAAGAAATGAAACGGCCACAGCAACGAAACGTTCCACAAGATAGGTTCCACGTTCCGCTTGGGACGTACGTTAAGAGCAACGTGGTTCTATAAACGTTGTAGCAAGGTGCCTCGATTCCCGCGCGTCTCCGCCGTACGGCAGCGCTGGCATCGAGACACCCGGCCTGGCGCAATGGAATGCGGTAAATTTAAATTTATTTGAGCAAATAGTTAGTGTGTTTTCCTGGGAGAAGTTCGACGGAAGAGGAACCGCATGAGAGGTGAGCGGGAAAGCAAAGGGAGGCATTCACTTGGCAAATGTCGGCAAAACGAAAGGAGCAGATACGCGGCCAATTTTTTTTCGTCGAGCTTCGCCAGGAATAATTTTCCTAGGACCAAGGACAACCAATTAAAACTCTTCTGAATATTCTTCACTCGTCGCTTTTTGCCTAGATTGTTTTCGCCTGCGCAAAGTTTTTCGTCTCCAAAGCGATGCTGAACTCGCCAAACGCGCGTTCTCAACTTCCATTCAGACCAATTTTACGTGGGCTGTAAGAGGTTGAACAGAAAGTACCATCTTGGTCGCTAATTTGTTCGCCTCCGGCCTCACGTGACTAAGTGTGTTTCAATAGCAAGCAGAACTAAGCGAATAAGCAAACCGGCAAGCGCCTTTGATCTAATGAAAAAAAAACGCATTACGGGAGGTAAAGGACCTGCAAAATAGCTAGAAACGCACGATAATTTCTTCCAGATGTCGGTGTCTGTCAAAAAAAATTAAGCGCCTATGATGGTTTCGAATTCCCGAAACTTGCGCTTTTCAGCGTGCACGTGGTTTTTTGAACCTCAAGGCCTAACAAAAGGTAGACATGTATTTATGCTAAAGGTAAGGCTCTCTGTTGCGCTCATGAGATCCTAATATTTACAGTAGCGGCAAGAAAAACACTGGGCGCTGTACGCTTCAAATCAAAAGCACTGATAGCAGAACAGGCAGAAAGTCCTCGGCTACTTAAAGGGGCCATGAAGACAAAACACAAGTTTGGTTCATTCAAAAGATTGCCTCTTTAGAATCATGCGGACACCACTTTTAATACATACTTCGCTCAAAGAAGCTATATAATGCGGCAGAAAGGAGATGGCCATGCGACCCACTAGCTCATTTCCCGCAACAGAACCTATGATGCCATACCAGCCAGCTGTACAACTGCGGAGGCCGGCATAGCAAACGCAAATTAGGCAGAGCTTACAAGCTTGCCGAACGAACTATTTGCGCTTAAATTTGGGCACATTCTTTTATAGCAGTAAGAATGGTGGGCAAAATAGGGCAAGTTACGAAAGCACACGTAAACACAGAAATACCGATGCGTAGTGCTGTTGGTACTGCGCGCACTATGCTTGGTTAGCTGCACAGGACTGCGGGGTTTGGGGGTTTTGTCAGACGACACTGGCCGATTGACACAAGCAACGGTGTGACCATATTTGTCCAGCGAGCAGTATGCTTCACGAAACGTTATTTTCTCCCTGAACAAAAACAACCCAGGTGTAAACACGGTCAAAAACAAAACAAAAGGCAGATCTAGGTTCACTAACGGTATACAAGGCTTCTCAATCGGCTGCACAGCAGTCGGTTCCTGTGATGTCATTGCAGACCACGAAAACACCCGATTTGGCGGGAAAATAAAAATTTTTAACTTAAATTGATTCATTTCTCAGTGAATAAAACATCGTTTGCATCCGGAAAACACTTCGAACAATATAAAACACGAAATCTTTCCAATAAAACAAACTTGCATTTTGTCTCTATGGCCCCTTTAAGTCTGCTTGTGTCGTTTGTAGGCGAAAGCCTATAGTGATTATCAGACTCCTTTACTGTTACATCATGTTTGCGCCTCTCGCTTATTTTAAAGACGATAGTCTTTCTTGGGCTACTTAAACGCAGAAATTTTGGTCTGTCTGTGTGTCTGTCTGTCTGTCACTCGATTCAGCCACCCGGCCAAGTGAACCCAAAATGTGCACAATAGTCTTATATACCAACAACCAATCTAAATGTCTAAGTCTGGTGTCAGTGTTCATACTTGTCAACATTGTTGAACAAGAACCGGACATTGCGCAAATGCAAGGAATAAAATCAATACATAAGTGATATTTGCAGTGTGCCTTTATTAAAAAGTTAATGGATGCTTGGTTTTTGCGAGAGCCAACTACATCAACTGCAGAAAACCGTCGCGCGCTGTTGCCCGCGCTACTATAGCTCCTGCGGCATTTAAGAAATCAAACGGCAACAGCAATGAAAGGTTTCACTAGACAGGTTCCACGTTTTGTTTGGAAACGCTCGTGGAAGTAGGCCAATGTGGCTCTATAAAGGTTTAACCTAGTAAGGTGCCTCGATTAACGCGCTGTCTCCGCCGTACGGCAGCGCTGGCATCGAGGCACCCGAGTTTGACCAGTTGTAACACGGTAAATTTAAATTGACTTGAGCAAACCCTAGCGTGTTAGCTTGGTAGGAACGAGACGGGAGAGGAACAGCATGAGAGGTGAGCGGGAAAAAAAAAGGGAGGCCTTACTTGGCAGGGGCGCCAGGCGACTGTCGTCTTTCGCCGACATATGCAACGAAAGGAGCAGATACGCGGCCATTTTTTTTTTTTTTTTTTCATCTTTCGATGTGAATTATTCCCACATGTAGATCGACCGCACTTCATACGCTGCAGCTTTTTAACAGGCAGAACTCCTATCCGTTGCACCTGTTCTACTTACGTGCCACCACGCGACCTGTCACAGCACACGCATCTGCCTTACTCTTGTTCTATTCTGACAGGTTGCCGGGTTGGCGCTGCTGCTTGGGAACTTGGCTACTGCTCTAGCGACCCGGTTTCGAATTTCACACGAATACAATTTTATTTTCTTTGCAGCGGTGGCCATTTTGGTACCTTTGGCGTAGACGCCGACGATAACTGCGGTGGGTGTTTGTGTTTGGTGGTACCCCTGAAACTTTAGGCTTGACAACAGGAGAGAAAAATCCCGGGCAATCTCCACTAACATGAAACCTAAGGAGGGGTGGAGCATGCAGTGGATAAGTGTATTCTAGGCGTCTTGGCGTTTTTGTCCACGGAGATGAAGCCGTTGGGGGGTACAGGTATACAGCTTTGCTGTAAAAATCTCTTGTCTTTGCAGCACGAAGCTCTCTAGCGCGAGGCGTAAACGACTTTCCAGTGCTTTAGTACCGTGACTACATGAGACGAACGACAATTACGACGACGACGACGACAGGATACGCCAACAGCCCCAGCCCCTAGGGGACTTCACCCCTAAAAGTGTGACTTAGGGACTAGCGATCAATTTGACCAGGTTGCAGACCGTGCGTCCGGTCTCTTCTACTTTCTTGCACTGCGTGTAGCACGGGACTGTTCGAGTCTGGCGGCCTTGATTGCTGTGGCGGAAGCGGAAATCGTCGAGCGCCGTCGCTGCATTCTATCGCTGCGCGGAAGGCCCTTCTTCCGCTCTGATAGCGAATGTGTGCTTCACGTCTGGGTGCATCCCTAAGGCCGCTTCGTCTATTCTCACTCGCGACACGTGCAGAAGTACTTGCCAGGAAGCGCAAAATCCTGAAAGTTTTTTTTCCTTTCTCGCTATGAAACTTGCTGTCGTACTTCACGGCCAAGAAGCCTTTATTGACAGCGACAGAGCCTCACCTGACTAGGCTGGGGTCATTCACCGGCAACGTATGAACGGGTTCAACGGGACGGAGCCAATAGTACGTCTCGCTTCTTGTTAACGCCTCAAGAGCTTTATAGGAAAAGGGGGTAACGTAACAAGGTTGGGCTGAAGTCTTGTGCTCGTCCTTAAACACAATGCTTGGATGGTTGCAGGCCGTGTTTGTTACGGCGCTCTTCTCGAACGGGAAACGTGAGCTGCCTTCTTGAACCCGTCTTGAACATGCTAGCTGTTCCCGGGGTGTCACCCTTCGCTTCGCGGAAACACCTTCCGCGCCGTGCTAAATTTTCTTGAAGGGCACGGGACTTTCGGAACGGTTATGGTGGTGCCACGGCTGCAATTGCTGAGTGGGATGTATTCCATCATATTACAGCGTAGCTGTGAGCCCCTCGTTGGTCGGAAAATTTCGGGTCGTAAACGAAGAACCCAGGGAGAATCCAGGATTTCTCGCCCAAGAACGAGGAGAGGAGACCAAGAACACGCCACCATGAACGCTGGTACGTGCCTCGCCCGGACTAATTATGGATTTCAAACGCTAAATTATGCGCTGCCTACTCTGCTTAACCGATTTGGTCTCCCCAATTCTTACGATCGTTTGCCGTCCTACCAACAGATAAAAACTTTCTTTTATAAGATGCTTTCAGTGTAGTATTACTTTGGTTGCCTATTGTTTAGTAGTTCACAGTCTTCTTGTTAACCCTGCCTCTGCCATTCTCTTTGCCATGTCTTTGATACCACTTGTGCTGGATATATTTCGTTCAATTCTTATCAAGAATATTTTTTAATGGTACAAGAGCTATGTATAAGTATTCAACTGTATTTGATTACACCAAAAACTGCATTGCTGCTTTGCTTCTTGCTACCTGCTGTTCGCTACCCTTGTTGCCGATGTAGCTCAGGGGAAGGGAGCGTTGTCAAGCCGCTAAGCTGCGGCTTTTTTTCCCTCCTCCTCAGCCATGTAATTTACATGTCTAAATAAACTTGAAACTGAAACTTGAAACTTGAAGCCGAGCGCATGCGTCAGGCTAATCAGAAGTGCAGCATAGAGCTCAGTATACGTGTATAGAAAAAAGCACAAAACAGTCATCGAAACCGCATGATGGATGATAAGGCGGCGGTGAACAATAGAAACACCACCCCCATTGGTAAGATTAGGTTTGCAGCTGCTCTCGAAAGGGGAGGGCAGTTGACGTAATTCGAGGGCTAGCGCGTGCGCAGGCTAGGCAGGACCCTGCACTTGTCGCCCAGACGCAGAGTGCATGCGTCAGAACCCAGCCTTTGCTGCCAGAGACGCCGAGTGCGAGCGACAAGCCCGCCGAGTCAACGAGGAACAGTTCATACCCTAGCCCGTCAGCATGTGTAGGGGTTGACAACAGCTGCGCTGGACATCCACTTTCGCAGGGCGGCATGGTGTCCATTTTTCTTCTTCTCCCTTTATATATTTTTCTACCTCCCTCCTCCTTGACTCAGACTTCATTGATGTGCCCTCAACACGAAGAACAGTTGTCGGCAAGGTGTTTTTCTTCTATCTTTCATTAACGCGACACACATACACACGCACCAAATTAAATAAGTATTGCTGGACTGCTCGTTTTTGTGGTGGACAGGGAAGTCACGACGGAGGTGTCGATTTGCATTGCCTGTTTAGACGAGGTTGGAAAGAACAATTATTTCACACGTTGAGGAAGTTGTTGTTTCCCATGCATCACCTGTTTGCCTAGGCTACTGCATTCAAGGTGGATGAATATGGGCGTCTGTGGAAAAACGTACCCCTGTACGGAGCATATCCTGGCAAGAAGAAGAACTGCCAGAAGCTTGGTAAAACGGAAAGTAAAACAAATAAATCAACGAATATATTACAGGCAAGGAACTGTCATGAGAAACCAGCAATAAAATACAATCAATAAAATGCAATCAATCAACAAATAAATAAATAAAAATAAATCTTAGTAAACCAAGATTTTAGTTCGTAACAACATCAGCTGTCATAAAATCATACTTAGTCATGTGTCATCATCATCATCATCATCATCATTACCTGCCTATCTACGCCCACTGCAGGGCAAAGGCCTCGTCCATTGATCTCCAATTACCCCGGTCCTTTGCTAACTGCGACCAATTTATCGCCGCAAACTTCTTGATTTCATCTGCCCATCTAACTTACTGCCGCCCCCCGCAACGCTTGCCTTCTCTAGGGATACACTCGGTTACCCTTAATGACAACGGTTATCTTGCCATTCGCATTACATGCCCTGCCTACGTCCATTTCTTCTTCTTAATTTCTACTAATATGTCCTTAACCCGCGTTTGTTCCCTGACCCACTCCGCTCTTTCTTCTTGTCCCTTAATGTTAAACCTATCATCTTCCGCTTCATTGCCCGCTGAGTCGTTCTCAATTTAAGTTGAACCCTCTTAGTGAGCCTCCAAGTTTCTGCCCCGCAGGTGAGTACCGGTAAGATGCAGCTGTCATACACTCTCTTCTTAAGGGACAATGGTAGGCTGCCATTTATTATCTGAGAATGTCTGCCGAATGGACTCCACCCCATTCTCATCCTTCTAATTATCTCTTCCTCATGGTTGCGGATCCGGGGTCACAACTTGGCCTAAGTAGATATATTCGCTTACCACTTCCACTGCCTCGCCACCTGTCTCAAACCGCTGTGCTGTGCCGAGGGTATTGATCATTACTTTAGTTTTCTGCATGTTAATTTTTCGGGGGCCCCCGATCTACTCTGTCCAGTGCCGTAAGAATGCTTTGTGGTCACCCCCAATTTTTTATTGCGAGGTACAGCAGCCGGTAAAGGCGGTGTGGGCGTATTAGGATGAAGTAGGGCCAGTGGGTGCCTTGAGTGTAAGGTCTGGAGAAAGTCGTTCTGCATTCATATAGGTACTACGAAGTAGCCGCACTTCTAGCGTTCCGAACGGGAACCAGAAATACTCTTGTAAATAATGAATGATTACAGTTTTATTTGGGCAATAGTAGAACCAGAAAGGCATAAATACATTACAGCAGGAGGCTATAAATGCACTGAGCCTCCTCAGCGTATGAGTATGCTAATGACGCGATGGGAATTGTACGTAACAAGCAAAATAATAGTGAACAGGTATGGTTTTCAAGAATTGCGGTATGTAAGTGTTCCCCAAATTTTTTGGAACCATGCCAGATCAGCGATTTAGGTATGTCTTGAGCATAAAATCTCAAGTTTGCCAGCTATAAATGAAATGGAAAGGAAACGAAAAACACATGCTAGCGATAAGCGGGAAAACCCCCCGCCTTTCTGCAATGTATGTAACCTTTGGGGTACAACGAATAAATAAATAGGTAAAGGTGTAAACCATCCCGATCTATGAATATAGGCATAAGCAACCGGTCTTCGGTTGTTCACAACCGTGGTATACTCCAGCCCTGAAGATGACACAACATGTCCGGTGACTTTTAAAACACGCGTTCGTAAGCGGGTTGTATCCAGCTTAGATGGCCAATCTAACGTTAAACGTTTACTCGTTTCAACCACCCAGTGCGTATCACTGCGCCGTCGACAGGAAGGATTGCTTGACCGACGAAGCTTGCGCTACTGGACGCGAAAGTCGTGAGTTCAACACATAGCGGAAGTGTATTCTTAATTAGGATAACGCTGGTACCCTTGGTTATGTCGTGACTTTTGCCTCAAACATTCCTGAGGTTTCCTTTTGCGGTGAATATGGGGACGTGTATGAGCCATGCCATCAGTTGTGGTAGCTTGTAGCGGTCGTGCCTGTATATATTGCCTCTTCAAGCAGACTTTCACTTAGACAGACAGACAGACAGACAGACAGACAGACAGACAGGACAGACAGACAGACAGACAGACAGACAGACAGACAGACAGACGACAGAACAGACAGACAGACAATGGAAATCTATTAATACCATGCAAAAAGTAATCAATTATCCTTATATGTGGAAATTCCCATAAATTAAAACCATTTATGTGCCAATAATTACCTTCTGCACTGTGGTGGTTCTGTGCATTCGAAGGAGGGACTGTTTCCAATAATAATATCTTGTAAATTGTCTCACGCTTCCAGTATTTGTGTTAAAAATTACACGCGTATAGCGTTGCCACCCTATATCTGAAATGCGTTCAATAATGTCACGTATCAGAGAACGACGCAAGGTTCGTGCAGTAATCAACATTATTGAAGTGCACTTGTACTCAGCAATAAATAATAAGAAAGCTCAAACGGCCAAGAAGCAGTAAAACAGCGCCCTTGCAGAGTTGCGAGTCATCAAATCGAATGCTGGGGCGTTGGGCCTGCAGGTGGATTTATCTTGAAACAAAATCCTTCCCAAAAAGTTCAAGCATTTCCACTCAGCGTGAAAGCTGGAAAGTGTGGAGCAGTGATTCGGCAGAGGGGATTTGGCTCCGTTCCCCGCTCTTTGCTACCACGTGCCTCGCACGCTCTTCCCCTCTTTGTCTCATTCCTCCCTTGATGAATTGAACAGAGGACTGTTCAATGCATTTAAATTTTCCCGCCTTCACAGTGCTCGCGCACCTTCTCCTGGGACAGCTCACATCCTTTTCTTGATCAGTTGTTTCGTGTTCTGCCTGGAACAGCACGAGCCAGAGTTCTGTTCTTTTTGTGCTTGCTTTCATCTCGCGCGAGCTGGAGCCTTTGTGCGCCATTTTGAACGCATCGTTTTTAAAGACGATAGTCTTTCTTGGGCTCCTTAAACCCAGAAATTTTGGTCTGTCTGTCTGTATGTCTGTCTGTCTGTCTGTCTGTGACTCGATTCAGCCACCCGGCCAAAGCAAAACAATGCCTGCCCATTAGTCTTATATAGTCACAGCTAAATCTACCCGTCTATGTCCGGTGTAAGGTTCATACTTGTCGACATTGTTGAAGAAGAACAAGACATTACGCAAATATGAGACAGCAAATCAATACAGAAGTGATATTTGCAGTGTTCCTTTAAAAAATTCCCCCGCATTTCCCCGAGGGGGAGAATGTGAAAGTGCGAATGCACGGTTGTCGGCCCGCTTGCGGCGCTTGCGCTCGGCCCCCGCAGCCCACCGCCTCGCCGCCTTCTCTTCCATCTCTTCCATCGGGTTTGTAGTATCACGTGTACACCACGCAGTTATCAAGCCGCTATAACGCCGCTGAGTCGCCAACGCACGCCGCTGACGACGTAGTTTGAATGCGTTAAAGATATAAGGCGCGTCAACACTGATATCACGTCGCGTCCGTGGCTTGATCGGTAGAGCGTCGCGCTGCGGCCGCAAAGTCCGCGGATCGAAACCTGGCGCCGGATGCTGTTTCTTTATAGAGGAGCACTGCGGACGCCGACGCCGCCGCCGGCGGTGGATGGTTTGGGGTCGCTTATAAAGTGTATTCACACTTAAAAAAATCAAACATGCTTGCTTTTGCGAAATTAAATACTTCATCAACTGCCAGAAAAAATTCACTTCCGCCGTCGCCTGCTGTCGCCCGCGCCACTATAGCCTCTGGCGCCATTTTAAAAAATCAACCGGCAACAGTTACGAAAGGTTCCACTAGATAGGTTTCCACGTTATTCTTGCAACGCACGTGGAGTAGGGAAACGTGGTTCTATGAACTTTGAAGTAGGGCACCTCGATTCACGCGAGTGCCGTACGGCAGCGTTGGCATCGAGACACCCGGCCTGGAGCAATGGAACGCGGTAAATTTAAAATGATTTAAGCAAACCTTTGGCGTCTTTACCTTGGGAGGAGCGCGACGCAAGAGGAACAAAATGACAGTGAGCGGCAAGGCGAAAGGAGGCATTTACTTGGGCAAAGTAGATGAAGACTATCGTCTTTTGTCGACATTTGCAACGAAAAAAGCAGATACGCGGCCAATTTTTTGTGCTTGCTTTCATCTCGCATGAGCTGGAGCCTTTCTGCGCCATTTTGAACGAATCGTTTTTTTTTTCTTCCGCGGCCACTTTGATTCGCTTACAATGGTAAAAACTAACCCAACGAGCATTCCTAACTAAATGAACGCGCGGACTGCTAGTTAAGTACAATAGACTCTCGATAAACGGAACGGAACGGAACAGGAGTTCCGTTAACTGCGAGAGATGTGCTATAGTGCAAATGTATGTGCGTAGACACTCTTAATACCATTTCACAGAACTCTAAGCACTAGAAGGTAAATGTAGCAGATAGTTTTTCAGAGAACAAGAAAACTACGATAGATTTAGGCACAACATTCCCAAAGTTTATTGGGCAACAATTAGTCACTATGCACTAAAAAATGCATCAATTTTTTTTTGTTTGAGTCCTTGCAACTGCATATTCAGGATCAGGATCATTAGCAGCCTATGGCCATTGCAATGTGCCTGACAAGAACTTCCATTTTCGCTTCCATTTACACGGTGACGCGGAAATTTCAGTTCCGATTACCGAAAGCTTTTTAGATTGTCTGAATACAAAATCAATCAACTTATAGGCTAGTGTTTCGTTTAACCGGCAATTCCGTTTAAGCGATTTACGTTTATCGAGATTCTACTGTACATACATTTTGCCTCAAATGTACCTACAGTTTTTTTTCGCTAAATAATGGGGACATGTAGGACAAGTGCCAGCGGTTCCAAGGGTTTCGAACGGTTCTGCCTATATAAACCATTGTTCAAGGATCCTCTAATTAACTTTTGGCCGGAAGGCTGAATAGAGGTACAAGCGGGTATATCTCTTTCGAATCCTCTGTTTGGGTGCGTGACGCCACGTGACTGCGGTAGCGCCGCGGACGAGCTACTACGACAAGCCGGGTCCCTAAAGTGCTCAGCACTTAAAACAACCTACCCTCCTAGAGTGACGAACGTGTACCTACGGGTTACCGAATGAGATTGCCGAGGGCGGCATGACAAGGTCTTATCCACTTGTGCACAGTCTTATCTAGTGGATAAGTGGATAAGACCTTATCCCCTTGGAACCAGGATAAGATTTCCAGGCGAGGCAACGCGGTAGCTACAAACATAAACAAATGAGCCACAAGGCGTACCTCGCGGCTATACACAACCGAAAGCGGTCTTCTGAGCCGCTGGGCATTATTAGAAACCAATCAAAGGGCCTAGTAACGCATAGCTTGATGCAGGAAAATGGCTAATTTTGTCAAGGAAATTGAGCTCCCGGGCCGATACTCCGCGGTTGGATCAGCCCAGATCATGTATCATTTTAACGTGGTGTGATAAGGGCTCCATTGAAAGTTTACTGAATATTATTGATTGAAATATTATTGATTCTGACAAATGGCTTGCCAAAAGAGGAAAGTATGAGTGTTCCAAAGTGGAAATTGCACCGGGACCCTTGGCGCAGAATAGCCGGCGCGGTCGGTGGTGTTGACCGTGTTTCCCTCATGTAGATTTAGATGGATACCCTCGCATTCTAACACTATGTGCCGCATAGTTTCTGTTTCTTTTCCGCAGACCACGCATACCCCATATGTTGTAAATACTTGCCCACAAAGCTCTTAGTTCGCAAGCAACTTGCTCTAGTCTCAAAAAGCAAAGCACTGCCCTGGGAATTATCGTAGAAATTTTCCTTTCTGATGTTCAATTACTCAGCCCTGTACATCTCTAACGGCGTTTTAGCTTCCATTTGTGTCTCCATTTATTCGTTTCAATCTGCCTTGCCTCTTTTTTGGTTACCTTGGCTGTTTTGGATTTTCCACTGTTCTTTCCGTATTTCATCGTTAGCCTTCTAATCTTCCTGTACCACTGCGTGTCCACGCTTTTCAAGTATAGGTACCTAAAAACCTTAGCTGCCCACCTTCGTCGATTCATGCTCTCAAGCTCATCTCAAAACATATTTTACTCTATGCTTCTCGAACTTCAAACGACGCCCAGCCCATATCTCCTGTACTGCTTCATAGTTGTTTTTCCATGCGCGCCTAAGGCCAAACGGCCTACCGTTCTCTGGTTCACTTCAAGGCCTGATAGAATGTCTGATTTTAAGCAGAGTACAGCATTCGCAAATGTGAGACCCGGAACAGCTCTATGCTTCATTATAGCTGCGTTTTTTTTACCATTAAGTTGCTCCTAGTGAGTTAAGTAGTTCTTGAGTAGCGAAAAATCTCGAGCACCACCTGTCGGCTCCCACTGAAACTCCTGAGGTTGTGAAGCGCTGGCCGCACAGATAGCGTGCGAGCAGGGGCAGAAAGTCGTAGGGGCGCAGCTAGGGGTACAATGACGTCGGCGCTAGGGTGTAAAAGGCCTTAAGTAGTCCAACGTAACGTCGCAACGTTGCGTCAGCGAAAGTGCGGCACCATAGAGTCCGGCGCCTCGGCGTGTTTGACGTCCGGCGGCACGCCCCGGCGGCAGACGGCGCGAGATGCGGCATGCTGCATTTCGCGCCGGCGACGCCATCCTCGACACCCAGAGCGAGCTGCGTCCGCACCTCCACACTGTTCTGCTCCTGCTGCAGGCGGAGGCTAGCTCACATTTTCGTGTAATGCAAAGGAAAAAAAAAAACGATTTTGCGCATGCGTCAAAGCAGTGCAGTACGGCGCGCTGCGTCGAATGCGCTAAGCACCAATGGGTCGTCAGTTTTTGTGCCAACGGGATCTAGACCCGCCGCGGTGGTTCAGTGGCTAAGGCGTTGTGCTGCTGAGTCCAAAGACACGGGTAATCTGGCCATGCTGGCTGCTTTTCTGATAGATTCGAAAAGCGAAAACGCAAGTGTGTCGAGATTTCGGCGCACGTTACAGGTCCCCAGGTGATCGAGAGTAATCCGGAGCCCTCCACTACGGCGCACTTTATGGCCCAAATGTAACGTCGGCGCGAAGCACCACAATTAATCAACGTTATGCGACAACGTGTTACTTTTCTGTCTGATAGCGCTACTTTACACGAGAACTTAATTTTCCATAACACGGGAACACTGGCACATAAAATCTGCTCGCACAAATATATCGGTCTCCACACTGTATCGTACACGTTGCCCTTTAGCGCTAAACAAATATGATTTCGACGATTTATCTATTCGCTCTACGTCTTACAGTACCCTCCGGAATGTGTTTTTACAATACGGCATGAGCGCCCCGATTTGATGTAATTGGTTTAAAGGAGTATTTTATTGCGCTTTGCGTTTTGCCTTTCATTTTGTTGTTGTTGGCTTGCTTTTTGTTGGCTTGCATTTTGTATTTTGTATTTTTTTTTTCCTGCCTCGTCCCTGCTGATTGTGTCGTGAGGAGGGAGCTCCGCCAAGACGCGAGTACAGCGGCTTTTTTTTTTTTCGCTCCTCAGCCATTGTACTTGACTGAAATAAACAACTTCAACTTCAACTTCAATTTCAACTTCAAACTTGACGTCGCCGACCTCGACCGCCACTGCCCGGCGCGCGCTGAGTGGGACTTTGAAGTAGCCTTAACTCCGTAGCGCGCCCTCGGTTTTGACGCACCTGTGATGGATGCGCTGCCGTGAATCTGTGCCAGGCCCACTACAGTCTTCCTCATCGCCGAGTACAATAACGCTATCGCATTCCACGCTTAAAGGCGAAGGTTAGGCGTCCCCCAAATTTTTCTAATACTCTTGATGTACAACTTTGTGCGCGCACTGCGTGGAAGACTGTATTGAGGTATCACCGCAATCACAGCCGTACGTCAAGAGCTGTCGCGGTAGGTTAGTGTCCGCGGTTAGTGTCCGTCCGCCGTTAGTTTAGTTTCCGCCGCGATCATCCGCGGATGTTTTAGGGGCGAAGCTCGTCTTGCTCGGGCCCTGTCCCGTCCCTCGTTGCTGCTGTACACGGCACCACGATGATGATTGTGGCAGGATCCCCCTAGGGATTGGCAACCCAAAGATTGGCCGAAAGGTCAAAACGTTCAAGCGTTCGTTGCTACCCAACAAGGAGGAGAGGAAGAAGAAGTGGTTTGTCGTTCGTCGCCTGCGAGCTCAAGACACCGTACCGGGGGTACACGACACAAGACGCCTCTGCAGAAGGCGACGGCCACGGTGGCTAAAAATGTCGCACACCGAATTCGCCAACTTACCCATGGAGATTCTCATCGTCCAAAACAACCCCTACATAACCACCACAAACATCGACGTCGTCGACGGGCTTGTCAACGGAGCGGTGGAAAGCTTGACGTGTCGAGTCTTTATATGATGTGCGAGCGAATGTTTCACGGTTTTACCGATAAGCATTTTTGCTTCGCCCCTCTCATCATCATTTACTTCGTGGAGATGGCGGAATTATTTTAAAGTGAAGCTTTCAATTCCTCACTTGCGCAGTATATCGTACCACCAAAATGCACTGCACAAAAGCCAACTTCCCACAATGGGTTTCCACAAAGATCACACGATGATGATGGTGATGATGATGATGAAGAAGATGATGAAACGCTATGAGCCTAAAGGAAAAGAAACTTTCCCCGTGGTCGGAATCGAACGTGAGTCCTCCGGTTATAAAGCCGACGACGTCTATCAGATTGCGCCATTCCCACACGGCCGAAGCAGCTTGGATTTGACTTCGGATTTGACTTTGACTTCACTACGGTTGAATAGGAGACAGCTTCGCGTTTTAACCATCTTTCTTTTAAGAGGGGGTCTTTAATTTTGACTTAGGGGCACTTGCTCGCGAAATTTACAGCGGCTGTCACGTAACCCGCACAGAGCAGCAAACACAAGAACCTAACTGATGCTTACCGAATGCCTAACCGAGATGAAAAACATGAAAACAACAAAAGCACCTAATGCTTTGGTCAGCCGTCAGCTCAAGCTTTCACTGTTGGGTGCTTGTTGGGTTCTCTCGCGCTTATTTGAGTGGCGCCGTCACCGTTGCGTTACTAACTTTCGGAAAGAAACGAGAAAAAACTTTCGCAAATAGTTTCGTGTAACAGATAAAAGGTAAGTGTGTCAGGACATTCTAAAGTTTGGTTGTGACGATTTGCCAGTTTTTGATGGGAATTTTCTACTTGTTGATTATTCGTACTTGATTGCACTCCTGGTCGAGAAGGCTATCCAATTGTGCAAGGTGGGGTTCAAATAAAGGTCCCTCAAGTATGATCTTAGCCTTTGGAAGCAACTCCGTATAACTTGGAAATCTTTATTTGTAATCGTTCCATTATAGACGTAAAAAAAGTTTCCTGACTATTAGTGGTTCGCTACAAATATTTCGAACCATGCACGTGAAGCCCTGCAAACTTCTGTTCATTTTGGGCGGTCTCGCTTTCAACTGTCAGGCGTACAGTACATAATGGTTCCTTCAACGATAGGAAAAGCTATCCTGGCAATAACCAAGGCACAAGAATGGCTCTTCTGATGTGAGGAAGGGACTAATGCAGCCTTTTTCACGATTCCGGTTTCCATGTTTTGAAGATTGTTAGAGGGAACCCAGTAGTTTCATCAACACCAAGCAAGTGCAATTCAATTGAAGAGGCGTCACGGAAGTTACCTTCCAGCGATGCACAGTCCGTTGAAATTCTCGGTGATTACGCGACACATGTCGAGCTTGTTTCACTCGAATAGCCTGGCGAAAATCCCTGCCCGCGCTCTTTGTGCTTCACGAGGCGTCTTCCTAACGACCGGCTTAATTGTGAAAATTGCCAGTGGCTTCCGCACTAGGCAGAAAAACATGGCAATAAATCTTCTCATTACTCGGAATGGGGTTTCCTGCAACGTGCTTGGAGGGGAGCTTTGGCGCCCACCCTGTACACCCGTTGGGACTAAATGTCTAAAAAGAGCGGCCGCTTGCTGGTTTCGTCGATTTAGGAAGCGGTTATCTAACCAGCGGCTTGGCTCTTTAAAGAAGGTCTTGCCTCACCGAAACTATTCCCCTCGTGTGGTGTTTTCTTTACGTTGTGTATACGTACACTCACGGACAAATGAAATGAGAACACGAAAACATGAGCCAGAACACGCAAAATCAAAGAATCTAGATAGTGGAGATAAAATAATGGCTCGCTAGTGGTATATTGGAAAGTCACATTTTCAATCTTGGTTACCGTTGTAAAACCATGCGACATATTCACTTGCACGGGAAGAAATAGCGCTATTTGTGTGTTCTGGCTCATATGTTCGTGTTTTCGTTACATTTGTTCATGACTATACATAAAAAAATGTTGGTACCAGGGGCTCCACAAGGGGGGGAGGGGGGGGTTAGAGGGGTTTAGCCTCCTCTTTCCTTTTTTACAAAGATGGAAGGGCTCATCCTCCCTGGTCTTGGCACGATTAAACAAACCATGGCTCGAAAACAAACAGGAAAAAACTGGCCATTTATCCAGAGCGTACGATCCGTGTGCCAATGCTATTCGTTGCCTAATTCCTAATTCACCTTGTCTCTCTCCTTCTTATAATTTGTTACTGGCACATTACTACCATTAGAGCTTTGCTGTTTCTGCAAAGACGTGTAAATTGATTGATTGAAAAAACTTTTATTCACGATGTTAATCACGGCTTTTATTCATGACGTCGGTTCTACCACGCAGGATGGCGCTTGCAAGAGCACGTAGAGGGTACGATTGCTCTTTTCTAACCAAACAAATAATATCCTTAATTGTTGCATATGTAGGATGTTTGTAGGGGATGAAGTGTTGCTACCCAAATAATTGGGCTTTGAGTCCATATTTAGCTGGAAAATCAAGCGCCGACCTCCCTCAAAAAGCTATCCATTTTAGAAGCTGGAAACAACGCACTTTTCTAGAACCCCAAAAATAAAAATTACGATCTCGTCGTCGTCGTTGTCATCATCGTCATCATCATCATCAACGATGGGCTTGCCCTCTTCCCAACTTGAAAACACTTCCGAAGCCTTAGGTGGGTGTATCTTGGAGACACCGAATAGCCTCTCGCTCGGATCAAAAGAAATATTTTCACGGCAAGAAAAAGAAGAAGAGAGCTGTGGGTGCAACTTCCGGTGAAGAAGAAGCTGTGAGCGGCGCGCCACCTTCGCGGACTCTCTCATGGCCGAGATCGCGTAAATAGTGTAAAATACATCGCTCACCGCGTCCATGCTTCGCCGCAATATGCCCTGCTGCCACGTAACAACATGTTAGGTGTTTTCTTTTTTGATTGCTTGTTCGCGCTATTTGTATCTGTTAGTAATTTATATGCTGTTACTATGAATTGCACTTTCATAGCTATTTGAATTTGCTGGTATCCCCTCTTACACCCCCCAGTGGGCCTATAAGGGTATATGTAAGGGTAAGGGTATGTAACGGAAAAAGGTAAGCGTAAGATGATGGCCTTAGAGTATAGGCGCGATCACAGTTAGAGCCACGCGGCCACGACGGGCGCCATATTCCAGAGGCGTCCGTCGTGGCGCTCCGCTGTTACCTTAAACAGTGGCCCTGCCTGTACATGTTCCATAAAAATAGGCCACAGTAAACTGTTACGCCACTGTCGAAGATAGTCATTTGGGAGAGCGAATTTTTCGAAACGGTAGTTCAAGGAAGGAGCTCTGAAAGAAACCATATTGGTCAGGTATTCTCGGCAGGCGGGAACCCGCATTGTATAAGAGGTCGTGCATTGACCTTTTACTAGGATGGAACCAGAAATGAATTTTTTCAGGTAAATTCAAGCGCTGAAAAGAGACAGGGCACCTAAGCTTTCAATAGTGACGCGAGAATGCGTGAGCTTAACTTCTCACGCAGTTGTGAAAGCGATTGTGTGCAGTGTATACTGACGTAACTGCCAATAAAAAAGGAAGGAACTAAAATTAGACAGGATATGTCCTGGCTGTTGTCTAGCTTGCTGTCCTTCACGTGGGGGTGGAAAACATGGGTATGAATGAGTAAGCAAAAAGAAGGTGAACGTATGCCCAGCGTAAGTGCACTGAACGTTCAAGTACAGTGACTGTCACTGCAAGACTTCGTACATAGTCCTTTGTTCAAGTTCATTGCTCCTAAGGCACGTCTAAGCACCCTAGTCGCTTTGTGGGCTGATGACAATGAAGGCTGATGGCGTAAGATCTCCTCACAGAACGGCCGCCGAGGGCCTCAAGTTACACAGAGTTGACGAAAGCTTCCTTCCTTTAGGTGAATAACGATTGGCACTCAGATAAAAGGTGGCGTGCATTCTCTAGCGTTCCGCAGATTTTATAGTTCTTATTTCCTACGAGAATAGGAATTATTATTCTTGGATTGTAACCCCAGTGCGAAGACAGCAAAGAAAGGCAGCGTCAGATGCTGGGAGGCTAAGTGGAAGGGAACGTTCAAGGTGCAGGTCAAGCGCTCCAATACGTGGAGTAGTGAATTCTTCGGCAGGCCATTCAAACAATGGTGTTTCTGAAGCAAGTATACGGAGAGCCCATATCGTTCTTTCTAGATAATGTAATGTGCACGGTCGCCGTCCACTGATGAGCCTGAACGGGTGGCAGCAGTCCCAACTTTTGTTGTCGACAATGCCGCAATGCAGAGGAGCCTCTGAAAGCGAATGTCATGATCCACTTTGACAGCACGGTGGTACGATATTCTTGTTTCGGTCAGTGGCTGAAGTTCACGGCACAGGGCTGACTAGAGTGACTGAAGTGTAGGCCTTGAATCGCAGAAGAACGCCCTTTTCTCGATGGTGCGAAGTTATCTCGCCAAGGATGGTCCTACGTTCTTAGCCGTGAAAGTGGTGGGAGGGGCGTTCTTGAATTAGGTAGGCAGAGATATTCGTGGTATAAAAACAGCACCGGCTGAACAAAAGTGTTGTTACGGAGCCATCGCTGTAAATTGGTCGTTTTATGCCTCGCGAAGACATAAAAGTTAGGTGCTGCAGTAGCGGTGTTGGGAGGTTGCGTTTCGGTGCTTAAGGAATATAAAAGCACATTATAGGCTGCATAGTACGTCAAAGCGGGAATAGCGGCCTCGTCGCTGGCAGGCATGCCATCCACCTAGGATGGCATGCCTGGAATGTGGGCAGCCGCTACCCGTGTGAACGACGCAGGGGCTAGAGTACCCGCAAGGTCAGGCAGCTGTGAGGAGCATATGCGCACTGAATGTGAAAATTGTCATGTAAGTTGACAAAGGGTGATCTCGAGCCACAGCAACGATCTCTGCTGTTGACGTGCACCGTGCAAGCACGACAGGTTCGTAGGACCTGCACTGGTATGCTGTGAAGTGCCTAAATAATCGTGCAACACGTACCAGAAAGGATAGCCAAGCTGTACAGCAGAAAGCCCCAAAGAAGTGCGTCGTAGAGTGGCAATATCCACTTCATGGGCGTTTCCTACTTCTTGCAGTCGATGAAACGGAGAGTATGTGCTACCGCAGAGAGCTTCTTAAAAAAAACTTACGTGGGCGTCCCGAGAATGATCTCTGTCAACAACATTGTCGACAAACTTCTGACTTCCACATAGGAAACTTTTTTTCGAATAAAGGACGAAGAGTTCGCCTACTTAGATATTCGTGCAAACAAACCGGAGCATATGCACTGCGCATACGCTGCTGGAAATGTGCAGCCCCTCCCTATGCAGACGAGTTGGTCAAGTCTGAGGACATTGGAAGCCGTGCGTTCATGCGCAGGCAAGTCACGCCACCTGTCCGAGCGTATATATCGTCGGCGCGTATATCGGCAGGTGGGTCGTTCTTGGAAAGCAGTTTTCAGGCCGATTAGTGTGAGTTTCAACAGCGTGGGGCTTAAGACGTCTCCTTGTGGGACACCACGGTTGGTATAGCGTACGAATATCGAGGTATTTTAGGCCATTATAAGGAATGATTTCCTTGAAACGTAGTTTGGTGTCCACTTGTAGAAGCGGTCCTCAAATCGCACGACCTGTAGTATTTTAGGAATGCAGCCATGCCTCGCGTTGTCATAAGATCTTTTTACACCCAGGGAGCATGCAGCAGGTACGCGCTTGACACTTTTTCGCAGCTGCTCAAAAAGTCACCGGGCAATGGCGCAATGAACCGACGAGACGAACGACGACACAACAGAAACGAGCCATAACATCAAGACAGCCTTTGTAGTTCTCTAGAAATCACTCTATACAGTGCAAGGATGACTCGTTCCATGAGCTTTTGAATGCAACTGGAAAGTTCCATGAGTCGCTATGCCGTCAGGTCCAGTATAGGTTTTCCGGGCTTCAGGAGCTAAGCAAGGCGGCTTGGTTTCATTCTATGACGACTCGTATAGTCTCCGCTCCATAATTCATTGAAATATCTCAAAATTGCTGGCCGGACACCCTCTCCCAAGTGGACTGGCGGTAGGTGCAGGTGCCTTTAAAAGTAATTACAATGGTTCCTGAATAAATAGCTATCCAGCAGCAGTTCCTTAAATAAAACTGTTAAGCTTTCAGACGCTTACAAGTAACCGGACTGTAACCTGCACTCCGACCTGACATGGAATCACAGTATCAACAGAATTCTTGCGACCGGTAACCGCTCGTTCGGTTTTTTAAAGCACAGACTTAAACATATCCATCACACCTTTGCAAGCTTGCTTACACAATAGTTACCAGCCTTATAGGCGAATATGCATCAGCCATTTGGTACCCTGACAAAGCGTGTATAGTTGACAAAATGGAATCCTTTCAAAACCATGCCGTTCATTTAATCTTTCAGGGTTATATTACGTCATACCAGGCATCACGGCTCTCAAACGTCGCGGATGCTTACCAGTCTTATCACTTCGGCGTAAGCTTTCACGTTTATCATTTTTTCATAAACTTACCATTAGTCTTCACTTGATGCAGGTTTCTTTTCTTCGTTACCTGTCATCTCCCCTCAAAATGACCTTGCTGCAAAGTTAACGCGTCTAAAGGGCCACAATTTGTCACTAATCCCGATCATTCATATCTCGCTGACTATTTTTCCCTGCCACATCATATCGCATCTGTCACATACACTATCAAATTTCGATAACTAATGCGCATTGACTTTGCATTTCACTTGAATAATAAGTGGTTGAGGTGTGTATGGGTGTCTTTCTCAGCTTTCAGTTGTACTTGCTGTGCGTTATTTTTATTTCTGTCGTGCACCAACTTGTATTTACATTTTTGCCTAAAACCCGGTGGCTCCTCTCTTTGGCATTGTCCTTTCGTTCAGTGCCTTTCCAGTGAAAGCCTTTAGGTTGTATTCTGAATAAAAAAAAACAAAATACTGGAGGCTCCATACTTCAAATGCACACATTTGGAGAGAAGGCACCACGTGATTTTAAATTTCGATTAAATTTGTGAGCTCCTGTTTATATTACTTCCCACAAAACTTGTACTTTTTCGGCCGAAAAACCAGGTAAGATCGAAAGCATTACGTTTTCTGCCTCTTTTCCTCAATTAGAATTTTTTGTTTCATGTGAGTGACACGATTTATTAAAACGAGTGGTCATGAAGGCCCTGGAGTAATGTAAGGATTGGGGAGGGGTGAGGGAGTCACAATACACACAATGGGACAACTTCATAAGCCTATTATCTGTTTTGTAACCAGCTCATATGCGATGAAATTATAGAAGCTTGGGATGTACGGTTGTGTGAATTACCCGAGGCTGTCCTTCTAGCTAGGTCCACCGATGTGCTTTCACGATTTGTGACGTCATAAACCTAGGAAAATGGCCGGTGGGGGCGGCACCAGTTATTGCGGATTTTCATCCCTTATCGAAACCCCGTTTTCGCCGAGTGCGGTAAATCCACAAACGAGGCATTGGCAAATAATATAGCGGAACTCATTTCTAAATTAAAGTGCTCTACATTAAAGTGCTGAGTGAACTTCCCGTTTGATCCCACGTCGTAGAGCGCAAAATGGCGTGCGGATGTACGCAATGTCGCGATGTTTCGGATGCTCTTCGCGCCTTCGTAATGCTTTTCGCCCGAAGGTGGAACTGTCGGATAGAATCATTGCTCTCAGCGCGCTACACCACCACTTCGCGTTTAAAAACACACCGATGTGCACAGATGTGTTTTTTTAGATGCGGAAGAGTCCGAATATTGGTTTAAGCTATTTTTTATGCTCTAATGATACGGCTAAGTGGAACCTGGTGGCAGTACCGCCACTGAAAGCACCGGATGTGCTTTATAGGGCCTAGTCTTAAGGTTGTAGGTCGACATTCTGATGAGTGGCCAAACGAACTTCGGTTGTGGGTCTTAGGAAACGAAATAACCTAAATGCGGGTAAACTAATATAAATCGTATTCAGAGTTTGAAATAAGCTATTAAATTCCTCACCTGAATTGCCAATATAGGGCGAAAAAAATAGACAAGGTGTAATCGGATAAAGCCTTGGTTTCCTACTTGAATTAACGTGTAAACTGGACATAACATGTCAATAATTTACGCAAACGCTTGTCTAGGACTATTGTCAGGTTAAACAGCTTCGAAAGTTCTGTGCTTAAATTATTTTTAGGTGCCACCTCCCGTCTTTGTTATTGCATCTCATCTCATTTGGGGCATTACTGCCAAACGCAGCTTGGCCCGCATTTGCATTTTGCATAACAGCCGCCTTCGATTCCGGGAGGTCCTAAGTGGGGTGTCCATACACTTTCACATTTTTGCGAAATCATCATGCCTAAAATAGAAAATACTTACCGCCAACACATAGCTTGTACCGTGTCGTGTGTCTCGATAACTTTAAGTGAGAAAAATGTCGCTATGATCTCGGACATGAATCGTATGTTCGAAAACGTACTGCCACATGTTAAAGTAAACCAATGTCAGGCTTACAAATTCAAAAATATTAACTAACTATCCTGAAATGACTAGAGTTTCTTAACGTGCCTTTTTGGTTGGCTCATTGAGTTAGGAAAATGCAGAAAGACATTTTGTTGAAACATAGCCACTGAATGTCGAGGCTCATGAGTGAATACCTTGGATATCTTTTGCCGTCACAAAGGGCTAGTGCTATGACGCTTTTATGTATTGTGGTTCCCCTTACAAAAACC
Organism: Haemaphysalis longicornis; assembly: GCA_013339765.2. Classification (NCBI taxonomy): domain Eukaryota; kingdom Metazoa; phylum Arthropoda; class Arachnida; order Ixodida; family Ixodidae; genus Haemaphysalis; species Haemaphysalis longicornis. Next base: position 120,048,993 of record CM023456.1, on the reverse strand, counting down.
TGCGCAGCCGCTACAATTAGCACTCCCCCATCTCCAGCACCCCCCCCCCCCTCTAAAAAAGAAAACGAGCTGTAAGTTTGGTTTGGTTTAAAATACTTGGCGTCTGCCTGAATGGTTTCTTCCTTACCTATAGCATGCGGTTTTTAACGCATTCACAATTAGGTTATCATTCTAGGCGCCTTAATTTTGTACAACATTGCTATAGTTATGTTAATTACTTCACCTATGCTGCCGCTTATGTCCCAAACATGTCAAAATCCCATTCACTGTCGTTGAATGCCCATTGTTCCATTGGTGATGCCGCCGTTTTACAATTCGAGAAACGGGGCCTCTACAGGCATCTCAAACGCCTTTTGACCCGTTTACTTTGGCGGGAGGGTCAAATATGAAATTCTGCGTATGATGCACGTTGCAAACAAGCCACACACGCCCACATTGCTGCAGAATAAAGAGTTCCTTTCATTCGTCTACATGGTTATGTTCGCATGGGAGTTAGGTACATCTAGATAGTGCTGTTTAGATACCACTGTTTGAGGCAAACACGAAAAAAACCAAGTGAAGAAACAGCACAAACAAAACATTTCTCTGACCTTAAGTAGTGTTGTGTAAGAGGCCAACCTTCGCGCACAAATAAAAACGAAACTAGAGCGTCACTGCTTGGAGCAAAATTAGGGTCACAGTGCTTTAAGTTCAGCCTGTGGTTGTGCATAATTTTTTTGTCGAGATCCCTTGGCGCCTTCGGTTATGGTGGGTAATGTGACCTTGCGCACAAGAAGTGGCTACACCTGTACGTGTAGATTTTTCGCCTCTTTGATCCTAAATTGCACTGTTTTCACAGGATGAAAAACAACAAGGGAAAGACACGTTGGCATCGGACGCCTAAGGCGTGCTGTAAGCAGGAGTAACTCTAAGTATGCACAAAATCATGCAAAATCAGATGCACACTTAGCCAGCGCATAGCAGGCCGCCCATGAGTTGTGACGCACGGTGCAGAACCAACATCTGTTTGCGTCGTTGGGAGTAGAACTCACAAACCCCACAGGTGCGCACTTCGCGCTCGATCCGCTTTCGTTTGGCGAAATGCGGAAAATAATATCGCGCCGCTGGCCGCTGCCACAAAACCGCTCGCTAAAAATAATTGCTGAAAAAACACGTACGCGCGCAGTTGGACCTCAAGGGCACCGCCGCCGTCAAGGGGAGGTCAGCTGACTCTACGTAGCCGTCGTGGTCAGTGGACTCGCGGTGGTGGCCTCGCACCCTTTGGCGCCCTCTCAACGAACCAGCGGATCACAAATGGACACGGAACACGCAGCACGGGGGAGCAAACGCGACCGCCGGAGTCACAGCCGCTCTGGCAAGGCCCGCCGCTTCGCCACGGACGCCGGCGGCGGGCGCGACAGGCGCGACGCTCAACGCGCGCCACGGTAACAACGGCGGAGTCGCCAGCCATTGTCTTCTTCCGCGGATCTGACAGAGCCGTTCGTCGGCCGATGCCGACGGACGGACGCGCACTTGCCCGCTTGTTGCTCGCGCGCGTGGTCGCGACGCGGGAGTCGGCCGTGGTGATTAATGCGTCACCTTGGCTGCTGTTCTTGGCGCATCTTTTTTTTTTGCTCTTTTTCCTCCTCCGTCTAGGAGAGTGGTTTGCCGAAGCCCGTGCCAGGCTTAGCTCATTAGCCGCCGTTGAGCAGAGAGGAGAAAAGCTGGAGACGTTTGTCGAAGTTCCTGATTGACGGCACCTTCTTGTAGTGCGTACGGCCAAGTCGTGGAGCCGCCGCCGCGAGCAGGGCTTGAGGGAGGCAAAGAATACGCGAGCAGGAGAGTCATGTGGTTTGTTCAGGGAAATAAGTGATTGCCTCGAACGCGTTACGGCAATGTGGCAGAGGGAACTTGTTCGCGGGTGTTTGGCTGGAACGTAAATAAATTTCCACAGCCGTGCGGCAACATGCGGCTGGCTTCAACAGATGGCAGGCGTGACTGTTGCAGCCGCGCTGGTGAACATGTGTTTGTAAGGGCAGGTAGAGATGAATGCTGCAATCCACATTATGTTCCACGGTGAATGTGCCTCGGAAGCACAAAAGGAGAATAACGAAGGAAAATTTTGTTTTACAAATCTGCAGTATTCAGAACCCTGTTCATGATTGCTCGCACTTCACTGGCAAAATTAATTCAAAGAAGACGTTGCAAGAGGAAAATTTGACATCCACGTGAAATACAGCCACACGGGTAAAAACACTTCCCAGAAAGTTCGCAGTTGAACACAAATTCGCCCAGGTGAGAGAAAGTGCATAAACACCACCTATTTTAATTTTTTCCTAGAGGGGTGACTATGGCATCATGCTGTTTATAACAGCAAGCGCAAGCCATAGTATTTGTAAGAAAAGCAGCAGCTTGTGAAAAAGCACTACAAAGTGGCTCGTTTTAACGGCGCTATGGGATAACATATAGTGAATGCGATGTGATGTGAAGCGACAGTGCTTGTAGTATCAGTATTCCCAGAATATAAATTAAGAGGGACTCGTTAAAGAACCTTGCACAGAATTTGCGAGCATCTGAGACGTTTGCCAACTTTTTAGGTAAGCGAGTGAATGCATTATATTAGCTGTGTCAACGAAACACACAACCCACTGCTACCCCCCTCCCCTCAATGCCCGCCACGCAGAAAAAAATTGACCGCGTAGCTGCTCACTTCCTTGAAAATGTCGTCGAAAGGCCTTCTGTCAGCTGTGCTATACGTAAACGCATTTCTTATCTCCCCCTCCAACCTGTCATGCTCTTCTCCTGCCGTCTAGCTCCTCCCACAATAAGCACGGGGGAGCTTCGCTAAAGCGAATTTAATTTTCCCGCGTTTCATTTCTCGTGCCATCTAGTGGAACCTTTTGTTACTGTTGAATTGTAAATATTAAGCACGTTCGTTGCATGTGACACAAAGGGTGGAACACAATATTTTTATTGAAAGCTTTGAGAAATTTGAAAGCTACACAAGATATAACTGTACGAGCGTACAAAAACTTAAGAAAACACGTTCAGAACATGACAGCACTTATGTAACAGCGTAATGCAGCTACACAACCAACAAGAATTTCACACCGGGATTGTTACCAAATTTCAACCGTAAAACTCAAAATGAAGAGTACCGCCAGAAAGGGAGAAAACAAAATTTTACTCTCGGGAAATTGTTTTACTTCTGCTTCGATTAGACGTCTACTTCTTGTACGTTAATGCTGTTCAGGAAACGGGGCAATGTTCTGGAAATTCTCTGTAGCAGTGATTGATTTGGAGTGTACGAACGTTTCAGGCTTCAGTATTCCAGCTTTCATTTGTAGGGATTTATAATATGCGAAAGGCTAGGGACGTTCTACATGTGCTGTTGGTACTATTTTCTCATTCTTTTTTCATGACTGGCATTTAACCAGGCACCGTAAAAGGTAAAATGTTTTAATGAAATAGCTTTTGCGCAACAATTTACTCACAAGAGATATGTGGGGATAATGGCAAATCGTCCAAACGAACATTTTTACTAGAGCTTAATTGTTATTTGTATTGGCAACAGCGGTTGTTTAACGAATAAAATGAGCGGAACTCAAATGCGACATAAAATAAGAGGCATAAAGCCGTAGCTATTTTTGGTTAAGATGAACTATCGGTGCATGCGTTTAGTCCTATACTATATCAGGCAGCTTGCTAGTTAGTGCGTTTACATGACTTATCCAGCGTAAGGTGGACTTTTAACCCTCTTGTGTTATCGACTAGATCTCTCTTATCAAAACCAACCAGAACATTGAAAGGAAGCACTACTTTTTTGGTGCTTAGACTAAATAAAAGTGGCTTGGACTAACTGGCATTGAAAATTAACGCAGAAACCACCCTCGGCCGGTAAAATGCAGGGCAGCTTGGTGTATGATTTCTTGAGAGTAAATCAAAAAGGAACAACAATGCTTCGTTATCGGCATATGAAATCATTTTCCCTATTCACATAAAGTCACAGTATTATTGGCGGATAGGTCACAAAGCGTTGGGCGCAGAATTCCGCGCTCAGGAATGCCAGCTGCTATCTGTCTCACTGAAGATTGATGATTTTGTTTGCTAGCGTACTGCGCACAACGAGTAAAATACAAAGCAAGCAAAATTCCCCCAAGGGCAGTTATTTTTAAGTTTTCTCAAAATTCACCTATGATTATACGGATCGAAAGCCAGCGCAAACTTAATAAATATCTATACAACGAAGTGCCCTACTGCTGACTGACTGACTCAATGACTTATTCATGAACGCTCAGGCGAAACTGCCGTACAGAGAGACTCAAAATTGTACATTTCTTTCATTCCCGCCGCGCTGGCTCAGTGGGTATACATAAGGCGTTATGCTGCTGAGCACGAGGACGCGGGTTCGATTCCCGGCCGCAGCGGCCGCTTTTCTGATGGAGGCAGAAAGCAAAAACGCCCGTGTGTTCGAGATTTCGGCGCACGTTAAAGATACCCAGGTGGTCAAAATTAATCCGGAGCTCTCCACTACGGCGCGCCTCATCACCTGCGCGTCGGCGCGTTAAACCCCGCAATCAACAAATCAACATTTCTTTCATGGGTTAGGGGCTGACATTGCTGGGTTTTCGGAAATTCCGCCAATAAAAATAGAAAAGAAGGAAATTGGGTTTTCAAAATTTCTGATTATCCCGCTTGCCTGTCGAGATATCGAAGTGGTTTTTGCTGATGTGCGTTGTCCGTATAAATGACTGACTGCTATGGGGTGAATACGAATTGAGAATAAATTAAGTGCTTATACCGATTTCTCAACATATGCCCCTTCGATATACCGAGTTGTTTGGCTGACGAAGGTTACCCGGGGAATTGCGCAAAAAGGAATGAAAAACATTTGTCCTAAGGCAATTGTAAAAGGCGAGACGTACCCTTAACAAAGTGATAAGGACTAATAGATGATTTTATCGTCAAACCAAAGTGCTGTTTGTAGAGCTTGAAATTTCGGAAACACGTTTTTATAGCTTTTTAGGAGCTCAATATGGCTTCCAAGAGAGTGAAAGAGGATAATTTTTTTTTCAGAAAGTCTTTAATATATCGCGGCCCGCTCGGATTTTTGCTGGTTTTTTGCTGGTTCAGGCAAACCATACGAGTGTCCGAAAGCTGTTTTACAGCGTTCTGCTCTAACCTACCCCTAGTGGGCCCAATATAGATTGGGAGCAAATTACCTGTCTTTACGAATGTCTTTACGTGAAACTGGTTTTTGCTCATATCTGTAGGCAATTTAAGGGTTTGTCCGGCACAATTCCTAATTCAGTGCATCTGGATTTCTGGCAAATTACGCGCTCTACTGTTTGCTCAATGCACGCTAAACCCTTTGTTACAGTGGCGCACCCGGATGTCACGGGGTGCTACCGCCGGCATGTGCACAACCGGAAGATGTGCAAAGGAGCACGAAAGCAATGCAAAAGAAGAACGATAAATCCCTAAAACTATCATTTAGGCACATGGGAAAATTGACAGCTAAGTAATTAACACAACCACTCCATAAATTGAACACTCGGCATGGTAAATGCAGAGCAATATTGAATAATTATGTAATGCAAGTAAATACCCAAAAAGAACGAAACAGTTACCCACGACATCAATTAAAAAGGTAGGTAAGACACCTGAAACCACTACATCTCTGGAGTAATAAATACTAATGAAACCGAGTGTGATTAATCCAAACACATGATATGGGACTTAAACGCTTGTTTTCTGGATACAAGGTATTCAAAGCTTTCATGAATATCGGTAGAGAGTTCCAAATATTAGATAATGAAAAATGGACAATACGGCGGAATCAGTTCGGGCTTCGGTAAAAATAATGTGTTGCTTAACTGAGCATCTGGAGTTATTATGATTGATAACACAAAAAGGTGTGCGAATCAACAAGGCAATGTCGTTACTGACCGCACTAAAAAGTAAAATGCCGAGTGTATATTTCACAACCTCTGGGGCAGAAATGATGGCGATAATTTCTAAGAAGGACTCGGCGATAATTTAATATAAACGGGTGAGATAATTCGAATTGGTTTACATTGTACGATATTGAACAGGGGTTAACTTTCTTATCACCGGCAACAGAGCGCTGATGGAGTCGTTTCACATAAAGAGAAACTGAGACAGTGTATCACCCATGCGTTTATGACGCTTCATGAGAAGGAATTTGATTTCCTATCAAAAGCGATTACTGAGGTTGTTGCGGTTTCTCTCCGTGTGAGAGTATCTTTGTCTGCTGTATAGCACACCACGATGTCGAGGTGACGGCACGTATTTGTTGTGATAACGTATGTTTGTGTTTATGGCTCATAAATCCTGGTTGCGAGTAAGCGCCTCGTTTGTCCCCTCTTCTATTGTCCATGTCCTCAAGCACTGCTCAACGATGTAAATGACCTTTAAAGCAAGGCTTTACTATTTTCATCCAGTGGTTTCACCGCGAATGCGCATGTTCACCTTTTGACCGGAGACACACACCCTGCGACACACCCCTGGAAGCGCATCGCGTGATTCGCCGGGCCCGCTTTCGGAGCTGCGCACAATGCCCCGCTTTCAGTCGTTGGGCTCAACGATGAGCGGCGGAGGCTGCGGCGGTTGCAGCCGACCAGCTGATCGGCAGCCGACCACCTCCGCAGCGTCCCACGCATGCGCCGCTGGGTTGTCCCGGACTACGTGAGTCGTACGGCGCCGCTTTCACAGTGAAAGAGGAACGCCGCGTTCGCCGTGAATGAAGGCGAAGCCGGGCCTCCTCCTGTGAGCGTTGTGCGACACCGAATGGATTTGAGCCGTACGTGGTCAGCAAAATAGCTATATCAAAGGTTATCCAAGCGAAACGAAGACTCAACCAGACTAAGCCAAGCTTTTGCTTTGCATATCCATTGTTATCTGGGCTAAGCCGCAGCCATTTTTTCTATATTTTGGGGCCTTCGACATGGAAGCGCGACTAAAAGGCATCTATCGAAGCTAGCAGGCGGAGTTAAAAGGGCCACGAAGACAAAATAAAAGTTTGCTCAATTTGAAAAAACTCGCGTTTGGTAACTCACTTAGCTCTATTTTAGCCATTAAGAACGTTTTTTTTTAATAAAAAACGATGCAAGTAAGTTAAAAAGTTTCAAACTTTGCACTGCGGTGACGTGATATGGGCACAAGTGACGTAGCGGCCGAGCACTAAAAGACATGGTTATCAGCGTGTTACTGAAAGTTAGCTTTCAAATGATGCGATCAAAGGAAACTAGATGCCCTACTACAAACGTCCAGTCATGTTTCTTAGCGGGAGCTTTGGCGGCGGCCTCCAATCGCACAAACAAGTATTTGTGACGTCATAGAGAAATTTCCAGAAAGTGGCGGGGGAGTCGCTACTGGCTCCTATGTTTTATTTTATATCTGTAATATTTGTTTCAAGGTCGCGATGAAATTTGTATCGTGGTTATCTGGACAAGGCAGTCTGTTTTCCGCAATAAACACGTTTGCCCTCTCCCTCTATTTAATGAACCAAACTTGTGTTTTGTCTCTATGGCTTCTTTAAGACTGCTAATTACAGACGTAGCAAAGCATGTACACAGTAATAATGGACACTCATGGATAAATAAAACGCGAACGCGAAAATATTAAACTTAACACTCAAAATTAAAAAATACTGCTTGTGGAGGTCCAATAGTGGCGCGCTATTGGTTGGAAAACCACATTCTCCAACCTTTCTTTTGTAATTTGAATTAGATAAAAAGAAATCGCGCCATTCTTGTGTTCTACTTGATATGTTCGCGTTCGCATTTCATTTGTGCATGACTGTACGTGTAGGCTAACAGCGGCAATCGGCGAGGCCTCCCAATCAAAGCAAAACGAAAATAAAATGACACCGGTGGGAAATGATCATTGCGATGGTAACGAAAGGACACAACTGAACTACTAGAAACGGTTTTGCTGCCTTTCCTGTCTCTACTTGGATGAACTCTGAAGCGTCTACGGCAGGGGCCGCAATGAAACGAGGTCGCTCATTAAAGTACGTCTCAGAAGAACATGTAAGTGAACATAAAAATGCCACATGACCAGCAAAGAGGCAGCTAGAACCACCACCAACTCTCATCACGGCAATCATTACGACGCGGATATTACACGCCAGACATACCGTATTTGCACTTTTCTAACGCTCACATTTTCTTTCTTTTTTTGCTAAAGTCCTCTTCAAACTTGTGATCGCGTTATAATTTGGCTCAAAGCCGAAATCGGCTTCAAAGCGGCCAGAAGCATTTTCATGTACACGAGGGCCTCCAAAAATACAATTAAATCTAATCAAAACTAACTTCATTTTCGAAATTTCGTAAGTAAAACTTCCTGCGCGTTTCAATCGGGGGCGCGTTAGAATTGTGCAAATACGGTATATTACTCACATAACGAACATCTCCTCACAATGCAAGATGAGGTATCATGAGAGACCTGCCAATAAGCATACCGGATACCGCATCTTGAAATAAAATGTAATGATTTGTGCACGCGAGCAACCTTTAGTGTCTCTGAATATTTTGCACAGAACCTGAGCGATGTGGAGCGGTTCTCAAACATTTCAGGCCAGGAAGATACAGGCGTGAAAGAAATGTTAGTACAGAAACATCAAGTGCAATGCCTTTCAACGTAAATAGCAGAGTGCGTCAATTCAACGGGCAGAACCTAGAGTGACATTTAAGATATATTTTAACGCCTTTAAATTGAAGAAAAAACGCGTAAAGCATATCAAAACACAATACTATAAATTAACGTGGCAGGCGGGTGTAATCAAACATTAAGCACTAGGATTTACATGAAAGGCTCTTTATATCGCATCAGGCGAGCGAAAGAGCGTAACGTTAACATGTCGGAAAGGCCGGGTAAGCCGCCACGGTATAGGAAATAACCGGAACCTTCACCGGTTCCAAACACAGAAAGTTCATGCCAACTGTATTACAAATATTTTGACTATGCTCCGCAGAGATGGGTGGTTTTACGGCACTTAGCTAGGTGTTTATAATCTATTGTGTTAATTTTCGTTGCCTATATGTCGTTTGCTGGAGCGTTGCTCATCCCTCTCGAAATGGTACCGCGTACGACAACAACCGCGGTCGCCGTTTTCTGAGAAACCAGTGTCGCTTGTGTCCGCAGTGTTGTGGCAAGCTCGCAGCGACGTTTTTCCTCAGTCATTTTGGATCGTTCGCGTCTCATCTGAAACGTCGTTGACGAGCCTCTTCCGTGTGGTCGCGCTGTCGCCCGTTCGCAAATGACGTTTCTTTCGCGTCGCATTTCGCTTACCGTTGCCCCATGTCGGCAATTACCGCCGGAGCGCATCCTTTCCCTTTTGAGTCTTAGTTACGGACCCCTATCAGCTACCGCATGAGCGATCTTCCTTTCTCTGGTGCAACTCCCTTACGCGTGGATCGTATTGCACGGCGCACAGGTGGCACAATTCCACTGAGAGCTCGTCCCTTGATGTTGTACGCTACTCCACCTAGGCTGCTATCGGAAACATGCGTTTCGAACGCCCTTTATAGGATTCCGCACGAAACTAGGAACGTGGCGAGCGCAACCACGTTGAGGTAGACACAGAAATTTCGGCACTACCACAGGAGCCACCATGAATGCTTCGAACTGGCTATCTCACGTTGCTACACGATGCGACTTTATATTTACGAAGTGCTGCTTAAATTACACATTAATGCAACCAATTTGTACTGTAGCACATGCACCACAATCAATATACGATAAATTTCGCTCTGAACTTTGCATCCAAATAGGCAGAATTTTTTACGACATAACGAGCCTTTCCGTCGTTACAGAAGGACCAGCATGGCCGAAGTTTGGGAATCGCTTATGAACTTGCAAACCTGGTGATAGCGCCGCTTGGTTGTTCGTTTTCCTGTATCATTGTCTCCGCTGTGGAGTCTTGGTACCGAAATCGCGACATGGAAAAGTCATTACTGCGTAAATAGCCCTAAGGAAGCTGGGATGCCTGGCGCAGTGATCTGAGCGGTGTGCAAAAATTTAGGAGCGCGTCTACGACAACAACAAAAGACGACAAACACAAGCTCTCACTCGCAACTGGGTTTTAGTAGAGGCATCGTCTCATATATATACATATCTCTTCACCGGAAGCATGCGCACAAGAAAACTACAGAAACACTGGTAAGATAGCTACAACCAGAGTGTGGCTTCCGAAAAATTGAATTCACTAGCACGCGGAAGCACCGATGTGTCACAGACGCACTGGTCTCCTTGTCTCTTAATATGAAAGGCTTAGCGGAGGGTACACGCCGTGCTGAGGAAGAAAATTGTATTTACCATGAATTATGGGAGAATGAACTTCCTCATCGCATTATTCCAGGGACTAGCAAGGTGGCACCGAAAGGCTCCACGAGAAATAACTTCAGAATATGTAAGATCACTTACGAGATTAACGCAGAAAACGCCCAATGCGGCAAATATAAAGCAAGTGGGTGCGTCAACAATTCGGTGCTTCTATTTTGCAGTCAGAAGTGCACCAGGCTTGCATGATCAGCCTCGTCGTTCACGGAAGGCAGCTTTTCTGCAGTCCCTTCCCGATGCTATGCCCATCTTCTGCCCCTCTCCTTCTCATCTTCTCCTCTCCCCTACTTCCCCTGCTTTCACCTCTCCGGGTCACGTGACGGCTCAGTGAGTGACGTGTGATGGGTATGTTACTAGTGGCTCGCCGACGGGTCTCTGGTAGTATTGTGGGCCCCAGATTACTGGTCGGTGAGTTACACGCGAATCACGTGACTTACGGATAACCCACAGGAGTCCCCCGGAGGGCTGTCTGATTGACCCCCCCCCTGTGGGTAACCAGAGAGAAAGAGAGAATAGATAGATAGATAGATGTAACTTTATTAAGGAAAGGGCTGGCTCAGAGGCCTATAAGAATGGTAGAGAGAATAAACTTTGATTAAATCAAGGAAATGCTTCAGAGAGGAGTCCTCATTCCAGGATGCCATAAGCTCGGGCCGCGTGGACAGCCCTTTCGATCAGGCGCAGCTGATCTTCGAGGCCGGAGCTGCCAAGGCTCTCTCCCAAAGCTCCGTGGAAAGGTGGATGTTAGGGGGGTCTAGGGTAGGCTAGTGAGGCACCGATTGCCAATGAGGCACTGATCCAACAGCGAGCAGATTCACCAGGAACGTTTCCGGCTGACTTAGGGGGGCCGGAAGACCAAAGGTTTCACATTTATCTAGCCGAAGAAAGATTCTTGTTTTGAGAAGGCAGTCACCCTATCACTGAGGAAGTCGTTGGGGGCGCAAAACTTCAATATTCACTTCCCAACAATGAACCATCGACAATCAAGTGGGTGTGCAAGCTTGCAAACGAGATGTGGTTGAAGGCGCGTTCCGAAACGACAAGGCGCCGCAGGAACAGACAACCTGACAGCTGCCGTGCCTCATCTTCATGGTAGCTCGAGATTAATACAAAAGTCGGGAGAAGCATTCACTCTCGAACGTTCGGGATGATGTAGACGTCATTCTGCTGCAACCGCAAAGTGCACAGGCAAGTGCAAGTGCTTGAGTGCACAGGCGTCAGTTGGATTCCAGCACAAGACGCAGTTGCCCACCTAGGAGTTGATCATTGGGTAGCTTTCTGCTGATAACACAACGTGCTGTCTGAAATCTACCGGTCAAGGCATGTTTTAGAGCATAACGTGCTTAATCAGCCAGATTTCTCAGTGACACGCCCAGATTTGAGGCATAGTCGTCACGGAAGACACGCCGGCCCTCTCAGCTGTGACAGAAGGCGTCACGGAAGAGAGAATTGTCGCCATGGATGAGTGGAAGGCTTAACCTTCACGCGCAGTTCATCGCCGCAGACTGAAAGAATCATTGGTAATGGGATTCACACCTGCTGTTTCTGTGGGCCCTAGACGAGTGCGCTAATGAGGTGTTTTCTGAGAATTTATAAAAGAACGACGAAAGACATTATACTGGTAAAGTAGGATTGCGCTATTGCATGTGTGCATGCTTGTCGCGTATCCTCCTAAAATTGTAGGTCAAGAAGTTAATCACACCATCTGAAAAGTTCCACTGGGAGGCCTGCAGGCGAAAGATCTGCTCAAGACAAGAGTACGAAGGCTGAAACGACTCATCGATCTGGACAGAGACACAAAGTCCTCAAAGAGCAACAAAATTTCATACACAGCGATCAGATTGGGGTCTACCAGTGAACCAAAATCGTGCTCTTATAGAAAGCCTAACAGAAGCCACAAAAAGAAACTCACATGCCGCCAGGTTAAGCAAGACAATAACGGGCCTTGCAATAGTGTGCAAGCAGACAATGGCAACAATTGTATAAACGGTGCAAGCGTACGAGCGAATGCGTTGTGAGCAGCCTCTGCACATTCATTTCAATGTCATGTCCGTTTGTGATACTGATGCCATTGTACCACAAAAAAAGTGATCATGGAAGGAACGGAAACCGCCTGGAGATAGTACACGCTTCCCAGCACATTTTATTGGCAAGAACGACGGGACACGGGCAGGCATTTCGTAACATTTTCCGGTATGTTTTGCAGCCATGAATCGTAGCACGCACGTTGCATGTAAGAGGAGCCGCTATTGTGCAGGAGCGACGTCTGTTACAAGTCGTATGATGGGCATTCAAAAAAGCGATACGTGACAAAACTGTCTCTCAAAGGTAGTGCAAATGCAACTTTAGACAATGCCATGGCACCCAGTCATATTTTAACTTTGTATAGAACAAAGGAACACCGAAAAAAAAATATTTCAATTTTCACCGCAAAGAAAGCATTGTATTTTTTTAATAGCGGAGCTGTTTAGCAAATCGCAATTTTTCGTGTCCACAACTAGAAATCGCCGAACGTACGCGCGGGAGCGCGGGCCTTGCGGCGACCGCCCGGCAGTTAACAAAACCAATAAAATGCCTAGCGTTCGAGTGTGCGTGCATCGCGACGACCGCCCACCGTCCCCCGCACACGCTTCTTAAGCCAAGCATACCCACTTAGGGATATTGGCCAAGATTGGCAAAAAAAAAGATATCCAGCGATCGCCGTAATCGTGGCAACACTCGCTCGGAACGAGAAAGACTCCAGCGTTCGCCATAATTGTAGCAACACTTGCTCGGAACGAGAAAGACACGTCATAGCGTACACCCCTTCAAGGTGATGTCCAAATATTATCACTTAAAAAAATCAAAGAAGCTAACACTTATAGCAACCAAGCGGCTGCAGTCGTGGACTTAAACCTTCGTGGTAATCGCGAAGGTTGCGTACAGCTTCGCTACGTGCAAGTCTTACGCGCTAGTGTTAGCTTCCTTAATTTTTTTTGTAAAAAAAAGCATCTTAATCTAGAGCGGTCTCGTCTAGTGAGAGATTCATTGTACAAATGCACAGTTAGAAAGATTTGCACACACTAAAGCACACATAGAAAAATTTTCTGAAGATGAATTGGTCGATCTTATCAGTACTGCGTGACCATCTAGTACCTCGCCATCTTAAACTTGGCGCTCTGCTCGATTCGTACGCCTTTCTCCAGCTTCCGAAGTCCGCCGCGCCGCGTTTCTCCCACGTACTCGTGCACCGAGCCAACCGCGCTTAGCACGCAAACTGTGACAGGGGCAGCATTTTCTCTCTTTAGCAGTGGCATTGGCTGCCGGTCGCTACTTTCATTGTACGCCTGCAGCATCGGCACTTCGTCGCACCCGCCGCGGCGGCTCAGTGGCTATGGCGATGGGCTGCTGAGCGCAAGGTCACGGGTTCGATTTCGGCCGCGGTGGCCGCTACTCTGGTTCAGGCGAAATGCGAAAACGCCCGTGCGTTAAGATTTCGGCGCACGTACGTTAAAGGTCCCCAGGTGGTCAAAATTAATCCGGAGCCCTCCACTACGGCGCGCCTTATAGCCCAGGTGTAGCTTCGGCGCGTTGAGCATCCCCCATTTGAACATCTGATCGCCATCATTCCAGTTTTTTCCTGTTTTTCCGCCCTGCACTTACTGCGGACTCCATTGTAGAACGCGTACACACGGTGTTGGTAGTCACGGACCAGTCGATGTGGCTCAAAGCCAGGCGGCGAACCGCACTTCCACTTTCATCCTGGCAACGTCGCTAGTGTTGCGAAGTCAGCTCACTCCTTTCTCGAAACCAGCTCTCTCCACGCGCTCTCTCCACTCTCTCATTCTGTGCTCATCCATCACTCGCTCTGTTGACGGGCCGAAGCGGCTCAGTTGACAAAGCAACGCGAAAATTTTTCCGGCATGTCCCATATATTGTTTGAGCAATACTAAAACAGGCTCAGTAAAAGAGTATGGTGAAACGCAATATTATTATGACATGACCTACGCTCTAATCACCAATTTACTATTTCTTAAACATCTTCTATCACGAGGTATTTTTTGGATATTCTTGCTCCAGTGAATGAAATGAAGCGTTGCTCTGCCCCTTACACTACCGGACAAGACCAAGGTGGTCACGCATTCCCAGCAAGCCTACAGAAGCTTCCAGTATGGCTGGGTGTCCCGGGTGGCTCTCCGAGTGCTCAAAGAGAAAAAAAAAAACCCGAAGGAAACAGTAGAACTAGTGTGGGTACTGGCCCATTCTGCGGGGGAGGGTAAGTAGTTTTCCCACCAGCAGGCCCGAGCACTGACTTACCGGGCTACGTCCGCAGTAGAGGCGAAAAACCAACCATTGCTTACCTACAGGGACATAATCCACTTATTAGAGGTTGGGACACAGTCTGGAACCCTACAGCGATAGTCTAATTACTGCTCTTGAAATGATTCAAAATTACTCTGTTCGCTTCATTCACTCCAACTATAACCGTACTGAAAGCATCTCGTCCATGAAATTCATTATCGGGCTTCCATCGTTAGCTTCCCGTCGAACCACTTTTCTTCTCACATTGTTTCACAAACTATACCATCATCCCACCCTACGCAACCAACTCATTAATCAACCGCAATACATTTCTCGCCAACGCGATCACGCTCACAAAGTTGGCATCGAACATAGCAGCACACGACATTTTTCCGAATCATTCATCCTGAGAACATGATGACCCACGATGACCCACGGGAGAGACATTAGTATGTTGAGAGGGGGTAACTTCTGAAATTTCATTTCTGGCGTATTTAGGGGACAGACAGACAGACAGACAGACAGACAGACAGACAGACAGACCCAGATTCCCATGTCTGAAAGGCTAAATGCATTGAGCGCTGACTCGCCTGGTAAATTCTGGAAGTGACGATGACACACTCTCGGTGTTCAGGCCGAATGTGACTCATTTAGCTGCATTAAAACAGAGCGCTTCTTCACGGATCGATTTGCTTCAAATAGGCTAGGAAAAACATGCAAATACGGTCTAAAATCGAAAGGCGAGACACGCATTTTCCTCCAAGGTGCAAAAAGACACGCTCTACGACGAGCAATTGAAATTGAAAGTGAGCACAAATTCATTGAGTTTCAGCTTGACCCATCGTTCCTGGTCTTTCAGAGTAGTGTCATGGTTGCTTTACATCCTTCGCTCTTGTGTTCAATGAAAGAGCACCGCCTCTCCGCCGAGGCGAAACCAACAAGCCCAAATGGATATGCATTTTCCCTCGTGGAAATTTAACATCCTATAAAAATGCCTCTGAAAACAAGGATGTCGTAGCTCGAAATAAACTGACTGCACTTTATACTTCCCTCTCTAGGAACATTAAAGCCAGTGCTAGACGCCCCCTTGGAGATTTAAAATCCCACAAATACCACTCTGGAAACATGGATGTCGCAACTCAAAATAAACTGACTTTTCACTCTATACTTCACTCGCAAGGAACAATAAAGCCCGGGCTAGACTTGCAGTCACCAGTAGCAATAACGTTAATTAACATCCAGACTGAAAATATGAAGGCACACACAGAACGAAATAACAAAAGTTGAAGATGGGTTGGGCACCACCAAAGTTGCCTTGGTGAGACCAACAGCCGCCAGGTAGCACCTAAGGCAACGAACAACCCGTTGGGCGTAGCCACAACCTATTGTCGGCGCTTCGGCACGTCGACATCTTTTTAGGTTTTGTGTCTGGTGGGTAACATCAGTTTTCTTTCTCCATGGTAAAATTGCAACACTAACCCATGCAACACGAATGCGGTCGCGACATCATGGCTGGTCATTTGCATGTCTTCCCGTCCGCTCATCATCGGAGCATGTCAAGGTTAGTTCCCAAACCACTCCTTTTCTCCGATGGCAAAATCACGCTTTCGTTTACCCAACGCCGTGGCCTTACTGCGGCGAGTATGTACACGCAGAACCGAGCAAGTTTTCGTAAGTGGATATCACGTTGGGCACGTAGTGCTTGTTAGTCAATCCTTTGAAACTCCGTGGTGTCCCAAGAATAAAAACGGTCACGTGTGGCATTTAGGTTCACTGCACGTGCCGCGCTTCTTTATTACACGAGTGGTTTTACTTCTCGCAACATTGAGAACGGAAGAGATAGACTCTTCTAAACAAAGGAGCGTCATGCG
The DNA here is from genome assembly GCA_013339765.2 of Haemaphysalis longicornis. Taxonomy (NCBI): domain Eukaryota; kingdom Metazoa; phylum Arthropoda; class Arachnida; order Ixodida; family Ixodidae; genus Haemaphysalis; species Haemaphysalis longicornis. The sequence goes on along the minus strand of CM023456.1, from coordinate 120,032,497 downwards.
GCCGTTGCTAAAACTTCGAAACAACTCATCCACCGAACTGGACTGGAAATACATTTATTTATAAGACTTTTAACAGCGGAGCTGTTGTACAAGCCGTAAGTTCGCCGTAGCAGGAAGAAATACCAAGCGAATGCCGAGCATTCATGAGCGCGTGCCTAGCGGCAACCGCCCAGCTCGCGCAGTGGCTTTAGCAAAAAAGAAAAAAAAAACTCCAGCTCTGTCGCCAAGTGCTACCGCGCATGTAAATAAAACTCCGGCGCTAATGCTAAAGATGGAAAGAAACCTGCTTGGGAGCGGTCACCGCGGCCGCCGCATTCTCTAGAAGCCTTTATGGATAATTGGAGACATGGCTACGAGTGGGCCAATCCTTCCCGAGACGACTTGCAGATCCCGCCACCGCTGCCTCGAGCCGATAACGGACTACAGACTACAGTGCTACAGTGCTACAGGCAGACTACAGTGCTGAGGATGACTTTGCATCCACCACTCGCCGCAAAGAAGACGACAACCTCTTCGATGCATATGAGGACGATTACTAGCACCGCAACTATGCAAATAACCAATGATACTGAAACTTAACTGTGTCCGGCAATGCTCGCCTATACAACCGCTTCACCATTTAAGTCTTGCGCGTGAGTGCGAGCTTCCCTGAGTTTTTTTTTTTTTTTTTGCGTGCTTTGGAGGCGGCACTCCAACGGGGTCTTGTTCCGTGTGCTACAGCTCCCGACGGGGTTCAGCCGGAGTGGTCTCTCTGGTCCTGGGCTCTAACGGCCTCTGCTGCCTTGAGTTCCCGCTGAACCAGAACGTTTTGGTATTCGCAGCGGTCGCTGCGCAGCAGTGCCTTCATTGCTACGCATTAGCGTTATTGAACTCGGGGACAGCCGCTGTGTTTCGGCGTTCGCATTTGCTGTGGTACAGGGCGGGTTTTTTATTGTACCATGGCCACGCCTCCGCACATTGAGTCGGGTAAATTTGGCTCTTGACCATTATCTCTGGCTTCCTTTTTCTGATTCTGATTATGATTCTGACTCGGCTGTGTGGAGGATGTTGCCTCTACATGTAAAGATCGTTTTCAAGGATCTCCTCGACTGGAGGTTCGAGTGGAGGAGAGATTGAGAATGCATGGTCTGCATGTTTAAGTTAGTCAACGTGCCTGTCCGCAGCTGCCTCAAGTCGCTTGTTTCTGCCCTCGTCAGAGATTCATATGGTGGAGGGTATGTTTTTCTGCAACTACGGTAGTACGCCAATGTGGGCGAATATTCCGAAGGGGACTGCCATGAGTTATTCGAGGTCGGAATGGCCTGCGAGCAGCTGTCCTGTCGGTCCGGGTAGACATGAGCTTGAGGGGGCTCTGGAGTAATGGCTGAGAGGAGTTCTGCGAAAAATACGCCAGGCGCACGATAGCCGGTAGACCGCAGCCTTTTTATTTGTGTGCTGAAGCTTGCAAAAACTGTGGGGTCACACACTAGGGGGATTGTTCAGGGTGCTTTCCGAACGTGTTCTTGCTGGTGAAAGCTGTACCTCTGCCTGTGGTGATTGTGCATGCGCTCATTGTGCTTGTCTTGCCACCGAATCAAATGCACACGTGGCTGTAGCAAGAGTATGTCCCCACGCCCACAGCTGATCAACCGACTTCTAGGTGCGAAAAGGGGGCCGTTGCCAATCTGTGCAAGGATGTTAAATCAGCAAGGATTAAGGCGAACATGAAGTACTGGATTGCACACGTAGGAGAGCAAAACATTGGAGAACGAGCAGCGAGAACGTTTGCAGTAGTCAGTCGCCCAAGGTACGCACCAAAGGTGTTAACAGCAAAATACAACCTGAAAACAATCTGTACTTATTTGCGCAATCAGAATAATTGGGAAATCGGTTGACGGAAAAATAATATTGATTCCTCATCCTGAGTTTCAATGCGTGTGGGGAGCCCTAGGCAGGCGAGGGACGTGTCGCCAGGGATCTCGCCGGAACGGGTGCCTGATTTTCCTCTCTAGAATTGGTGAGCCGGACGCGTATTTGATAAACCTGGCCGCATAGACGCACCCAAAGTTCTTTTTGCATCGTGCTAGAAGGGTCGAGCAACTCATATACGTGTCGGCTGGCTAAACCAACCTAACAGATCAGTTTCAACAAGAATGCGTTGAATTGACCGAAGGAAACATGCTGCAGCCAAAAAAAGCCAGCCTTGCGAAAAAAAATCACTGGGGATCGAACCCAGAAGCTAGCGTGAAAACCTGTAAATCCATACCCTAGTCCCCTGAGGCCAAACAGCGACATCTGTTCAGCAGTTGTTCAAAAGAACACAAAGAGTGTTTCAAGCGAATTCAATAAAATATGATAACGGTGATACGAATTTTATCAAAAACTCAAAACAAGTAATCGAAGACTGTCACGGGGTCATCAACGTGGTGGACAGTTTGCGCGGGGCCCGTTATGGCCGCTTGCAAATGCGTCGTTCTCATCTTGTAAATACATCGCTCCATCACCAACCATTGTTCCTCTCATATGTTCTGCCGTCACGTAACAATATTGAAAAATAAACCCATGAAGCCTTGACGACTCCCTGGCCATTTTGGGGCGATTTCTCAATGACGTCATAGAATCCGCCAAGAAACATGACTGGGCGATATCTAGTGGAGCTTCTAGTTCCATGGAACCGCATCCTTAAGTTTTGAATGCTAACGTGCCGTTAACACGCTGATAACCATGTTATTTTTTATTGCTGGCCCATATTACGTCACTCCTGACCATGTTCGTTACTATAGCGCGAAACTTGAAAATATTTTCATATTTCAGTTCTTAACTGAACTTAACGCGAAACATTAAAATATTTTCATATTTCAGTTCTTTGAAACTGAACAATGTGATATTTTGTGTTCACGGCTCCTTTATTGAGAAAGCTCCTTCAATGAAGCGATGGATTTTAATAACGTTCTCTAGCGAAAGCGAGAGCGCCCGTGTGTCCAGATTTTCAGCGCAGGTTATAAATATTCCCGGGTGGTAAAAATTAATCCGGATCCCTCCACTGCGGCACGCCTCATAGCCTGAGTGGCTTCAGCGCGTTAAACCTCACAATCAATCAATCAATCAATTAATCAATCAATCAACCGAGCGTTTTCTACAACAGTAGACAAAAATGGCGGCAAAACGTTTGCCTTGATGCGCCCAGTATTTCGTGTAGGAGTGGCTTACAGTGGTATGGTTGACGTACAATAGCAGGATGCGTTGTTTCAGGAAACCGCGCTGCACCGATAGCTCGAATAAGTGTCTGGTTAAAACGATACAACATACTCATCCACGCCGATGTTAAAGAACCAATGAATGTACGGGCGGAAATAACTAAGCGGTAGTAAACAGAATAGGAGCAAATCAAACGGAAATGAACTGAATCATTTTCCAAGGTCTTACATGCATTTCGCAAGAGATACCATGTCTACAGTACCTGGTCTGTCCATTATATTTTTACAGAAATAAAGCAAACCATTGATGACTTTAAATGACTTAATTCTCATAATTTAATTGTATCTGGTTCAGGCTACCGAAAACAAAAGACAAAGTTACCCTTGAACTACAAGCAACGCTGCTGAACGAAACATGTTAATGAATAAAGTTTTTCGCCATTATTCATTAAAATATTGCACCTAGATAACCAATAAATATTCCACCAAGATAACCAAGTCTAATAAATAAACGTAAATGACTGAAAACATGTTTCTCTGTAATTAACTCGCTGCAGAAGCAAAATATTGTTCATTTAGATGGGACAAAAAAATTTTGACAGTAATTTACATATTACCGGAAGATTGTACCTGAGCGGTGACGCAACATGCATATCCTGTTGGGTAGTTGTACGACGCACCTGCAAAGTAGTTGCGCTCTAGTCTTCACTAGAGTACGAACGGAATGCTGCTTCTTTTATCTCTATCTTCGATAGTCAGAGTTAAACCTAAATCAAGCGCGTACAGATAAACATTCGAGCAGTCAATTTACAGGAATCGACAATTTTCTCCATCATCTTTTGCAGAGCCCTTTTAGAACTTTTTTGAAACTTCCCTCTTTCATCATCTAGGTTCTTCTTTAAAGGAGCCATGAAGAGAAAACAAAAGTTTGTTTTATTCGAAAGATTAGGTGTTTCATAGTACCCCAAGCGCTTTCCCGGAAGCAAATGATGTTTTATTCACTGAGAAATAAGGCAATTTAAGCCAAAATTTTAAATCTCCCGCTAAAATTGCACATTTCGTCACGTGAACAATGGCGTCATACGAGCCGGTCCATGAAACAGATACTTAGTATGTCGACTCAATATAGCACCCACACGCGGGAGTCGACCGAGACGGCGGCCATTTTAAAAATACTAGTAAAACCTAGTGCACCCGCAGCCCGTCATGGAATCGCCTGATCCGGAGAACAAAACTCTCGCCGAGGAGCTCGGGCTCGCATTTAACAACCTCACAACACTTGAACGCTCAATGCTTCTAAGTGCACGAGCGGCAAGAGTTGTGGGATACGCGGTGGACGGGAAAGCGACCATTCCGCGATAGCCACAACAGACGACCGCCCAGCCGTAGGCACCGCTGCCTCGTCAGCCCCGTCGCGATGGACGAATACAGACTGGTACGTATGTGCCGTATTTTCAATTTCAGTAGCAGTATCGCTTATGCCAGTTGGCCGGTGTCGTGTATGGAAAGCCGTTCGCTCGAGCTCTCCGACCAGAAAGATTCGAGCGTCAATGCGCGGTGTGTACGGCATTTTTTCCCCAAGGTCAGAGCGCTTTGAAAGGCGATTTGACGAAGTCGGCGACGAGCGCCAGCATGTCCGGGTCCCTGCCGTAATCACTTCCTCGGAAATGAAGCGAGCACACTCGTACTTCCTTTAGCTCTCTTTCTCCTCCGTTTACAAAGTTCACAAAACGTAGCCACTTGCTTCGCCGAGGTTCGTCGTTGGGCAGCACATGAAAGGAGATCTCACCGGCGGGGATGTCGCACTCCCTCGACGATTTGCCCGTACTATATGGGCATTTCAAAACACAGCAACGAAATTTCATTGTAAAGTACTCGAACAAACTGAAGTTTTCAGTGGTTGTAAACTGTAAACGAGCTCGTAACGACAGAAGCAAGCCAACACGACCTCCATACCGAAACCTGTGCGACGAGTGGCACTATCTCGTTGCTGCTCTGTGTTCCTTACTCCCCTTGTTTCTATTTTTACCTTTGCTGGTTGGCGATATGACGGCCAACCTCCTGTGAAGGGATTACGATACCAAGCAAGGTCGCGGCTGTGCGTGCTGGGACGGTTCGTTGGCCCGGAAGAGCCTTGAACCCGAAAATTCGTCTGCGCGACAGTGGCGACGGCGAGATGTCGAGTTCGGCTGGCGGTAGTTTCGTACGCATTGGCATACACGCTTGCGTGTTCGTTCGGAACTTCAACCGTTTACTCCAACGTTCTTTGTCATAAAAAGAATGTGCAGTATGTTTCACGGGCATTTAGCTGGCTATGCAAACTGTAAGCCCTGCCTAACATGCGTTTGCTTTTGCCGGCCTCCGCCAATCGCAGAGCATTCTCGAGTGACATCATAGGTTCTGTTGCGGAAAATGAGCTGGTGGGTCGCGGGGTCATTTCCTTTTTTCCTAATTATTTAGCTTATTTGAGCGAAGTTTGCGTTATAAGTGGTGTCGTTATGGTTCCAAACTTGTGTTTTCTCTTCATGGCTCCTTTAAATGTCAGATCGTAAATGCCCAAAAAGGGTTCTACGAAGGACGAGTCGTAGAACGTAATTTAATGACATTTTTTAGGGACGACAAGCCACCATATTAAAAATCGTGGTCAGGTTGATGCCCTGTACTCTGATCTGTCCAAAGCGTCTGACTTAGTACACCATCAAAGACTGTCTGCAAAGTTACAACCCTTGGGCATGTGCAATTACCTTCATACTTTCATTATGGAGTATTTGTTTGGTAGATGTAATCATATGTAAACGGTAGATGTTAGATGTAAACGGGGTACTGTTTGAGCCCTTTATTTCTACGACTGGTGTTCCGCGGGGACCTATTTTTGGTCCTCTCCTGTTTAATGTTTAATTAATGGTACTTGTGTAAAAAATACCCGCACCTTTTGTATGCACAGCACATCAAACTGTTTCAAGAAATTAGCACGCGCGATGACTTCGTCCTACTACAGTCTGGCATTTCAAATATACTAAACTTGTGTGCGGGAACTACTCACTTGTGTGTGAGTAGTGTTAACAAAACATACGTAATGACTGTCACTAGAAAATTGCTGCTGTGTTACATGATAACGGGTTAAAGAAAGCCGTGATCGATGCATTCTTGTAGATTCAGCATTGCATTTTCGCTCACATGTTCACTCTGTTGTTAACAAGGCCTGAAGCCTATTAGGTATTATGTCGAGAATTACATGGGCATTTCTAATCCACAATGCTTGTACGACTGTTTGTAACTATGGTGATCCTAAAACTGCATTTTGTGTCTGTTGTATGTGACAGACTGGCTATAAGAGATAGTGCTGAGCCCTGAAAATGTACAAAGATATTTTATTACAATTGTATACGACAGGCATTTCGATCGCAGAGTTTAAAATATGCTGGAAAAATTGCACTTGGCTAAATTTTCTAAAAATAGGTTGAATGCGGATTTACTTTTCTTGTTCGAGTCCTTACAAAGCATCATTGATTTTGAAAGACTTGCTTAAATAATTGAAATGAGGGTTCGCTGTAAATCATTCCACGGCTTTCTTTTATTTGTAATTCGTTGTACTTGTTCTGTTATGCAAAGATTGTGCAAATTGTACAATGAGAAGGCAAGTCACCTTGACATTTTTTACAATAATTTGCATTTATTAACCTCGCTTTCACTTCCACTTTTCACTTTCTATTTATTTGTTGGCATTTCAGGATATATATCAATTGTTTGTGTTTGCTCTATATTTTGTATGTTTCATCCTCTGCACCACCCATTAAGGCCATGTGCTGCTGGCGGGCACGCACCAATAAAGACGATGATGATTATTATGATCTCAGCAGTCCCTCTCTACGCCAAATGACTGCTGTGTGGGGTCCCAGACCATTAAAAGAGACGCAGCGTGGTCGTTGGTTCATAGCTATATATTCACAAGTGAATGAGCAAAGCCTCTACATGTGTTTTCAGTAGCTCTCTAGGTAATTTCTTTCAGAGAGCTTCGGTAACTTTTTTTGCTGCCTGGGAGGCCTATTCGGGCAAGCCAGTGCGCTCTGTAGAGGCGCTGGAATTTGTCAGTGCGTAGCAGTTTTGGGCAGTAAACTGGAGATTGGGAAAGTTCAAAGGAAGACAGACAGACAGAGAGACAGACCGACCGACAGACAGACAGACAGACAGACAGACCAAAATTTTCTTGTTCAAGTAGCCCTAATAAGGCTATCGTCTATAAAAGGGCTTGGAGAAGCAGCGAGATAAAAGCATAAGACCATTCTTCGCTCTGTGTCGTATGTCTAGCGGCATTCAGCCCAAAAAAACAATGCTTAGAAAGCATAAAAAGCCAACAACTGTGCTCGGCTGGTTTAAACCGCTTAGATCCGGAAAACTCCGCCAGATCGCACGCAAAGAAAGCGCGAAGGACGCTATTCAACTATGAATGCTGCACAACATATGGCAATTCAACAATGGAGCATTTAGGGCCTTTTTTTTCATGGCGTGGAAGTGACGGAGCCACGGGAGCTTGTAAACACGACGCTGGACAGACAAAAGGCACGTACATGTGGAAACTGGCTTGGCTAGGAGAATTTAAATGAGGCACGGAACCCTTCCCTCAGACTCATTTCCCTCGCAGCATGAGCTGCAGACTGATCGCAAAAGCGGTTGTTGACTCTTATACGAGGATGAGTGCAGTAAATTGGTGGCAACTTGGTTTATTTGAAGTAGGCAATTTGCACATACTTCCTGCCTTCATCGCGTACTGAATTATCGTGCCGCACACGTTGAAATGGTTCGGGCACACGTGACTGAAGTGTGAACTACGGTCACCGTGCTTTACCTGTTAAATCCCGAACAGCGAGATTTGTAGCCCTCGATTTGTAATGAAACCTTGTATCAAAATACGCACTTGTCACCAGTTTTCAGTCATGTTAGCTGTTGTAGTTCCACAAAAGTGAGAGCGTTTTCTTCCGTTCTCTGGCTGCTGTAACGAAGTTTCGGAAATGCAAAACTGCTATGTGGACTGCACACGTTTAACATAAATAAAGCAGAAATAAAAAGTCTGGGCATTACCATATGCGAATTCCGGGTATCTTTACACCCTTCAAGTCCAAATGAAGTTAAAGTGACTACTGGAAAATTACACTTGGGAATTTACAACCATACTTAAAGGCTGCCGCAGGAATTGTTAAGGTAACCTGTCTTGATTCCTTGTGAATAAACAATTCCAGATTTCGCGAACTTACTACAACGGAATTAGGCGGTAAACTAAATAAAAACAGTAAACAAGAAAACAAAGGGCATAATTATAATATGGCTTTCCCAATCTAAGAGTCTGACCATTTTCGCCTTTAAAAATGCTATCTTAGCGCAATTACTCCTCAAATAATGCTTCCCGGACGATATATCCAGCACCATTCATCATTATTGTCGACCGATGAAGGCGATTTTTTATTGGGTTGGTGTGAATTGAAAATTTAAATACGTACTCCTTTGCTGACCTTGATGATATTTGCTCTAAGAATACTACATTAATTGAAGTTGATAATCTGCAATTATCACGTTAATATTTGATCGTTGCTTGCAGTGCACGTGTTTTCCTCACGAATAAACAGCAAGGAAAAGTAGTTTCCCACTTTAAATCCCGAAACCTGCACTGTTCTGAAAAAGAACAGGCCATGGCACCAACGAGAATTTCTTCCACATTACTACAGCACATCATTTCCTCCACAATATTGATGCCCTGAGACTGACCCCCTTTTTCATTTCCAGCAACGTGGCTTTCTAGAACATTTTTTTCATAAAACAAAAACTAGTACCTTTTACTAGCGATACATTGACAGATACTGACGTAGGCTATTTTATCGTTTCCATCTTCCTGCATTTCGGAAAAAGGATTTGATAGCTTATAACATCAACGACTTCTGTATTAACTATACAAATTAAAAGTGACCTATACCTTTTCGTACAATTTTTTTTTTTTGTAAACTTCCTTCTCTAAAATCAGGTGTTCCTCAGAGGTCTGGTTTAGGACGCCTACTATTCCTAATTTTCAATAATTGCGTTGTTTTTTACTAATTTATTACTTGCAGATCACTATGTACTGCATAACAGCATCCCTGTATATTTCTATTCAGAGAGCCTGCAAGACGACCCTCAACCGCGCGTTTGTAGTAGCGGTAGCGCTGCAGTTGGCGCATGCAACTTAATGCTAATAAATGCACAAACATTCTTGTGTCCCTCTTTAAACCACTGACATTCGAATGTATCTTCCTAAGAACACCGCATTATTTTCACCGGTTAAATCAAGCAAGTAACTCCGTCTCAAGATTTCTCCTCACCTCTTCCGGCGAGCTTACGCTTCAATTCGCAACTAATAATGCTATTAGCATTCTCCGTACACCACGCCGCAACTTAACATTTTGCTAAACTGTGGCTTCATAAAGGGCTAGTTACACGTAAACTAGATTGCGCATGCGCCATTCGGGACCCGGGTCATGTTACAATCGCCCTAAACCTTGAAGCCATTCACAATCCGGCAGCACGTGTTATATGTACTTCCAAATTGAGCACGTTCTGCAAGCATTGCAGCCATGAAGAATACTCTTAACTTACCTTGGCCATCAATCCACCGCAAATGTATTCGCCTTTCTTGTTTTTATACCATTTATGACTGTAATGCTTACGTACTTGATGAGCATTTAGAATAAAGGCTCTACCCGCCGCAGTGGCTCAGTGGCTAAGGCGTTACGCTGTTGAGCACGAGGTCGCGGGCTCGATTCCCGGCCGTGGCGGCCGCTTTTCTGATGGAGGCGAAAAGCTAAAACGCCCGTGTGTACGAGATTTCGGCGCACGTTAAAGATCCCCAGGTGGTCGAAATTAACCCGGAGCCCTCCACTACGGGGCGCCTCATCACCTGCGTTGCGTCGGTGCGTTAAACCCTACAATCAATCAATCAGAATAAAGGCTCTATCACTCCAATTGGTACAAAACCCGAAGACATCTTCTAGCGTCAATCTCAACTTCAAGCTCAGCCAAGTTCAAGCCAGCGCCTCATGCGCTTGCGGGAATAGAGAGCGTCTTATCGCTCGTTCGTGCTAAGGGTAGGGGTGCGGAGAGAGGTTAGGGGGAAAAGTTGAATGGCGCGTGCCACCGGAAAATGATACACGGAGGTGCACGCTGCATTTAAGTTACCTGCGCGTTCGCTCCTACAATGGTGCGGTGTCTGCGCAAAGCAGCGTCTATTGCAACCGCTCCTCACATTCGCCGATATCACCCAACATTACCGACTAGCGAGGCAACTCTATCCACCAGTCACCGATCAGTCCACGAAAGAACAGGAAGTAATCCTGAGACAACTGCAAACAAATACGTACCCACACGCAACAAGACTACTGCCATCCATCCTACTCTCTATTGCCAAGGCCCAGGCCAAGGCCCTATTGCCAAAGCCCAGGCACACTCTACCATATTGTCTGGGAATGCCAACTAAACCCAGGTCTTCCCCCCATACCCAACCCATCACGCGAGCAGTGGGAAAGTACGCTGGCCAGCTCCTGCCCTGAAAAGCAGCTTTTGCTAGCGGAAAGGGCGAAGACAGCCGGCCGTACCAACGCAGTCTTGGACTGAGGACCCCGACCACAAATATGGTCACTTCAACTGTGGTTAAAGTTTCTCTCTCTCTCTCTCTCTCTCTCTCTCTCTCTCTCTCTCTCTCTCTCTCTCTCTCTCTCTCTCTCTCTCTCTCTCTCTCTCTCTCTCTCTCTCTCTCTCTCTCTCTCTCTCTCTCTCTCTCTATTAAAGAGAAGCTTTAGCGTCCTCGCTGATGCCGGTGCACGTCAATGCGACCTGCATGAAAGCCAACTTTCTCTGACGATAATGATGAATGAAGTTGGGTGAAGTAAAAGAAAAAAAAAACGTTTCCCGCGGCCGGAGTTGAACCTGGGTCCCTCGCGTTATGAAGCCGGCGCCTACCCGATTGATTGCTCCATTTCGACATTTTTTTCTTTAATCTTTTGTTAAACAAAACACGAAACGTTGTTTTAGGGCAACCCGTTTCGCAATTTGAAGCTGTCAATATGACAATTTATTTGGCTGGCCGCACGTGCCCTGGGTTAACTCCAGTGAGGATGGCCCCACGTCCAAGAGAGGAACGTCTCAACCATCTCCAGTTTCAGCTTAATATGAAGCGTTTTTACCACCAACCATCACTTTGGATAGCAAATACCATCAAAGTGACGTTGGAGCGAAACAGCGGCTGCTGAGAATTCATGAAAAATTTACGGCCCGGAAGACTCGCCAATTGTTGCGGCCCGTTTTGAGTAATGACGACAAACAAGGGCTTCCAGAAAAGTAACACCACTTGACATGATCCGCTTGAAGCGCAGTTGCTCACGCGTGACGAAATCTTTCCCGGGAAAAGTTTAAAATACGTCACGACGTTGCAGCCGATCCCAAAGAGAGCGTGGCCTTCACATGCTACCCACACGGCATTCTGCTGGAAGAGCAATGGAAAAGTACGTCGTCCTTTTCGGTACCTTTAGCCAAGTTTCCTAACTTCAGCCGTGCATGTGACACAACGGGATGCCAAAAAATACGTGTATTTTACAACTGATGTATTTAAACGTCTCAGAACGTCAAAATAGTGCTTGCACAAGCAGGCATTTCGTGAGCCTGAAGCACGTGACGGAAGTGAGAGCCTATCAGGAAACGCTTTCGCACAAGATGGCTGCAGGGAAAATTCACGAAGTTGAGAATTACGTCCTCATCCCTTGCCTGTACATTCTAATTCCTTCTGTCTTGTCTTGATGTGTTCCTAGGCTATATAGAAAAGTGTACTGCGTGAGGACTACCTTGTCACTATGCCAGTCTGGCTCTGCGGGACGGCGTACGAGAACGCGTGTCATGGTTACACGTGATGGATGGCGAACGAAGGCGGCAGGAGGCGGCTGCCGAGACGTGCGTCTCTCTTTTTTTAATTTTTTTAAACGAACAGCACGCAAGAGAACAAAGGCCGATGAAAACAACTGCGCACTGCGGGAGCGAAAATCCAGGCCTTTCTCGTACAAAGGCACACTAAAAAACGGGTTCCTAGGGTTGCTTTCTCGACGGCAAGCACGGGGAACACCTCAGAGCGTCGGCCTTGTCTTGGAAGCGTCAGGCTGACAGTCGCCTGTGCGCTGAGGGCACAGACAAGGTCCCAACCTTGTCACGGCCACTTCCGCACCACTGGGCGTGTTCTCTCGCTCGTGCATGGGAGTACCCGCAGCTTCTCAGGCCGTTTTGAAAGTACCTTGGTCGGCAGTCGCTTCCTGCCTTCATCAGTCCATACAGTGATCAATCTCTTTGCACGTCAACAAGGGTAGTAGCGGTCTTCGCTATTCTAAACCGAAAGGGGAACTAGGAAAGAATTAAAGAGCCTTAATTTATTGTAGCGTGAGTTACGCTGGCCGAGGTTGAGCAGTTTCGCGTGGCTCCTGGAGAGCCGTGCCGCGCATGCGCGAGGAGCAGTGACGTCTCACGGCGAACAGCTGGCGCGCCGGAGCCGCCACCGCGACTACATTGGATTGGATTGGATTGGATTGATTGGAAATCGTTTTAGCAGCAGTAAGAACTGATAATCAGCTAATCTTAGACAACCAGGAAACCTAAGAATAACCAGGTGAACCTTAGCTCACGCTACGTATATCCTAACATATATAGCGGAGCTAAGCCCCTGCTAGTTTTTTTTTTTTTGGCCTGGTTGCAGTGAAAAAAAAAACCGTGGAGCAACTCTGCTCTGTCGCGCACGCTACCCTACCCCAAAACGAAAACTCGGACTTCTGCTGAGTTCCAAGTGACCGCTGACAAGTGGGAATGCACACAAACGGCGCGACGCAAGGGAACCGAAACAGGAGTGCTGTGGTCTCCCACGGCAGTGCCGTGCATGTTGCGGACCAATGTGAAGTTCTGAGAAGGGCCTAACACGTCCCTTAGCGTTAGTCCTCTAGAAATCGGCTGGCCCAAGGACAGTAAAAGGAACGTCCTAGCTGCTGTTTTACGAGCACATTCACATAAAACGTGATTCAAGTCCTGACGCACGTCACAAAGAGTGCAGAAGGGGGAAGCAGCCTTTCTCATCTTCAAGCGAAAATAACTTGTGCAAGCGACATTTAGCCGCACGTGGTGAAGAACCGCTGTGTAGTGCTTGGACCATCCGTGAGGCATCCTAAAGTTCCCGTGCAGCTGTATGGAGTGAAGCGGCGCGTAATATTGCTCCGCAACAGCCCACGTAGATCGATCGCTGAAAACTCTAGGCAACCTTAGACGCAAGTTCAGAAGCATCTCGTCTGCAGAACGATATAGATAACACTGACTCGTGTAGGTCAATCGCGATCGATGCCGCAGTGTCCGCCTTGGCATTGCCAGTTGCCGCAGTGGGCAGGAATCCACTGCAGCTCTACACGATGATGTGTCTTTAGAGCTTGTAAGCGCAAGGCATTAATGTCGAAAACAAGCTGATATTTGGGGTATGGTGTTAAGCACTGAAGCACCGCCCGAGAATACGTGAAGGTTGCCCATTGACAGGGTGGTTGCTCGATGATGTAGGCGAAAGCAGCACGCCGAGCGGCAAGTTCGGTAACCGTGGATGTTGCCCTGTGGCTAAGCGTTGCGCTGAAGACGGAAACCAGGACGAAAACCAGATACCTATAGCAGATAAGATGTCTGCCACAGATCCATTCGTGTATAGTTGGGCGTGTGCCTTGTATTTTTGGGAGAGCAGTCCTGAGGCCAAGACCTTTAAGGCGGGGGGTGGGGATATGCTGTTTGCAAGTAATGCCGGGCACTCCAGTTGCTATGTGAAGAGGCGGGAACATTCAAGGCGGTTATAGAGACGGAACAGGGTGCTGGTAATGCAGAGGCAGAAGGTCTCGCAATTCAGTGGCTCAGCTGACTGCTCAGGGGTGACCTTGCTGCCGCGCTAGAAATCGCAAGTGCGCGCCAAGAGCAAGTGGTGCCAGACGTCGACACTCCACCAGAGTTCCCATTAAGGATGTGGTCTTCGGAACTCCAATGCACACTCTCAGGACTTGTGCTTGCATGCTTTTCAAAACTCTCGCATTTTCTTTTGAGGGGGGGACAAGTACAGGAAGGCTGTAGCGTAACAATCCAACGCACATGACATCATAAAGGCGAAGAAGAGACGGGACTGTGCATCCGCCGGCGTTACTAGATAGCATGCTGAAGATGTTGGTGAAGGAAGCAAACTAATCTTTTACGTGGCGGACGTGTCTTGAACAAGTCAGAGGCCTGTCAAATATCAAACTTGTGGCACGCAACATATTAGGATCATTCACTCAGCAAATCGCAAACTTAAGGTGATGGTCACGTCCGTGGGTTTCCTGCACTTGTTTGGTCATACTGCAATTGGTTTCGAAACTGCGAGTAGTGTATTTCAGCTGCAGTAATGGTGAGAAAAAACTCTGAATGGGTACACGGTTTTCACAGTCGCCGAACGCGGCATATTATGATTTATTTAGTAAGTGCATTATAGCGTAGTCTCGCTATTTCACGAGTCCAAGCTGCACTAACAGAATCCCATGTACTGAAACGTTGATAGAAAAACGAGAAATTTCAACGCTTACTGTACCTAGCTGTTCCTCACAAGATATTAAACTCGGCAACAATTTAGAGCAGTTTTAGAAAACAAACGTGGTGTAAATTACGTTATAATCGAAGTCGAGTTATACTTTCTACTTCGCGTTTTGCAGGTGGGAGGAGACCGCCATCTAGCCGCCGATGCCCCAACAAAGATGATGACCACACAAATAATAAAAGGGGACTTACCTGATCACATTCCTATAGTACTTACAAATTCATGACCCGTAGGCTTAAAAACCATCGGGCAACAGTACGAAAATTTTACAGGCCAAAATTAATGATACTAGCGGCCTAGTTTGCTTAGGTTAGAAATATATCACCTTTGTACTAAAATAAAAAAAATTTAACAACAAATGCATTTTACTTAGCTAGTTTACACAAATGGCGCTGGATTTCTCGCTTGGGTGAGCTTCTTTTATATCAGTAATGAAGGGGTACCTTTCTAAAGTAAGCAAACTGTGCCATTAGGAACATTTCAATGAGTCTGTAAAAGTTTTTGCATCGGAGCGCGACGGTTGTGAAGCGCTTGGGTGATGAGTTAGTAAGAACCATAGGAATGTGATGAGGTGAGTCCACGTAACGCCGTTTTTAGATAACCATAAATTACAAAGACGTAAAACTACTTGCCGTTGGGTGGGCGCAAAATTAATTTTTCCACTCTTAGCAAAATGCGCCCCGAGAAAGCCCGGGTACATTAGCCAAAATCTATTTTGTGTATAATTTAGCGTTGACAAGTGCAAATGACTTTAAGATTTAAAAAAAAAAACATGTCTATGTAAAGTGCGTCACCTTCAAGGCGTCAAGACTTCGAGTGCTTTTGATGCGTTATCACGCCCCGTCCGGGTTGTAATTAGAGGCCCGAGAAAAGCATCAAATGCCCTAAGAGCGTTTGTTGTCTATCGTGCACGACACAAATATTTTGAATATTCTGACAAGATGCGCTTCTACAGCCGCACCACTTATATTCTCAAATGATTTTTCTAAACAGTTATCCCCAAACAGCCTTTGGAATTAAATCTCCTCTCCCATTCAGCCATGCGACGTATGCAAGATGAGAAAAGTGTTGCAAAAGCGCGGACTTAGCAAACGAAATGATACAACCGAAATAAATTTGGTTAACGACATAAGTTAACCCGGCTTCTTCTGTCCCCGTTAGTGGTTGAAAACATAATTTATGAACCACGTAATAGCCTAGGATAAGAAACATCGCCACTGAGATGACATTGAACGGGGTCTTACCTGATCAAAATCCTTGGGGATCACTAATTTACGATCCACCGGCTTAAAAACCATCGTGCTTCAATACGAGGAGTTGTACTGTTTTATGAAAATGTTTCTAACGACCTAGTACGCTCATTTAGCAAATATATAATTTCTGTGTTGAAAGAGAGAAATAGACTCTGGCGTGCCAGACAGCGAGCGGCATCTATTGCACACTAGCTCAACTAAAACTTGTTTTTGCGTATTTCATTTCAATGAAGACGTGGTGCATTTTTAAAAAGAGGTAGCTAGGCCTTTGAGAAATTCCCATAGATTTCTCAAACTTTTCGCAATGGCGCACGACGGCTTCTAAGCCCGTGGGTCATGAATTTGTAAGTCCCACATGACTGCTATCAGGTCAGTCTTCCTTAAACTGCAGCGTTAGCACCTGTGTGTCATTTACATTGTTTGACGGGCTACCTTCCCTCCTGAGATGCGCAAGGTCTCGTGGTACTATCTTTTAAATATGCTATTACTTTGTATTCGGGCATGCACCAATAAAAACTGAGCTAGGCAACCCAATGCAGCCAAATAGTCAATCGTGGGGCCCGGCCAGTTTCATTAATCTTGGTATAATGACAACACATAGTCGAGGCGAAAACGAAAACACCCGTGTGTCGCCATTTCGGCAGCTCGTGTAAGATCCCAAGGTCGTGGCAATTACCGTATTAGCGCAATTCTAGCACGCACCCTTTTACGCTAAAAGTAGCCTTACAATTTACGTGCTCGTTACAATCGGGCTCGAAACCGAAATCTTCTTTCAATGTTCCCCGCTTTAGTTTTAATGACAGCAGGAGCTGGATAAGCAAGTTTATGAAGCACAAAGGATTCCCATTGCCACTGTTGCGTGCGTCAAATATAATGCCTTCTGCCAAAAACGTGGTGTCATGTCTTTTACATTGACCTGCGCGGTAGGTTCGTCTTTAAATTATTCTTTCGAATTTTCATAAGGAAACACACCTGCGCATTACAGTCGGAGGCGCGTTATACCCGCGCCATACGTGCACAAAAAATGACATTAAGTGGTTAAGGCCTTAAAAACCGAATCGTGCAAATACGGTAATCCGCAGTCCACCACTTTGGAACGCCTCATAGACCAGGTGTGGCTTCGACGCGTAAAACCCCCAACGTTATATAACAGTGAGCATCTCTGCACCGAAAGCTGTGAATCAGAAGGGAGTTTTCCAGAAACTTACGCGTCGGGGTCACCATCCGCCCGCCCATCCGCAAGAAGTTGATTGATTGATTGTAGGGCTTAACGCGCCGACGCAACGCAGGCGATGAGGCGCGCCGTAGTGGAGGGCTCCGGATTAATTTTGACCACCCGGGGATCTTTAACGTGCGCCGGAATCTCGTACACAGGGGTGTTTATGCTTTTCGCTTCCATCAGAAAAGCGGCCGCCGCGGCCGGGAATCGAACCCGCGACCTTGTGCTCAGCAGCGCAACGCCTCAACCACTGAGCCACCGCAGCGGGTCAAGCCTGAAGTAATAGGGCGGCCGCTCTGGGCCGGACGAAGCGGTGCGAAATGAGTCTGCACTTATTCTTGCTCCCTGCCTTCGGTACTCGTCAAAGTGCCTCCGGAGCTGTAGGGGGTTCCGTACATTTATTCAATTTTCTGTGGATTGTCATTGAGAAGATAGCGGGCACCAAACTTTGTATTTTCAGCTACTTTGTTAAAGGGACCAAGAAGACAAAATGCGACTTGGTTTAATTCGAAAGAACTAGCCTTTGTTAACCCACTCCGCGCCATTCCAGCGACGAGAAGACGTCTTTTTATTCGATCAAACGAAAAAAAAATATCGAAAAGCATCAAATTTTTTCCCACAGTGACGTAATATGGGCCAGGAGGAGGAGGAGGAGGAGGAGGAGGAGGAGGAGGAGAGAAACGTTTATTGGAGCGGAAAGTGCTGTTGTGGGTGGTCTTCCTAGTTCTGATAGCCGCGAGTCGTGGCAGCTGCTCTTGCCCGAGACACGAGGTAGTGCCAGGAATAAAAAGATGTTTACCGGCGTGTTAACTGAATAAGTGATGTGACAAAACGGAACAGAGACCCCCCGCCGCAGTGGCTCATTTGCTAAGGCGTGGACCTGTTGAGCCCAAGGACGCGGGTTAGGTTCCCAGCCGCTGCGGCCGCTTTTCTGATGGAGGCGAAAGGCGAAAACGCCCGTGTGTTCGAGATTTCGGCGCACGTTAAAGATCCCCAGGCGGTCAAATTTAATCCGGAGCCCTCCACTACGGCGCGCCTCATCGCATATCTTGCATCGGCGCGTTAAGCTGCATAATCCGAACAAAGGCCCTACTACAACCGTCATGTTTCATGGCGATAGCTCACGTCGGCGACCACCAATCGCACCAACAAGATTCTGTGACGTCATACAAAATCGACGGAATGTGTTCGGGGAGTCAGCACTGCTTCTTTAATCTCTGCATTATTTTTTGAAGCTCGCGGCGAAATTGGTATTATTGCAATCGGAACAAAGCAGTCTTTGTAATGAACCATATTTGTATTTTGCTTTCGTGGTTCCTTTAAAAATGGCGCTGGAACAAGGGGCTAGGTTTGAAGTCCCATTTGCATCTCTTGAGGGTCACTCATCCAAGGTGTAACTCCGCGAGCTTTCCCAATGAAGGCGTCAGCGCAGAATGAAGCCAGCGAGTACGATTTCGGCGGCAGTTTGAACTTTGGCCTCAGCTCCAAAGCGAACGGCACAGGAACATAGCTGCGCGATTACCCGCGGGACGCGCAAGACTCTCGGTCACGTTCACATGGGGCAGCGGTCCGTTCCCGTGGCTGCGCGTCGCGAATCGCTGCATGCACGAACCGCAGCAGCTGGCAGCGTAAGGACGCGGGCAAACTAGACTCGGCGCGTAAACATGCCTCCTCCTTTGTTTCTTTTTGTTCATTCTCCTCCCCAGGCCACGAGGCAAGCGCCCGCTTCTAATACACCCAGCAACAGCTGTTCAAACTCGTTCAGGGACGCCTTCCCAGTGGGAGGCTGCGGCAACCGCATCGGCACGCCTCCCTCTCTATCCCCAGCAATTTCATAAAGAGTCCGCGAGCGGTGAACGTCACTCAAAATGACGGCACGGAAATAACAGCTAAGTAGCTCGGTTAGCTGTTATTTCACTTTACCGAGGCGAGTTTGTCAGGAGCTGCCACAACGAAATTTTCATTTGGGCCGCAATGGCAGAATAACGAGACCTTTCTAAACTATATTTCAACTAACTTATTGAATGTACTCACAATGCTAGTGTCATTCCAACGCGTTGGAAGGCAGAGGGGGGATGCATGCACGTGCTTATAAAAGAAACGGTTCTCGACGCGGCTTTTACAGCACCGCTGAATAATATCAGTGACATGCATGAATTGTCGTTAAACAAAAAAAAAATGTCCGGAGCATTTAGCAACTATCACGAGCAGACGGTAACAACTTCCCAACAACAGAGGACAGGCGCGACAGCTCCAACCTATTCCACTTTTTATTCTTAGTTGAAAAATATATTTTTAAAGCTTGTATTAATCTTTGCGGACTATTTAGTCATATTCAGACATACAATCTCACCTGATGTTGTTTATTTCTACCAATGGTGAACGTAGCTTCCGTGACCGCACCTGTTTCTCGAATATATTTGTGCGGTCCTAGCAGCGCGGACGTGCGAATAGCAAATGCGCTACATCCTTAACGTCATAACTGCTCGGTTGACAATGCATATTCGTAAACTAGGATGCGAATCTGAGTATTGGAACCATCCTTCACAAATCAGTTTTTAGGTAGATAGTTGCAGTCTCGTCGTAGCGTGTAATTGTCGTTATTTGTTTCGGTTTACGAACTGGAAATATTGCCTGTAAAAGGCATTATTTTAGCATTAGCGAATAGCATAGTAACCAAGATTGTGCTGTGAGCTGGTAACATCAAAATACCTTGCGAAATTTACAAAAAAGATGCAGAGACGACATGAATTAATTCTAAAAGCTTCAAATCTCAAGAAGCAACCTGCAACGTTCCCTACATCTGAATAGTTACAGCGTTGACCTTAAAGGAGCCATGAAGAGAAAATACAACTTCGTGTAATTTGAAAGAACTAGGATTCAGTATCTCACTCAGCTCCATTGCAGCCCAAAAGAAGTTTTTTAACGAAAAAAAAAAGCAAGAAGTATTTAAAAACTTTCAAATTTTGCGCCACAGTGACGTGTTATGAGCAAGAATGACGTCACACGGGCCAACAATAAAACATAATTTTCAGTGCGTTAACTGCACGTTAGCATTCAAGTGATGTGGTCAAATGGAACTAGAGGCCCCATTACAGACGTCCAGTCATGTGTCGTCGCGACAGGTGAGTTAGGCGGCCGCCAATCGCACAAACAAGGTTCCGTGACGTCGTAGAAAAGTTGCGGGAAATTGGCTTGGGGGTCGCGACTGCTTCACACGTTTTCTTTAATATCTCCGTTATTTGTTCGAAGATTGCGATGATATTGGTATCATTGTTATCGGGACTAAGCAGTCTTTCTAATAAACCCAACTTGTATTTTGCCTTCATGGCTCCTTTAAACCGTAACTATCTGGTTTATAGAGGAGAATTTGTAACAGTAAATGTAATTTACACGTTTGATTGAGCTGCAACCACTTTCTTTGAAACCACTGAAACCAACTAGGCTTTCGCCTTCACATTCTTGGAAAATTCTAAGCATCCCCCGTAATATTTGAAGAATTGCACGCGTGAGAAAGTAAAAAGGGCTTAGTATTTGTTTTTAAGTATTTATTCATTATATACCACAGGCTCGTTCAGACGTTGAACTGGTTTTTTGCTGATATAGTTGACCCATACGAATGACTAAGAGGTGCAGAAGGATGGCAAGTTGGACATGGTTGGCTCATAGGGACCATATCGAACAAGCAGCGCAAAAGATACGGGACATAAGAAGGATTAACGACGACACAGCGCTGATATGGTGACTAAGAGCTATCTTTACACGTGTTTCCTCTACTTATCCATTAATAGAGCTAATCAGGATTTGATATTCGTTGATGCACGCAATTGGTTGTTGCCTATAACAGTTACCCATACAAATGATCAGACATTACCCAGGATTTTCTTCTTAATTACCATTGAAATTGCGAGCGGCCTTTTTGTGATTACACCCCTACGGTAATGAACAACGGGTAAGATGATATATAAACGCGCAGCCCAAAATGCTGGGCTTGCACTGTTTAAAAAAAGGTGCTTGCACTTATTAACCGAGCATTAACCAGTTATTTGTCGCAGTATCCACCAAACATTAGTAACAAAGGTGGTAAATGTAGCACAGGTATGTTTACTAACTGAAGGAGGTAGTAAAAGCGCCATTACTTTCAGCAGGAGCGTCCTAGTGAATAACACTCCCCTTAGCCACGCGCTTTTACTAACTGGTCATGCATAACCTAGTAAAAAGCAGACCTTAACTCAGCGTGTACACACTAAACGTTCTAACACGAAAGTGTTTTATGCCGGGGTGCACCAAGATCTATCTGACGTCATATCCGTCACGGAAATGACATCGCCAGAAAAAGTTTCCTTGACGCGGCGGCACCGGGATTTGAAACACGAACTTTTTCGCCGCAACGGGAGGTATAAAACGCGCTCCCGACTGCGCTAAGAAAAGATGCGTGAGTAGGACGACAAACGCGCCTTAAAGCCTTCCTTTCAGATGGTGCTGCCATCTAGGAGAGGCGAAGCAAGTAGTGCATCATGACGCTAATGAGCGCCGACAATTGGCTCCTCTATGCCAGTGCCTACGTGTTGGGGGGACGCGCAGCGTAAGCTGCGGAGAAGCCGACTTGCGGATGTCGCGCTCGTGACACGGTCCGCTGCTCCTTTCGCTGCAGCGGACCGTGCGCTCACCAAACGATTCACTGCAACCAATTTGGTTTCGTTCGCATGGACGGTTTGCGAGCGCCTGGGGTTTCAGTCGGATTTATGCAATGCTCCGACGCGTGCAATCCAGTGTCTAACGTTGATGCGTCTAACGGTGCCATACTGACGAGATATAAATAGCGACGTGCAAGTTCATGTCGATGCACAATAAATATTCAACTGCTCCTGTGAAGGCACATTTCACTTTCGTGTTTTAGTGGTTCCTATGCAAAAGGGAACAACCACATTTTTACACACTTTAAGGTAAAAAAGGGCGTAAAATGCTTGTCTCATGGTAGATGCCTTGAAAAGGCGTTTTAAATTTTTAAAAAATTGGTGTGGTCGTGAACACCCTAAATTGAGTGTGTTGGTAGCACATCTAGGCGTGACAATGTGGATCGGCTGAGCGCTCAACCCGACAGAGACACGGGGAGAGCGAGTATAACTTAGTTACCTTCGAAATCCATACGCTCTTCTTGCTTTTATAGCCAGCAGCGAAAGTCTCTGACAGAGCCGGTGGGCTTGTCGCAAAAATAAAAAAATTTCAGGGATAATTTTGGGATTACGCATTTTAATGTGAGCATATACAAGTCAGCCTGTGTATTTGCAGAAACTTTTTAATCGTAATTTGAAGTGGGAAAAATGCTCCAGTTATCATGTTCAATGAGTTATATAATTTTGCTAGTATCAATGAATGGTAATATCAAACAATCAGAAGTTACTAAGTGCACGTTTTAGACTAGTAGTGATAACATTTCGGGTGCATACTTAGTGGCAGAGCCTACCGGCCGTTCTGCGGGGCAGTAAAGTTCGTAAAGAGCTAGTAAACAAAGCCGTTACAACCCTTTCACTATCTTGTAGGGTTTCTCAAATTCTGGAAGTACATTACTGATATAGCGTAGGAGCCTAATACAGGAGCATTTTGACAAAACTTTTAAAAGTCCGAAAAACTGCAAAACTTCATTTTGAGCTACAGAGCATTTCGATAAAACTGGTTTTGTTGCAAAGCATATTCTGCTCACTTTCGACTTCATACGCCGTACACGATTGAGCTGTTAGGGGAAATCAGGAGACTATTTTGCTACAAATACTGAAATGTTTCTTTGGGAAATTCCTTATTATGTCGCAGGTATAGGTTCGTATGTCAAGCTGGTTTTTGCTATCATGCGTAACGCTCGCCGATGTCTACAAAGTCACAAGCAATGCCTAGTCTAGTGAATCTTAATTAGAGGCACATTTCGCGCTTTAGGGTTGACTCAATGCGTGGTATACTTTATAATGGCCCACCCGGGCATCGCCAATCCTACACCTACTGAATATAAAAACTTGCACACCCTTACGAGCCCCCTTCAGCCTATATGCGCTGCAAAAGCGATTTTATGCGCCTAAGCTTCCGTGACATGGACGTGACCTTATACGGTTCCGAAGTCTTAATACTGCTGCCCATTGTCGCAGCCTAAACGTAAAGTACATCCGTGCTGAAACTATGAACGAAGTTAAAAACTGAACAAGGCTTTGAACCTTAAACTCATGCAGCAAGTTGGTTTCAAACATAGCCGAAACTGAAATGTTTTGGGCTTTGGTAATATTCGTTTATAACGAAACAATACAAGTGAAATGTAAGCCTTCTTTCGGAACGTGTAACAAAGTACCTTCACAAATCTGACAGTACTCCACGCGAGCACCGAATAAAACAGATGAAGTAACTTCAGCTGGAGCAAAATCTAGCAAGAAACACTTTTCAGGGATATTTGATGACAGAATAAATACGAATTCGTGGGACCTGCCACTGAACCAATGAGAAGTAAATACCATGCCGCGTTGCACGCCATGAATCATTATTTCAGTGAAGATCTCATTTTAACAGCAGCGCTCTGTAGGCCGACACAAATTCGTCTGTCGTAGACAGAAAACGTCGGAGCCCCAAGAAAACATGTGCTAAGGGGAGTCTCTGGTATCCAACCCGGCACCTTTACGCCGTGAAACCGGCAACCTAAACCAATGGGCCACGCCAAAGGCCTGAGGGGCACGGGGTGAGCAGCGGCGGGGAACCATAAGATGCGCAGCTAAGTGGAAAGAAAAAAAAACTCCTTCCGTGACGCCTTCCGTGGTCGCAATCGAACATGGCTTCCTCGCGTTATGAAACCGGCGTCTTTCCGAATGAGCTGTTTTTTTTTCTTTATTTCCGAACATGTTCCGATGGTACATACACATGCAGTAGTACAAACAAAATAAAGTTGAACTAAACGATAAAATAACTTTGTATAGCGCTAGGAGCTAAACTATTTTCATCTGTGTTAGTTCTTCCACCTGTGACAGCCAGTCTGGTACATCAACTTGTGCCTTTTCCACTTCAATGAAAGAGACCACGGAAACAGTCTCCGACAGTACGCGCACCGATTTCGGAGTACCGGACGGCCATCCGACACCTCCATATACTGTGCAGGCCCAGTAGCATGATTTAATCCAATGGAATACCATGTTCGTTTTGAACGGACAAATACCGAATACCATGCGCGCCGATTGGGAGTTCTTTTTTCAGCGTTCGTTCAGGACATCCCAGAAGAAAACTCCGTCCCAACAATCAATGAAAACATGTTCAATCGTTTCCGGTTTTTTGCACAACCAACAATGTTTCCCCCACGGCATGAATAGACCCTTTTCTTGCATCCATGTCTTAACAAGGAGAGTGCTTGTATGTATACATAGTTTAAAGAAGAATGTTTTAACCACCGGTGCAAGTGGCATTCTTTTAACCCGTTTCAATACATCTCGGCCTGGGCCTGCAGAGTAAATGGTCCTATACAAGTAAATGGTCCTATACAAATGGTCCTATAGTAAATGGTCCCATACAACTGGAAACACAGTGTCACAAAGATCACCATACAGTTTCTTCCTATAGGGTACTGCACTCAAATATTCCGACGAAAACCGCCCACTTAGAAAACTAAAAGAATCAACAAATTCTTTGAAATACTCGCGAAGGCCTCCTGCAAACATGATGTCGTAACTCTAAATTCAGGCAACACCTTGCTTAATCTAAATTGGCAAACGGTGCGCAGAAATGGGTCTTTTACATCTCGCAAGAAAAGAAAATGGTTCACCAACTGTCGCAGCAAACTGTGGTTCACTCCACTGTCATAAGAATTGGTAAAACACGAAAAGTGAAATGTGCAGCGAAATCTGCGGCTGAGCATGATTTGCGGGTCGGCGGCTGTCTTCTGGGTGTGCTTGTTGAGCGACGTCCTGCTGGCGGGTCGCTTCGGCAAAGGTGTACTGGCGTCATTTTCATGGCGGATATGACAGCCAGTGAAATCTTGGTGTATCCCGGTACAGAACACGTTCGTGTTAAAATATAAAACCCTCAAACAAACAACCCTAAGTATAACGTACTATTTACTACTGAAGGTTGCTTCCCTGCAAGAAGATCCTGTGTGCTGGGGTGCACTCTTTACAGGCCGCTTTCTTCGTTGAACTGGCCTCATTTCCATGACGGATATGACGTCATTGAAATGTTTGCGTATCCGGGAATAAAACACTTTCGTATTAAAATAGATGCGCTGACCTAACCCCCCCTTCCGTACCCGCCGGAAGAGGTTTCTACGGCTGGTTCGCTCCCAGGATGAACTCCAGATGAATACTGCAAAAATGCTATGCAAATTTCGAACATTTGCCCTCGAACAGTGGAGTACGCGTAACACGTACCACAGTCTGGTCACCATGAAGAGGGTGCACACCGTCGCAAGATCAAAAGTGGATAAATTGGTACCCTTCCCCCTTTTCTGCCTTATCTCGTAACTCCACTGCATGTCTCCGCCAGTAATGAGCTACCATCGCATTCGAGCGCAGAGCATTTCCCTTGGGTTCGTATCACGGGCGCTGGTGTTGGACTTTGCCGCAGGTTATAGCACATGCTAACGCAGTCCACATTGGGAGATATGTGAAAGCCTGCGGACGAAACGATCCTGGGCCTGCCAGTCATAGGGAACTTCCAGAGGCGAGTTTCGAAATAAATGTGAGGTGATGACATACGGAGTGGAGACGTCGCGCCTTACTAAACAACTTGAAAGCAAACTTAGGTCCGCTCAATGGGCCATGGAACGAATAATGATCGGAGTAACACTTACAGACAGGAAAAAAGCCACCTAGATCAGAGAGTAAACTAGAGCAGAAGATATCAGTGTTCGAATAAAGAAAAGAATCAGACTTGGGCAGGCCCCGCAATCAGGCGAAATAACAATAGGTGGGCGAGCAGGGTGACAGAATGGACACCGAGAAACGGGTCTAGAAAAAGAGGAAGGAACAATTACTCGATGGGGGAAGAAATAAGGAAATTCGGAGACAAAGAATCGACTCGAGGGGCACGGGCAGGAGCGCTTAGAGGTCGACGGGAGAGGCCTTCTTCGTGCAGTGGACCTAGTGGGCTGCTGCTGCTGCTGATGATG
Organism: Haemaphysalis longicornis; assembly: GCA_013339765.2. Classification (NCBI taxonomy): domain Eukaryota; kingdom Metazoa; phylum Arthropoda; class Arachnida; order Ixodida; family Ixodidae; genus Haemaphysalis; species Haemaphysalis longicornis. The sequence continues at coordinate 120,006,081 of CM023456.1, read as the reverse complement.
ATGATGCAACAGCCGGGTTTCCGACGAAGGCAGAGGGACCGCCAGCTCTGCTGTACTCCTGTCTTGTACAACTAGTGCAATCTTAACTAGTTTTTCGCTTGCTATGTTGAAAAGCAGACTTTGTTGTTAATCAACGAGACCACACAGAGTTTAAATGTCTTTAATGATACGAAGTGGCACCAAGCTAAGTTATCGCCACAGAAGGGGATAACCATTACTGGAACTTTTTTTTTTATTCGAGGGCGAGAGTTGGGACCTTTTTCCTAACATTTTTCGTCTTTCGCTTATTTTGCTTCCGGAGCAGCTTAAAATTCTCGATGCTTACATAACGCCCACTAGCGTTGCTATAACTGCCACTCTTGCTGATTTCGCGCCAGATATCGAGAGATACGCAGTCAATTAGTATCACCAATGTACTCGCTTTCCATGTGACCTAGAGCGTGACGTCTCAAGCCTTTGGTAGAAACTCCCGTCGGCGATACCGGCAAAAAACACACGCTGATCTCCACCATACCTAATCATGAGTGCTTCACCGGTAGGAAGACTAATTAAGAAACCGGGAGGACTAATTTGAGTATGAAAAGAAAGAAAGAAACAGAGAGGCACATGGAACAACAGCCCCTGCACTACTACCATTTATTTGGCCCCGCTTTCTCCCATTGCTGCGGGCATGGACTGCGCCTCTCTCTTTCGACGGCAAAAAAAACCTCGCAAACTTCACCTCCACTCACAAAGCTCACAGTCGAAAAAGCACCCTAGCCAGCCATTTCGCAGATCATCGAGAATGTTCGTAGATAGGCGAGACATGCAACAGTATATAGAAATCAAATTAACGGCTCTGATTAACCTGTACAGTGGAAAAATAATATTGCTTGACGTATCCCCCGTAGGATTTCTTGCTCTTCAAATTATTTTGCCTATTCCCCACTCGTTCTGTCCTTTCAATGTGGTTATCGAAGGTTTTTGGATTCAGTTGCTGTGCTGTACCCCATCCATACAGGGTTGGCAGCGGAAACAATTGCTGCCGTCTTCAGGTTTGCTTCGCCCACACTCTGGAGACTTTTGCTTCGAATGAAACCAGATTCAGTGCGCAGGTAATGGGGAGAAGGTTTCGTAGGCACGTTTTTTTTTAGTGTTCTGACATATTCTGAAGGCATTGACCCCCGATAGACGACGTCTAGTTGCCACGGTGTCATTGTTGCATGCCGTCCTCAGAGCTTTTGCAAGGAATGCAGAGGATATATTAATAATCCATCATCATCATCCTCCTCATGAACAGGTGTCCACTGCAGGACGAATCCCCCCACCCCCAACAAGCACATTCATTCACTTTTATCATGTGTTTGCCGTCTCCCACGAGATTCTAGATTCCATGTGTTCCGGTAGGTCTTCCGTTTAACATCCTGTGGCAGCCATTCCGTTGAATGGATGGTCCACCTGTTGCCCTCATAAAGATTATATCCCCACTTATTTTGCTTAATTTGAACTAGAATGTCTTCCATCTGAGTTCGTTTCCTGACCCATGCCTCTGTCTTCATATCTCTGTGTTATCCCTAGCACCTTTAGTTGTAGGTTTCCGAGTGATTATCAGCTTTTTCTCCCTGCCTCCATCATCTTCATGATGAAAAATAAAGGATACATTGAACCTTCCCAAGCCTACAACGTCATTCCCCCATTTCTCCGTAATCTTCTTTTAAATAAGAGAGAGAGAGAGAGACAGAAAGAGAGAGAGACAAAAGAGAGAGAGAGAGACAGAAAGAGAGTTCTAATTACTACTGAAGAGGTGAGGACAACTAACTCCGGGGCTTGCTACTTCAGATGAGGTAAATATAGCGAATTGTGCATTCTTTCATCTTTGCGTTCAACGCGCTCATAACATAGAGATGAAGAACGACAGGAAACATGGCACTGGCTCGGAAATGAGGGGGCGAGCATAAGAAGGTGCCACGACCGCTGTGTTAGCGCCCCCGCTACTGTCCTAACTGACGAAGAATGCTCTTATCTGGGCCACTCGTTGCGGAAATAGCGATTTTGAATATCGTGTGATTGTTTTAACGAACTTTCCCCTTGTCTGTTACATGTACCTCCGATTCTATATATCCCCTCGAAGGTCGCTTCCATGCTTTTACCTTGGGCAAAATGAACTCACAACGTGAATTGTAGTGAGTATATATTTGTATGTCTTTTCATTAAACCAGTAGTTGCGAGTTAGCGCCGTGTCGTCTCTCTTTCTTCGTCCCTGTGTTGTGAGCGCGTGGAATACCAACATGAACGGCTACCAACTAGCCCAATTTTCTGTTCTGCTGTGTGCCAGTTATTGACAGAGGTTTTTCTCCTAACTCTTTCAGACGCCGTTCGCTATAGTTAGCCCTGCAAAATTTTTTTTTTTTTGTTTTTTGCTTCTGTGCTGTGTATCTCCCCAAATAAGATGAATTGGCAGGTTACTGACTCCAACGCAATCTTAGTTTTTTTACAGTCGTGTTGAGAATTGTGTACATAGCGTCACACAGGTCAGGTGCATCAAGTAGGGCTGAATATTTCCACATACGCATATATTTGCGTAATATGCAATGTTTCGATATTTTTAGGGCCGCAACTCTTGAGAAAACGAGAAGAAAGAGTTGAAAAAGCTCAGCCACTGAAGCCGTTGCATGCGTCGCCATTTTGTTTAGTTAGGGTAGTAGTATTCTTACCAGCTGCCATGTGGCCCTAAAATTTTCATTGTTAGACGAAGGATGCAAAATTATGCTAAACTAGTGAAAACGTTCGGTTCTGGCGGGGTTTTTTTTTTTTTTTTTTGAAACACAAAACGCAGGATTGAAATGTAAACAGTTGTGTTCATAGCGTCTGAAAGGGTTAAGGTTACGGACCCATTTACGAACCCATGCTTGACTATCAGAGTGAATTTGCGACCTATCGGGCCACCGCAGCTCCCAAGAGTACCATAACCTGTCAGAAATTCACAAACAACGGAGCACCAAAGGCCCAGACTACTTTTTCTTTTGTTTGGGGAAGGCCAAAATGTTCTCACCTAGAACGTGCAGCCTGGAAGAGTCACTAATCCAGTGTCGAGTGCCAGAAATGGACGCCACAGATCACAGCCGCCGAAGCGCGGCCCCAAACACGACAGACTCGTCAAAGAGGTGTCCGGAAGCACCGCGCGGGCATCGCGTAGGCCGCGTATTAGCCGGCCGGGGAGTGGCCATGCCTCGCCCGGGAGCACGATCACGACCGCCGCTGGTAGCGCGGACGCTGGCGCGTGTCCCCGCTCCGATGCGCGCCGCTTCCTCATTAACCGCCGTTACGACGACGGGGCGCGGAAAAAGAGCCCACAATACGCGCCACAATGGCCGGCGGCGTGAAAATAAGGAAATAAAAGGCCGCCGCGACGGGAGCCTTTTGTGCGGGCTGTCGAGCAAAGTGGGCTGAGCGCTCTGACGAGGAGGGCCCTTGAGGGTCGACGACGACGGCCAGAACAGCAGACGGCTGAGGTGTTTCCCTGCGCGGGGAGCGATACCTCGGTCTATTGGACGCTCTTGGTGATACATTTTGGTGCAAGCCTTTGTTGCGGCCTCACACATTCGCCATTGGTGCGCTACGCCCCACCGATTGCGTCGTTATTATTTTTCTTTCATTACTGGCTTGAACGCCCTGCAACATTGGGAAGCAGACAATAATACAAGCGGCAATAACGGAAAGAATGCGAGAACTTTTTTCCACCCTTACAGATCATGACGAGGATAAGTGAAGTGTTTGAGGGCGCTTGGCGTATTGGCCGAATAGCGCCCAAGTCTAAAATCACAACAGGAATACCGCAAAAACCTAACAAGAATTCATGTCGTACGACAAACAACTTTGTTGTGAGACCAGAAGTCCTGTTGTTACGACAAAGTTATCTGTTGTTACGACAGACATTTCTGTCGTAACGAGAAAGTTATTTTTCTAAACGACAAACATTGCTGTAGTCACAACAGGACTGCAATTTACGCTGTTCATCACAATGGGCAATAACATCCAAACCAATTGTGCAACTGCTGATGGAACATCAGGATCACGACAAGACAGGAATACAGAACGACGGAACATCAAAATTAGGACAGGAATACGACACCCGACAGAACATCAGAATCACGACACGACAAGAATACGACAAGACGACAGTACGACACGCGAAAATACGACAGACTACAGAATTTTTTTTTGTCATTTTCGACTAGGGCCAAGTACATGGTGCTGCGTGGGTAGGATCGAGTAGGGGGTGCAAACATTGTAAGCACCAACAGTTAGTGAAATTGGACCCATGGAAATAGGAGGTCTTAGTCCAGAATTCCCTAAGCGGTATCTCGTCAGATGGGCCCTTTTGACAAGCGTCATGTAATATTTAAAAAAAAATGCGCATATTCCCATAGAAGTATTAAGTTGTGCGGGTGTAGATGGTTAATCGTGAACAAGGGTAAATCGGTATATCAGAAAACGAGAATTTTTCATGCTGCAAATATATCTAGGTATGTACAGTCAGGACAGCTTAGCGGAGATTTGCTGCAAGGTCAACAACCACGAGGCTCGCGAGCTCTGAGTAAGAACCCAGAGCGTTGCCCTCACCTCTGAGAGGAAGGTTGGAGTTATGTGCAACAAGAAATTCGTTGAAGCGTTGCCAACTTTTTTGTTCCATGAGCTGCAAGCTGCAAACAGAAAAGAGCAGTGGTGGCAGTGGTGACGACAAGAGACGAATGACTCACCAGCGCAACCATTACCAAAACTACCTACGAGTCAAGAGGCTGAAGAAGTGGCCATAGCGCTGGCTATTACTTAAACCAAGGCAATACGATCATGCTGATGGTGATGGTTGGATTTTTATGGCGCAAGGCCAACTAGGCCAAAGAGCGCCAAATCATCTCCGACTCACAGCAGACCTGCAGAAGATTCATTGCGGAAATTGTGACTTCAACAGCACACCACCTCCTCAGCCCAATCCCCCAAACCGGAAGGTCATGGTAGTATGGGCCCCGGCACACACCTCACTCGCGGGCAACGATTTCGCCCACCCAACGGCTTGCCACTCGCCAACCAGGCCATGGGAGGAGAGCCTGACTCCACCCCAGTTTTGTCCTGCCATTATATTACCCAGCATTACAGGCTAGAACGAAGAAGCTATTCACCACAACACACCCAATTAAGTAAACACCAAGGATTCAAGCTTCGATTACTATGAACCAACACGACCTCTCATCCGGTTCGACTTCATATGCAGTACCCTAACCAGCATTCACCTCAATGCAAGTTCTGCGGACAATCAGGCTCACTGCATCACGTAGTCTGGGAATTCATCAAAATCCGGACTTGCTACCCCTTTCTGTAGCCCAAAACTCGAGCAGTGGGAGACCGCGCTGCCCATGGCACATCTCGCCGACCAGGTCATGCTGACGGAGATGGCGGAACGTGCGAAGACAGCGTTTCGACTTCTAAACTGAGAATCCACTCCTACGCGCAAATAAGCTAAATGAAAGTTTCGATCTTTCTCCCTTCTCTCTCTACACAAGGTGAGCATTCCGCTAAGAGGTGGAGAACAGATAGTTCCTTTTGATATACCTGCTGCGGACTGGTCTTTGCCCGCCTATAATAAGATGCGGATATGTCGGACGATTTATTTGATCGTAGGTTTTAACGCGACGAAACTACAGCTCCGCTATGGGGCACGCCCTTTCTGAGCGCTCCGGATTAGTTTTGACCACGTGGGGATCCGTAACATGCGCGGAGATCTCGACACACAGGCGTTCTCGCTTTTCGCTTCAATCAAAAAAGCCGCCGCCACGGCCGGGATCGAACCCGCGTCCTTGGGCGCGAATATGTTGCAAGTGTGTACCTGACTCCCAGCGTACAGATGGCTACTTCGATTTATCTGTTTTGTTTATTCGTGGTGTACCTTAATAGAGTGGCTTTTACGGGTTCTCGGTTTGTCCCATTTTTCTTGCCACCTACGTCGAAGCTGCAATCTCATCAATGGCTTGATACTTTGGTAAGGAAATTTCTGTACGAAGCTTTCAAGGATGGCAGTGGCAGCACTTCCGTCTGCGGCTTCTGTCGGAGGAATTGTGCAGTGGCCAGGAATCCAGCACACTTAACCTTCAAGTACTGCTGCGTAGGCTGACATGAGCGCTTGTGCAAGGTAATCAGGGACTGCATTTTGAGAAAGTAGTTTGCATGATGACAATGCAATCCCTACAGCGTAACGAGCCCTTAAAATTGATTGAATAAATTGATTGGTTGCAGGGTTTAACGCGCCGACGCAATGCAGGCTATGAGGCGCGCCGTAGTGGAGGGCTCCGGATTAATTTTGAACACCTGGGGATCTATAACGTGCGCCCAAATCTCGTACACACGGGCGTTTTTGCTTTTCGCCTCCATCAGATAAGCGGCGGCCGCCGCGGCCGGAAATCGAACCCGCGACCTCGTGCTCAGCAGAACAACGCCTTAGCCACTGAGACACCACGGCAAGTAAATTTATCGAATCCTGTATTCAATACTCCGTTATGTGTTTTAGGGCAGAAATATTATACGCCAGTGAAAATATACGCCAGTGAAAATATACGCCAGTGAAAATGCTAGTGTTTTTGTTCACGGTTTTTGAACAGAAAAGGTTGGTTTGAGTACAGCATCAGTGCTGGCCCTGTTTTACTTTCGTCACTCTGACATTCGGCGCACCAGTATTCATGCTGGTGAGATTAAAAATGGTGAACGAGGATCGCTCCGGCAGCTTTTTTTTTTTCTTTAGACTCGTAAAACATAATTGGCCAACGACCGGCTGTAGATTCGAGGGTGACAGGGAAATTGGTGAGTGCTGTTTCGTATGTGTGGGTTAAAGAATTGCAGTGCCACATGCTAGTGTAACTGCATATACTGTGTCGGGAATGGCTAGTGATGGTCGTTTAAGAAGGCCACGCGTCAACGCGTTTTGTAAGGAGGATTTCCAGGAAACCCGTGGGAATGATGTTGTTTGCACGGCGTGTGGTAAAGTTTTAAATGCGAATGCATTTCTTAGTCGAGCCATGTCAGGCGCCGTGCGGCGTCCACGCGCCCGCAGGTGTTATCTCTCCGCTCTCACCCCTCTCCCATAGCAACAGCTGCGAGCGCGCGCGCTCCTCCTCTCCCCTAGCAACCGGAGCAGGTGGTGCGGGCGGATCAGCGGCGAGTGAGTGGAGAGGAGGAGCGCGCTCGGGCGTGTGAGGGCGCTCGCATCGCGGGAGCTCGCCGGAGCTCCCGCGTGTGTGGGAGAGTGTAGGCGAGGGTAGGCGCGGTGCTTCGGTGCTTCTCCTCTCGACGCTCGCCCCACTCTCCCGTTCGCTCGGTCGCAAGTATATATAAATGGAATGTCTGCCGGCAACGTTACCTCGAGCAAGAAGTGTAATACAATCCAGTTCGAGCATTACACCTCTCGCTGGAGGTGACGTCACTGTAGTGGCTTCAACGTCATCTTCAACCGGAGGAGAAGAAGAAGCGGAAGACAAGGCTGCGAAGCGAAGAGCGCGTGATGCCGAACGCAAGCGCTTGAAGCGAGCTGCCGACGCCGAACTCCGTGCTCGGGAAGCCGCTGCGAAACGCCAACGCCGAGCCGAAGACCCCGAAATACGTGTTCGACATGTGCATTCGCATTTCCTCACGATTCCCTTCGGGGAGGTGGGGTGAATTTTTTCAAGCACGCTGGGCTTCGGGTATGGCTGCAGTTGAACGCACAATTGGGCTAGTTGGTAACTATTCATCTTGGTGTTGAAAGCGCCCACAAAACAGGGACGAAGGTAGAAAAAAGACCACACGGCGCTAACTCGCAACTATTTGTTTAGTCGCAAGTCAACTAGAAAGGCTAAATATGGCTGGATTTTTACAATCTGTCATTCGCAAGATAACTCCTAAGGTAATAAAAGGCGCAAAATCAGCCTGGGGGGAAGGGGTAAAATAAAAGAAGTGTAAAAAACCTGTCGTCATTTCGTATACGCACAAGATGTCGCACGGTCTAAAAAATGTCGCTGTGGTTTTTCGGCCCCAAACAACCTGACCAAGTTATGCGGCAAAATAGACAGAATGTTATCTTCTAGTGCGAAACCCTAAAAAAAAAAAAGCATGCCAAGCAATGCATACCTCGCCTTTTGTGTGCACGTGTAGTGCAACGTGTGTTGTTTATCTGATACCGTTGTCGTGTGGCCACACTTAAGTAGGCCAAACTGGGTGATACCTACATAGGTCTGTAGACACATAAATACGCTGAAAAATCAAAGCAAGGCTCCCAACCATGGGAACACTGTACCAAGCATGGGTGTTTGCCCATCTTCTGCTACGCGACAGTTTTGTTACGTCATCTTGAAAAACCGCGTCATCTTGAAAAACAGAGCTAATAGAAGCGTTTCACATAAAAAAGATCCGGCGATAGATGTGTTAGTGCCACCTCAATTTTTTTAACAGACAAAGAGTAGTTTTATTTGTGCCACTTATTGCAATCGTAGCGATTTTTGATATCTTATGGCTTCTCTTTTTTGCCCTTCCTCTTCCAATTGTCGCCTGTTCCCCGGGAAGTGTATATTCACTGTAAAAGATGGTTTTTAACTTGGGCGAGATGAACGCATGCCACGTGAGACGTTGTCGGTATATTTTGTGTTTCTTTTCAATAAACAAATAGTTGCAAGTATGCGCCATGTCGTCTTTTTCTACCTTCGTTTCTGTTTTGTGAGCTCTTTCAACATCAAGTTAATCACATATTAGCGTCACCTTAGAAGCTTTGTGTTGTACTTGTCTAAACAGCTGAAAAGCATCAGCATTTAGTCGCAGTTCCAGTCGCTACATGGGGTCTAAGGCTATTAAGTAAGCAAGACTTGCAGTTTTTATACAGTTGACGGGATAGAATGCGTAAAAAAATTGTTGTTTTCGTGAATTTTGTTTTAGTTATTTAATAAGCAGGTGGTAAGCTAACTTTTTGTCCAATAAAACAACTAAAAATTGTGTTTACTTGGACAAGCTTTCCCCCAAGTAAGGCACGAAGATCGATTCGAAAGCCTCGTTTGCATAATAAAACGTATGCGCTCTTCTCTGCACTGCAATTCAAAACGTTTTATTTGGCCCGTTTGGAGAGCTTACTAAAGCCAAGCCGTGTTGCGTCACTCAAATAGGCGAATGACATGAAATAAAGATTCTTTGATCGTCATCAACGCAGAGTGACAGACTGACTGAAAGTGAAATGTTCAAAGATAAAACTAATTTTACGACAAGAAGGGTGCAGCTTAAGATGAGTATTTTAGGACTACCCTGGAGTGTCTTAAGCACGTTTCAAGCAATTCCGCAATTTTTATCAAGCAGAATATCATGCCATGTTCCAAACGTTTTTCATACCGGCAAACATCGACTTTCAGTGCTGCTGGTGCGCAAAAGCGTACCTTACATCGGCCTCGAATGCGACAAAGCAGACATGTGTTGACCACCCGCATAGAAGACCTGCTATATTTCATTAAATTCGATTAAGGCGAAGACCAGTTACTCGAGATGGGGGGACGCAGTAAGGAATTTCTGAGGCAAAGAAGGGACTCCAGAGGCGCGGGACAAGAGCGGTTGGAGGTCGATAGGAGAGGTCAATGGGAGGGAGATGGAAGAGAGTGGGAGAGAGAGCCCACTAGATCCACTGTAGCCCTTCGCCCTGCAGTGTATTTATTGGGCTGTTGTTGTTGTTGCCGTGGATGGTGGTGATGAGCATTACGGATTTTTTGAATGCGAAAGCTATAACGCCCCACTGCGGGAAAATCCGGAGTCCGACGTCTGGCGTGACAAGTTTTTTTGTTCCAGGAATGGCTGACGGATGAAGGAGCATAAAAGGAAAGAAAATTGGAGAACATTGGTCAGATTCCAACCCCGGGCCTACGTAATGCGAGTTCGCCATGCATCCCGCGCATTACAATCGATCCTTGGCCCTCCCTAACTAAAGGTGGATTTAGTGAACGCAATACAGTACTATGGTGGGCCAGTTCGGGACCAGATACTGAACAATAGAACCACGCACATTTTGACAAAGTATAAACCAGAGATCTACACAACACTTCCTGACTTCCAACTGATCATTTAATTTGCAATTAAGTAATAAAGACCACACACCCACATGAAAAGTCACGCTAACAAAGAAGTGAATATTGTAAATACAACTGCAGACCACATTTAGATTCTCAAAGCTAACGCCTCATCGGTGTTGCCGTAGCCTCCAAAAATGCTATTTCCTTCAGGGAAATCATGAACGATGGCACGCTAACGCCGTTATTGTCCCCTCTTTCTATTTTCGCAGCTTCAACAAGTTCTCACCTGATCTGGTTTTGGCATTTTAACATAACGGTCGTTTTATCGAAGTCAGAGAACGTCCATCAAACAGCAGACAGTCACGGACGTTCAGACCCACGTGGCCTTGTGAGAGTCGACGGACGTTGTAATCATGTTCTTTGAACGTTTCATTCAGGCATCTGGGTGCTTAGCCGACATGTGTTCCTTACCACAAGTCATATGGGTCCGGAATAAAATGCATTTTTCCAAATTTACTGTTCTAGAATGCACTTGGAATGGCAATTCAGAAATCTTTGTTTATGCTTTGGGTCCCACTTGTTTTCGCAGCGGGTGGATATTACTTTTCTTAGCTGTGATGCTCTGTTAGGGGCCGAAAACGCTGCGCTTACATCAACTAGCTGACCAATCTCCTTCAGGTTGTGGGAGAACCGCAGGGGCTCTGGAAGAGAGGCGGGGGTAGGGGGTGGTATGTTATAGGTAGGGTCTTGGGGCCTTCGTGGTGCCGAAAAGCCTTCAAGTGAGACGAACGAGAGCTAATACGCGTTAATCGGTTTATCTTCTCACGATAAATATAAGAAAGGGGTGAAAATTGAAACAAAGCGCTAATTCCAAAATAAAGGCGTAACGCTAGTTTTGAGCACACGCGAGAAGGAACCCGTAAAAAAAATTGGACGCGTATCTGCTTACTTCGCTGCAAATGTCGTCGAAAGACAATAAATAGTCTGCTGCCGACTGCTGCCACGCAAAATCCTGTTCACTCCCCCTTCCCACCCCTCGTGCTCTTCCCCTCCATTTCGATACTCCTACGAGAAAGACGGAGGAGGTTTGCTAAAGTCAATTCGATTTTCCCGCGCTCCACTGGTCGCGCCATCTACTGGAGCATTTTGTTACTTGCTGAACTTGAAGCACTGCCACGAGGTCCAGGCTCGCACGAGCTCCTTTTTTGTATTTTCGGATCAAAACATGTATTTTTTATTTGCTATCAAATATTCAGCACACATTTATTTTCAATTAAAAGAACCCTGCGGGTACCAGTTGTGCTTTGAGGTTTTGCCTCAAATATACCTAAAGTTTTGTTTTTGCTGAACAATGTTGACAAGTACCAAGTATGCTTCCAGATTTAGTGGTTCGGGAAAGTTTTGGCTGTATATACTTCCCGTTCAAGAGCTCTCACAGCAAAGCTGTATACCTCTACCACCCAACGGTTTCATCTCCGTGGGCAAAAACGCCAAGGCGCCAAGAATATTCTCATACACTGCATGCTTCGCCCCTCCCTAGGTTTCCCGTTAGTGGAGATAGCCCTTTGGCGATTGTAAGATCCGCTCCTGCTTTTCTCCTCCCCTCATGATGGTCCGGGTGCATATTTTTTGGGAGGTTTGCGAGAGAGAGAGAGAGAGAGAGAGAAAAACTTTATTAAACTGAGCTTGTCTTTAGCGTGAGAAGTTGGTGGTTGTAGACATCCCTCGACAAGCGGTATTGCAAAGACTCCACAACAGTGTACACTGATAGCCCACCCAGTACCATCGTTACCGAGGAGCAGCGGTTGCAGTGGTCACCTCAAGGGATCAACCACTCACCAGTCTCACAATGAAGACCAGTTCCATCCAAGAAGCGGAAGAAGTGGCGATTGCCTTGGCCGTAACAAAAACAACCGCTATTACGATAATCACCGATTGTCAAGCGGCATGCAGAAGCTACGCGGCTGGTGCAGTTTCTTCAACAGCACTGCGCCTCCTGAGCAAAACCCCTCCCTCTCGCATGGTCAGAATCGTGTGGACCCCTGCCCACTCCGATCTCCCGGGCAACGACACAGCCTTCGCTCTCACCCACCGGGCCCAAGAGGAGGAGCACAGTCCAACGTCGATTGAGACCTTCCAGGAAATAACCCAATATTATAGATTACGTAGAAGGACCTTACCCGCCGCCCAAGGCAGTTTGTCTAAAATGCAGGAAAACACATTAAGACGAATTAAAACAAACACGTTCCCAAATCCAGTGACGACTAAATCATCTATTCCCCACACAATACTCCCCGGAGTGTGCATTTTGCGGCAATTCAGGCACAGCTCTATCACATCGTCTGGGAGTGCAACCGGAACCCCGACCTTCCCCCATTCCCAACCTTTCCCTTCCCGTGAGCAGTGGGAGAGCATGTCATCCAGCTCGAGCCTCGACGACCAGATGATCTTGGTTGACCGAGCGGACAGAGCCAGGATTGCCCATGGACTTCCGGACTAGGAAAGCCACCCCACAATTTATTTTTGCTCATTAAAGTTTCTTCCTCCTCCTCTTTCTCCGCTCTTCCGCTTCTCTGTACGCCCATAGCGAGGATTTTTCTTCATCATGAATGGCTGGCTGTCCGAGCGACATTTTCGCCAGGTGTATTTCACGGCTAAGCGCGCGCATATCATCCGTTGTAGGTTCATGCGTGCACGGGTTGGGCGTGGAAGGAGGGGGCATGCACGCCCAGCTAGGCTTCATGCCCGTGCCGATGACATGCCCGTTGTGCTAGAAGTCTCACGGCTCAGTGCGACATGTCAGCTGTTCTTCGTGGTCGAACAGTTCGGGTTTGTGTTGGTGTGTTACACAGGCAGTAAGATGCCTACGACGCGGGAGAGAGATGCACAGCCTCATGTTTGTCCTTCCAGGTTCTGACTCGCACTGCACAGACGCATGTCGTTCGCTAGGAGTCGGAAGAGCGGGAATTGAAGGAACGTCGGTCCGAACAGAAGCGCAAATGGGCGCGAAAACAACGGAAAGCCGCTACCGTTGCCGCCGCAAGTTCCAGCTCGTCGAGTAGCTGCGAATACCTTGCGGAGGAACAGCAATTTGCCTGCTTGGAATGACAAAGTGAGCAAATATTTCTAGTTCGGGCTTAAGGGCTTTGAGGGCGTCATTTTAATGCGTAGCATTCCTTGCCGAGTACCCCCACAGCCAGGACCGCGTGTAACGCCCTGCATTTCCACAAAAATGCAGATGTCGTGGAAGTTCCGCCTGTAATCGCTATAGTGGCGTAAATGGAGATAACTGGTCGCACGAAATTTTGAAAAACTAAAAAAAATACGGAAAATGGCGAAACGTGTAACGCCCTGCATTTACACAATATTGCACATTTCGCGAAGGTTCCACCTGTAATCGCTATATTAGCACAAATGGTCCTAATTGGTGAAACAAAATTTTGAAAAACTAAAAAATTAAGAAAAGTATAAAATAATCACGGAAAATGGCGAAGCGTGTAACGGCCTGCATTTCCACAATAATGAAGATTTTGCGAATGTTTCACCTATGCTCGTTATAATAGGGTATCAGGAGATAATTGGTCGGACAGGATTTAGAAAAACCAAAAAATTTGGCGGGTAGAAACTCACACCCAAGACAAGCGGCATAAGCATGCTAAGCATTAGTAGATAATTCTCTGAATTTCTGCAGAATTTTTTGTCGGAGTCTCCCGTGTAAGCAAGCGCATAAACCAGTTGCCGGTTTATGCTTGCACCAGCAGGGACTGGAGGGATGGGGGGAGCGGCGAGCACGACAGCTATAGGTTTCCCTCACTGATGACATGTCCGTTGTGCTGGAGGGAGGTTTAAACGTGGACGTCAAACGGCCCAATGTGACTTGTCTTATATGTCCTCAGTCGTCGACTGTATTAGCTCTTCAATTTACAGTTTATGACTCGCCGCGGGCTCCCGGAGAAGCAGTCAGGCCTCAGTTTTTCCTATAATATTCTTTGCGGGGTGGGAAATTCTTGGACTGCCCGCGGACTATGCGCGGTGACTACGAGTCTGTAAATTAGGGGTGTGCGAATATCAATTTTTTAATTTCGAAGCGAATTCGAATAATAAAAACAAAGTTCGAATCGAATCGAATATTTTTCGAATATTTTTCGAATGCGAATACTTATTGTTTTTTGTAGAATTAAAGTTTTCACCATCTAGAGACACAAAAACTGCAACTTTATTGCACAACAAATCATACAAAGTAAAATTAGAAATTACACAATACCATTGCACTCTACAGGTTAAGGTCTGCACTCACTTAAATGTTAACATGCAGAAAGGTTAACTGCTCGACATGTTCGGGGAGCAGTGACAACCTCCTGCTCGTCACGACTCCACCAGATACCGAAAGCAGCCGCTCACTTGAGACACTAGTGGCTGGCATGCCCGAGCCCGTGCACATTGCCGCGCGCTGATACAGTAAAATCTCGATGACACTAATCTTGCGGGACCGCGAAAAATATTCGTATCATCCGAAATTCGTATGAACCACAGACCAAAAAATTGAGCGCTGAAAAAAGTTTTCGTTTATTTCTTCTCTTACTTTCGCGTGAAGAAATTCGTGACTTCTGCTTTTTTTAACCCCCATGATGCAAAGCAGTCCTTTCTGGAGCACGTAAAGCTTCGCGCTCGTCTCCTCACTCCCTGTGCCCAAGCTCGCTACACGCCGCAACAGTCAAGCATGAACCGCATGGTGCGTTTTTGCACGCGATTCGCTCGCCCCGGCTCTGCGAGCGCTGTATTTTCACGCCCGCATCGACGACATTTCGCGCCCGCGGTAACGCCTACCTCGGTCAGAAAATGACACACGACGCGCGCGGCAGAATGGAGGAGCCTGACTACTTGCGATGAGATCGAGACAGCCGGTTTGGCTCCGCCTGAGATGGTTAGGCTTAGCACCCCGGCAAATATTTTACGGGCGCTTTCTAGCGGCGCGGATGATGTTTTATAGTACCGTTTTCGCATGCATTATCAGCTCCTTTACCGCACAAGCAACTTCGTGTCTCCCTTGAGCCGCATTCTAAAGACCGGTTAGAAACGGTCGCTCGAGCGCCCGCGCCACTTCGCGGCTGGAGCCGACGCCATGTCGACGCCGCCGGCCGCGCCGCGTGCAGCGTGGGGGTGGTTTTCCGGCGGTGTCAGCGCGCGTTGGACGTGCGCAGAGCGTTTTCGCGAGCAGAAAACAACAACACCGATACAGTCTGCGAAAGCACGTACCGTTCGCCGTGTATATGCTTCGCCACTTTGCTGCTCAGACACGCTCTGAATTTTTTTTTTTTTTTCAGTTTTGGGTGGTTCGAATATTTCGAACCATAAAAGTGTCGTTCGAATCGAATCGAATACCAAAAAATTCGAATCGAATATTCGAAGTTTCGAATATTCGCACACCCCTACTGTAAATCTAAGAGCCCCGTAAGATGCCTACGACGCTGGAGGGAAACTGGCAACACCATGTTTGTGCGAAAGCTGGAGTTCCTCCAGGGTTCAGTCAGCTGGTTGGCTAGGAAGTATGCCCAATCGCAAATTACAAACAAACGAGTTTTTTTCGTGCGCTCAGTGGACTACGTGAAGCTTCCTAGGTTATCCTTCTTCTCAGAATCCAGAGTAGAAGGACCATTTCTTTTCGCTTCAAGATTAACCCATTTGGCTCTAAAACCTGTGAAAATTCCTACTGGCCTTTTTTCTTTGTAGGTGCTGCGCACTGTGTGTCAACACAACCTTTTGTAGCGTGAGCTACACTGGCCAAGGTTGAGCTTATTTCGCGTGGCTCCTGGAGACCGTGCTGTGCATCGCCATAGCGAGCAAGTGAGCTTCACACGGCGGCACAGCTAGCGCGCCGAGCCGCCGCGACTCGCTCGTCTGGTGCGCATTCCAGAGGAGTGACGTCATAGCCCGGGGCAGACGGCACAGGTGGCCGATGCGTGCCCAGCTGTGCGCCTCCGTTGCGCAAGTGGCCAAGCTGACCTACTGCGCCGGAGCCGCTTGATAGCGCCATCGCATTTTGTGCGCATGGCGCAGAGGTATCAGGGGGAGGGGTGGGGGGGGGGGTCCCAGTATAGCGGGGCGTTTCCAAGACAACCAGGAAAGCTAAGACTAACCAGCTGAACCTTTGCTCACGCTACGTATATCCTGGCATAGCCGAGCTAAGCCACTGCTAATTTTTAAATGCGGAGCATGTGGGGATGTGAAAGACACAGTGCAGTGGGGAGCCCAAAAGAGCTACCACCGGACATTATAGGACTCGTGAGCTCGCCCGAATACGAGCGGCAACTGCGGGCAGTCCAGTGGCTCGAGGCTGCTCGGGCCCGGCAAAGGCGAAAAGAAGACCCTCCTTCGGGAGGGGACTCGCCGAGTAGCCTGAACCGGTGCCCAGGCATAGCTTCGGGGTCTGCTTAGTACATAGCCAGGGGGTGTCGAAGCCCTGCGTGGCCTGACCCGCCTCCCCGCCGGAAATTTTCAATAAATGTCATTTTCTCTCTCTCTTTAGGCTCGCCTGGTCCTGCGTCGTTTATGGCGGCGCCGTCCACACGCTCACTGCGCATGCGCAACTCTCCTCTTTACACCCACAGCTCCTCCGCGAATACTACACTATAAAAAAAAAGAATAGTTAGCGGCGCCCGGTTTCGATCCCCCGACTCTCTGGCCGCAACGGGAGGTACGCGGTGCTCTTCCCACTGCGCTACAAATCCGGGACAGGACATGTGCTACGAACGCGCCTTATGTCCTTGACTCATTCAAACTACATCAAGAAGCTACTGATACAAGAAGGCACGCGAAGCTAAACGTCAACGGACGACGAACTGAAAACTTTAGAGGGGGATGCTGAATTTCCCGTGGGAAAGCTGTGGCGGGAAGCGCCACGCGCCTGCAGCTCAACCAGCCCCGTCCGCAGCGCCTCTGATGATGATGTGGCAGGATGCCCCTAGGTATTGGCCAACCAAAGAATCCATCACGAGATAGCTTCGCGTTCAACCACCGTCGTCATCTTCCCGTAGGGAAACCGCCGAAGAAGAAGAAGAACGAGAAGACAAGCTGCGAAAGGAGGGCGTGTACATTGCTCTCAGTCGGTTGCACCAATGTCAACAACCTTTACCTCACCAAAGCTGACGGAGACTACCGATTCTACCACAGAGACAACATCGACAAGAACATGATGGACGAGTTTCGGCGCCTCGAGAACCACCCGCCTACTCACCGTACCACAACAGCACTTTCGTGCCTTTCCACCGGTCCACGGTGGACCCGGACGCGGAATTACCTCTGGCGCTAGTAAAAAACGAGATCACTCAACATAACGGCAACACATGGAACCACAGACGAACCCGCCACGATGCTTCGCATCCTCATCAGGGTTCCCACGGGAAGATGGTGTAATTTTTTTGTCTTTCCAATTGGCTGCCACACGTTATTGTTCCCCGCCGTTGCTAACCCTGTACCTCTCGGGCTTGGGTGGCCGTGTGGTTAGGTTGCCGGTTTCAACGCCGTAAAGGTCCGGAGTTTGATTCCCGGGACCCTCCTAACCACATTTGTTTTCTTGAAGCTTCGAGGTTTTTTGGTGCGACGGAGAGCAGTAAAATACATATAAGGAAGGGCGTCAGAACAGGAGACACGATCTCTCCGATGTTATTGAATCACAGCATGTTTACAAGTATTCAGAACATTGGATTGGGAACAGGTGGGAGAAAGGGTTAATGGAAAATACCTCAGTAACCTCAGATTTGCTGATGAAGTTGCCTTGTTAAGTAACAAGAAGTATTCAGAACATTGGATTGGGAACAGGTGGGAGTAAGGGTTAATAGAGAATACCTCAGTAACCTCAGATGACGTTGCCTTCCTAAGTAACTCGGGGAAGGAATCGCAAAGCAAGCTTACCGCACTGCAGGACAAACAGAGTAGAACCGTGGGCCTGAAAATTAATATACATAAAACTAAAGTAATCATCAATAACCTCGGACAGCACAGCGGTTTGAGATAGGTGGCGAGGCCGTGGAAGTGGTAAGCGAATATATCTACTTAGGCCGCGTTGTGACCCCGCATTCCAAACGTATGAGGCAGAGATAATTTGAAGGATAAGAATGGGGTGGAGTGCAGATAATGAATGGCAGCCTACCATTGTCCCTGAAGAAGAAAGTGTATGACATCTGCATCTTACCGGTACTCACCTACGAGGCAGAAACTTGGAGGCTCACTAAGAGGGTTCAACTTAAATTGAGAACGACTCAGCGGGCAATGGAATGGAAGATGTTAGGTGTAACATTAAGGGACAAGAATAGAGCGGAGTGGGTCAGGGAACAAACGCGTGTTAAGAACATATTGGAAGAAATTAAGAAGAAGAAATGGACGTGGGCAGGGCAGGTAATGCGAAGGCAAGATAACCGTTGGTCATTAAGGGTAACAGAGTGGATCCCTAGAGAAGGCAAGCGTGGCAGGGGGCGGCAGAAAGTTAGATGGGCAGATGAGGTCAAGAAGTTTGCGGGGATAAACTGGTCGCAGTTAGCGCAGGACCGGGGTAATTGGAGATTAATGGGAGAGGCCTTTGCCCTGCTGTGGGCGTAGATAGGCTGGTGATGATTATGATGATGATGATGATGAACTCTTCCGTACAGGTTCACTAAACTTTTTTTCAAAGAGAGTCCGGGGCTCTTAGGCCGAGAGTCGTGACCAAGGATCGAAAGAGAGTATGCAGGACTCCATTATATGTAGTCACGGTGACTCCAGATAGGTGATCAAAGACAGTCCAGTTGACTGCTTTGTGACCCCACTAATAAGAGTCACACTGACTCCTTTTGAAAGGGTCCCGAGACTCGGTCAGGGTCGAAAAAGAATATGCCGGACTCCCTAGGACGTAGTCATTGCGACTCTATATGGACGAACAAAGGGGGTCTTGTTGACATTTCTGTGGGCCCTCTAATGGGAGTTGCCAGACTGCTTTTGAAATAGAGTTCCGTTAGTTGGAGTTCCACTAGACGACGAAGAGAGTAAAAAAAGTGTATGGGTGGCTACATTAGACATAATCGCTGCGATTCAGTAGGGTGACGCACGCATGCATGCAAGAAACATCAATGCGAGGAACTAAAATCTTTTATTTAAATACCAATCTAAAACAATATAAATTTGTGAATGTTGTCAGCCATAAATGTTGACTTAATCACTAGGAAACATCTCAGGTTAAACACAAAATCACTAGAGGTAATCCTAGAAGATATTTATATTAACACATAAAAATAATTTTCCGCAGCATTGCAAAAGAATTTGCAAGGTCACAATACACCAATTATAAATTGTCCTTCATTGGCCTTTCACAAAGGCCACATGACAACATTTGATACATTGAAAATACAAGTTGAATGAAATTTGAACGTGAAGTTCAATAATAGCCAATTGGGCTGCCTCCAGTGCAGGTGGCAGTTGGGTGGGAATACATCATTCTTGCAACCTGCAGAAACGTGGCAAATAAACGGGAAATTTCACTGCGAAACTTGGTGCAAGAACGTACCTTATAAACGTGTGCAGCAAACAACAAATACAATGTTCATACACGCTGCATGTGTTTGTACAATGGAAGAAGTATGTATGATGCTATAATAAACAAATAAAAATTGAGGGTTTTAGCACGCCAAAGCTACATTTGTGCTACTAAGTATGCCATAGAGAAGCGACCTGAACCCATTTCGATCTCCTGGGGTAAAAGGCTAGACCGCAGACGTGTAACAAGCCAATATTTATCTTTGAATTAAAATCTGTGATATTAAAGAGAGTAGCTTTGCAACATATGTGAAGTAATGTTCGAGCAAGTAATTTAAAAAAAAAAAAGCTTAATTGAAGGAGTACTGACACGAAATTTCAAAGCTGAGATAACTACAGTAATCCCTCGTTATAACGAACTCGCTTTACTCGAAATACCGCTTTATTCGAAATTTCTTCTGGTCCGAAACCAAACGCATGCATTTTAGACCGCATTACTCAAAGCGCACGAAGAGCTGGAGCCGCTTAGAGCGAAGTGGCGAGCGGAGGCGCCGCCGAGCGGCGGCAAGCCAGCGGCGAATCAGGTGTCCAACTTGGTAGGTTAACAAGCTGGTGTTTCCCGGGAGATTCTCTCGAGCCGGTCATGCTCGATTCGCGCCATCCAACTTCAGACAAACGGTCCAAAAGCGTGGTTAAATTTTATCCTTAGACATTGGTCAATAGCATGGACGCAACGGTGCGCGAACACTGACACTCGAAGCGCGGAATGAGCAGTGCCGTCGACAGAAGGGCGAGGAAAATTTCTTGTTTTGCAAAGTTCACAACTGTAGACCTCCTCGGGAAAAAATTGCCCAGTGATCAATCAAGACCCATTGTGAAAAACCGGTCAGTATTCATGATTGCATTGTTTTTTGAGCTCAACAAACACAACCTCAGACTCCTGCCACGGCATTTGCGGTGCTTTCAAGCGCGAAACTCTCATAGCGTTCCGTAACCCCCCTACGTGGCCACTGCCTTCCCCTCCTCATTCGCTTAGCAGTCTGCGAGGCGTTCTGGTGCCAGTCACTACTGGTCTAATTGGAGCAGGGGTTGCTCGCGTCTGGCAAGAACATGAATAGCCAAATCTCATTGCCTTTTTTGCACCTGAGTAAAGTTTTGTTTTACTGAATGCATAGGGTTTTAAATGCAGAGCATTTCAGTAACTCACGATATCACCCGCGTTGACGTCCGTAGTCGTAGTCCGCACCCCTCCCTCTACACTATATAAAAAAAATCCTATCCGGCCTGGTTTCGGGTCCCTCGACCCTGCGGGCGGAACGCAATGTACTGGTGCTCTCCCCACTGCGCCACAAAGCCGACACAGAATGGAGGCTACGAACGCGCCTTATATCGTTGACTCATTCAAACTACGTCAAGAAGCTGCTGATACAACGCATTCACTACCACCAACTCCCCAAACACTTAACGTTAACGCAATACACACCACCCCCATGCGACGCATTTACTCGAGTCCCCCTCGCGGGGAGATGGGCCCAGTTTTTTATTCTTCGCACTTGTCGCGAAATTGAATCTCAACTACTTTAGCTTTCCTCGTGTGGTCGCTTATATCAAAATAACGCTTATAACGAAATTTTTCTCCGTCCCGCTGATTTCGTTATAACGAGGGATTACTGTATTTAAAATGCTTCCTTTTTATCAGGAGATATCTCCCAGCAAATTTCAACAGCAACCGTTCGGCGTAACATTTTAAATCCATTTTAATCTTCGCACGCACGAGAAAGCCCAGAGCGGGCCGACATGACATCATCTGCTACTTTAGCAAACTGCCGACGTCGGGGCTCCCGTGACGAAGCCGACGCGCTGGCTGTGGTTGGCGCGCGCTGCTCCGGCGTGTGTACACGTCATGGTTTTGGGACTGACGTCATGCTGCCCGGCCGCGTGGGGACGGTGAAGACTGGCGTCACTAGCCTTTATCTAGTGACGCTAGTGAAGACCTCGGCCGGTCTGGGTGCGCGCGCGTCCAGAGCGGCAGCGGTGCGGCAAGAATGGTGACGTCACGTGATACCTCCTGTCATGGCGGCCGTTCGGCGTTCGTTTTGTCGAAACTGAAACTGACACGAATAAACGACGCCGTAAATGAATGTTTACGCTGCGCTCGACCGTCTAATGTATCATTCTATGATTAGTGGGCTCCTAGACACGCATAGCAGCGAAAAAAACGCAACACGAAAATTTCGTGTCGTATACTTTTAATGAACGCTTTCTTTCCTGTTGAGACTGCATCGGATTTTAAATCGCATCTTGTGTGCTGTAAGAATTTTGAGCAGGCCATCTATCTGAAAGTGTGCCAAAGGAGCATTTGAATTCTATGATTTAGCTTAGCAGCCCCTTTGTATGTACCCACAAGGATTGTGAATGTTACCGAATGGTTTGAAGATAGAGAAGTGTGGCACCACTACAGCGGCTCAAGCATGTGCAAAAAATCTAAACTCAGCCGGAGCTAGATGCTTGAGATTCCTTTTTAAGAAGAAATCATTATTTCAACGGAAACTTCCTTAATCGTGAGAGCCTTCCAGCTTGGCTGCGACCAGAATCGTTTCTGATCATGGCTTTCTTTTTGCTTTCTACATATTTTTAGTGCTTAATGAGTTCTCTCTGCTTGCTAAGCAGATTTTTCTATCACTACCAACAGCAACGGAGATTCCTTTGTTTCCTTTTCCATTCACACCCTTGCACTGTTTATTGACGTACCAGTACGCTCACCTGCCCAAGCTGAAGCCTCTGTGAAATAACTTCACAAAATGACTGCTTGTAAAGGCTTTTACTTCATAAAAGAAACAGCATCCCTTGAAGCACGAGGCAATCCTGTTTAATTATGACACTGAAAAAACGCTTAGCTTACAAAATATCCCCGTTTCAATGAGTTATATTCAAAACACTCTGCTCCGACGTGCACGCACTGAACCTGTGACTGCACTTGGCGGCGGCTGGAAAGCTGATGTAGCAGCCCCACACCAATGTACGGCACAAGGGCAGCTGAAGAAAAGCATGTTTAGCACCACAATGCAAAGAAGAACGCTTTTATTTAACTTGTGCAGCGCTGCGATTTGGTCAGCGAAACCCGCCGATCGGCCACAAACTTTTTTTCACACCCCCGCATGCGGAAACCAACACAATTAAGTTTTACATGACACAAAACAAATCATTTATTGAAGAATTTCCGCCTCAAGCATGTTGTTTTCACTTCATTTTGCGGCTTCAACGAGGAACAGTATTCTAAATGGCGGAGCCCCACTAGCACCACGATGCAATAGTCATCATGTACGAGATAATGCTCCGAGTATGCTGGTCGTCGACGTATAGCTGGAAATCCCGAAGGAATTCTATGGTCACACAGTTTGTTGCCTGCGGAGTTCGCAGTGAGGGCCCGATCCACTCCCCTCAGTTACGGAAAGTTTCCGGCGTCACGTCGCTCCATGTTAAGGAGGCGCTTCTAACGCTCTTCAACTCACGGCCAATCAACATATCAATTACCGCCTGTGAGACCATGCGTTTCGGCCGGCAATCCTAGGTTCGCAGGTTCGATATATCCGATGTGAACTTCGTTATAAGGACATCATGTTTCGCGTGTATTTTCGTAACTGATTTATTTTTGTTTGATATATAGCATAATTTTGTTTAATTTTTTTTACCACTGCCTGAAGTTCTTCAGAGTAGTTAACTCGAAAGCCGCCTGAATGCTAACAACATTGATTTCGTTAGACCGGCAGCCTATGGACCAAACTCTTAAGGTGCGCGAGCTGCAGTCGCATGGTCCGGACTTTCAAGTTTTTGCAATTAAACCATCAACGCATTGCTGGGGCGCGCGAGACCGCACTTGCGAGCAAAGCATAGAAGTGGCTCCATATACCAGCACGGTTTCTACTCAACGATGAGCCACAGGCGAAGAATAAAAAGTGTTCTGCGCACTAGCCACCACAAGCTTACCGACAGGGTGTTCAGAACTTCAGACACAATGACAATCACTTCGGGACATTGGCGGCATTTGTGTCACGTCTGTACACAACTGTACTGGTCATACCATGCTGAACATGTTACACATCATACTTAACTATTTCCTATTCTGAATTTAAACCTCACAGTTCACACACAGGATATACACGACATTAAGTTATTTTAGAGAAACGTCTGGTAGCATTGCCGATGATGGACACGATACTGTATCGGACGATGCGCCACCTTTTGAGTAGGGCCTCCATAGTCCAGTCCATATCTCGCAAAGGCTGGCGACCGGGCTCAGAGGGCAGAAGTCGGCGTTGTCTCCACGTCATCAGTATCGCCTCCACATGGGATCATCATGCACTGTATTGGGCAGGTATTCCCTAAGGCTCAGCTTGTTCCGTCTTCTGTTCTTCTTAGGCTGCTCCGATGTTTCTCAAATCGGCGTCTTTCATTTGCGGCTTCATTCTTGCTCCCAAAAGGTGAGACGTCGGCCGAAGAGAAGCGAAATTTGCTGTGTGGCTCACCTCTGTAGGTCTCTTTTACCGGGTTTCAGCACCAAAGATACGTAAAAAAAGGGACAAGCCGCTGAGACCTCTCCCAATGATTACTTTAATCCTATCAACTAATGATGATGATTATCTGGGCATGAGAGAGGCAGAGCTACTTCTTTTACAACCGCTTCGCTGTCAAAACTTGATTACGGAAGTAATTTATAAAGAGACAGTGCGTACGATCGGGTCTCTTAGCTGCTAGGGATTTTTTAAAGTTTTCAATGATATAGACCGCCAGGTTTCAATAATATAGACCGCCAGTTTTCAATGATATAGACCCCTCTTTTATTTTACTGCCATTTTCAACCCCATTTATGTCCAAAACCAACGGCGGAGATCTTATAATCATAAATAAATGACACGACAAGGACCTCTTTCGCACCTTCCTCTTTTATTTACAATAAGAAACAAGAATTTAAATGTACAACTGCTTGCGCAGGGTCAGCAACAATGTTGGTCACTTTAAAACAGGCACAATGTATGTCTCAGTCATAGTTTCAAGTACTCAAAAACAAGCTTCCAACACAGATACACTTTGTACAGATTATTTGACAGTTGACATAGCAGGCAGTAGGTTATACCCCCTACGAGATGATTTTGACACCCCCCAAAATCGAAATTCTGGATGAACCCTGGCAGGGATCATCAGCAAATCTCACATAAACATCAAGTACCGGCCTTTTCCAACATCCCTACCTTGTACACAACTATGTTCTTAGTTTTTACATGCTTACATACACTTACAGAGAGCGCACAACAAGATGAAAACTTCCTATAACTGCTGACCCAGAATACCAAGAAACCGGCATTCAATGCACAGCCAGCACTGCCCCGGGCACATTGGCTGGGCGTGAGACTATAAAAGCAGGAATGCTCTTGCAATCTGCCCCCAGACCACATAATGTGCCTTTTCAGAACTTGCACTCATGCCCTCATGCAAGGCAGAAGCAAAGTTGAAAACAAATTTTAACGAATGCTGTACACTCGCTGATAAAAGCGAATTAGTGTAGGTATACTTTTGTTGCCTAGTATATACAGTTGAACCTTGATATAATGAAGTCGTAAAAAACAGCAGTTCGCTTCGTTGCATCAAAATTTCATTGCATTTATATTCTGCCCCTACCATGCAGAAACACTACGTATGCAATTGCCACATGTAAGGATTCACTCAGAAGACCCTTTATTTTACCTAAAAGTAATCTGTGCCCATATTTTCCGCCTGTTAAGCTATCAGGTTTCGCTACTGCGTGGGTTACCCAAACCGTCTGCTTCGGCAATGCTTTCATTTTTCCCTCGGCCCTTAGTGCCACAAATAAGTTGTTCTTATGGGTCAATTTTCTTCAAGCCGAAAGACTTTGTTGTATTGGAATTGCACCAACGTTACCTTGTTATATCTAGATTAAATATATGGGCTTTCCAACAAACATTAGATTACTTGTTCTTTGCAAGTTCATTATACCGAGAATTTTGTTATATTGAAGCTTGTTATGCTGAGATATTACTGTACCGTATTTTCTCGCATAATGCTCGCATCTCCTTGCCCCAATGATTTTTATAAATCAGAGTCTTTCTTCCCCGTACGATCACTGCACCCCAAAAATTTCTGCCGCAAGAGTCATCTGCTTATGCCAACCAGTGACAATGATAGCATACGGCAACCAAACACCATGTTTTATACAGTACGCAAACCGTATTTGTGCTCACAAGCACCAGAGTGGTGAAGTTGGCAGACGCTCTTGTGTTAATGATGCTTTCAGCCTATGGTGCGATTACGGCATTTTGCAAAACGACTTGTTGGCATGTTGGTAGCTGCACGCAGGCGCAGAAAGTTTTTATTTTCCCGAAAGGGGGGGTGTCAACCTATATATATATAAATATATATATATATATATTGAAATAAGAATAGAATAGAAATGAGGGGCTCGTTGAAATATATAGATGTAATATACATAAAGAATCACGTCACCCACTTCAATTGTAGCCCATGATGGTGGTAAGATGATGATGGTAATGAAATGTACCTATCATCATCACCATCATGTATACAACATGGTGCGTCGAGGTTTTGGCACATGTTAACGATACCCACATAGAATTAATCCAGAGCCCATCCACTACGGTGTGCCTCAAGTCAGAATGTAGAATTCAGCATTTTCAATTTCATAATATGTATCTGATTCTGTTTCTGAGTGAACGTGGCTTGGCCTCATTTTCAGTCGTGAATGAATTATATATATTTATGACCTCTGCATGCAAGCGATGATGCGTCCATCCCTAAAAAATGCAAATTATTAGAAAAGCTTCTCCTTCTTTCATGCATCGTCAGGATTGCCTAGTGGAAGGAGTAAGCAATACTGAGACACAGAACACTCACGTGCATTTGACAAGCTGCTGATAAAAAAACTCTGCTGACGGGGGGCCACCGAAGTCTGCAGCCTTTTTCCAGGCTCGAAAACACACGCACCACAGCAGTTAGTGAGGCGAACATACAGCGACGCATAACTCCGTCCTATTCTTAAAAACGTAATTTATTCCTGTGTGTATATTTAAATGCATTTGTGTGTACATACCATTCACAGTCAAAAGATAAAAAAAATGAAACAAAGGTACAATGGTATCAATGACGGAACCAGTGCCGGTTCTTCTAGCACTTGTCCTCCAATATTAAGGATTTGAAGAAATAAACAGGAAGAATGTAAGTAAGCGCTGCACCTCAGCGCCAACAATGGTGCAGTAATCCTTTAACCACAACAACACTCTAAGTGAAAAGGTAGAGGCAACTCAATTTGGGGAGTAGTGGTGATGTGGGGGGGGGAAGGGGGGGAAGAATCCCCCCCCAGCAAATACCGGAGCTACAAACATAGTGAGCACCTATGTTTGCAGCTGAAAGCTATTGAGTTTGCTTTTGAGCATAGTAACCGTGCCTCCGGGAAACACTTTCCCAATCAACCAATTTTGCGTCCACTAATGGAGAAATCACAAGAGGTCGAAGACAAGATATACTCAGCAAACTGCGGTCCAAAGTACACCAAGTTCCGGGGCATTGAAGCGTAACTCCTTTTAAGTACATCAAGGTTCGTGTGCGCAAAATTGATAAGAAACTAAGCTCGTGTAATTGCAAGGAGTGAGGTCATCTTGCTGCAAGGTTGCTGGGCCACAAACAGGTGAGCCATGTAATTGGTGTGGCGCGTATCACTTAGAAATTAGGAGCAATTACTTACAAAGCTGCGACCAGTGAGACTCGAGCCCGTAGGGTTTGACTAGCCTAAGGAAACAAAGGCATTCACACTTTGTACTTGTGCAAGCCACTGCACTGTCCATCTGCATATTTACAGAGGCTGGCACGAAAATTCAGCTTCAAAGCCTATGTATATTCCTGGAGTACTACCCTGAAACATTTGGTTGAAAACAATTTCCTTGGATAACTATCGCGCCCCCTTGGTTCACGTCACTTTTTTGTGGGGAAAAAAAGTGTGAGGATTATGCAAGTAAATATGGTAGTATCACATAATGAACACTTCTGAGTCACATGGAACAATCCCAACGACTGGAATGATGAAGTCAGCTGCAACACACAAAATTTCAGACACAAAACTAACGGGGCCACCTAAGCACTTCTTCTGATATAGGGATTGTGTAGGAACACTGTCGAATTGCTTAACGTGTCCATTCATTATTACCTTACTCTTCCTTTGCATCTTTCTCTTTTTCTGTCAATTACTAGGACTTGGCCGCACCTGCCTTCACCACTCCAAGCAAAGTGGGCATTTAAGTGGGAACATGCTATTCTGGTCGCCCAACTGCTATTTCCATAATGGGCGCACTAAATTACTTTTGCAGCTTCAAAACATGCCCCTAACATGCATCTGTAAGCCAAAGGCCACAGTGCCGCTAGCTAGGCCCACCCTTAGACAGTTAGACACTACTTGCATATTGTAAAGGTCCCTGGTTCCAGCCCCACTGAGGTCCAATTCACCCCACTTTCTTTCAACTTAGTTACCCTGTTTTTCATTCTTTGAGCTACCGGTAATTTGGTGTGCCATCCACAGGAACCACATTGCCAGACTTTATGACCTGCTAATTTTTTTCGAATTTTATTTCATTTACTTTGAGACATGGGTTTTTTACGGAGCCAAAATTTCATCTGGGCTCTCAGCAACAATTGTATCACACGTCACATGAGGAAAATTAATTTATAATGTTACTTATAAATATATATTAACGTACATACTTATTCGCATTAGGATAAAATGCTGTCGAGCGACAGCAATGGAACCAAAATATCTTCACAAAACTAAGCTAGGTCAGTGTTGCCAGCCGTGCACGGTGTGTTGGATTGGGAAAAATTTACGCGCCTTATTTCCCTACAGTTTCATTAAATGAACAGAACAATCTTTGGCGCACACAGCAGCCCTTTGGAATCACCAATGCAGACACGGCCGGAAGGTCAAGTCTGTCGCAACAGTGCGACCCTAAAATCCCACGCTAGCTACCCAAATCACGCAGGGGCGTTTCACACTCCACTGCACGCAGGTCCCGCAACTCTGCAGCACACAGCACTTCCAGCACGGGCTCAGCCCCTCGAGATGAGTCGTAAGCTGATGCGGGCCGCGGGCCTTGTCGATGGAGACGACGCGGACGGTGACCGGTCGCCAGGGAGACTTGCTGGCCGTTCATCTGGCTCGAGTGGATGAGGCCGTCGCGGCCGACGCCAATGTCGACGAAGGCGCCAAAGTTTGTGCAGTTCTTGACCTTGCCGGTGAGCTCGAGGCCCTCGTGCACTTCGGCCATGGAGAGGACGCCGCTCTTGAACAGGGGCTGGTGCTGCTCTGCTCGGAAGGAGAAGGAGGAGAAAAAATTAAAGCCGTTCCAGTCAATGTGAATGCTGTCAGAAGCGCAGAGCAGTTGATTCGCCATAATGGGCTGTACCGCTGTTATCCGCTTACTGCCTACCGCCCAATGCAATTCAAATTTCCCGTCTTCGCAGTGCTCGCGCTGTTTTTTTTTTCTGCTTGCCTTTTCCTCCTGCACATGCCGGCATTGCACTGCCACTTTTTTTCACTTACTACCGTAAAAACCAACCCAATGAGTGTTCCTAATTAAATGAATGTGGGCACTGCCGGTTAATTACGTTTGCCTCAAATGTACATGCAGTTTTCTTGCGCTAAACAACCGGGAGATGTATGACAAGCACAAGTGGTTCACGAGTTTCAAATGCTTATGACTATATCAACCGCGCTTGGCTTTTGAAGCCTCTAGGTTACGCCACGACAAGGGAACGCCGTGTGGCTCTACTTGATCCAGCGAGCGAGCTACGGACAACAAGGCGAGCCCCTAAAGTGCTCTGCACTTAATAAGCACTGCTTGGTGTCGGGCCAGCTGGTGGAACATCGTTTGAAAGGACTGCGCTTGGCGCTAAGCACGAGGATGGACTAGAAAGAAAAGGCCGTACACTTAAAGGAGCCATGAAGAGAAAATGCAAGTTTGTTTTATTCGAAAGATTTCGTGTTTTAATAGTGCCCCCAGCGCTTGTCCGGATACAACGGTGCTTTATTC
Organism: Haemaphysalis longicornis; assembly: GCA_013339765.2. Lineage (NCBI taxonomy): Eukaryota > Metazoa > Arthropoda > Arachnida > Ixodida > Ixodidae > Haemaphysalis > Haemaphysalis longicornis. Next base: position 119,976,425 of record CM023456.1, on the reverse strand, counting down.
ACTGAGAAAATTAAACAATTTAGGTTAAAATTTTGATTTTCCCGCTCAATCGTTGCGTTTTCGTGGTCCCAAATGACATCACAGGAACCGACAGCTTGCAGCCTAGAGAGAAGAGAAACATCTTTAATGAACAGGTGAGGTCAGCAGGCGGGGCGCCCGAACTTGCTACACTAGAGTACCTTCATTCACGCATCCGCCGTACAGGGTAGAGACACGTATACGCTGGCGCCGCCATTTTCGGTTGATCGCAGTCGCCGCCGAAGCAAGTCATTGTGTCAAAACCGCGCTAAAATTATCGCCACAACGCGGTTTACTGAAGAAGTTTGAATCATATTGTCTGTTTCGCGTTGCTAGGTCTCGTGGGAAACGAAAAGAATAACGCGTTGAGCCCGTTGGCCCAATTGCGGCGGCACGGGACCGTTCAAAGGTTGTCTCCACCCTGTACAGCGGTGTTGGTTTGTTCCCGCGTTTCTTTACGTTCCCGAACCTAGATGGCGCCACCATACCGTGGCAAGCGTTTGGTTTGTTTTTGCCCGCATTTAAACCTGGCTTGTTTTTGTTCTGGGAGAAAATATTCGTTCCCTGAAACAGTGCTCGCTCGACAAATGGGGTCACGTAAGACACCGTTGCTTGCGTCAATCGGCCAGTGTCGTCTGAGACAACCCCAAGCCCCGTAGTGCTGTGCAGCTAAACCAAGCATGCTGTGCGCAGTACGAACAGCAGAACGCATCAGTACTTCTATGTTTACATGTGCTTTCGTAACTTCCACTGTTTGTCCCATCATTCTTATTGCTTTGTAAAGAATGTGCCCTAAATTTAAGCGCAAATCGCTCATTCGTCTAGTTTGTAAGCTCTACCTAATTTGCGTCTGCTTCTGCCAGCCTCCGCCAATCGCAGAGCTTAGCTCATGTGACATCATAGGTTCTGTTGCGGGAAATGAGCTGGTGGGTCGCATGACCATTCCCGTTTTTCCTAATTATGTAGCTTATTTGAGCGAAGTTTACGTTAAAAGTGGTGTCCAGTATGATTCTAACGAGACAATCTTTTGAATGAACCAAACTTGTGTTTTCTCTTCATGGCTCCTTTAATGTAAACGCCACGCACTGACAACTATGACAACATGTATGCAAGAAACAAGCAAAGAAAACAAAACGCTAAAAGAGGAAAAGAGGTCTGAAAGGCCATGCCAGTGGTACGTGCTGAATTTGAAGTGATTCTTCCAATAACTGCATCATGTGTTTTGCGAGGGCGATAGAAGGGGAGCTAACACACACTTCTTTGCACCAAGACAACATAGGAAAATAACAAGGAAGTAATAACAACAAAAAATTGACTGCGTATCTGCTCCTTTCGTTGCAACTGTCGATGCAACATGGTAGTCGAGTGGCTCCCCCGGCAAGTAAATGCATCCCTTCTCATTCCCACTCACCTCTCATGCTGTTCCTCTCCCGTCTCGGTCCTTCTAAGATACACACGCTAGAGGTTTTCTCAAGTCAATTTAAATTTACCGCGTTCCACTGCGCCAGGTCGGGTGCCTCGATGCCAGTGCTGCCGTACGGCAGAGACACGCGTGAATCGAGGCGCCCTACTACAACATTTATAGAACCCCGTTTCCCTACTCCACGAGCGTTCCAAGCGGAGCGCGAAACCTATCTAGTGGAACCTTTCGTCGCTGTTGCTGTTTGATTTTTTAGGATTCCACCAGGTAGCGGCGGGCAACATCGGGTGGACCGTTTTCTGCAGTTGATGTAGCATACAATTTGCTATCGCAAAAAAGCAGGCATCCCTAAACTTTTTATAAAGCAACACTGCAATGTCAGCTCATGTATTGATTCTTTCTGGCTTATACTTGCGCAATGTCTTGTTCTTGTTCAACATTTTGACAAGCATGAACATTGAAACCGGACTAAGACGTTCAGATTTGGCTGTGAGTATATAAGACTATTGCGCAGCATCTGTGTTGCTTTGGCCGGCTGGCTGAATCGAGTGACAGACAGACAGACATACACACAGATGGACCAAAACTTGCCCATTCAAGTAGCCCCAATAAAAACTATCGTCTTTCAAAATACCTATACACACCCGTCCCCATGTAGGCTTCTAGACCCGCGTCGGCACTGCCTAACGTGTCACCCGACCCCCTCTCATCAGGAAGGGGATGAGGTGTGGACAGTGTCGGTTCTTTGCATGCCCGTTTCTCCTGTGACTCATTGTGTAAAGCATGGAGCCAAGTGAGGTAAAAGATGTACAAAAACAAGAAAACAGAGCGTGGCGACTGGAAAGGAACCCAAAGAAAAAAAGAAGTGGAGGTTAAAAGGGGAATATGGGGAGACAGTCAATGCAGGCTGCCAAGGATACCGAATTGTCAGTGCAGACAGGAAAATGAGGGGGGAAACTAACGAAGATAAGTGAGAGCCTGCGAGAAAACGCGAGTAAAAGTAAAGCAGTCAAAAACGACGAAAGAAGGACTAGAGATGCAAAAGATCGAAATTGCAAGCCATAAGCTACAGCACTCTTACACAGTTACAAACTACCATATTATCATGCATATAGCCCTCACCAATAAATGCGAATCTTTGGAGTAAGGTTGAGCTGTGAGTACTAATATGTATTCAAATTTTGCCCCACAGTGTGGCTTCATCGCAACGCCTATCGTACTGTTCTATTCTAGCGGGTGTATTGTCTTCTCTGCTTCCTAAAAGCTTGTTCTGATTGGCTCTCACTTTTGTCAAGCAGACTGAAAGCCAATCAGAAAAGGGTTTTCTGGGTGCAGTCTTGGTACGGTGCCAAAAGCCGGGGATAGACACACTGTTATCTCGGCCTCTGTATCATGAGAACACTTAATGTAACAGGGTCAGATGCTGCTTTGGGCAAGTAAGAGCATAAAAAAAAATTCACGCATCTCCACGAAGCGAATCATGACGAGTGGGCGAAGCACTGGGGATCGTTCTTACCGTAAATCACCCGTGACATTGCCCACTCACGCATGTAAATGAGTGACAACGCGTGTGTACAGTATATACAAGTCCGATCCAATCTGATACAATACAATTTAATCCAATCCGATCAATTTCAATCCAATCCAACCCAATCGAGTGCTCCCCGTGCATGTGCAATACTGTGTACACGGATGCCAAGCCCTGGACAAAGCGAAGTCCTAAGGTGCTCCGCTCCTAAAAGGATTAAATACCAGCAGGCGCTGCCTTAAAGGGCTGGTGAAGAGCTTTTCAAAAAAATTTTGTTGGGGCATTACATTATGGTTTTCCTGACGCTGAATTCGAAAAACATGTTTATTTTATGTGTAAATACACCCAAACCATCTTTTTTCGTCAAAACAAACGACCCCTGCCCAAGGGCGCGGTGAGAGCCCTGGCTGCATTTTGCAATTGGTTGACGGCAGATGACGTCATATTCGGAAGTGCTGGCGCTGCGGGGACCACTTGGCCTGAAGATCTCATTCTCCCGTTCAGATACGGGCTAGAAGTTCCTCTGGTGAATGGAGGGCTCACACAATCTTTCCTTAGAATAGGAGAGCCTGAGGGAAGTATAAACGCAACAGGTTCGCTTGCGGCGAGCTTTAGAAAGGGTTCTCCCCCGACGACTCATGGCCACTTGTTTCTCGGGTGCAGGGAAGTTGCACAGATATTGGTTCCCCGCTTTCACTACCAGCGCTAGTCACAATTCCTAGAAAAATTTTTCAACTGACCATCATCCCCATCCTCGAATGTGGAACTTTGTTTTTACATTTGGACAGGCGGCAACAAGCTCTGTGCAGCGGCCTGTGATGCGCACAGGCAGCGCGGCCGCCGCCGGTCGCCGTGTCGCGCAGAGGTGCTGTGCCGGGTCGCTGCTCGGCCGGTCAGCGGAACGTGGCATTGTTTGCACATACGCATGTTTTAGAATAGGGGAGCCGAACGTTGGTCGCCCCCCAAAGGTAGAGGAACCCAAGCGCAGCACGCTGGTGCCCCGACGAGCTTTGAAGGCCTTCCCCAACAGCTCCAGCCGGCTCAGGTTGCACGATCGCCGCTGTTGTTGGGAACTTTAGGCTTAGCACCATAGAGATGGTGGTCGCTGCTATCTCTACAATTGCGAATGACTATACTTAACACAGTTTTTTCACCACAATATCATCCCTTTCTCACAGGTGGAACCTTATTCTCTACGTTGATAGTCATTCTAGCGATCGGTGCTGTGCTCATTCTTGCGCGCTTGGTAACGCCATCCATCGGCCTCTCGCCGCATCTCGTGCTTGGGCAGGTTCGTTTGCTGCCGTCGACAAGCCTCCGCGACCGGTCGGCGCTCCGCATCGCAATACAAATTTGATCACCTCTTTCGAAATCACCTTGGATGACAATCCCTAGCACAATTTTCACCACACTATCAGTCCTCTCTTGCACTTTACCTGCTTTTCGCGAACGGCCTTGATTCTGGACGGCAGCGGAGAGCGTCGCTGCCGCAGCATGTGTGGTGCGAGCAGTTTCATGCGCCATATGGGCATGCACGACTGGCGAGTGTGCGGAGCGCTTCCGCGCGCAGAAAACGCTTCATGCTTTCAGCTTGCTTGATTTATTCTTAAAATCTAGCTATTCAGCTAAGCTGCCGTCACAGCCAACAACGTTGATCGGGAAAATGAGCAAGAAGTTCGGGAAGCCCAGAGCGCTGTGGTCCCACAAATTTTCTAATTCCCTTATAATAATGGATCAGGAACTTGGGGTACCTCCGTATTTGTTTGAGCCCGTCGCTTCGCGTATGAAGCACAGAGCACCCGACGACACGGCCGGCCCCGCGACTACTCGTGAAGGCAATGTAGTAGCCACGGGCGCTCGGGTAGGAAATCTCTGGTATCTAGGAGTCGCTTTAGGGAATCACGCAGTAGCATTACGGTTAAAAATCGACGCGGAAGCAACTCTAGACAATGATGATTAATAAAGTGCAGATTACACGCCTGCTTAATTCGGAACTTCGCCCAGAAAACTGGGAGACAGCGAAGCGGCGGCGCACGTCGCTGGCCGTCTTCCGAATATGACGCTACTTCCGGTCGCTGCCGCTCAGTTTCTCGCTCTTCCGGCGATGCGGCAGGGAGCGGTGGGCGGGGCGTAGGGTCAACTTTAACGACGAATACCGCTGTCCCCAAGCTAAAAATGACGAAAAAAACTTTACAGGCATAAACTTACCAGTGTAATAATTGTAAAAAGTAGAGTTTTGCTCGGTTTTAAGAGCGCTTTAGTAGCCCTTTAAGCACAAGCAAAAAGGGAGCGTCTTACAACCTAGTAGTAGCTATGTAATAAAAAGAAGCTTCATGATTACCAATACACTCGTTATTTGTAAATTGGATGTAACTGCACAGGACTCCTTTTATAAAAACTCAAAAGTTGCGGAACATGTTCAATTATTCTAGGATAATTTATTCGTTTGTGGACGCAACATGGGGTTAATATGCTACGTGTTCAGGTTCTAAAGCAAATTGAAGTTCGAAAAGATAAAGAGTAGGGTGCATATAGCTGCGTGTCATTAACCCAGACTTTCAATACATTGCCTTTACGGAGAGTTTGACAGGGCCACAGCGTATCACGCTAAATTGCAGGTTGCTGCATCAGCAAGGGACGTAGTAACACCAAGGTTTCCCACTGTAGTTTATTGCGATTTTTGGTTTCTGATAGCTATAATGAAAAGCCAGCGTTTCGGGTTGCAAACTCTCCCCAAAAACTACAACGCTTAAAATGTCGCACTTAGTTTTTGAGCTCCAATGGCAAAGTGTAAGTTACAAAGGCAGTGTTATTCACACCAGACAACTCTGGTGGTTTCCCCTTGAAGATACATCAGAGAAAATCATAAGGCAACTGCTTACAGTTTGCGACTGGATATGATGTCTTTTTTATAGCCCCCAGTTCTCCTCTAATAGGTCTCAATGTATAGCAACACCACATAAAGCACAACACCGGTTCGTTGACCATAGCAGCTGGTTCCCGGATACAAGAGAAAAAAAGAGCCAACTCTCCCATGTTTGCACGTTCCTCTTTCCCCTACAATTTGTCCGTCTTAGGTCTAATGTATTCATGTTAGACATTTGAGATCACTTGACAGCCCCACTAGACCTTTCCCTTGATGCACCTCTAGAGAGAGCAAGCCTACCACAGTTCTTTCTAATGTGAGTTGTTTCTACCAGTGTTGTGCTAATAAGCAAGTTCTTTTTGCAGAACTAGCAATCGAGGCAGTGTGTGACTAAGCAACTAATGTTGTGATCATGCGTCACCAGTGGCGTCAGCTCCATACCAAATGACAAGAAAAAAACAGGGTCCTCCACCAAACTGACAGAAGAAAAAAAAAATGATAAAAGCTGTGTTCACGATGTGTAAAAAGGCACAAAATAAACACTGCCTCATTCCTAAGTCGTGTCCATGTGAGTGATCCCACGATAAAGGAACAATGCCACACACCACAAAACTAAATCTGAAGCATCGTCGCTCCGTTTACATTCGCAATATTCAGCCTCGCTTTCTCTTTCCCCAGGAAGCCAATCACACCAAGCACGGATCGCTACATAGTGTGTGTGGTTTCTCAGCTTTCCTCTTGCTATACCAGGTGTCAGCACATGCCTTACTGGTTTGCTTTGGCTCCTGATAGGGGGTGCTGGAGAGTTCCGCGGCGCGGACATCGAAAAATCTATGGAAACCTAGTCATAACAGCTTCCGATGTAAAGGGTTGATGCCTCAGAAGTGCAGAATGACCAATAATCCTGATAACCATGGAAAGATGGTTGCACACGACATATGCCGTGCAGAAACAAACACTTTTGTGTAGAACAGTCTCAGGAAAGATTGAGGGGGAAGGGGGGCCACGGTGTCATCAACATTCTGATTACAACACAACACTGAATTTATGATTCTACATACCAAAGCCGCCTGAATTATAAAACCAAGGTTAGGCCACCATACAGTGTTTGTAGGTGACGTGTACTGACCAGCAGGTTGCCCCTTAGATGTATCATTGCAACTTAAAAAATTTATATCACTCTCAATCTGCACCAGAAGCAATAACATTTCTCTCCTAGGGAAGATGTTAATTTGCCCGAGGTCGAATGACTGCCTCAATTCCTCTGGGGTTGTAAAAACCTATAAGGCTTCTAACCGAGGTTCTAACAGATTGCAAACGGTTTACAAGAAACAACGTCCCCGAATTTGTGACTTCGTATTTATCCCACCATGCCCATTATCCTCGCTTATTTGCTTTGAAGCTGTAGAGGGCCTGCCAGGCAACAAAATGGGTATCATGCTAAAGTTAAAAGCAGACACATAGTATTTCATCCATCCTAGATTTTCGAACCACAGATGACGTTGGAGCACTAGACTGTCAAACAGTCGCTCGACCCTGTATGGATAGTTCACCAACCTGGACCTACTTACAGGCCCATTGTGGAGCACTCTACCTAACATTGTACAACAAAGCAGCTGTGTGTTTTGTACCCAAACTTCTTGGGTGAGAAAGGAAAATATACATACAAAAAAGAAGCTGAAAAGGAAATGAAAACCCTGTTTTCAGAAACCTCACTTTACAAAACACCGTATCTATTCAACACCTAAATAAACAATTAAAACAACTAGTTTGGAAGAGTAAGACACGGTTTAAACCCTACCCTTTAAAGGGCACTGAAAAAAATTTTGCATCTTTTTTTTTTGTTGCGATAAGTATAGTGACCTATTTTAAACCTGTAAAAACCTCATTTGTTCAGGTGCACGTTGTTTAATTAGAGTTTTTAATGGGGGCCAGTCGCGGGTTTCGGTTTCCGGTGCCGCGAAACGATGGATTTTGGGTTTTTGTGAACAAAGCTGACCACGGGACCGTCGGAGGGATTCCAAAAGGCAGAGCCGCCGTAATTTCGAATGCATCGGGGCATTTTTGGAATCCCCCCACGACTGAGCGAGGCGCTTAATTAAAAAGCGACCGTGGATTTGACGCAGGCGCTGCGAGTAAATGCTCCGCGGCAAAACGACGCCGACGCTCGAGACGGTGGGTGAGAGCGCGCTGGGAGCACCCGGCCCGGGTCCCCTACAGGTCCGCCTCCCAGATGTGTTCGGCTCAGCACTGCGGGGGTTTTCGAGGGCGCTCTTGTAAGCGGTGCAGAGACAATTTTAATGCAAACCGCATCGCATCATTAACTCTTTCTCATGTAAGCCACCATGGGGACTTGGGGAAAATTTCGTGCGCGTAACAGCTTCACTGAGCTACTGTGCGGCTAGCTCAGTGGGCTTTTCGTCCCCGGCGCGTTTCGCGTCCAATGTAAATCAAAGTAATAGAAACAGAGTCCTGGAACCCTGTAGAATTTGGTCGCCAAACGCTGCCGTGAGCTGACGAATTCACGGGCCGCCGCCGCCAACGTCGGTGTTCGTTCTCGAGAGCAGAAGCTCGCCCTCCGGCCCCTCCGATTGGAGCGGCGAGCCGTGAAGCCGGCGAAAAGCCCCGGCAGTGCAGAAGCGGCAACAAAACTCGTGACGTGTTTGGAGTTGTTATTTACAATTGGGGCCTTGGGCTGCCGTTGCTTTTCGCAACATCAAATTGATTTTAAATATGTTCTACTTATTCGCCGTATATTTTCAGATGAGTAATGTGTTCCCACAATCTATCTCCGAAGTTATCTCGCCTTAAATTTTGTCAGTCCCTTAAAAAAATTTCTCCCAGGAGCACCTAGAAAATTTTGCTGCTAGGTTCATTTTTATGCTAACCAACAAAGCATCAATGCACAGATTAACAGCTTCAATGACTTTTTCTCGTCAGCCTTTGCACAAGATGATGGTACAATTCCGCATTTTGTGGATACCTCCAGCCAGCCCACAATAGGAGACACAGGTAATAGTGACGAGGGAATTCTCAATCTGGAAAGCAAGATGGAATCCCCGATGGGTTTATGCAAAGGAATGCGGAAAGGGGTCTTAAAATATCTTGTCAAAATATTTGAGTCGTCCATTCCATTAGCCGACCGTTTCCCAGTCCCTGAAAGTGCGTTGAAATTGCACTGGCCCAAAAATGCGGCCTATGGATTTGCAGTGTGTATGAAAATGGCACCCTCAGCAGACGCGACACCTTGAATCCTTGTTTGAGGCCAGATTAAGTGTTCTGGCAGCTTGTTTGGACTGAATGGAGGAGTTGGACGGGCAGCTACATCAAGAGCACTCGGAAGGGCAACTGAGAAGATGGCGGGAAGACAGGAAGACAAGGCAGAAGCAGCTGGACTACAAGAGAGACAACTCCAAAAGAGAGAGACCCCAAGAGGCTACAATTTCAAGGGTCCGGGAATCAGGGGAGCCTCGAACCCGAACTGCGCTTGTGGTACAGCCTATTGTGTGAATTTGTGAATTCACACACACTGCACCCCCATAGGCAGGAAGTCCACTGCATCATCTGGTCCCGCATAAGTAGCACCATTCTGTTCCCTGCTAGGTACAAGCATGGCACCACCTGTGCGCACTTAAGGTGGAAAGTTGGGGCAGTTGGTCACTATTTGAATATACATTTCACCAGTGAAAGAAAAAAATGAAGACTAAGAAAGGTGCACACAGGGTGCTCACCAGACTTCAACTGACATCTTTAGTCTGCACACATGAAAGAGAGAATGTTAACGTGAAAGAGACAAAAAAACAAAACGTGATTGTACTGTCACAGCTATGCCAAACCCAACACACGCCAAGCTACGTGTCGCGCACGTTCCCCTTCTGTGTTTTATGTGTTTATGTTTGTTCATTAGTGGATAGGCAAACATTTCGGTGACGTCATACCCGCCATGGAAGTGACGCCCGTACAACAAAGCAAGCGGCCTGTAAAGGGTGCACCCCTGTACACAGGGTATTCTTGCGGGGAAGCAACCTTTAGTACTAAAGAGTACCGTATTTACACGATTGTAAGTCGACTCAAATGTAGGTCGACTCCCAAAAATTGCATCTCTCAAGAAAAAAAATGCGAGCGCCGCCTAGAAAATCGTATCACAAAGCGTGGCCTCTGCGTTCAGCTGCCGGCGGTGCGCCGCCGGCAGCAGAATGCGGCAGCAGATTGCAGAGGCCACACACCAAGAGAAGCTCTTCCGTCAACCCACACGGTGACTCTACCACGCGTGGTAGATGTTAAAAAAAAAAAGCTTTTGTATAAGCACCCGGAATAACCATGCGCTGTGGGTTGAGCGGGCAGAACACATTCCCTACGCGATGACAACCATCGAAGCAACCGGAAGTGGCCACTGCCGCGCGATACCAAAACAAACAACATGGCGGCTGACGGAAGTGGCCGCGTGCAATTTACTTTTGAGTGACTAACCTCCCACCATCGCGTTTGGAAGTTTACTGAACAATGTGATATGATCTGGGCTACGTTAGCGTGGCGCATTGAATCAAGGGATTCGCTAATACTCATTTTGTTTATTAGAGGCGAATAAAACGCTTCTTGACGCGTTTTTGCACGCGATTCGTGCGCGTCGGCGTTGGGCTGGCGACTTTTTCACGCCCGCGGCGACGATTCCGCGCGCGCGGCACCTTCTACTGCTCTTAAGTTCTACCAGTTTTACCTTGGTATGACACGCGACGCGCGCGGCAGGAGCCTGACGACGCGCGCTCTTCATGGTGGAAGTTTGATAGCGCTCGGGACAGCCGGCTGGCGCCGCCGGAGATGTTTAGGCTTACCACGGTGACGGATATTTGATTGGCGCTTTCCCTAGCGGCGCGGATAATGCTTTATAGTGTCATTTTTGACCACATTATCAGCTCCTTTCCTGCACAAACATCTTCGTTTGTGCCTTCAGTGATATCTTACAAAGCGGTTGGAAGCAGTCGCTGGAGTTACGCCCACCTCTTCGTGGCTGGTGCCGCCATGTTGCCGCCGCCGATCGCGTAGCGCGCAGCATGCAGGTGGTATTCGCGGCAGCGGCAGTACAGCGCATTTTCGCAAACAGAAAACACCCCATGCGGTTCACACTTTAGACCATAATTATGGGAACGAGGGTGCAAAGCTGTCCCCACCTCGTAGCACCCCCGATTTCTCGTTTCTCTTGCCGTTACTAGTGGTAGACGGTTCGAATTCGATTCTGTCGATCCCCCAACATTGGATAGACAAATTTGAAAAAAAGGGTCGACCTACAATCGTGTAAATACGGTACGTTATACATGGGGTTGTTCATTTTCGGGTTTTATATTTTAACACGAAAGTGTTTTTATGCCGGGATACACCAAGATTTTACTGATGTCATATCCATCATGAAAATCACGCCAGTACACCTTTGCCGAAGCGACCCACCAGCAGGACATCGCTCACCAAGCACACCCACATGACAGCCGTCGACCCAAAAATTATGCTCAGCTGGAGATTTCACTGCACATTTCACTTTCATGTTTTACTGATTCCTATGACAGAGGAATCAACCACAGTTTCCTTTTTTTTTCTTCTGTAAAATGTTCTCTTAGCTCAATTATGCCCATTCTTTTTGTAAATCAGGGTTGTTTGGTACCTTTTAGCAGAATGTCAACATGTTTAACTACCGTATAATGCGGAATATAGGTCGAGATTTTTTACAGAAAAATTTGCCTAAAAGTCACCCCTCGACCTATATTACAGTCATTTGGCAGTTGTCATCTGGCGACCGGGCAGCCCATCGAGCCCATCCAAACTCCAAAGGCACCATCGCCACCACCATCAATCGGACGCGATGCCATCTTTGTTTTGTTGCTTCTCTCGCTGTCGGCGATGGTGTGCGTGCTATTTTCTTCTTGCTCAAAATGAGTTTAGGCACTTGGTGCCAGTTCACAGCAGCATTTAAAAGAAAAGTTGGGGGTTTTCCAAGGCCAATGACGTGTCCGCCTTGCGCCAGTTCGGTATCACCAAAAGAAGTGTTGCTAGCGGCGTTAGCTGAAGGGGCAGCTCTCGGTATGCAACACTCGGAAGGCCTCGTTCATGGGCGCTGCTCTGTGCACCTGTGCTGCTGTACAAAGGGGCAAATTTTGTCCGCTAGCGTCTGCGATGTCTCTACGAATGGATACCCCAAGATGTTTGCTGACCGCCTGCACAGACTGGCGGTCGCTAAGGTCTGCACACGAGTGTCCCATTCTTTGCGCTCGCTTCACGATGACATGGTCTTGCGAGTGTTTAAGAAGTGCTGCATAAGCAATTCCCTGGACTGCACCGAGGACGACCTGCTGTGTGGGCGACAGCGAGCCAGAAGCAGTCGTCCGACGATACTTCAGACAGTTTTAAATGAGTAATCTGAGACGAAACAAGTTATAGTCTCAATAAAACAATGATTGGTACCCAATTATTTTTTTTTGCATTTTTCGGCTACAAGGTAAGGGGTCGACCTATATTCCGCCTCGACCTATATCCGCATTATACGGTAGTGTTCCACGTCGCACTGGCAGTGCCCAGCTTGTATCGATCTTGATTTGATTGATTGTAGGGGTTTAACATGCCGACGCAACGCAGGCGATGAGGCGCGCCGTAGTGGAGGGCTCCGGATTAATTTTGACCACCTGGGGATCTTTAACGTGCGCCGAAATCTCGTACACACGGGCGTTTTTGCTTTTCGCCTCCATCAGAAAAGCGGCCGCCGCGGCCGGTTGTATCGATCTTGGAACAGAATATCGCCCATGTGGGATTACTCAACCGACACCAACAGTGCATATGTGGGGGGAAGGCTCAACAAGGGAGACCACCCACTGCAATGTCAGAAGACGGCCTACGTGCTGCGAGGCTCAATGGCATTCATGATCCACGCCAAATGGCTGCGACTGGAGTGGAACTTGATTTGCTTCTACCTGAGATGCGCCCAGTCTTGTGCTGACTGATTGAATGAGTGATTGTGAGGTTTAACGTGCCGAAGATACACCTCCGCAATGAGGCGTGCCGTATTGGAGGGCTCCGGATTACTTCTCACTACCTGGGGTTCTTCAATGTGTGCCAAAATCTTTACAAACAGGCATTTTCACTTTTCTCCTCCATCAGAAGCTGGGGATGGAACCTGCATCCTTAAGCTCAGCAGCACACCGCCTTAGCCATTGATACACTGTGGTGGTCCTCTGCCATGCTGATCTCCTCTATGCACACGTTTTGGACCCCCAAGCTAGGGCGCACTTGTCAAGCAGTGGTGCCGTTTGATGGGGCCCACCTGAATTTCATCATGAATGATATCTGCGTGGCCTGCTGTGTCATTCTAGTTGACCTCAACTGAGTGAAACGCCCATCTCCCCACAATGGCCAACACCGAATCAGGATTAAGGGTTGCGATGATTCGCGCAGCCCACAGAACAAGTCTTTAGAGATTGCAACACCTTGTCAGCCCCTCACTTACCTCTACCTCTACAAAAGGGAACCCGTATTTGCTCCAAACTGAGGATCCACCCTTCCCCAAGAAATATCTCACCACTTTTTGCGACATTTTGCCCCCATTTTTCTACATTTTCCAAACTCCAGGCTAAGGAAACATGCAAAACAGACGAGTCACAAAACAGTGAAACCAGGGAGCGCAGATAAAAGAGTGAAATATTGCGAAAGCGAAAAGTTGCGGCCAGTGAGCACGCTGTGAGCCACAGATGGGTGCTTTTTTCAGCATCGCAAATGGAGCGGGCTCCTGTACTGCCAGTACCTCTTCCAGTCACTCACCTGAGCGGATGTCGTACTCGACGCTGTGCTGCAGAGCGTCGACAATGAGCTGCATGGTGGCTATGGTTCCCCCGAGCAGGTTCACAAAGTGGTTCACACCTGCACATTCAGGGAGGGTGGAGGCACAGACAGTGTCATCACGCCTCTCCTTATTCTACGGTGCACCACCCTTCCTCAACAACAAATGGAAAGGGGGTGAGGCAGTTTTCACATTCAGACACCCCTGCATGGGCCCAATGGCTGTGGTTTCCTACAGTGGCAATGCGGAAGTCTGACCTCTTATATCCTTCTCAGTGTTGATTCAACGATCAGGGCTGCTCTCTCACTGTGAGTTGGTATGCACGCATCACTGACACCGACAGTGGGGAAGGATAGAACATACCATACATTTTCAGTCTTGCACGAAAAAAATACAGTGGAATTTTGTAGGGTAGACGTGTAGTCCACTCTGCTATGCACCGACCCCCTTTAAAGTTGGCTTCACTGCAGTGAGAAAGTCCATTGTTGAGAAGACAGTTTTTCAGGAGCAATGTAGTCCGCCTAACATCAGTTTAGGAAGGCCCCACGGCCTTTTATTCAAATGCCTCCATAAGACCTCATGTATCTCTACACAGCGCTATACACCAACTCCTTTAAAGCAGGCTTCACTGCTAAACACAAGAGTTGCTGGGAAGACACTCTTCCAGGTGTAATGTAGGCAGCCTTCTATCAGAGTCCTTCAATGCTTCTCTGGTCATGAAACTTCCGGCCAAGTTTCGTACGGGGACAAAGGCTACCGCAAGGGGTGCCACCACAGATCGGAGGGCATCGGGCGCGGCTGCCGCTGCTCTGTAGCCAGACCGGCAGGCAGGAATGCAGTAGCAGCATGCCCGTTCGCACTAAATTTTTTTGCCACTCACAAAATGATAAGTCCATTTGAGCGGCACACGACATGGAAAGCGAAAGCGCACTGCTGATAAGGCGGTGCGCGTCTGTTTTATCTTAATCCGTGGTCCGTTCACTGCCAAACGCGCTGTGACCATGCCCCCGGCTGCCCTCCGATCAACACCAGCGTCGCAGCGCGGCAGCGTACGAAGCTCTGCCATAGCGTGACGGCAAAGTTTCATGACCATAAAGGCATTGAACGACTCCGCTTCTATAAAAGTATGAAGGCCCTAAACAGTGTAGGAGAGAGAGAGAGAGGGAGAGGGAGCACACTTTTACTGCCCGAAGGACTAACTCGGGAGGGGTGGCAGGGAAGTACCCAGTGACTTTGGCTGCCCAAGCAACAATGGCTTTTTGCACCGCTGAATCCGAGCAGCCCAGAACATCTCATTATGGGAGAAATGGTTGTGGGGGCACTGCCAGAGGAGATGGTCAATCGCTTGGACCACCCCATAAGCAGGGCAGTGGGGTGAGGAGTACAGAGCAGGGTACAAAGGGAGGGTGTACATCCAAGAGGGGCTGTATAGACATGGAAGAGGGCACAGCAAGAAAACAGCAGTTAGGAGGACTAAGTTACCAAGCACAGCGAAGGTCTCCCTGATGCGTCACTCTGCGACAGGGCACAAAGCAACACCAAAAGATATTCAAAAGCAGGGTGCATGCTGTCTCTGATGCACGCCCTCAAAAAAAAAGGAAGCGAAATCCACGTGATACAAGTTAGAAAAAATAGGTGTACCGGTGCACCTACAACAAATCTGCACCAGATTTCCACCCCTCTACTCGGACACACAATGCCGACTGAAAACTTGCCGGGTCTTTCCTGAATTTGAATGCACCGTTATGAAAAGTGCGGCAGCGAGGGGATTTTCCCAGACTGGCCGGCCACCGTCCACCCACCGTGCTTGGCTGTTTCCTGCTTGACCTTCTCAATGAAGTGCGGCTTCCCAATGCCGTCTTTGGTGAGTCCCAGGTGGCTGATGAGGCTGCGAAAGAATGCAAGCGAACGCGAGACATGCAGCAACTCGCAGCACACTACTACAGACAACAGTAGCGGGGTGCTTTCTTTTCTTCTTTCTATAACAGGGGGAATATGGAATATGCATTTGCACTCTCATATCGTTTAAGTGGCACAGAGGAGACAAAGCAGAAGGCCCGACTTAGAGGGGCCATGAAAACGAAGTACCACTTAGTTCAATTTTGGAAGGACTAGTCTTTGCGAACCAACTCAGCTCCCCTCAAGCTACAAAAAACATTATTTTAACAAAAAAAAAAAAAAAAACACACACACACACACACAAGAAATATTATTAAACCTTCAAATTTTGCGCTACTGTGATGTAATATAATACAAGCAGGGATGACGTATTACTAGAAATATAAACGTATTACCAGCACTAAAACCATACTACCAGCACATGACGTATTACCAGCACTAAAAACATAGTTATATCAGTGTGTGAAAGGGACACCGAAGTGAATTTATCAGACTTTTGATTGTGTTTCAAATAAATACTGGCTCAGATAAACACACTCTGCATCGTTTATCTGGTCGATAAAGCAGTATTTAGTTTATAAAGCCCGAAAGAAGAAAAATACCGTGTGACATCTGTGGCGGTCGCAACAACTAACAGCAGTGACGCCTATTCATCTTGTGATGTGATTGGACAATGTCCAGGATTGGAGTTCTTCAAACCAGTTTGAGTTTTGATTCTAAGCAACAACATGCTTGGCATCCGACACTGTCGTTGGCTGGGCATTCTCAACATCTCAGGAATTGACACACCACGCTTCTGCCATGTTGCCGGCTCTAAAATGCGTCACTGCCAGCACAGCTTGGAATCACAACGTTCAGTAGCCGACGCGTACGCAGTGGCTCGACAAGCAGTCGCTGCTTATGGCAACGCCACACCAACAAGAACTCGCCATCGCGTCAGTGTCAATATCTGTGCGTTCTGGGAACTCGCTCACGAAGCAATGAATGGTACAGTGGAAAAATGGTGAATTCAGTGTAGAAAACATTGCCGAAACACAAATTATTCAACTTCAAAAAAAAAAAAAAAAAAAAGAAAGAATTGTGATTACGGATTCGAACTGGCAAATTGCAAAACAATGCACCTAGTGCTCCTGACCACTCAGCCATACACCAGCACTGCGAGGGGCGGAAATATACTGGCGATATAATGTATAGCCAGTTTACATTTTTTTTTTAGTTTTAGCATTCCAAGCAGCTTAGCTGCCTATTTCTTTAATAGCGCTCATGCAGTAAGCGTCCCCCCCATCGCACATAAATCTCGTCGACTGCATTCATTAGGCGGAAAAGCATTCGCAGATGTGTGGTTGTGCTGCTGACCACTGCGCTAGTTCACAAGGCGCAAAAAGTGTATGATAAAAGTTTCGGTTGATTTTAGTTGCTTAGTGCCTATATTAACTTCTCTGACTCTTCTCTCACCTTCAATTGGCCTTAATGTTTTTTTTCTACTAGCGCAAAATTCAGTGAAGCGTCACATGTGCGCTTGTGTGTAGTGTTAGAACGTGGTTTGGGCTTATTGGTGCATACTGAAATTCAAAACAGCGCAAAGAGGCGGGACAAGGAAATGACGACACAAGGCACTGTGACTTGAACTTACATCTTGATACAGTCTACAAACTGAAAAACTAAAAGCACGCTTTTCCAGACACTCACATGCCATGGCTTATTTTCAAGTGAGTGAATGATTCTGTTGTAGGGTCACAGAGCCATGCAGTCAAGCCAAGCCATCGCATTTTGACGTCATACAAAACACCATAGGAGATCGGCAAGCACCAGCCTATCTACGCCCACTGCAGGGCAAAGGCCTCTCCCATTAATCTCCAACTATCCCAGTCCTGTGCTAACTGTGACCAATTTACCCCCGCAAACTTCTTGATCTCATCTGCCCATCTAACTTTCGGCTGCCCCCTGCCACGCTTGCCTTCTCTAGGGATCCACTCTGTTGCACTTAATGAGAAGCAGTTATCTTGCCTTCGCATTACATGCCCTGCCCACGTACATTTCTTCGTCTTCTTAATTTCTACTAATATGTCCTTAACATGCGTTTGTTCCCTGACCCACTCCGCTCTCTTCTTGTCCCTTAATGTTACACCTATCATCTTCCACTCCATTGCTCACTGAGTCATCCTCAATTTAAGTTGAATCCTCTTAGTGAGCCTCCAAGTTTCTGCCCCGTAAGTGAGTACCGGTAAGATTCAGCTGTCATACACTACTGAATAAAGTCGTGTAAATGCAGTGGGAGTGGTCGAAACATGGCCTTGAGACTACATACTACAAATTGCGCTAGTAATCCCGCAATGTTTAGAAATCACTCCAGTGTCCCTTTAAAAACAGAGGTTCGGTCTTTATTTTGTCTTTCTTTTTTCACATCAGCCACTGCTGGATGGTCTTACAAACCGCAAGCACAGCCTTACAAACGGCGAGTGCGACTAACTTCCTTTGAGTTTGTGGTTGGGGGAGCACGGCTGCGTTTCTTAGTGTGTGTGAATGGATGCCGCGGGACAATGTGATTAGAACGCAAGCGGGATTCTTTTTTCGCTCCACCTTGCATTTGCCATGTCGAAGGCAGTTGCTTATCAGTACAAAGTACAGATAGTGGAAACCTTGGGTGTTCCCACTCACTATCTACAGATGTTTGAAAAGGGAAAGGACAGTAGCTTATTTACATAACGTTCTAATAGGAACAACTGATGGCGTGCGGGGGGGAGGGGGGGCTCGCTATCTTTCAAGGTGCGTCAAGCAAGGGCGGTTGTGGTTGCCACTTGAGTGCCAAAGGAACACACGAACTAAAGGGTGCCTATTTTTTCCTTCTGTGTGTTGAAGTGAAAGGTGAGCAAAGAGCACGCGCTGCATCAAATGACTGATTCCGTCTTGTTTTTCTTCCTCGCGACCCTAAAAGAATGCCCAGCGGGGCCGATTGATCAGTGGACCCATCAAAAAACCGCACTATAGCGTGCTGCGGTATAAGCAGTATAAGCATAAGTGGTATGCAAACCAGTGGTAAACAAAAACGCACGTCACATCTGGTCCTGCATTATAAATGGGTACGTTATAAATGGTGTAGACTGTTTATCATACAGGCGGTTTATTATTTTTTTTTTAGTTTAGATTTTAGATAAGGCATGGATGTCATACTCTGCCATCTCCACTTTTGCTCGGCAGCACACAACGCTTTCACAACAACATGAACTTTGACTTCTTCATTGTGATTACAGGCAACGCTGCACACGACGCCCGAACACTGCACCCGAATGGCCCGGCACCGAACAGGTGCACGCACGCAGCCTAGGCGGTGGCCACCCACGTGAGGCGCGAAGAACTACCACTTGCTTGTAATGTGGCGAGGTGTCTGTACTATGGATTTTTATTTTTTATTTTTAATGACTCGCCTTCACGATTGTTACGTGACACTCCCTCCTACAGTTTCTTTCCTCCATGGCAATACTGCAGGAACCTCGATGCACTGTAAGCTTACTGCGATACGATTTTAGCTGGAACTAGTACGATACCGATTCCCTATATTCCTTAACAGAAGTTTATTGCGTACAGTGGATGACTTTTGGATGCCCTTGGTACGCTCCCACTTTGCGATGAATGATATCAATCCACAAGCTGACGTAGCGCAATCACACACAGCCCCGCATTTCTGTCGTAAGTGTCGCGGTTGATGCAGACGTATTCAGCCAATGAAGTCAAAACAAATCTACGAGTTCCGATGTCCTCCAAGCCCAAAGCAACCTCATGGAGCGAGTGCAACCCTGGTAAAGGTCCATACAAAAACAACAAGAACCTAGCGATAAAGTTTAATTTTTTGTTTCTTACGCCCACATTTCTTAGCACTAGCTAAATTTAATTTAAACTCTGATATACAAAATACCGCCACAAATCCAGTTTTACGAAACCCAGATGCTGCCATTTGCCTGCACAGAGTTTCTGGGGTGCAAACATGTTTTTACCTGGTTTGCCCCAGTGGAATTTGTGACCTGATTGACTTCACCTCTGTGTTGCATGACTGGCAATTGAAGGGCGAAAGTGAAATGGCAGCAAATAAAAAAAAAACTGGGTACTAAAGGGAAGCAGCTTGAGGCACAGTATTGTAAAGGAGGTCTCCATTCCTGACTTCGAGAAAACACACGCAACTTTGAATGCGGTTATTGAAACAGGGATGTCTCGTTGCTACCATGTAACTTAACCCATTGACTCTGCTTTACATCATTCCTGTACACGTCCCTCTTTTCTATCATTTGCTGCTATTACTCAGTGTATTTTAAGTTATTCTGTATAGGAGGTCCCGCTACAGTCTTCGACCTTGGGACCTCCTTCTGTATATATATAACCCCCATGTATAATTTTCAGATATTAATAAATTGATTGACTGATTGATTGATTGATTGATTGATTGATTGATTGATTGAAAGTAGTGCTCCAATGTGAGAGTCTTCAGAAGTGTCACTGTGAGTCAAAGCGTGGGCACAGCATCATCACTATTTTGATGAGGAAAAAAAAGTAAACACGAATTTACTTTGCGTGATGAAGGCACCCACAAATGTGCTTACATTTCCCGGGAGTGAAACTGCACATTTTAAGTGCGTAAACACTACACTGAAGTTGAGGAAGGCATTGCCAGACATTTGTGCGCTGTCCAAAATGTCACAGCTAAATACTTTATCACACATAAGTGTGGGAAATAGATTAAAAGCTGCGCATTCACATTACTCCCGTGCACAGGCTTTGTTTTTTCCAACAGCTATTTCAGACGACGAGAATCATTCTTCAGATGATTAGAGACTTGCATAGTGGAGATGCAGCTCCTCCATAGCTTAAGGGGGGACACTGGTCTTGAGGACCGAAAATTTGCCCCAAAAAAAATCAATTTTCTGCATTAATTTTATTTGCAGTCTACAGGTCCCAAAGAATGTACGTGCAAGATATCATAGCTGTACCATAAGTATTCACAAAGCTGTCGCCCTTTGAAGTCGCCTGGATGACTATTTTCACCTACAGTTCCAAACTTCACGCCCTTTTTTCTCGGTACCAATTTTTTTCCCACATGGTCAGCTGTCGGGTACAATATCTTGAGATGTACTGGTTCGATTTACACCATTTTTGCTGCATTCAAAAGCTTATGAACTGAACAGTGCAATAAAACTACAAAAGTACAGAATTTCTTTTTGCTGGCCCAAGATTTTACGCAGTTAGTTTTACAAAGACATTGTAAATTGATGACCCGACATTTACGAATTTTACAGCGTTTGCGGAAACCATGCTAAAATTACTGCAGTGGTATAGTTGCACTCCCTGGTCTTTCTAGAGCACAAAGGGAAAAAAGCTATTTGAGTATTTCATAGGTACATAATGAAAAAATTGCCCGCAACGGAGTGACATAACACGTTGCCTAACTCTAAACTTACTACACCGCATAAACGAAAACTGACTGCATATTTGTGCTCAGGATGTTGAAATACACTCAATGTGTAAATATCAAGCACATAGGTTAAAGAATAACAAAAATGTCCTCAAGACCAGTGTCCCCCCTTAATCGACAGTAGAAGCTTAGCAAGCACAACCAAAAAAAGAAGGAAATGCAGCCAAGGGGCACAGAAACGGTGACACTCACTGTTCTGCGATGGTGTACGACTCTGGGTGGATCACCGTCATGTCCAGGGGGTCGAAGCTGTTGCTGCTGCTTTTCGCCCCTTTTCCCTTCTTCTGTGGCGCTGCTGTCGCCTGACTGTGGCCAAGAGGGGATACACAAGGGGAGGCATCAGTGCATGCACTGCCACAGTATACAGTGCGTAGTAATTAAGAGAAAAAAAATGTGGCAGTATGCTTCCCACGCGTATGCAGGTTTCGAAGCAAGTGCAGGCTGGTAACAGAATAGAGCGGTTGGGGTATCCCATTCAAAACTTAAATTCCCCACTGGCACTTTGCATCATTAGTACAGCTTTCATCCTTCATTCAATCAATCATGGTATACATTTATGCCAACGCAATGTTGCCTGTTAGGGCACAGACAGGCACCTGCAATAAGGACAAAAGGTTAATTATGAATGAGCCCTGCAAAAACTCCGACCGCACGGGCTGGGAAATGCACGAGCGCTGATGAGAGCAGAGATTAGGAGAAATGGTTCTGCATGAAGTGGGTGCGCTTTGAATGGGAAGAACACGATCACCAAGGGTGTGCACGTGATAAAGAAATGGGCCCTGTTTATCCGAAATAAGTGGACTTGTTCTGTGCAGAAGAATGGAGAACTGGACATGTCGGTACCCCTTTGTCTTTATTGAACAGCGAAGCTATTTAGCAAATCGTAAGTTTTCGTGTCCGCCGTGAAAAATACCAAGAAATTGCCGAGTGCGCACATGTGAGCGCAGCCTCGCGGCGACCGCCCGGCAGTTAAAAAAACCAAGAAAATGCCCAGCGCTTGTGTGTGCGTGCCTCGAGACGATCAGCCAGTGTCCCCGGCGCATGTTTGTCAAGCCAAGCATACCTTAGGGCGACTGGCGAAGATTGCAGTCACTGCCCAGCAGTTAACAAAACCAAGAAAATGCCAAGCATGCGTGTGCAAGCCTCGCAGCGACCTCCCAGTGACCCCAGCACACGTTTGTTAAAGCAAGCACACCCACTTGAGGAGATTAGCCAAGGTTAAGAAAAAAAAAAAAATCTAGCGGTTGCTTTAATTGTGGCAACACTTGCTCGGAAAGAGAAAGACTCCGGTGTTCACTGTAATCGTGGCAACACTTTTCACAGACAAACTTGTAGACAAACAGATGAAGACCAACTTTGTGGCAAAACAAAGGGGTGCTGACAAACAAGCAAGCTCCATTAATTGGATGCATGCATAACTGCAGGTGCCACCGAACTTTTAAAAGAAAAAGGAAAAAAAAAAAAAAAAGAGCAGAAGGTTACCCCTTGTGGTTGAGATGTGGCCCTTGGTCCTCCTCCAAGAGGGCAACTGAAGCTTGGACCACACATGGTCGTTATGGGCGACTGACCAAAAAGACCCGAGCAATTTTGCGCTGGCCCCCATGTGCGTTCAAAGCACGGAGTAAGAGCAAAGCAGGAGGGGGAAGCGTCGCTTCCTAGGACGGCCAGATATCGTCACAAGTGCTTGGCCCATGTTCGGCTAGCCGCATCTGTTGCGGGAGAAAATAGCTGCGTGGCCACCGCAATCACGGCGCACGGACTCTACCATTTCGTCCACCAGGGGCCGCCACCCTCTCCTTCCCCGCTGCAGCCACAAGGCATCGCAGACCACCTCTGTTTTCGCTGTGATATTGTCCTACACTTTGCCCACACCCGCAAAAAATTCCTGTTCCATGGCTGGAGAAGGAGCTGAGCTCACCCGGGTGCCGTGCCTGCCTGTCGGGTGGCCGTCTCGGGGAAGACCTTGACGAAGCCCGCGCACTGCTCGAAGGCCTTGTTGCCCAGCCGCTTGACGCTCAGCAGCTGCTGCCGGTTGCAGAAGGGACCCTGCGTGCTGCGCCACTCCACGATGCTGCGCGCCGTGCCCGCATTCAGCCCCGACACCTTCCTGAAGGGGAGGGGGAGGAGAATCCCACATGCATTCTTACATGCACGGCAGCCAAGCACCAGTGCTCATGGTGATGTAATTTGGTCCGGCTTGTGCGGTCCTGATAGCGGACCAAGAGTTGGCAGTTAATTTCTATTGAGATAAAGTTTTTACATATCAAGGGAAATTTTACACTTAGGCGATTGCATCAGACTGGGGCTTAAGTTTGATACATTCAAAATAATGTCTCGTTAGAGTAACACCGACGCCACTCTTAACGCAAACTTCCTCGCTAAAATAAGCTGTAGAACGACGAAACACCGAATGGTCATGCGACCCACTATCTGATTTCCCGAATTACAACCTACGATGTATTATAGGAGCTGTGCAATTGGCTGAGGCCGTCAAAACAAACGCAAGTTAGGCAAGGCTTTCAAGCTTGCGTAATGACCTATTTGCGCTTAGATTCAATGCATGTCCTTTTTATAGCACTAAGAATGGCATGGCAAACAACGGAAGTTACAAACACACAGGTAAACGTAGCAGCACCAGCGTGTTCTGCATGCACTATGCCAATTATAGCTGCACAGCTGCCCGGTGTGTTGAGCTTACATTGGCCAAATGGCATAAACGACACTGTCTTCTATGACTCTGTTGAGCATTCCCCAACTTTCACAGAACTATTACTAACAATTGTAACAAAATTAGCCACGCACCAATTCGGTCAAAAGCAAAGCGAGTCCGGAAAGCAGTTCTGATCAGTATCGTGGTGCCATCTGAAAGGACTAACGGTAAACGAGGCAACAACTACGTTTGGCCGTTCGCTGCAGCCTTAGTCACTATACTAACAATCGACTGATTGATTGTAGGGTTTACAACACGCCGACGCAACGCAGGTGATGAGGCGTGCCGTAGTGGAGGGCTCCGGATTAATTTTGACCACCTGGGGATCTTTAACGTGCGCCAAAATCTCGTACACATGGGCGTTTTTGCTTTTCGCCTCCATCAGAAAAGCGGCCGCGGCGGCCGGGAATCGAACCCGCGACCTCTTGCTCAGCAGCGCAACGCCTTAGCCACTATACTAACAATCATTTCAGGTTTTTGCCCTAGATATGTCATTGCTGACGTCGCGAAACACACGATTTAACGAGAGAATTAAAATTTTGGCACATTTAAAAATTTCAAATTTCTCAGTGAATAAAGCACCGTTTGCTGCCAGACAAGTACTAGGGGACCTGTAAAACAGTAAATCGGCCCCTTTAGGCACTCGACCTCCAAGAAGAGGAACCAGGCAGTGGAGTTAAAAAACTGTTCCGGTGCAATTCTAAAGCAATGGGACATGCGCTGACGCCTAATACTGGTGCTGTGTGCAAAAATAGGCACCAGGTGGTGGACACCCCAAACTGTGGAAAGAGCACAAGTGGAGCAAAAGTGCTCATTTGAGCTACTTCCTTGAGCTTGAGATTTTTTTTACTTGAGAGTTCGTTGTTACAGGGGCGAGCAATGCAGCTATATTTACCACTTTTATACATTCTTCCTGTAGAGGTGATCCCTTGCTAGAGGAGACCCATGACCCAATTTTGCTGCACTCGCAGCTGTCTCCTACCAGGACAACCTAACAAGTGTACAGTTGCAAGATCGCCCACATTTCAGAAAAAAAAAAAAGAAAGGCGAGCAGTATTTTTGGACAACATAACCTCTTTGGAGCATTGCACTTCCATGCTAAAACTACCTTCCCCTGTGCCATTCCAGCATGAGTGAGGAGTCAGTGAGGCTGTACTGCATGTTACGAGTAACGTTTACTTTTCCCAATCACCCTGTTCCAAGCAACCTCCTTAAACACGGGTACCAAAAGAGGACGCACTTGAGCGTTGACTCGGGGCAGACGTTGATGTCGACGCCCACGAAACTGACGCACTCCACGACCACTCCGTCCAGGGCACTCTTCAGCAGGGACTCGGTCACGTCGTGCTGGAAAGGTCAAGAGGTCAGATGATGGACCCCAGAGCAAGTTTGGCTCATTAGGAAAACTGCTTTGATCCCGATAACAGTGGTGGCAATATTATCGCAAACTTCGTACCAATAACTGCAGTAATAATTAAAACAGACAAAGCCGTGGCGACTCACCAGGCCCTCTCTGGCTGTTTCTCTGTGACATCGCGAATCTTTGTTTGTGCGATTAGTGGCAACCGGCCTAAGCTAATGCCAAGGAACATGACCAGACGATTGTAGTGAGCCCTCTACTTTTGTTTCGGGGCCCTATCACTTAAAGCTAGTGTACAGTTAGTACACCAATAACCACGTTTTTAGTAGGGATGGGTGAATATTCGGTGTTGTCGAGTACTCGATTGAATTTCTCTCTATTCGTTAATCGCTTCACTCCGAATGCAGGTATTCGATGTTTTCGAATTATTCGGCGCTCCCGAATAGGCAGCCAAAGCCAAGCTTTTCGGTCAAACTTTCCGACATGTCATCCCAGGCTTGTGACAAGACCCCGCCAACTTGGACATTTTCCATCATCAGTGCCAAGTTGTTGCCTTGCCTAGAGGTGCGACGAGCCCTCGGCCGCCATCACACTTTCCGTTAAGTTAAAAGGCGGCACTGAAACGATACCGCTGGCCACATAGCGGCACCAAGCCGGTGCAGTTAAACTGCCGATTTGATACGCAATTAGCCGAACAGTTTTCAAAATGGCGGCCAGTAACATGCGCTTTGGTTGGCTACAGCCACGGATACTAGTGGCTACAATACTCCTTTTAGCGGAGCTTCTAGGCAGTGCTAAAAACTCTGGGGCCAACTGCGTGTCTATTTTGGGGACTACTAATTGCGCTGTTGTCAGCAGCCGGTGGGAGCTGCTTCTCGGGGAGGACGTGGAGCACCTAGTATTTCTTCACGAAATCTTGTGCATACAGTAATGGAATGCTGTGCATGTAATTTCTGAATAAATACTGATCTGGTAATAGTTTCACACAATGCTGGGCCTACGTGAGTTCTAATTGTTAGACGGGTCACAATTCGCTCATTTTTCTATGTAATTTCTGATGTGAAGTACTATTCGATTCGAAGTTATTAGACCAAATCAAATCACTATTCGATTCGAATTCGATTTGAACCTCAAATTCACTATTCGCCCCTCCCTAGTTAGTGGTGGCCCATGTTACACCATTGCAACATGAAGCTTGAAAGTTGTTCGGTACTTCTTGTGCTTTTTCGGTAAAAAACAAAAGGTCTTTTGCGCCTGAACTGGTGCTGAGTGAGTTACAAAAGGCTAGGTTCTTTCAAACTGAACACTTTGTCTTTGTGGCCCCTCAGACCCCTGGTTGGCCTCACCTGGTACATGCCGACGCCGAGGTGCTTGGGCTCCACCTTGACATACTCGAGCAGCGGATCCTGCAGCCTGCGTGCAATTCCCACTGCGGGGGAAATCCGCATGCAAGTTCAAATTTATTGTTTCTCAATGTTGATGGTCTCCCTGGCAAGAAATCTGTTGCTACGGCTTGACGGGGCCAAACGGCCAGCTCATGCACAACTGCTCAAAGTACACTGCAGTTTACATAAAAAGGGGGCACAATGTGACAGTCACACCCAGTCACCCCTGTCACACGGGCACTTTCAATCATGATTGAAGTGAATCGCGATCGAGTTTTCGAGCGCGATCGATGCACTGCTGCTGCTACACGGCACGTTTCAATCGCGATCGAGAAGTTGCACCGGTTGCACTCGTGTACGCCAGATGGTGCTAACAATGTACTTGCGGCCGGCGTCTGGTAACTTCGCCCGGTCGCAGCTACACGTAACTATGTAAATGTTACCTAACGCTTATTTGGGTCAAGTTACTTGACACAATTTGTGGCGTTAGTTGAAGTTGTAACTTCCTGTGCCATTACTGAGCGGGGATGAGAGTATCGCCGCTTTCGTTCGATCGCGCTTGGAAGCCTCGCTCCTGCTTGAGAAACCAGGATTGAGTTCGAGCGGGGTCGAGCTCAATCGCGATTGAAACTGCCGTGTAGCAGGGGCCTGATCCGGATTGAGCTCGATCCGGATCGACTCAATTGCGATTGAAAGTGCCCATGTGACAGGGGTATAACTCTTTCTGACAATATTTGACAATAATAGGATGATGAATAATGCCAAAAAAATGCAACTGTATCACAAAGTTAAGCTTGAATGCATTGATTTGGCATTCTACAATCACTTACTATACAATGTAGACCACTTATAACGTATGCCACAGGAGCCACAAAAATCTGAAGTACAAGCGGTACCGCACTATAAAGAAAACATGCTCGAATCCAACCATACAGCTACCTACCTTTCAATCACTCTTTCTTTATCACCACTGAATGGACACCATGCAAAAACAGAGGTATGGTCTTTATTTTGTCCGTTTTTTTCCACATCATATGCTACTGTATGCTACCTTCAGAGGTTTGCCGAGAGCAAGAGCAGTTGTGGTAATCGCGCAAGTGCAAAAGGAACACATGAACTAAAGGGTGCCTTTTTTTTCTGTGTCTAAGTTAGAGGAGATAAGGAGCGCATTGCATCGTATGGCTCAGTCCATCTTTCTTTTTTTTCTCTTTTTTGCGAGCCTAAAATGGCGTCTCAGCAGACCTGTCAAAAAACTGCCCTATAAGTGGTATTGTGCTTCGAGCAACTGCGTTTTAAGCGGTATGAGTTCTATGGGAGGCAAACCAGTGGTCACAAAAACCCGTGTTATACCCGGCCCCACACTACAAGCGGCTACGTTATAAATGGGCTACACTGTACAAGTACAAGACAAGACTGGACAAGACATTGCTTAGAATTGACCACAGCAGCGCACCACGGCACAAGCCAAACACAACATTCCCAATGACAAAAAGACTTGGCAAGACAAAATGCACGAGAGAAGCTTGTTGGAAGCCCAGCTTTCCTGTCCTGCGGGAAATTGTGGTGTTGGGAGAGTTGGTTACGCGCTCACGCAGAGAACGTTGAATTTGAGAGGTGCACACGCAGGATTATAGACAGAATGAGGCAAGCATTGCTGAAGCGCCGACATCTTATCCTGGAATTGTGTCCGCTGCGGACCCTTTTGCACCAGTGTTACTTGCAATTGGGGATGTCAAAGAGAGAAACACCCAACCACTTCTATCGGGCTGTGAATGCGAAGGCACGGATGTATAGTTGAACAAACACCTGAGAAGCTTTGCAATCTTGCCACTTGACCCACTTTGCCCTGCGATCTGCCTCAACACTGCTTCGATCTGACACCTACGTGTTGGCTTGTTCAGCTGAGTCCTTCCACCCCCTCATCTGTGGCACACTGGCTTTGGCAGCCATTTTTCCGTTGTGCCAAGTTTAAGCTCCTGCTATGGAAAGTGAAGCTTTAGTCACTTGCAATGCCTCACAATGTTACAAGAAAACATTTTACCTGGCACTCAGACACTGTTTGAGAGGCCAAAACACGTAGTTCCTGATTTCTGTTTTTGTGCTGCTTATTTCCTTAAAGGGGCCATGAAGCAAAATGCAAGTTTGGTTCATTCGAAAGATTGCCTCGTTAAAATCATGCTGACACCACTTTGAACGTAAACTTCGCTCAAATAAGCTACATAATTAGGAAAAAATGGAATGGCCATGCGACCCACTAGCTCATTTCCCGCAACAGAACCTATGATGTCATACCAGCCAGCTCTGCCATTGGTTGAGGGCGGAAAAAGCAAACGCAAATTAGGCAGAACTTATAAGCTTGCCAAACGAGGTACTTGTGCTTCAATTTAGGGCACATTCTTTTTTTATCAGTAAAAATGGTGGGACAAACAGTGGAAGTTACAAAAGCACACGTAAACATAGAAGTACCGATGAGTACTGCTGTTGGTACTGCGCGCACTATGCTTCCTTTAGATGCACAGCACTGCGGGGCTTCGGGGTTGTCTCAGACGACACTGGCCGACTGACGCAAGCGACGGTGTCTTGCGTGACCGCATTTGTCGAGCGGGCACCATTATTATTTTCTCCCAGAACAAAAACAAGCCACCTTAAATACGATCACAAACAAACCAAAGGCAGAAAAGGGCTTGCTGCAGTGTGGTGGCGCCATCTAGGTTAACTAACAGTAAGCAAGACTCCGCTCCACACCAAGTTTAGCTGAGAGACCTGTTCTTATGATGTCATTGCAAACGTCATTCGACCACACATTTTGGCGCGATAATCAAAATTTTAACTTAAATTAATTAATTTCTCAGTGAATAAAGCATCGTTTGCTTCTGGACAAGCACTGGGGGCACTATAAAACACAAAATCTTTTAAATAAAACAAACTTGTATTTTGTCTTCATGGCCACCTTTAACCAGGCAGCTTTTGTCACTGCTTTGAGTGGGAGAAAAAAAGGGCCTGTGCTCACCTGCGCTGCGGATGTTTGGGTCCAGGCCAGGAAGCTCAGCCTCTGCCTCCTTGGTGACCGAGTAGACGGAGACGCCGCTCTCTTCAACGGTGCTGCACGCATGCATGTAACTCAGCTTGCAGCAAAATTAAGTTGACCAGAACAGATACTGGCGTTTGGAAACACAAGAGTGAGACGACACACTTCTCCTGTGCTCGTGTCATCCATCTACGTCTGTTTAGGCCAGAGTTCTTCAATATCCACCAGCTGCGAAACTCTGTTTCAGGTTACAGGCGGTGCAGGGCCCTGCCTCGATGAAACATTTACTGAATTTTCGCGATTCTAACGCGCACCCTTTTTTGGTAAAAGGTAGCTTTAATATTTGTGTGCACATCACAATCAAGCTGAAAACCGAAATAGGCTTTAATAAAGCAGCCAGCAGCATTGCCATACGGAACAGACGCGAAGTCCCCTCAAAGCCCAACTCAATCCAATAAAAAAAAAAATCTCTCAACACCACGTGAGTGAATTTCGGCGCACTAATTACTATTGCGCATTTTTTGTGCTGCTGCAATTAGCCCGCCACGCCTACAATTGTGAAGATCAAGGCACTTGAAATCGCAAACAGTTTCAATGCTCCCCGCTATAACTTTATTTCCAGCAGCAGCTGGGTAAGCAATCTTATGAAGCCCAATCATTTTGGCTTCCACAGCTGCATACACAAAATAAAATCTCCTTCTTCCAGGTACATGGTGTCATGTCTTTTTCATCTGCGCAGTACACTCAGTGTCAAATTACTTTCTTTACGAATTTTCCTGTGCGAACTTACCCACGCATTACGATTGGGGGAGCGTTAGAACCGCACAAATACAGTACTTAATTACACAACTTAATGAAATAAAGCTTGCTTTTCAAATCAGGAACCGTCAAATTACATAACCTTTGTTGGTTTCCACGGTTTTTCCTTTCATGACTTACAGCAGCAGCCGCAAGCGCTTCAGTACTACGTGCTTCAACTTCGTGCCACAAGATGGCAGGCCAGTCAACTTGTCCCTGTTTGCCCCCACGGCAGGGGGGCCAACCACGAACCAGCTTTTGATACACGGGGCCTAAGGAGAGGTTTGCAACTGGTGCACAGGGTGTTACATCGATAAATGGAACACTTTAAAATTTTCTCCTGAGCGAACCTCTGCTTCGTTTGCGATCAAACTTCAATTGAAGGTCACATTTTGTGGACTGTTCTGTTTGACACCGGGAATGGCGACGGCACTTACTTGTTATGCTTAAAATAAATAAAAACGATTTTTGTCTATGGGAAAATGGCGGCCAATTCACAGCAGACAAAAAGGTTGCCTTTTCGTCTGCTGCAAATGATCTCATGACGTGCAGAGGGAGGTCCAGAGTTACTTATGACGTCGTGTCCCAAGCACAGACACGCACACACAGAATGATGAGTAAAACAAGAGCAAAGCAACAAACTTCAACAAAGGATCGTGGGCCTTATTTCGGAAAGTGTGGTCACCTGGCACAGCAGACGCCAGACGACCTGAAACCAGATGACTTGTATTGACAATGATGAACAGCGGGAATACCTTACGTGATTCGTATGAGCTCTCATGTAAGTACTTGTGGCTATCATAAACTATTGACAAGAGATTTTCTGATCGTCTGCTACCTCACTTGGCTCCTTTCTACCGTAAATCACCACCGCGCGTTTCGTTTTGCACATCCCAGGTGGCGCCGTCGTTTCAAGATCAGCTTGCATATCTAAATTGCCGCCATTTTCCCATAAGTGAAAATCGTTTTCATTTATTTTTGGAATAAACAAGCATGTACCATTGCTGTTCCCGGTGTCTCACAAATAGACCACAAAATGCGACCTTCGTGTGAAGTTTGATCCCGAACAGAGCAGAGGTTCGCCCAGGAAAAAATTATAAAGTGTTTCATTTATCGATGTAACACCTTGTATATTCAGTAAGTCTGCGCTTACGCTGCACTGCTAAGCCTAATGCACCTGGAAAGGGCTAATCTGGGCAGGAAAGCAGGTCAAGCTGAATGATGTCCTACACCCCAAACAAAAATTATTACCAAGCATGTACCCCAAACAAACACTCAAAGGGGCAATGCTTCAACCGCAGAAGGCCCACACATAACAGGCACAGGTATACAGATAAGCGATGACCCCTTATGCATCTGCCATGGCCATCCTGACGGTGCACAGTTTCTGGAAGATGGAGGAATATCCGTTTTGTTTTTCTTTTATATTTGACTGAGCCCTGCTCCACTCAATATCCACTTTGACCCAAGCATCGCATATGAAAAAATATCCTACATTAAAAGTTCCCCAAAAAGTGTTTCCCCTCAAAAGCTGTGGCTAAACAACTCTGGCCCAATCATTGCTATCCCCAACATGCTCAAAAATGGTGTCAGCAACTGCCAACAATGAACTTTTGGTGTCCCATATGAGTAAACGTGCGCATTCTTTACATAACACTCGACGTCCGCCCCATCTGTCAACGACACTGTTTCTGGAACACCGAAAAACCAAACTACAGTGGAAGCACGATATACGACTTTCAAGGGTGACAATTTTGCATCTTGTTTTTTTTTTGTGCGATAAGTAGCTAGTGACCTACTTATCACCTGTAGAAACCTCATTTGCTTCAGCGTGCAACAGTTGTTTAATTAGAGGCATTTTCGATGCGGCCAGTTGCAGTTTCGGTTTCAGCAGATGCCGCGAAGCGATGGATTTTGTGTGAACAAAGCTGACCACGTGACCGTCGGAGGAGCAGTGCAGAGCTGCCGTAGCACTGTCGAACCCGCGTCGCCGGCAGTTTCTGCGAATGCCCCCACATACTGATCTTGTGAGCCGCTTAATTAAAAAACGACCGTGGACGAGACGCAGGCACTGCGAGTGCAAATGCTGCCAATGCTAGAGAACGACGCGCGACGCTCGAGACAGTAGGTAGCAAGACGCGCGCTGGGGGCAGCCGGCCGCTCTGCCTACAGGTCCGCCTACAGATGTGCACGGCTTAGCATTGCGGCGGATGTTCGATTGCCGCTCTCATAAGCGGTGCAGATGACAATTTTTAATGCAACCCGCCATCGCATCATTAACTCCTTTCTCATATAAGCTGCCATGGTTGGGACTTTGGTCCAATTTCGTGCAGCGGTAACAAGCTATCAGTCGAGCTACCTGCGCCGGCCTGCGCCACTTCGCAGCCGTGGCCGCCGTCTGCACAGCGACCGTGCGGCTCGCTCAATGGCCTTTTTGTGTCTCCGGCGCGTTTTTGCGCCCAATGTAAATAAAAAGTAATAAAAAGAGAGTGCCTGGAATCGATGTAAAACTTTAGTTGCGGCCAGCTGCCCGATGAGCTGACGAAATCATGGATCCTCCGCTGCCAACAATCGGGTCGTTCATTCTCGAGCGCAGAAGCTCCACCATCCGATTGGAGCGGTGAGCCGGCGAAAAACGCCGGCAGTATGGAAGCGGAAAACACAAACTCGTGACGTGTTTGGATGTTGTTTGTTTACAACATATCCACGGGATGTCGACTGCGCGAGGTCCTCTGCTGGCTACTTGGTTGCGTATCACACACTTTAAAATTGATTCTATATATGTTCTAGGCTGTATTCGTCGCTGATATTTTGCAGATGATGTATGTGTGTTCACACCAATCTATCTCCGAAGTTATCTCGCCTTCAAAATTTTGTGTCAGTACCCCTTTAAGAATTTAACGACAAAGTACTGGACTAACATACACGGCATGCAAAAACTTCAATTCAAGCCAGCATACTCGATTCAGAAGTATTTGACCAAAGATCCTACCTGCTTGAAGTGTGATCAAAACTTGTGATCTGCCCGTGCCTAAATTTCCGGCACTACAGATTCTATTTCAGAAACTGTAAGGTGGACGTTCATTGGATGCAACTGATTCCCTCATGTTCTCTGAATGTCGTCTTCCCTAGCTGATGACAATGCGCTATGATGGACGGAATGTGCACGCGAGAACATTTCTTTGAATCCAAGTACACATCGTATTCTGCGCTAAATCCCTCCTCCTAAATAATGCTCTTGATATGCTATTCGATGTAAAATCTTTAGCTTCCACTGATACTAGTTCCACAGATATACTGAATGCATAGACACTATAAGGGACTCGGAAGAAACTTGCACAGCTGAACAGTTTTCAGTGCACATAGGTTGAAGGAGGTACTTGGAGGCACACACACGCACATTCCCAGAGACTCACGCAGCCCGCATTCGGCGATAACACTTGTTTCCTTGCTGAGCACGAAGATGCAGGTTCAACTCCCGGCCGAGGCGGCCGCTTTTCTGATGGAGACGAAAAGCAAAAATGCCCGTGTGTACGAGATTTCGGCACGCGTTAAACATCCCCAGGTGGTCAAAATTAATCCGGAGCCCTCAACTACGGTGCGCCTCATCGCCTGCGTTGCGTCGGCGCGTTAAACCCTACAATCAATCAAAGCAATAACATTCGTCCCCCGTCATCCACCCTTCCCCTTGCAGGTTAAAGTTAGGACGGACTCGTATTACAAGGGGGGCGATGCTGGTGCCCCTGCTGTTCCCAGCCACCCCGTAGCAGTATGCGCCAACCAGCACTGACCAGTACTTGAGCTTGAGCGGCTCGAAGTGGCCCCGCGAGATGAGCTCCGACAGGAAGGCCTCCTGTCTCCCGGCATGCCGTCCCGTTCCCCAGGGCCAGCAGGTCGCAGCTGCAGGACAACAGGTCACTGTTGCCATCATCACGTCGGCCCCGAGGGGGTTCAGCCACAAGGAAGTGAAGCATGGCTGAACAGACACATTCCCTCAACGGCCCAGGTGAAGTTCGTGCCTTCTTGCCTTCTGACCCACAACAGACGTACATCGAAACCACCAGCACACAGCCAGGACTAGAAGTTACTTCGACGCGCCTGTACTCAAGAAACGGCAACTAGCAAATCTACTGGTTCTCAAAATGCACAGCTGCTTCTGTGAGGAAGCAGGGTGTCGGAACAAAATGTTTGTCGTCCCGGTTCCTGTTTCATTCCACAAATAAAAGTCCCGTTCCGATTCAGCTCAGGAATTAGAAAGATAATGGTTCATAATGATTCATGTTTGCACGCAAGAAAAACTGAGATTCAGGAAATTACATTAAAAAACACTGAGAATTGATGCTGATTAACTTTCTGTGGAAATGTTCGCCAAATAGCTCGACCGCCCATGAAAAAATCCAAGGCACTCCTTGTCACATACCTCTCAATGGCACAGCTGCAAATGACACTCCAAGTTTTCACCCTGGTCCCCAGAAACTAGTACGTGCGAGCAGTACCCAGGTTCCCAGGTTTGATTGAGATGCTGTTGTAGATAGAAAATCCTCGAGCGTTATTTGTTTTTGGGGTGCCCCATTGGGGTGAAGTACACAACTGTCAGGTACAAACACTCCAAGCTTCCAAAGACCAGGGTGCTGTGCGCGTACGCTCAATTCTCGAGTATGTCACCTTGGACTGGGACTCGAACACTAAAATTCTCCCGAATAAAAAATTCGAGGCAATTCAAAATCTGGCTTTGCCCTTTGTTGCTAACTCGTATACGTTAAACCTCGATGTAACGAAGTCGGTAAAATTCGTAATTTACTTCGTTACATTAAAATTTCGCTACATTGAAATTCTCGGTTATAATGAAGTGTTCATCCCGTGAAGCGTTTTCTGAGAAAGAAAACGTGGCGCGCATACACGGCCGGCGCACTGTTTCTGTTTCTATCGGTGCTTAATCGTCTACGCGGGCATCAGCGTGAACCGCATGGAGCGTTTTCTTCCCGCAAAAACGCGCCCCGCAAGCCACAGACGCGCTGACGCAGCCGCGGAGACCACCCGCACGATGCGGGTAGCTCCAGCGACCGCTTCTAACCGCTCGCTGAAACGCAACTCAAGAGGCAAACGAGAGGGGCATGCGAGAAAAAAAGCAGATAACGTGGGCGAAATTTTCACTGTAAAACGTCATACGCGCTGCTTACGAGAGCGCCCATCAAATATCATCCGCAGCGGTAAGCCTTATCGTCTAGCCAGCTGGCATCCCCGAGTGCTTCGAAGCTCCCGCCATAGGGTGCGCGCCTCCCCATTGGCGAAACCATGGCGAAACCATGGCGAAACTGGTCAGGCTCCTCCCACTGCCGCGCACAGCGTGAGTCCCCTCCGGCCGCCGGCACGCAATCGTGGACGCCGGTGTGAAAAAAACGCGTGTGCAAGGCTCATAAAGATTCACAAATGCTTGCTGGGACGATGCAACCCAACAAGCATGAGCGAACTCGAACGAAGGGCAAAGCGGCGGCATGCGGCGGCGGCGGCAACGCCAGAGGCGATTAGGCTTACCACCGCGGAGGATATTTGATGGGCGCTTTCGTAAGCAGCGCGTGTCACGCTTTACAATGAAAATTTCACCCACGTTATTCGCTTTTTTTCTCGCATGCCCCTCTCATTTGC
The DNA here is from genome assembly GCA_013339765.2 of Haemaphysalis longicornis. Taxonomy (NCBI): domain Eukaryota; kingdom Metazoa; phylum Arthropoda; class Arachnida; order Ixodida; family Ixodidae; genus Haemaphysalis; species Haemaphysalis longicornis. Next base: position 119,940,490 of record CM023456.1, on the reverse strand, counting down.
CCCTCGAGTTGCGTTACAGCGAGCGGTTAGAAGCGGTCGCTGGAGCTACCTGCATCGCGGGGGTGGTCTCCGCGGCTGCGTCAGCGCGCCTGTGGCATGCGGGGCACCTTTTGCGTTTTTGTGGGGAGAAAACGCTCCGTGCGGTTCACGCTGATGCCGATTAAGCCGTAGACGATTAAGCTCCGACAGAAACAGAAACAGTGCGCCAGCCGTGTATGCACGCCACGCAGTTTGTAGGCAAGGGGCTTACTCAGACTCCGTGGCTGGCTGCATCTGCGGCATTGGGCGACCCGTGTCGCCGTTCGCGTTTTATTGGGACCCCATTTCGGCGCTTGCATCTCCCAAAATCTACTTCTACTTCTCCCAAAATCTACTTCTTAAATTTCATGCCTAGTTCTCCATGAAACTTCGTTACATTGAAATTCCGGCAAACGGGGCTTCGTTACACAGAGGGTGAAAATACATGGTGTGCATACACTTGAAGTTACGAAAAATTTCGTGGTTTGTTACATCGAGGGTTTCGTTACATTGAAGTTTGTTACATCGAAGTTCGTTACATCGAGGTTTAACTGTACTTGGGATACTATTACCTTTATAAGATTAACACAATCTGTCTCATTGGACATTCTAAAATGCCGGCGCACCTTTTCTATGTGTTTAAGCTTAAAACAGATTGTATGAGAATAGGTAGCAATGAACCATGTCAGTACCTTCAGCCCCCACGTATACATCCAGACAATGTGATAACAGCAAGAAAATCAGTGAATATTCATGGCGCACATCTGAATTTAAAGCATGTTTGTCTAGAAACCATTAAAGATAAGATTGTTCTGCCCAACACTGCAATTTCCGCCCCTTATGAAATGTTTTTTGCTGCGCTCTCGCAGCTACTGCGTACAAGCACAACATGAGCTGTAGCTGTTTCCATTTTTTGCTGCAGATTGTGTATGGTGCAGTCCACACCGAACATTTTATTTTTTCTTCTTTATAGTTACGTTGTATTTTACAATATATGTGCTTATTCATGTATAATACACCCGTACAACAATGCCCTGGGGCTAATGTAGGTATTTTTGTGAGTAAGTAAATAGGGCAGCGACGTCAGCATCGCAGCAGATGCGTGCAGTGATCATGTGTCTTGACCATGCAATGATAACGCATCTGCCTTGATGGTCACCACTGACCATCAAGACAGATGGAGAAAGCCCAGAAGCAGGCAGCAAGTGAGATGAAAGAAGATCTTGTACCAGCAAATCGATGGCATTCTCCCACCTCACTGCATAGAAATTGAAACTAATCCTGAAATGCCCTTAACTTCTCCCTCAAACTGAAAACTGAAATGAATTTTTTTCGGTTTCACTCCTGAACGAAATAACTTAAACAAGTTTCCATTTTCGTTTTGGTCAAAAATAGTGTTTTTCTGTTTTTCGGTTTCGGTTTTCATTCTGTAGCGACATTATGGAGGAAGCACTTCTCAAATAGTTTGTGTGCTGTGCTTTGTGATCTTATTGCCATTCTTGTCTTTTTGCCGAGCCAAGCTTAGTGTTAACTGACCATTCTGGCTGCTATGATACAGCCTGATAGAGCAAAAAAGAAATATTGAAGCAAGAAAAAACAACCAAGCTTGCCCTAACACTCTAGCAATGTTGAATTAACCCTACCACAGAGAGCACATCCAGTACCTCACTTTGCTGATGTACCACTACATAAAAGCCTGGCAGCATCATCTCGAACAATTCATCAAGTGGCTCAGAGCGCACCTCCTCACCAGCTCTCAAAGACACTGATGCCAGACCTGCGCTCAAGGTGGCCACAATCCTTTCTTAACTATGAGAAGAAATAAAGCGCCAGTGCTGTTCGACCTTTTGTCCATACCCTAGTGCTGTGCATCCTGCCACACAGTCTACTAGTTGTCGTCCCTTCTCACGATAACTTGCTTAACCCCCCTTCTCTCCGAGCCATACAAATGACACCACAACAAAGATTGGCCAGCAAGCAGGGAAGGCAGGCCAGAACTCATTTCTGGAGACCACCGTTCATCTTATCTGAACAGGGAAACATTCAAGCAAAGTTGGAGCCTATCTCACCTTCCTACACTGTGTACTTACGGTCCTTGTACATTACACTGGTCGTACTTGAAACATCAACCAATTCACTTTCGACTGCCCTTCCCTCCCTCTCTCTTCTTGATTTCAGCGAGAATGCACCCCTTCTTTGCACTGCCTCCTCCGTGTCCCTCAGTCACTCTTTTTCTCTCCACAAATTTTGTACGTTAACAAGAAAGGACAAAATGAGCAGGTGGACGGAGAAATGCCGCCTGGGGTCTGCACTAGACACTCCCTGACCCTAACAGATTTCTGTTTTGATGAGGCCAAACCAGAAATTCCTGCGGGGAGTTTGTGCTGAAGCCTAGTACAGAGACTGACAACACAAAAAATGTACATTTTGATGTGAAGACATCGCAAAGTGTACTTTCTTTTTTGCAATGCCTGTGTCCATACTATGTGCTAGCACAAGGCCTCGACGATGCTATGTCAACGTTCCCTATACCCAGCTTTACTCAAGCTAAGAAATTCTCAGGGCAACTAAGAAGACAAGGTACAGCCTTCCTTCGTCTGAGAGGCCAACTCCTCCACACCTCAACCAGAAACAATGCTGCCACCTCTGCAAAATTTGTGGTCAAAGGGTCATGTGTTTCAAGCTTGCTTGCCTCCCATGTAATCCTTGTTTGGTAACTGCGTTTTTTTTTTTTTTTTCCTCCTGTGGTCTCAAGACCTTCACCACATTGCCTCCCTCCTCCAAAAGCTTACAGAGAAAAAAAGGAAAAAAAAAAGAACAGGACCTGAAAAATAAAAAAAAGAAGCGCAGAAGCTCACACTTCAAAAGTACACTCGGGGGAAGCCGACACGAACGAAATGAAGACAGCGTGAAGGAACGTAAGGACGATTGCCGTGTTCCGTCTCTCTGCCTTCGATTCATGCCGAGAATGCCACTCCGACTTGCTCAGGTTGCAACACTCTTTTTTCAAAGACAGAGCCCAGTTCACCATTTAGTTCATACCATTTGCACATGTACATGCACATCGCAGCACCAAGTCCAGTCCATTCCTTTGGGACACTCATTCATCAGTGACAAAATATTTGCTAATAAGAACAAAGTGGCTGAATAAAAAAGAACAAAAACGAAACAGAAGAAGCAAAGGAAGGAAGCAAGTGGGGAGGAGCATCGCTTGCCTGTGTTTCAGGACCATTTGCTTCAGGGTGTGCGCAGCCTGTGACCGCAGGCCGGTGTGGGGGAACATGACAGCGTGCTCCAGCAGCTTCCCTGAAAAGGGAGAGAGAGGGAAGAGAAAAAATTGCGCCCACCTCCCCGCGAGGGGAACCCTGTGTAGATGCGACGCATCGTGGGGTTCACTGGGTGTTTCCGTTGGATTGATTCTGAAATTGCGTGAAACGTGTCGGGAACGCGTATGGTTATTATGTCTTATGATTATTATTATGTTTTATTGGCCAATCTTGGTCAGTCTCTCTAAGCGGTATGCTTGGGGCTTCGCTGTCGCAACGACCTTTACTCCATCATTGTCGCTGTAAGTGGGAGCTTCTTTTCTTTTATTGCAAGTGTTAATCATTGCCCCATCATGTGTGGTATCAGTAGCTTCTTGATGCAGTTTGAATGAGTCAAGGATATAAGGCGCGTTCGTAGCATTTGAGTCTGTCTCAGTTTTGTGGCGCAGTGGGAAGAGCACCATGTACCTCGCGTTCCGCCCACAGGGTCGTGGGATCGAAACCGGGCGCCGCTAACTATTATTTTTTTTTATAGTGTAGGGGGAGGGGTGTGGACGAGAGAGGGGCATCGGAGAGGAAAGTGGTGAGCAGTGGAGAGCGCAGCTCGCGCGGCGAGGAGAATTGGGGAGGGGCGGACGACAACAACGCCGACGCTGCGTGGACAAGGCGAGTGAATGAGATGCAGTCGCATCTAAAAAGTTGAATGGCATGGTGAGGGCATATTGTCCACATTGGGCTGCCACAGTGGCTAGACGGCAACAATGTTCAGGTCCACCCAACAGCTTTAAAGGGGGCCATGCAGACAAAACACAAGTTTGGTTCATTCGAAAGATTGCCTCATTAGAATCATACTGGCACCACTTTTCACGCACACTTCGCTCAAATAAGCGATATAATTAGGAGAAAAGGGAACGGCCATGCGACCCACTAGCCCACTTCCCGCAACGGAACCTATGACGTCATATGTGCCAGCTCTGCGATTCGCTGGGGCTGGCAAAAGCAAACGCAAATTACGCAGGCCTTACAAGCTTTCCAAACAAGGTATTTGCGCTTGCATTTAGGGCACGTTATTTTTATCACAGTAAGAATGGTGGGGTAAACAGTGGAAGTTACAAATGATCCCGTAAACATACAAGCGGTTAGTGCGGCTCATTGCTGGCTGACACTGCTAACACAGCCGTCAGAAGTGCTGGACTTGTCTGAAACAACACTGACCAACTGACACAAGCGGCACGCTCGCTTACGTGACCATGTTTGTCGAGTCATGGGTTGATTAGGAAACGATTAGTACGAATAGTAATAAAGATACAGCAGGTGTAGAAGGCCGCCCAGAAGCAAAGTGCGAACACTGGCACTTCAGCAGTATAGCAGCGCCATCTATGAAAGTGGGCGACAGACAAGATAACTAAATGGGGGCCTGCGATGTGGTAGTGACCCTGGGCAATAAGTTTTAAGGCCCTGCTCTTACTACGTCATTGTTGACGTCACGAAAACACACAATTTAATGGGAGAATTGAAAATTTTGATTCAAAATATTTAATTTCTCAGTGAATAAAGCATCGTTTGCTGCCGAACAAGCGCTTAGGGCCCCATAAAACACTAAATGTTTCGAATAAAATAAGCTTGTATTTGGGCTGCATGGCCCCTTTAATAATGCTACACAAATTGGCTTCCAATCAGATGCTTCCACTGACCCTGTACAGGCTGCGTGTAATTTCTGCAAACACACGAGTGAGTGAACAGCTAACGAGGGCTTGTCCAAAGTAACACTACCCGCCGCGGTGGCTCAGTGGCTAAGGCGTTGCGCTGCTGAGCACAAGGTCGCAGGTTCGATTCCCGACCGCGGCGGCCGCTTTTCTGATGGAGGCGAAAAGCAAAAACACCCATGTGCACGAGATTTCGGCGCACGTTAAAGATCCCCAGGTGGTCAAAATTATTCCGGAGCCCTCCACTACGGCGCGCCTCATCGCCTGCGTTGCGTCGGCGCGTTAAACCCTACAATCAATCAATCAATCAATGTGTCCTGTCTAGGTGTTTTCTGCCGGTTCCTCAACCCCTCCCCCAGCCCATGAGCCCCTTCACAGTCCCAGTCTTTTTTGCTCTGTCAATTTGCCTACGCGTCACACAAAAATTATATTCAACTTGGCTGTGACCTGCTGGATTGCCGCTGTCTGAAAACTTTGAGGATTCTTAAAGTGCTCCGAAGTTCCAAACCTCAAACAGACAGCAGTACCACCAATGAACTCACATACATGAAATTATGCATTGCTGAAAACAACACATTCACCGCTAAAAACACATGCACAATACAAACTCTGCAATGCATTAAAATGGGTAAGGCACCCAATACGTCCCGCTTTAAAGGGGTACTGACACCAATTTTTGGAGTCAATATTATTACAGAGTTTGCTTCCTTTACTCAACAGAATACCCTGGCTGAAATATGAGCGGCCTGCGACGCGTGGAACAGTTGGCGGAGCGGTGCGCAGCAAATGGACATCAGCGTGACATCACTCCGTGTGAAGAAAAAGAAGTGACGTAGCCGTCTGCCCCCAACGCTCGTCAGAAACTCCTGACTTCACTTCACGCGTGTGGCCCGGCGAGCGGCGATTGGGCACTGGCGCGTTCATACACGTACCCAAAGCTACTGGCATAACCGCTGCTTAGAAAGGCACTCTTGTGAAAAATGAAGTTCCACACGCGGGAAACGCGGAAAACGCCAGGCCATTAAAGCCCAGAATCACAGCAAAAGCCGCCATCAGGTCTTTTATTAAAGGCGGTCATCAAAGTTCTGCCGCGATGCTAGGCCTAACACCTTCAGGCAGCGCATCCGCTCAGCTCCGGGTGGCGAGGCGGTCGAAACAACGCCTCCTCAGGGCTTTGCAGTGTTTTGACATCCGCACAAAATGGTGAGGCCATTCCGTGATTCTGTCCCGCACGCCCTCCGGGCTGGAAGTGCGGGAAACCAAAACGGACGATTTTCAGGCGGTTCAGTGTAGTTAATTATCGCGCACTCAAGTATTTAAAGTGCTGTTTCGGGTTCGCCAGGCCACTAAGCATTGATGAAATCAATAAAAAAGGAACATAAAATTTTGGTGTCAGTAGACAAAGTTTGGTTCATTCAAAATTCAAAAGATTGGCTTGTTAGAATCATACTGATACCACTTTTAACGTAGACGTCGCTCAAATAAGCTACATAATTAGGAAAAAAGGGAAAGGCCATGTGACCCACCAGCTCATTTCCCGCAACATAATCTATGATGTCATGCCAGCCAGCTCTGCGATTGGCGGAGCCGGCAAAAGCAAACGCAAACTAGGCAGAGCTTATAAGTTTGCCGAATGGGCTATTTGCGCTTAAATTTAGGCCACATTCTTTTTAAAGCAGTAAGAATGGTGGGACCTACAGTGGAAGCTACGAAAGCACACATAAACGTAGAAGTACATATGCGTACTGCTGTTGGTACTGTGCGAATTATGCATGGTTTAGCTGCACAGGACTGCGGGGCTTTGAGGTAGTTTTAGACGACACTGGCCGATTGATGCAAGCAACGGTGTATTACGTGACCATATTTGTCGAGCGAGCACTCTGTCTTACGAAACAACTGCTCTCTCCTTGAACAAAAACAAGCGAGGTTGAAACATGGTCAAAAACAAACCAGAGGCAGAAAACGGCTTGCCACGGTATGGTGGCGGCATCTAGGTTCACTAATGGTAAGCAAGGCCTTCCAATCGGCTGGAGAGCAATCGGCTCCTGTGATGTCATTGCAGACCACGATAAACACACGATTTAGTTAGAAAATCAAAATTTTAACGTAAATTGATTAATTCCTCAGTGAATAAAACATCATTTGCATCCGGACAAGCGCAGGGGACACTATAAAACACTAAATCTTTCGAATAAAACAAACTTGTATTTTGTCTTCATGGCTCCTTTAAGCCCTTACGAATGCTACCAAAATGTACCGGCTTCCTCTGGTACAACGGTGACACGATCACCAAAAATACACTACTAGTTGCAAGCAAACTGCAGGACAAGAGGCAGGTGCTTTTCAAGCACCCAAAACCTTCCGAGTTTCAACTTCATGCTTCTCTTTCCCCTACATGCAACGTGGTTATGCTCAACTGGTTCCCCCTCAGCCCTCTCTAGATAAGAAAGCCTCGCTGCACACTGACATAGTACTTGGTTGCCTCACCAAATGATGCACACCATTCATCGAGTCCTTGGTGGGGGGAGCTGATTTTAAACAAAAAGATTAGTTTATAACAGCTACAGTGATAGAAACTAGGGGATATACTATGTAGTAGTTTCTCATTGTCATTGCACATAAATTTTGTTTTTGTGCAAAACAACTGTACCCAGATTCGTTCAGTTTTTGTAGGTTTAATTTTTGTGAAAAATTTATTGTAGAAAAGCTGCTAGAGAGATGCAGCTCAATGTGGTGCCAGAGAATAGTGCCCTAATCGAGGATTGCAGTAAGACTAACATAATCATTCTGGTATTTCTATTGGAGCACAAGTTATGACCACTTGAAGTGAAGCCCTGAAGGAGAAAAGCGGTTTTCTTCGTTGCCACTTTTCAGTCGTCAGTAGTACCAGAAGTGCAAGAGAAAAAAATTTCTTTCGCATTAGCTACATTTTTGTTGCAAATTAGTTTTACTGGTGAGAACCAGGTCAATACATAACATTATTTTAGTCCTGACTGTGATTGATTGCGGGGTTTAACGCATTGATGCACTGCAGGAAATGAGGCGCGCCGTAGTGGAGGGCTCTGGATTAATTTCTCTCTCGCCAAAATCTCAAACACACGGGGGGAATTTTCGCTTTTCGCCTCCATTAGAAAAGTGACCCGGGCGGCCAGGAACCAAACCCGCAATGTCCTTGAACTCAAGGACATTGTCCTTGAGCAGCACAGCGCCTCGGCCACTGAGTCACCAAGACGAGTACGAGACTGAGAGCAGCTCAGCTGAATAACAGTTCAAAGGCCGCTGGCAATAGCCAATGCATGCCCTTTCCATTACGGTACGACAGACAGCTGAAGTAGTACAGTGTAGACCGCTTGTAATGTATCTTGTGGGAGTGACGAAAATCTGCGCTATAAGCGGTACTGCGCTATAAGCAAAACATGTGGAAATGCAACTACATCGCAGCCTACCCTACAGTCATTCCCTGTTTATCATCGCTCAAACGAACACCACTTAAAAACAGAGGTACTACCTTTATTTCGTCTTTTATTCCCACATCAGACCCCTGCAGCATGGTCTTACAAAGCGCGAGCGCGGCTTTAGCTTATACTTTGTGTTTATGTTTTCAGATACCTGCGTTTCCTAGCGCAGATACCTCAGTCGTCAGTAGACACAGATAGAGGAGAAACCGGGCTTATGCTGGCGAGACGATGTGATAAGCATGAAGCCAGATTTTTTTTCATCCCCGCCTTGCGTTTGCGATGCCGAAGGCGGTTGCTTATCAGCACATCGTACAGGTAGTGAAAACCCCCGGCGTCGCAGCTCAGCCCACTATCTCCAGATATTCGAAAAGAAAACGGATTGTTTATCTGCACAAGGTTCTAATCGCAACAACCTACCGCGCCCTGTTAAGGGGGGGGGGGAGCTCGCTATCTTCAGACGTGTACTGAGAGCAAGGGCAGTTGTGGTTATCACGTGAGTACAAGCAGAACACTCGAACTAAAGGGTGCCTATTTTTTTATTTCCTGTGTCTAAGTTAGAGGAGAGCAGGGAGTGTGTGCTGCATTGGATGGCTGACTATCCTTTTTTTCTTTCTTGCGGCCCTAAGACGATGCCCAAGCTGCACCGGTCAATCAGCAGACCCACCAATAAAGCCGCACTATAAACGGTACGCTTATGCATTGAGTTCTACGGGAGGGCCACCGGCGGCCACGAAAAGCTGTGTTATAAGCGGTTGATTACGTCTTAAATGGTTTACACTGTAGCCTTGCGTTTAAAGTAGCGGGAAGCAATCGGGCAGCGGGGGTCCGGCATGCCCTCAGGGAGAGACTGGGGAAGCAAGTAGGGGTTGGGGGAACAGACCGTTGGCCGAGACGGCGGCCAGCTTGCACCCGTGCTTGAATCCGGGATCGATGCCCAGCACGGCGTGTCCCCTGACCGGAGGGGTGAGGAGCAGCTGGCGCAGGTTGCACCGGAACACCCGCACCGACTCTTTCTCCGCCTCCTTGGTCAGACGAGACCTGCACACGGGCAGGGTCACCAGTACTCAGCACACACACTAGTTGCGAAACTCCCCACAGTTCCCTCGCATCAAAAGGCAGTCTGCAGTTGGTGCCCCCCCTCTCCCTACACAGGGGACAAATAGGAGAAAGCTCGGGGAAGGTTGACCGGCCTGCCACCTTCAAGTCATAAAACAAAACTTGCAGCTGCTGCTGCAAATTGTTCAAGAAAAACCACAGAAACACAAGCAGACATTACCTAATTTAACGCTTGTGAGTTTGAAAAGCAAATTTTATTTTAATAGGCTGTGTAATTAGGTAAGCGCATGGCAAAGTCCAGCTTTTGTCTCCTATGTGGCACGCAAACACACTTTCCCCTCTGCCTCAACGAGCAAGTGGAGTTTTGCAAATGGTGTACATTGAAGAACTCTGACTGCAACCTCAGTACTCCTAAAGCACTGCGCTAGCTTAAGACAGTGATTTGGGCTGGTTGGTTCAAAGACAACAGCATTCAAAACAGTGCCGACAGAGGGGACACGAAAAGCACCGTGTGTTGTCTTTTACTGTACCATTAGTGCTTCTTCAAGTACCATTGAAACTGCACTGGGCCCAGAGGAGACAAATGTGCCTCATAAGCGTGTCCATTACTGAAGTTGGCTGCTTTGTAGCCATGTATTTCGAAACATGAAGTGAATGGTTGTTGAACTGAAGGAGCCTGTGGCAAGTTTCTCCTGTTAGATTATACTGGCAGTATTGCCACACATTGCCTAAGAGACAGCACAAGAGCAGTGTTACATGGAGAGTCTTTTTGCCCGTCGTTCCACAGCATCCCACCGTTTTGAGTGAAATGATACTGAAATAGAAAACACTCGGCTTAAATTATGTCAGAGCAGGTTAGGATTAATTAGCCTTAGATTGGGTTTAGGTTTGGTTAGCCAGGGTTAAGTTACATTAAATACATTGAAACAGCTTTTTTACATAGATAACGTAGATACTATAATGCTGTGGACCAACCTGCAAACAGAGTCTCTTACACACTGAGTTACAAAGCGTGCAGAACGAAAACCTGCAAACAGAGTCTCTTACACACCGAGTTACAAAGCGTGCAGAACGAAAGCCACTGACGGAATACCAGTACTAGGAAAGTGCACTTGGCCACACCTTCTGTAGCTTTGCTAACAAGATTGGAGTGGCATTTCTCGTGGGGAGGTCACCTTTAATGAAGACAGCTCAGCACTGCTACAACTGGCCCATTACCACAGTTCCCCTTCCTAACCGGCAAAAGAAAACGACACACTCCAACCACCGTGTGGAAGGAACTCAACCGGCCACAGCTGCATCGTTCTCGCAAAGCTGTGCTTGCAATTTTGTAATAAGATCTCCAATTTGTTTTAATTTCCACAAGGTGTGTCATTATTAGCAGTAGCAGAGCACCAGAGGCAGTTCCTACACAACTTGCCGGCAGATGTGCACCTAAGCTCTTCCACCCTCTGCTTCTTTTGTGCTCAATTTTTTAACTGGCCACAAACGCAGTAAAAGCTCGTTAATACAAACTCAATGGGGACCGTAAAGTTGTTCGAATTAGGCAGAGTTGGAATTAGCAGGCGGGCGCTAGAATGAATGAACATTGCACCACAAAGTGCGGGCAGAACACAACAAAGCCACCTCTGAACTCGTTATTGCGAATTAGGCACTAGTACACGTTTGTGGGAGGTTATTCGTAAATAATAGTAATGGCATGCGCCGTAGCACTGTCTGTAAACACGAAATACACTCGAATCCCGCCACAACGAAATTGACGGACGTGCGAAAAATTTCGTTGAAGCGAAAATTCGTTGAGGCGAAATCTGCCCCAACACAGCACGGAAGGGCAAGAAAAATAGCACGGTATATTTCCGCATCATTGGCAGCATAATACAATGTTTAGAAAAAGGAGTGACGCGCAGTAACGTCATGTTTATTCGGATAACAAACATACCAATGGCTGTCTGTTTTTTCACTGCACGCAAAGAGCGCGTTACAGAGGTGAAGAAATGCAGGCGCAAAATGTATTACTGTACAAGAACGCGTGTCCACCGAGCTGATTACTTGCAGGCCGTCGGAAGCCCCCCTCTCGCTTGTGGCAGAAGCAGTGCCGTTATCATATCCTCTGACAGGGCACGGCAGCTAGTCACCTTGCCAGCCAATTCGCGCGCGCTTGCATTTAACAAGACCGCACGCTCGCAACTAAGATAGGATGACTTGGCTTCGAGACCAAACACGCAAACATGATTTTTGCTCTTGGCTATGAAGAATGGCAGAAGGAAAACGGCAAGGACAGCTGCTCACAACGCATACATGACGGCGCCGCGCCAGCAGCGGAGCACATTCGCGCGATTTCAAATGGATACAGATTGGCTGTAGCTCCGGCTTGGCGAACCGGGCCTGCGCCTCATGTAAAGACGGCCAGCCACATCGTTATCACCAGCAAACAATGGCGTCCGCCTATGAGTTTGTTTTGGGTGGTGGTGTACACGTGCGGCGCACGTTTTAAGCGTCCTGAACGTATAGAAAGTTACAGATAGCTGGCGTTACGCTTATTTTATTGTAAAACAAATGCTCAAACCTAGCCGCAATGAGCGTAAATTTCGTTGAAGCAAAAGCAAGCCAGACAAATGGTTCGTTGTGGCGAGGACTTAGTTGCATTGACTTCTATGGTTAACTGATGGGAAAATTGAAAATATTGCGTTGAAGTGGAAATTTCGTTGAAGCGGAGTTCATTGTAGCGGGGTTCGACTGTAAGCTATTGCAGGGCATGCACCGCGCTGTTGTTTTTCTGTTTCGTTGTTTTGCATCTCTAGTAAATTTGGCCTGGTTCAGATTTGCAACACATTGTGAATTAATCACTCTGGGCCGATGTCTTCGGCCAGGAGCAATGGGAACCAGGGGATCATGTTCGAATTAACCGTTCTGGATACCGACGCGTTCGGGTTATCGGGGGTTCTTCCCCTTTGAAATATACAGGACTGTGCCGGGACCAGTACGTGAGTTCGAAGTAACCGGAAGTTCGAATTAACCGAGTTCGAATTAGCGAGCTTTCACTGTATAACTGTACTTGACTAACGTAATGTTACACAAACCAAACGCAACCTCGCAGTACACGTCTATGTGCGCTATTCCGCACAAAAAAGGGCAGCCACCCCGCGGTATCACTTCCGTACCCTCCACGAGTTTTCGTCACCACGCCATCGTTTGCTATCCTCCACGAGTCCTGCGACTCCTGATAAGAGCCAAGACTGTACACACGTAACGTGGCACACCACCTCTGCACCAACATGTGCCAACAGACTGGCCGCTCAGGGACCACATAAAAACAGCGGCACAGCTGCTTTTACCGCACGAGAAAAAAATAGTTCTCCCTGACACGTCTTTTCCTTTTTTCTTTTTGCAAGTTCCTGGTGCAAGCTGAGAAGCACGGGCGATCTTTGAAAAGATGAAAAGTGCAGCAACAAGGGCATAAACAAGTACACCTTTTGCTTTGGCCGCAGCGCCAGGTATCAGCTACAACAAAATGACGTTTTCTCGGTGTTTGTTCATGCATGGGTTGCAGCCTACCCGAACATATACAATTTGTGGTCTTTTCTTTTCTCTCGTCCTTCTAGAGGGCAACAGTGTGAGTCTTCCCACAACACTTCACATAGTGCTTGGCACGCAGAAGGAGAAGCCCTCTAAAGCAGACAGAGATGTCACTGCCGTAAGATATCTTCCACAGATCTCCTTGACCCTACTTTATGGTTTGGGCAGGGTTACTGTCATTTCAATGCTGGGTATGCCGAGCGCAACGAAAGAAGGATCGTTCCCCCAGAGTGCTCTTCAAAACTGTACAAAGTGCCATCTCATTCAAACATTAATCCTTCCAAAGGAAGGATTAAGAAACAAACGCCATCCGCAATTCACCAGTCTCTTCGTGGACAGTGCAGAACTGCTCTCGCTATGTGGGGGTCACGCATCCTATAGACGTCTACGTGGTGGAAAAGCTGGAAATGACAATTATGAGCTTGGCATTGCAGTGATTCCGTGAATGGGACTGGCCAAGGTGCGTTCTTTTTGCCTTCTGTAGGTCGCGTGTGCGTTACACTGGACTCAGACAGCAAGTGACTCTTTTTATTTACTTCTAAACTCCCCATTAGAAACTCGTCCCTCCCTCCCTCCCTCCCTCCTCCCTCCTCCCTCCCTCCCTCCCTCCCTCCCTCTCTCTCTCCTTTCCTTTCTTTCCACTCAGTCCTGTATTTTGAGCGCTGTCTTTGAGACTAAAACCTCGACGATTTGTTGGGAGAGAATGTTTTGGGTTCAGGTTTCTTTGCCTATGGTGCTGTGATTGGTAACTCTTTATGGCCAATGAGCGGGGCTGATGAGTAGAAACTGGATTCCATTGCATCCAGCTTTCTCACTCTTTGCTGCCTACAGCTGTGCAGATGCAGGGTTATAAGATTAACACCTACGGGAATAACACCAGAGTTTTCAATGTGTCAAGGAAGACAGAAATCTCTCGCTTGGTGCGTGCTTTGTTCAGAGTCTGGTTCCCTTGCTGTTATCACTTGATGCTAGGTTGCAAACGACTAGAAAGCAAAGCGTAATCTCGTGTTGGCATGCATCGTCTTCTTGACAGGTGCCTTTGAGTAGGCGCAATCAGCTCAGCATCTATGCACTACGGTCATCGCGTCTACGACTCAAGTGGTCGCGCTTCATCTGCAGCCTAAAAGCTGCTTGCCTTTAGGCTGCAGATGAAGCCTCGAAGGCTTTAAGCTATGCATGCCTAAAGGCTGCATAGTTGCATGGCTGTGTAAACACAGGCATGCAACTATGATCTCAGTGGGGCTCAACCATTCAAAGGCGACAGTGCGTGCTCACAAGAACCCAATACAGATAACTCCAGATATGGAAAACCTCCAGATATTCTGCAAACACTCCATCCCCAATTCTCGGTAGGTTTAAGGGGTGACACTTCTGTTAAAACAATTTCTGCTAAGTTTTAAGTAAACTCTGTGAAACTTGTCAGTCTTGCTGCTCTTTTTTCACTGATTTCAAGTATGCCATTATTTTTTGAGTTGGTCAATTAATTCGCATGATTATTGGAGATAACTAGCCATTTTTGGAAGAACAATAGAGAAAACAGTGTTATACCCGTGCTACACGACCTTTTCAAAGGCCTTCTGAAGGCCATTGAGCCAATTGTCTATCGAGTGTCCCATTGTAAATATATTAGGTGCACTTGTAAGCGAGCGTACAATTGTCAATTAAAAGTTGCCGTGTAGCACAGGCATTAGTCATACAACTGTAATGTTTATATTTTCTAATATACTATGAACCCCAGTGAACGGCGCAATAAGAAAGTGGTTTTTTGATGCAACGCCTGGAGCTAATTTTACAGCTCTATAAACTTTGGTGTTTGAAATAGGTGTTCGAAACTGGTCCTGGCCACTGGTGCCACCAAAGTTTATTGAGCTGTAAAATTAGTTCCAAGCCTTGCATCAAAAAAACACTTTGTTGCTGTGTCGTTCACTGGGGTTCATAGTATTATAAAATATAAAGATTACAGTTTTCTGACCAACTTTGTTTTCTCTGTTGTTCCTCCAAAAATGGCTAGTTATCTCTAATAATCATGGGAATTAATTGACTAACTCAAAAAATAATGGCATACTTGAAATCAGTTAAAAAAAAAGCAGCAAGGAGACTGACAAGTTTCACAGAGTTTACCTAAATATTAAAAAAAATTTAAGAGCAGTGAGTGCACAGTAGAAATTATGATAAATAGGAAGGTACTATAGTATTTACTCAAATTTTATGCACCTTTGATTTCAAAGTGCACCTATTTCTGTTACTGGGAAAAAGGAAAGTGCAGAAACCTTTCCTACAAGACGTCCTTTACGGATGTCGCTATAATCCTAGGACAGCTCTCTGTCATTATTGAATCACAACAAAACCGTATGCACTTGCACGGAGACCACACCTCCAAACTCAGAATCCCTAAAATTCAGAATACAACATGTTTTCCCAGCAAGGGGTTGTCATGGAGCGACAATGTTTTCACTTTCAGAGAGAAATCACTGCACCACACTGACTGCTTTTTCCTTTTCGTTGGGGCAAAGTACATTGCCTCTAAAAAAAGGCTTAAGTAAAACCATAGCTGCTTGTCCATCTATCGTCTTAAAAAAGAGGCGACAGACACCATTCTTTTTTAGGTTTCTGCCACACACCTTACAGCTTCTTGCCCCGGCAGGTCACAGCTAAAGCATAGAGGCCCCAGACTGTCACCAAGATAGCTCGGGGTGCCCTGTGCGGGGTGGTGTTGGCCCCATAGCGTGTTTCCAAACACTCCACTGCACAGCGCCTTCCAAGTGGCACGAGTGATGTCACTTCGCGCGATGCGAAACGCTATTAAAACATGGTCACAGGCTTTGCCCCAAACCTAAGCCGACCTAAAGTATGCCAAATCACCAGTAAAGAAAACACTGTGTAGACTTGATCTTAGAGAACATTTTTTTTCCGTAATGAAAATGACAACAAAGGTTAAACCACTGCAGTTCGAACCCAGTCCGTTAGCAACAGAACCCAGAAGTGTACCTCACCGCCACAAAGGCTGTTTCGAGCAGTTGCAGAATAGACTAGCGCGTGACACAAGTCCTGTAAAGGCCCACTCCATTCCGTACCTGATGGTGCGGAAGAGATGTGGCTCAAGCAGGCGCGTGTAGGCGTCCTCAACGGCCGCCCGCACCAGTGCCGCCGTCTCCGTTCCTTGCATGCGCAGCCCCATGCTGCGAAGCCGCGACTCGCAGAACTGCTTCACCCCCGGAGTTAGGTTGGGGGGCAGCTGCAGCTTCACCGACAGCACCTTCTGCGACTCCCCTCGGTTGATCGCCAGCACCTGAGGGGAGGCAAAGGCAGGGACCGTCCACTCGCAGATGACACTCGAACAGTCTGGATAGTCCTTTGCTAGCTCAAAAGCAAAGGTCGCATCAAATCGGAAAGTTTCATCACATGCGGGAGTCATCTTGGTTATCCTGCCAACTCTTGAAAGATTATTGGGAGTTGGGAATAGCCCGCAAGGTTGGACGTCTGTAGTCTTTGCGCCAATTAGAGGCCTTAGCATAACTCGTTGGAGATTACAAACGGCAGCTCTTGAGGCTGCAGAGATTCAAGACGAGCAGCTGCCATCTTTCTGTACAGTGGTGCGGTCTCAAATAAGGGTGCGCAAATAGTCTGTACATCTCTGCGAATAACAATATTTCATTAGGCGTCTAATTCTAACTCAAAAACCTGAAATGTTTGGAAGGGTCGGTGAGTTGGTATGCCATAACTGAAAAAAAAAAAAAAAAAAAGCACAAATGGATGAATAAACGAGAGGAAAAAAGCCCCATGTCTTCTCCCTTTCTCAAGTACTATATACATTCATTAGCAATATTTAAAGTTACTTCCATTTGCAATATTTCCAGTTACTTAAAAAGTACGTATTCAAAATATTTTAAAATTCAAAAACGCAAAGGGACAGTTGTTTCAATGAATTCGGATACTTGAAACCGCGGCTCGTTGAAAACTGAAAATGGCCTGCAAAAAACACAAGAAAAGCATATTTGCTAGGAGTGAGAACCAGTTTATCACCAGGACAGTTACTGAAGCATGCTTGATAAATTATAAATTTAAGTCTTCTCGTTAGAAAGTGCTAAACATTTGCTCTGGTTCGAAACTAAAAAAACTTATTATTGGCTTAGTTTTCGCTTTGAAAAAAAAAATTGGCCGTGTATCTGCTCCTTTCGTTGCAAATGTCGTCAAAAGACGATAGTCTTTATTGACTTTTGCCAAGTAAATGCCTCTCTTCGCTATCCCGCTCACCTCTCATGTTGTTCCTCTTGCATCGCGCTAGTCCCAAGGTAAAGACGCCAAAGGTTTGCTTAAATCATTTTAAATTTCCCGCGTTCCACTGCTCCAAACCGGGTGTCTCGATGCGAACGCTGCCGTACAGCGAAGACGCGCGTAAATCGAGGCGTCCTACTTCAATGTTTAAGAACCGTGTTTCCCTACTCCACGTGCGTTGCAAGCAGAACGTGAAACCTATCTAGTGGAACCTTTCGTAACTGTTGCCTGTTGATTCCTTAAAATGGCGCCAGAAGCTATAGTGGCGCGGGCGACAGCAGGCGACGGCGGAGGGATTTTTTGTTCTGCAGTTGATGAAGTATTTAATCTCGCACAAATCGAACATGTACGATTTTTTATAGAGGAACGCTACAAATATCACTCCTGTATTACCTTGTTGTCTCATATTTGCGTAATGTCTTGTTCTTCTTCAACAATGTTGACAAGTATGAACATTACACCGGACTTAGACGGGCACATTTAGCTGTGACTATATAAGACTATTGCGCAGGCATTGTTTTGCTTTGGCCGGGTGGCTGAATCGAGTCACAGACAGACAGACATACAGACAGACCAAAATTTCTGGGTTTAAGTAGCCCAAGAAAGACTATCATCTTTAAAAAAAAAAAATCACTATCCACACACTCGAACCATGGCAGCACCTCTGTGGATAAGTGCTTATTGCGAGGCCCCACTGGCCGCCACGCAAACACAATGTGGGCCTAACAGATTAAAAGCTCATTGGCTCATAACAAGGGTAGAGAGAAATGCTGAACTGGTTTCAATGATTAAAAAAAAATAACATTTCAATGTTTGTTTGAATGACGCTAGTACACTGGGAAAGCAGGAATTCTATTATGAAGTAGAATTGTTTGCTCAAATGCTATTTGAGTCCAATTTAAAATTTCACCGTTCGCACATCAATATTTTTTCCACAGCCAGCGGAAAGTTGTTTTTGGGTTTGTGACTAGGAATGGATAAGTTTTTCACTGGAGCAATTTTTCCTAAAGCAATTTCCTAAAGCAAAAGAAAACCAAATAGATATTGGCCGTCTTCTGCGCTGTATGTCAAGAGGAGCCAGTGGCGCCCCAACAACCCCTGCACTGCTTGGCGGAACATGGTGCAATGCACAACCATCCTCACGAACCACGCATTCTTGTGCTATGCCCTTCACCGGTGCTGCACGCCAATGTTGCCACAGAGAATCACTGATTGATTTGATTGATGGTGGGGTTTAACGCGCCAAAGTGGCGCCTGAGTGGAAGACTCCGGGTTAATTTCCACCACCTGCCTGAGATCTTTAAGGGGGCACATGGGTCACCACAAAAATTGCCCAGAAAAGCATTTTTTTAGGTATCCCTTTTCTCTTGATTTGCACAGCTTTTCTTCCAAAATTTCATAAGTGGAACAGTACCAGGAACTCATAAAAGCCATAGAGGGCCAATTTCAACAAAGAAATAATTATTTTCCCATAATTCCCCACTTTTTCGCCACGAGTGGTATCGCAGTGATAC
Organism: Haemaphysalis longicornis; assembly: GCA_013339765.2. Taxonomy (NCBI): domain Eukaryota; kingdom Metazoa; phylum Arthropoda; class Arachnida; order Ixodida; family Ixodidae; genus Haemaphysalis; species Haemaphysalis longicornis. The sequence goes on along the minus strand of CM023456.1, from coordinate 119,921,621 downwards.
AAAATTCTCGAGAACATCCCAGAATGTAGTGCAGCTACGAAGATAATTTCTTTTGCACTGTGCAGCTGAATGTTGAAACCATGCGATATGGGAAGCAGATTTTGCATTTTGTGTTTCAGCAGTTGTTTAATTACTGTTATTTTTAATTTGTTAGCAGGAGTAGCTCATACCTAGAAGTTAGAATTGATGTAAACGTGTATGTGATTGCAAAAGTTTCCCCGCATTTCCCCGAGGGGAAGAATGTGAAAGTGCGAATGCACGAGTTGAATTTGCGCGGTTCGGTAATGTTCGCGAAAGAGAGATCACACACACACACACAACTACAAAGAAAGAAAGATGCATTTATTCACAGACACCTATTTGTGTTGTCGTTGTACTTGATTGCTAGAGCGGATCTCAGCTTTGAAATTTCGTGTCAGTACTCCTTTAAGCGGGTGCATTAGCCCTTCTCACGCCCGATTCCTGGCCAATCCCCCACGTGGGTATGTGCCATGTCAGCGGCCAGGCAGCGCGCGCCCATCTCCCCCCGTTGCCAAGGAAGACGAGGAGATTCCTGGCCAATCCCCCATGTGGGTACGTGCCATGTCAGCGGCCAGGCAGCGCGCTGCCCATCTCCCCCCCGTTGCCAAGGAAGACGAGGAGCGCGCGCACCCGCAGCTGTTGCTATGTGGACGGACGGCGGTCGCCGGAATTCAGGGTCGCTTATAAAGTGCATTCGCACTTAAAACAAAAACACTGCTTCCCATGTTTCATTCTCCACAACTTCTGGTATCTATTCATGTTGCTGGTAATCTTCTGTTGATTAGTTTTTTCCCCATTGTTCTCAAGAAAAATCAAGGGAGATTTTTTAACTAACTCGGAAACTAGTTACCTCACATCAAAATTAATTTGATATTCTAAATCAGCTAAAAAAAAACTGAACAAGCCCATGAAGTTTCATCAAATTGGTTGGAAAGGAAAAAAGTTTCTAAGACCAGTGTGCCCCCTTAACATAAGCCCGAAGCTCCAAACACAGGCGTTCTAGTTTTTCACTTCCATCAGAAAAGCCGCCACCGCGGCTGGGATCAAACTAGCGTCGTTGGGCTCAGCCGCACAACGCCTTAGCCACTGAGCTATCGCGGCGAGTGCGGAAAATCACTTACTATAAGAGAGACGAGACAAATGATGACCACCCAGCCGCTCACATGCGTTTTAGGGGCGAAGCACTTTAGGGGCTCGGGCTGTCGGCGTCTCGTCACGGTAAATCAGGTTGTCAAACGATGGTCAAAAAACAAGTGCATAATGGATAAAACCAATTCAAAATAAACTAACATGACTTCCACTAATTTAAAATACAGGAATATTCAGGATTTATTTGCATTAATATACCAGAAATATGTTGAATTCCGTCTCGAAATAGCTTTCAAATGCCAGGATTTGTCCGGTAAAACATACTTCTTAGCAGCTTACGGCCAGTCTCGCTCATTTAATTGCTTAAATCCGGTTACGCAAAAGAGGGCGCTACCGCCTCAGCAAGAGCATGATTGCTCCTCCCACTGGCGCTTCTCCAGGGCCCAATCAGCGTGCGCAGTGTGGCAAGAAAGAGGCGTACAATTTTCTAATACACTCACACATTGTATGCTTTGCCCCTCCCCAGCTTTCACATTAGTGGAGATGGCCCAGGATTTTTCGAACAGCTTATCCTGAGGTGATTCGGGCATATGGGTTTGCAGACGCGATGTAACAGAATACGAGGGCTCGGATTCCTGACCTGGTGCGGCTGCACAAAGCGGAGGTTCTTGCAAAAGTTGGCGTAGTTGTCGTACTTCTGGTCACTGATCTCGGGTGTGCCGTCGGCATGGGCTTGCCGCTCCAGTTTCACTGCCGAGGCAGTCTTGGTGGCAGTCAGTTGGATGCCCGGGTTCTGAGACCTGGGTGGGGGGAACACCGGGCAGGTGAGGAGAAAGAGGAGGGAGCAACCGCAATAAGAGAGCCAGCTGAGAACTGTGCGAAGAAGCAAGCAGGTCCGCTTTTCTCTCAACACCAGATTTCTTGAACATGACAAGGTGCTTATGCCGCCACTACCTACTACTCTACTCAGATACCCCTCCAGGATGAGTACTCGAAAGGTTGATGTTTGACTGTGCTAAGCGTTTACGGAGGACGGAACACATACACAAGATGACCGCAATACGTGTATGTGTTCTATCATCCGTCTTCTGTAAACACCTAGCACTGTCAAACATGAATCAGTACCAACTGGCCCTTTTTTAGCGTCACTGAGCTTGGCAGGTGTGGGCTGATATTTGTTTCCAGGTCCTATAAGAACGTAACGTGATGCATGATAACTATGGTTAACGTTATTCTCTGCTAACCCAATCCAACCAAATCTTCACAGTCCCACCAGAGTCAAAATTTTTGGTGAACTATTCGGTTGTGCAGTGTTCAGTGTGTGTTTCAACGCAAATATTGCGTGCTGTCGGCCTTCAATGACTTTCCCCTCACAGTAGCGAGAAGGCTAGTCATTTTTAAGTACACGTCAAATTAACTGAAGTCAGTACTATACAATCAGGGGAGCTACGTTTGCTAGAACCAACTGAATCATACAACAAAATTAACCAAGGCCAAGTCAACGACAACCAAATGTTTTCTACAGTATCAACCACAAAAACCTGCATACGATATGAAGGGGTTTTCTATAAACCCTGAAGCGTTAAGTATCCCATTGAGTGAAAAAGCTAGCATTTCTGTAAACGTCATAAGCCATGACTTGTATCTGGCAAGTGCTCTATAGAACACGACCTTCCATAGCAACTAAAACAATAAAACAAAGCCATAACAAGTACTGCAGCAATCCTCGTTAGACAACAGCTGCCACAAACTTAATGTTATGTCTGTACAGTTTTGCCCGGCACGTGTGTTTAATTTACCACTAATAAGTATAGCTAGCTTTGTTGCTAGAGAATGCAGGTTATGAACGATGAGTGATGTGTACTTTTTTCCTTCTAATCCGATGGTGATTAAAGACACACCAACGAATTGTGCACGTGGCATTCTTCCTGACATTATTCTATACACCCGCAGTAAAAAGGAAGGAAAAAAAAAACAGTGTACGAGTCCCAGAAGCATATGCATCGAGCCCCTGTAGGTGATAGTCTGCACCCGTGTCATCCATTTCTTCTTCCAGAGGGTTTGTCTTTTCGCAGTTTTTTACGATGAAACAAAGACAGCAGTGCAGGAGAGGGTCGAGGCTCGAGGCTGGTGCTTACGCATTGGCAAGGTAGTCAAGGACTGCTCTGTCCTTGGACAGGACATCGGCAAGGATGTGCTGCCAGCCAAGCAGGACCTCCTTGGCCGACTGCAGACCTGGAATGCGAGGAACAAACACTCGCTTAGTGGTTTGCAGACACAAACCAGAGTTCTCCAATGTCCACCAGTTGCAAAACTATGCTTCTGGAGAACCCCTGATTGCTCAATGAAGCAAGGGGGGAGTGTATTGGCGCACCACCTAGAGCACAAAAACTGAACTTTCCTACTAAACACTTACCTAATGACACAATAAAAAACTTGCTTTTCAAATCAAGAAACACTAAATTAGGTAATGTCCACTTTAGTTTCCCAGATTCTTCCTTTTATGACTTACAGCAGCAGCCACAAGTGCTTGAGTGCTACTTCAACTTTCTGCCAACAGATGGCAGGCCGGTCAACCTCCCCCTTGCTTTTTGATAAATGGGGCCTATGGGGAGTTTCGCAACTGGTGATACTGAGTAACTCCGGGTGCACCACCAAGACCAGGGGGTCTTTCCTACTCCCCCTACTTCCACTTTGAAGTTTGGAAATACACCACAGCTATGTCCGACGTTCTTAGGTCTGCCACTTTCATCGGGCCCTGTGCTCGTTCAATGTCCGAGAGCCTTTTCTTTGGCCAAGTGGAACAGCCAAGCTCACTACAAATGCCGCTTCGGGAGCTGACGGGGGGCTTACAACTGAGAAGCTTGGAGTGTCACCCCCATTTGCTCCACTGCCCTCGTGAAACGTAAATTTTGGCAGGTGTGTCACTAATTCTTTCTCATGGCCTAAAGGAGCCATGAAGACAAAATACAAGTTCAGCTCATTAAAAAGAGTGCTTTGTCCAAATAACGATGACAGCATGTTTATTACACACTTCAAACAAATAATCGAGACATTAAAGAAAATAGATGAAGCAGTGGCAACCACAAAGTTTCACACAATGACAACTAGAGAGGAATCTGGCACTGCGATCGTCCGCCGCAATGGGTGCAATGGGTAGTTTTGGGTAAGGATTGGCACTCGATGGCTTGTGGAAGTTACTATGGTTTCATTTTCATTTTGGACTTGCACGAACGCATTTGCCTACGCGGGCTGTGGGAAAAATCGTTCAAAAATACGTTTCTCCTTGAACTGCATGCCGCACGTGCACTAACGCCGCCCTGAGTGGAATGTGCGAATTGGTTGGGTTATGAATTCATTGCCGGCACAGTGAGCACGAAAACACAAATGGTGGCTGCTGTGTGCGGCAAATTTGTCCGCGAATTAGGAGTTGTGGCGCTCCTCATTCAGCAGAGCAATGTATTTTTGAAGCTGACGATGGTTGTGAATTGCTTGGAACAGCCACATCTCTCGTGCGAACGCTGGCTCCTACGGTGTAGACCAGCAGTACCGGCGGCTGATAGGAATGCTGCTTGATGAATGTCACTAATTCAGGCTAGAAATAACTTCTCCAAAGGTAATCGGTTTATTTTTTTAGGAGCACAAAACTTTTCTTATTATTAAAAAACTACAAGCGTCGAAACTTTTACAAATAGTATTTGGAGAAGTCCACGTCCCACTGTGGTTGGCAGCAAATGGAAAACGTACTCCGCAAAACTCCTCGGCTTCGCTTCTGCTTTCTATTTAAACACGCCGTTTTATTTCACACAAAAGCTGTTTTTGGTCACTAGCTTTCTTGTTTGCCATGTAATCTGTAAACAGCGAACCGTGCAATAGCAGTTTTTTTTGTCAAAAAAACACAATTTGTGCAGCCATAGGCCGTTTCGATCCTACGCAATCTAGTTCCAGAACTGCCTATCATTCCAATCGAAGCATAAGTGCAGCCTTGGTGTTCACGTTGACACTAGCACCAGTTTCCCCTCTAGTTTATGTTGTATGAAACTCTATGGTGGCAACTCCCTAGCACACTGAAGAGATTTCTCTAGGTCATCATAGGAACTTGTTTGTGCAATTGGCGGCCACCCATCCAAACCACCGCCAAGACACATGACTGTGACACTGTAGAGGGTAATCTAGTTCCCTTTCATTGTATCACTTGAATACGAGCATGCAGTTAACACACCAATACAGTGGAGCCCTGCTGATACGTCCCTCGAACTTACAACGAACTGCTTCTTACAATGGATCACCACGGTCCCGGAAAACTCCCCACAGAAACAATGCATTAAAAACCCCGGTGATAGGATGCTTGGGTGCATGCTGTCCACTTCTTACGACCGACCCTGACAGAGATAAACCGGTGTTTTCCCCATCTTTTACATCGCTTCGCCACCTCGTCTCGACCTTTCTTGATTCTTAACCTCCGTTTAATGCTGCTTGATGAGCAAAGGTCCGCAGGCGGGCCAGACCACTTGCTGAACAGACTCAAGCAAGCAGGCGGGTACTGGCGGGCAGGAGTTAACCTTTGACGGCCCCACGTGGAAGCAGAACGCCAATGCGCCAACCGCGAGAAGTCAAAGTCCAAGTGGCTGGCAGACCGCAAATTCAGAGCTGCCATCAAGCCCACCATTCAAGGAGCCGACAAATGCGAAAATACATACTCTGCAACGTTACGGCGATGATGGAACACCAGTTTTTCTCGCCCGCTCAATCCAAGTTCTTTCCTCTCACGATTCTCTCACCCCCCTCTCTCAATTCTCTGCTTATCAGCGTCTTTCAAAGCCACGTTGTCGTCCCGTTCCCCTTTTTTTTCCACCCTTTTTCCATTGCCACCTTGTACTATCGTTCGTTTCGCTTGACTTTGGCAGTTTCACACTCTCACCTTTTCCCCTTTCAATTTGCTCGACCATGCCGGCCTTATATCGCACGTGTGACGCGCAAGGCTGGCGGGCTATAAATAGCACCGGACGACACAGGAGTCGCGCAGCGTGCAGTGCATTGCCGGCGGGCTAGCGCAGACGCCATAGAGGGGAGGGGGGCACAATATAGGAGTTTCATTTTTAGAAACAACGTTTCAGTTAGGGGTTCGCAAATTACGCGAGAAGGCGCTAAATATAGCAGTTTAAATAAGTTCTTAGCTGACCTGTCACGTGAGACCATCTACCAGGCCAGCATTTACCCGTGCCCCGATTGTATGACACCCCTGTCATACGACGCTTTCGCGCGGTCCCTTGAAAGTCGTATTATCAGGGTTCCACTGTAACTGTGTTTTTAGTGCTGCCCTAGAGCACGTCACTCTTGCCCCTATTTCGTCACTGCAGCGCAAAACTGGAAAGCTTTTCAACGTTTCTTGTGCTTTTTTATTGTTGTTGTTAAACAAACATCTTTGATGGCCGGAGTGGAGCTGAGTGAGTGACGAAACAATAGTTCTTTCAAACAGAACAAAGTTGCATTTTGTTTTCACAGAACCTTAAAAGCATTGGCCTGTGGGGACAGCATTGGCATCGTATATTCAGCTCCCTGTGACCTGTTGACGTCGTGTCTACGATAAGGGACAAACGATGTCACTGGAAGCGTGCTAAAGCTTCATCACTTGCAGCCTTCCTGCAGTCACTGACAGGAAACTGCTTCATCATGGAACTGTATAGACAGAGAAAACTGCGTGCTGTCGCCTTCACGGCTAACTGTGGAAAAACGTCACCCTGGTCGAATCCAGCTTAAATGAGTCATCACTTAGAACAGTAAAATTGTGGTCACTGACAAATCAAAGAAAGATGTTGTTGGCATTCCGGAACCCGTATGGCTTTCTCGTCCACAGTGGTAATGAGCCGTTGCCCAACTATAACCCAAATCATCGTAAGGCAAGAATAGAAAAAAAAAAATGGATGCTTCAATTCAAGAACATTGACAAAGCAACGTTCTCCTACTCACCTTTACATAAGTAAGGTGTTGGTAAGACGTTATGCTGCATTATTTGTAAACATAATTTGTAAACATAAGCAATCTACTTAACAAGCTCATGAATGTAAAGACACATAGAAAAACTAAAGGTTCCCAGAAATTGTTTCCGATGAAGCTTCTCTTGTAGTTAATACAGGGAGTAATTCCCAGTAAAGTGTGTCTCTTATGTGTCTCTTGTAACAAGGTTTTACTGTATCGTATCTCTACCTCAACCTAACGTGGGAATGAAGGATCGCCAAGAGCAAGCACAGGTGCTTGACAGAAGCGAGGGGACCGAGCCTTTTATTGCTCAAGAGCAGTACGCAAAGTCTGACGTACACCATTCTGCTGCCTTTTTCTGACAGAAAGCAAGAGCATTCATTGTGCAAGGGTAAAAAAATTTAAAAGCTTGATGATGCAACATGGGGGATGCTGTTCACTTTGCGAAAGTATGTCACACTGCTCTTAAAACATGTAAGTTTTAAATATGTGAAACTTGTCAGTCTTGCTGCTTTTTTCCCCACTGATTTCAAATATGCCATTACTTTTTGCGTCAGTCAATTAGTTCCCAGTGTAATTAGAGATAACTGGTCATTTTTGGAGGAACAATCGACAAGACAGTGTTAGTCATAAAATTGTAATCTCTATATTTTCCAATACTACGAACCCTCGATCAGAGAATCCATTTTCTGACGCTCTGCGTGGAACTAATCTTATAGCTCATTAAGCACCATTGCCAAGGAACCATTTCAAATGCCCATTTCGAACACCAAAGTTTGATGAGCTGTAAAATTAGGTCCAAGCGGTGCACACAAAAAAAAAAAAAAAAAAAAAGAAAACACTTTTCTTATGGCACTTACCAGGGTTCATAGTATTGGAAAATATAAAGATTAGTTTTATGACTAACACTGTCTTGTCGATTGTTCCTCCAGAAATGACCAATTATCTTGGTAACGTAATTGCCTGGCTCAAAAAGTAATGGCATATTTGAAATAAGTGGGAAAAAAAGCAGCAAAACTAACAAGTTTCACACAGTTTCCTTAAAAATGAAAGGAAGCTGTTTTAAGAGCAGTGTCCCCCCTTAAAAGGCTTTGGCTACACAGTACACATCAGATTAGTGATGCCTGGACGGCTTGGCTGCACCAACTGCAGGATATTGTGCGAAAACAGAATATACGCCCGAGCTCAGAGCTTTTTTCATGCTATTTCATGCTAAATAAAGTGCGCTGATTGCCGCGCTGTGTTTCCTACTTCCTGCGTTTTGAAGAACCAATCAGTAAGCTAGCACCTCTTGTCACGGTCCCAGAAAGCTCTCAGTGGTGCGTAAAGGTATCAGATAAGCTTCAGATGGGCGTATTTTATATTCCGAATTACAGCCTGATATGCCGAACTGTTCCGTGAACCCTAAAGTGTTCGATATACATGGGTCCGACAGTCCTTCCTATTTTTCCTCCATAACCCTGAGCTGCGAGGCACAGTGCTTTGGCCCGAAATAGGGTTTGTTGTATAGTACCCGGCCTAAAGAATGGTTTTCTGCAGACCCCTAAGAGTTGCCCAATCTAATGACTCCACGACAACTCAGCAAGCCACTGTGACCTCTCCAGACTGACGTTTGGGCAAAAGCTGTTTCCTCACCCTTGACGTCTGGCTTGACGAGGCTCTCGGGGTTGATGGACTCGACGGTGGCCTCGCCACGCAGTATGCGCTGCGCCGTCTCCTCCAGGCCCAGGTTCTTGGCCCTCTGGGCCAGGGAGCGACCTTTGGACTCCTTGTAGGGGGCAAACTGCAACAGGGGTGCCATGGGGTCGAGTCAACTGATTCACGCACGTCACGTCCGGATGCACTGCACCTGAGTCCAGCTAGCTTAACAGCACGTGCATAGCCATGTGCACGGCAGCGCCAACCGAAAGTAAAACCAGACATAAAGCCTAACATCTAGAGCGGCATTGCGGGAGACAAAGCTAAAACGGTGAATTCTTCACCCGCGGTCAAGCGACAGAGCCGTAACTCGAATCGAAGCGACAATAAAGTGTAACAGCGAGTCGCCACACATTGGTAGATTGCAGTGCCGTGAATATACAAATATATCACTTGCCACAGCAGCAGCTGTTTTTTAATGCAGAAAGGGACAAAAAAGTGGGAGAAGCTATCACCCCACCCCCCATCCACCTTCCCACCCTATGACAGGTGACAGCACAAATCGTGAGCGGTGAAACAAAATTAGCGGAGCATGGCTAAGCATTTCTTCCCTCCCAAAAAGAACAGCAAGCAAGGCCCATCTAAATCACAAATAGTTTTAAATAAATCGATCTGGAAACTTATGCTTACTGCATTTTCCTAGGCTGCCCAAATCTCACAAGCAGGAGGCTACATGTCAGTTCCAAATTTTGGTGCAATGCTTTGCCGTGGTAGTGCAAGCCCAACCGAAAGGTACATGCTGGTGAACACGAGAGGTTACCGTACCCGCTTACCACTAGCGCATATACGTATATGCAGCTGCTGGTGTCAAAATCGTAGATTGCGTATTAACGTGACTAGCTTAAAGGAGCCATGAAGAGAAAACACAAGTTTGGTTCATTCAAAGGATTACCTCATTAGAATCATACTGACGCCACTTTTAACGTAAGCTTCGCTCAAATAAGATACATAATTAGGAAAAAAGGGAATGGCCATGCGACCCACTAGCTCATTTCCCGCAACAGAACCTATGATGTCAGATGAGCCCTGCTGTGCGATTGGTGGAGGGTGGCAAAAGCAAACGCAAATTAGGCAGAGCTTATAAGCTTGCGAAATGAGCTATTTGCGCTTAAACTTAGGCCACATTCTTTTTAAAGCCCTAAGAATGGTCGGACAAACAGTGGAAGTTACAACAGCACACGTAAACATAGAAGTACCGATGTGTACTGCTGTTGGTACTGCGCGCACTATGCTTGGTTTAGCTGCACAGACTGCGGGGCTTTGGGGTTGTCTCAGACGACACTGGCCGACTGATGCAAGCGACGATGTCTTACGTGGCCGTATTTGCCGAGCGAGCACCATGTTTCACGAAACGAATACTTTCACAAACAAACCAAAGGCAGGAAACGGCTTGCCACGGTGAGGTGGCGCCATCTAGGTTAACTAACGGTAAACAAGGCCTGTGATGTCCTTTCAGACCTCGAAAACGCACGATTTAGCAGGCAAATAAAAATTTTGACTTTAATTAATTTTTCAGTGAATAAAGCATCGTTTGCATTCGGAGAAGTGCTGCGGGCACTATAAAACACGAAATCTTTCGAATAACCCAAACTCGTGTTTTGTCTTCATGGCTCCTCTAAAATGAGACGGCGAACAACTTCGTAGGTCGCCCACACGTGTATTTTCTACACCGGCAAGCAGTGCGGGGCCCTTTGACTAAGGAAGGAAGGAGAACATCCGATGCTATCATTTCCACCACACTACCACACTCTGCATGCTGCCAACTAAGCATTGTGGGGTTTAATGCGCCAACGCAATGGAGGTGATGAGGCGTGCCATAGTGGAAGGCTTTGGGTTAAGTTTGACCACCTGGGGATCTTTAACGTGTGCCGAAATCTCGAACACATGGGATTTTTCGCTTTTTGCCTCCATCATAAAAGCGGCTGCGGGGGCCGGGAATCAAACCCGCTTCCTTGGGCTTCGCTGCCGACTAAAAGTACAGGAGTGTAGTACAGTGTACGTTGCAGAGATCAAAGTTAAATGCAAAGTCCTCTGAAAAACCGAAGGCGCTGCCGATGGAGACTCACTTTCAGCCCCCATCCTTCAGCTAGCTGCCCTGGGGAGAGCAGACAGCTTTCGTCGAGGTACGTATAGTCTCACCGGAAGTAGACGATTTTGAGTTGTAGTGAAAAAGACAAAACGCAGGCTGCAAAGGCGACGACTCACTTTTGACTTCCCTGCTTAAGCTCCCCTAAGAAGAGTGAGCAGCCTTTGTCACAGGAGTGAAAGATTGAGCAGAAGAGAAGCGGCACACAATTGTGCGAGCACGATTTTAGAGGCCAAGCCCCTTAGGGGCTGGGGCTCTTGGCATCTCCTGTCATCATCGTAATCGTTGTCTCATGAGGTTACGGTACTAAAACACCGGGAAAATCGTTTACGTCCCACGCTGGAACGTAACGTGTACTAAAAAAACACCGGGACACTCGTTGACGCCTCGCATTAGAGAGCTCTGTCCTGCAAAGAGAAGACTTTTGCAGCAAAGCTGTACACTTGTACCCCCTAACGGTTTCATCTCTGTTGGCAAAAGCGCACAGGCGCCAGGAATACACTTATACACTGCATCCATAGGTTTCATGTTAGTGGAGATGGCCTGGGATTTCTTCATACTGCATAACTCCGTTCGCAAATATTCTTCAAACACTTCTAAATACTCAAATATTCTTTAGATATTCGAATATTCTTGTGGAATAACATTTGCGGAGACAGAGACTCCACCCCTAAAGTGCTTCAAATGGTGGCCACAAAGTGTTGCGGGGCCCCTTTAAGTCGGCTCCGAAATTGCATTGCAAGCACACACAAACCATGAAGTGTGGTCAGATAACCCATGGACTGCAGCCACTAGGTGCACGACAACCCGTGCTCCAAGGCTCTACTCAAGTTTCTGCATGAAACTGGACTTGATGCCTCCCTATGACCTGCCCTCCCACTAGGAAACTCCCCTTGCTTTCCTTACTCTGTTTTCCTATTCCCCTACTTTTTTCACTCTCCAACCTCGTTTTTTTTTTCATTCCACTAAGCCTTCTTTCATGTGCCCCATGGCAGAATGTCGAAGTAAATAAACAATGAAAGCTTACGTTAGCAAGTCTGCTGTGGGCAAGGTATCACTTTCCCACTCTTTCACTTGCCTTTTGACAGCCTACCACTGCTGGTATACTACAGGTTTTCCCACTCAATTTATTCAAATCGCCATACAATTTAATCCAGGCCCCAGCAACTGTAATCCAAGTGCCATTTAATTTAATGCAGATGCCATCTAATTTAATCCAGGTGCCAACTAATTTAATCCCTTCGCCAACCAAATTAATCCGTATATCAGAAGAATGTTCAGAGGTGTTTTGTGCAAAATTAGGCGCAGCTTTGCAGACTTTGTTGTGCGTAGTGTGATGAAAACGTGGTGTTTCTTGATCCACTATGTGCAAAATATCACATGCGTCCAGCTTAATGGACATTTACTAACACCCGCAGGCAAGGAGAGTGGTCTCGTATGATCCATTGGTGATTGTCTGCGAGATCGTCAGAAGTATTGTCTGCTCGCGTATTCTTACATGGCAGATTTGCCGGCGTACTGGTACGCGAGAAGACGATGCTTCTGTCGTAAGCAGGCAATATTTCTGACGATCTCGCAGATGACATTATAATTTGAAAATATTGCTTAACACTGCATAAAAGCGTTCATTATTTGAAAATCAGAATGCAAAGGGCATTTAAGTAATGCGTTTTTATCAAAGGAGCTTCTGAAGCCGTTGTTACGCGAAGAGCAGATGATACTTCTTATGTGAGTTATTGACGGCGATTTCGCAAACGATCAGCTCACAGCACACGGCTCCAACGGTCTGCGTGTGTTAGTAAATGTACCGGGTGCGCGAGGTGTTTGACGATGCTATTCTTTATCGCTATAGACACCAGCAGGCTCATCATATATATTTGGCGTACGGCTTCTTATTCGTCGACCCCTTATGCTTCATACTGCGCAGTTTGTTCAGAGCTGGAAGTGTACAAGTTGAAGCAGGAAATAAAATGCCATTCAGTCCTCGTCGCCCTGGTCGCGCACCACGGCGACTTGCAAGTTTCTACCTTTCTGAAAGGAGCGAAGTCTTTCGTTTACAAAGTGCGGACGGAGGTGGTGTGTTGTGGTGGCGACGTGGCGTGTGTAGCGAAAAGGAAAAAGCACAGTCAGTGGTCAGACATCGTCAGAACCCCTTAATTTCTGCGGCGGTGGTGTTATCCGTCCTCCGCAATGAGGGCGACGGCATGCTGGCGCACTTCTTCGCAGGACTCCACGTTAATGCGGCTGGTTACGTGGACGTGCTCACTACCGTTGTAAAGCTATGGATAGAGAGTGTTTCGAAAGAAAGATCATACGTCTTTCAGCAAGGTTCCGCTCCTGCCCACACCGCCTGCGTCACCCAATAGTGCCGGCTGACAACGTCTGCAACCCCGTCACTCCAAAACTTGTGGCCTCCTAGCTCTCCAGATTTAAATCCTCTTTACAATATGTCTGGGGCGTCATTGAGAGAGAGGCCAACAAGGGACTGCATAATACAAAATACTGGCTGAGGGCCGCCGTTTCTAACTCAATGGCTAACATCTCTAAGAAGCACCAGATCCGTGCATGCAGCCGTTTGCAAAGCCCAATCGAATCACTTATTGCTGCCGATGGCGGATTCACTGTGTAGTTATGGAATTAAACCATAACAGAAGTACTTTGCAAAGTTTGGTGAAAATATGTCTGATTTTGCTCGAGATATTCTGTTGTGCCTGTCGCCAACGCATCCGGTACACATAAGCTGTGTGCATAAGATATTTTGCAAACAATGGCTCAAGATACACCGCGTTGTCACCATACCATGTGCAACAAAGTCCGAGAAGCTGGGCCTCATTTCGCAGAAAACACTCCTGAACATTCTCCTGACAGACGGATTAATTTGGTTGGTGAAGGGCTTAAATTGTTTGGAACCTGGATTAAATTACATGGCATCTGGATTAAATTGAGCGAGAAAACCAGCAGTCAGCAAGAGAAACAAAGCGCTCCTCTCCAAACTTGCAGTTCTCTGTGCCCATTCCCGCCTCCAAGGATGTGGATGGGGAGGAGATGCTCACCAGGTGGTCCAACTCCACGCTGCTGCGGGCACTGATGATGAGCTTCCGCACGTCGGCGTCACCCTTCTTCTCTTTGCTAAGCGTCTGCAGCATGGTCTGGGCCTTCTTCTTCACCTGCCTGCACCACCCCCCAGCAGAGAAGATGTGAAAAAAAAAAAAAAGAAATGCAAATTTGGGGGTTAAACGCGACAAAGCTTCACCTACACTACGAGGCCCGCCATAGTAGAGGGCTGCAGATTGATTTCGACCCCCTAGGGTGGACCTTTAACATGCGGAGAAATATCAACACACGGACGTTCCTGCTTTCTTTAATCTGAAAAGCGACCACTGCGTCCAAGATCCAATTTGCGTCCTTGCTTGGCCTCGGCAACACAACGCCACTGAGTTATAATAGGGAACACTGGGAGGAGGACCAGAGGCCACAGGAACACACCATCCCAAACCTTGGTAACGGTTCACTTCTGAAACTGAGCGCTTGCATGCTTGAGCTTATTTGCAGGAGAGATGCTGCCCCGCGAAAGAGAACAGGAAGGCTCACAGCTTGCCCACACAAAAATATTTTCTCCGATTTAAGAGTAGGGGCAGCAGCTTGTTTTAAGATGGTCTCCACCTTCTAAGTGGCGGAAAAATCCCGAGGAGACCAGGCAGCCACTTTCAGGATTCACGATCCAATGCAACATCAAGGAAGAGAAGGCGAGCAAGAAGATAAACAAGCTGCCCTTCCTGGTCCATGACGCTCACAGCCCCAATCCATTTTGGCCCTCCACGGGCATGCGCCCCATGGGCAAGGCCTTGGAGAGTTTCTGGGGCCGCAACTAAGGCGACTTGAGAAACTGCTCCACCGACTGCCGATGCTGGATTTCAGGACAGAGCGCTGCTTGCCAGTCTCGGAATTCAACAGTGGCCCCACACCACTCGCAGAGACGACAAATGGACCACACTGCGCTAAGTGCGCTGTTCGGTACAACTACAGGCAGGTGATCTAATAGTGACATGCCGCACCGTCTAGGCGCCGCATTTTCTCTACATCCAAAGCAAATGAAATTGGCCAACTCTTACTTGCGGTGTAATTCAGATTAGGCAATCCCTTAGTGCACTGTCTGCCAGGAACAGAGATCGTGAGGAAGACAAAATGCCACACACAGTTTGTGGCCTTCGAAATCAGACTTTCCAGGTGTTCCACAGGTAGTGAAGACTTTTTGTCCGTTCCCACTCAATTTGGACGGGTGAAATCAGCTGGCCATTTGCTAGATTTTCACCTGCTAAACTTGCTAGAAGGTCATCCCCGCCAACGTCAGCAATTTGAAGACCAGGATGGTGCAGGAGAACAGTCGTTTCGAAAGCACCTTTCTCAGAAAAGAAAAATGCGCGTAATTGCCCGATAAAAAATTGCAGCCTGACCTTCACATCCTAAGCTTTAACTTTGTAGAGTAGTTGGAATATTTTTCTAGGTGCCTTAATTATTCTTCTAATATTAAATTTTCAAAGAAATACGTTCAAGTTAAGACTCACTGGCAGCTTGCTCTCAACTCGATAGCTCACTTCTGGCTGCCTCTCATCTCCTCCAACAAAGGAAATCAGATTAGCCCACCTGCACTAGCTTAGCACTGCCTCGAAGCCAAAGGGGTACCAAGGGATCGATCAGGTTTGGGTACAAAGCTTACCTCGGTACCAAGACAACCAGACCAGACCAAGAATAGACTTGGTGCTAGACCTTGGTAACCCCAAAAGGAACTCATGCCCTTCTAATGGTACAACCATGCGCACCAAAAGGTACAGCACCAAAGCCTTGGCTTGAAAGGGCTGCTCCCAAAAGTCAACACACAGCCAAACCAGATGACCGGCAGCTGACTAGCAGTTGGTCCAAAAGATAGCCGTAAAAATACATCATCAAGAATGCAGCGTGACCGCCATTCATCATGCAGCCAGTCAGTGGAAGATCTTCCAGCCGGCCTTGGCACTCCCAGCACTGCCTCACCTAGAGGCGCAGCAGTCACTAGTGAGCCAGGGCACTCTGTGTGGTGCACTGTCGCACTCCCTGCCAGTGCTAGAGCCGCTTTTACTGCTTTTGGCACTGAAGAAGACAATGGCACTCACAATACCGGCGAAAACAACTTTTAAGACATGTAGGAATATTACTTGAAAGCAGTTCACCCACGGGACCATAATATTTTCACATTTCTACACGTAAACAGACTGAATTATATCTGCTTTTTTTTGTCTCCATTCTGAAAGCATCAAGTTGCACGAGTCAACTTAATATTTCAAACGCAGTGTTTTGGAGTTACCCTTCTTTTTATGCGATCAATTAGATAGCACTACTTCTACCATTTTGTAGGTTGGAGAGCAGTTAGTTTTTGATGGCTCCAGTGCACTAACCCCACTGCACCCCAGTACAATCGGAACACAAAGGAAGGGAAGCATGAAACACGTGCTGAACACTCCCAACTCATTCATTTTTGTAGGCCCATAAGGTCATGCACACTGAGAGTCATGGATCAGCGGTAGGTCCTGCAGCTGTTCTTTCTGAATACCTTTCTAGTGTGTGCACCATTTGTGCCAAAGTGAATGAACCTGGCTAACCTTCCTAGGCCCTCCCCTAGTTCACTGATGAGGTCAGCTTGGTACTCTTTCCCATTCTCCCCAGAGTTACTCAATGTACACCCTTTGCGAAACCCCCATAGGCCCCATGTATCAAAAACCGGTTCACGGTATGCCCCGTGAACTGAGGGCAAACCAGGGCAAAATTGACGGAACTTGACCAACTTGCCATCTGTTGACCACAGGCGCTAGCTGCCACTGCCTTAAGGCATAAAAGAAAAACCGTGGAAGCATTAGTAAACATGACTTAACTTTAATGTTTGCCAATTTGAAACGCAAGCTTTAAAACGTTTCGCAAAGATCAGTTTTTGTCCCCTAGGTGTCACACCAATACACTTACCCAACAGCTTCAATGAGGGAGGGGTGTTTGCACTGTGCAGATTCTGAAGCAGAATTTGGCATCTGGGGCGTGTTTAACCCTCCCCCCTTGCTTGCACTCACATGAGGCCTGTGTAGGTGTCCTGGATGTTCTGCAGGCCGTCTGCCTGCAGGCCCCCTGTCTGCTCACGCCGGTAGCGGGCCATGAACGGGATGGTGCAGTCCTTGCTCAGCATGTCGACCACGTTGCGCACCACGTCCACCTGTACGCCCACGGCCGAGGCCACCGCCTCCTCCACCCGCCAGCCGTACCGGGCCTCCCACTCCGCCTCCACGTCAATGGCTGCATCCGGTGTCGACCCCACCGCGGCACCTGTTGCCTGGGAAAAGCAGAGGGGACAGGGTCAGCCCTTGCGGCACTCCGTTCCCACCGCGTCTTCACCGCAGTTCAAAATGCATCTTGGCGGTGAAGTGGGCAGCCCCCACACGCATTTCTTCAACTGCGTTGAACAGCGGCTGCTAAATAAAACAAACAATTGTGGAGTTTAACGTGCAAAAATAGCACCTTGGCTATGAGGCACATTGTAGTAGAGGGCTCCAGATCAATTTAAACCACCTTGGTATCTTACATGTGCACTGAAATCTCACCACACAGGTGTTTGCGTTTTTGCTTTTCCGTCCCCATCTAAAAAACGGCCACCATGACTGCTATCGAACACGCGTAATTGTTCTCAGAACCCCAACGTCTTAGCCACTGAGCCACCACGACAGGTGCCACCCAAAATAAAATATTCGAAAATAAAATAAAATACTCGAAATCTTTCAAATGGATAGTTCTCGAAGCGAATACGAATATAACATATTTATTATTCTAGTAATATTCGAACTTTTCGAATATTCGCACACCCCTACTTTTTGCTGATGGCAAAAGGGCCTGTGTATGTGGCCAAAAACTACTGGACATCCCTTGTGAATCGGAGTCCAAAGCCAGACATGATTCCCCACAGCATAAGAGGTGGATGGGTGTCGTTGGTCGTACCGCGATTTCATTCGAAGCCTGAGAGGTGAGCATGCGAAGACGAGCCAGTCGACGGCTTCTCTGGCGCGGCAGAGAGTCCGAGAGACTGACATATCATGGTGTACAGAAAGCGGGAGGATCGTCGAGAAAACTCGAACAAGGTCGGACATTAAGCAAGGAGAAAGGGGCGTACCCTGTTATCTCGTGCTTGGTGGTGTTGCAAGCATACGTGACCAAAGGCACCACCGCATCCCTGTTTTTGTGATCTGAATCAACACACAGAGACATTATGTTTTTAATCGTCCGTTCATTTGTGGATGATAGGGCATTGAATGTCTGTGTTTGGAGCCACACTAACAGAGGAGTTCTTCTATGACATCAGCTATGAACTGTCTCTCTTGGTCTCTAAGACACGGGGTACACCATGGTTGAGAACAACGCACTTCAAGAGAAAATGAAAAAGATCTGCTGCTTTTGCGGACACAGTGGCAGATGTTTCAGCATAATGTGTCAAGTAGCCAACACGCACGAGTATCCAGCGGTCTCCGATGGAGGACTTTGGGAACAGGGCAATCAAATCGATACCCACTTTCTCGAAAGGTGCCCTATGGGGATTGACAGGATACAAGGGACTTGGAGAAGGAATGTTAAGGTGCTTATCCTGTTGACAATGGTGGCAGCTGACAACATACAGCTGAGTATTGCAACCAAGTTGGACTCGCCTGGCACTGACTGGGCATCCCAGCATTGCACGGCACCGCTGCTCTCTGCCTGCTTTAAGTTCAACTCCAGGCCATCAACTGTGCCTTCAATCGTAGCACTACACAGCCACTGGCTTGCATATGTGTCCCCAGCACTTGAGTTATGTACTCTCAGTTGATAGGCCTTGTTTTTTGTGCTGCTCTGCAGTTGTTTCCTCTAAGGCTTGCGCATCAGTTAGTTCAGGAATGACATCCACTCCCACCGAGCCATCCAAACCACCAAATACTCGCACACATCGGAGTGCTTCAATGTAGCAGAGTGGCTGCCTGAATAGACTGGGTCCACGGACATGAGACCTGACCAGGCCTCTCACAGTGCTGGCTCAGGAATCTACCGCCTCTACCCAGTGCTTTCCTGTCACGCAACAGCAGTTACCACACGTGAGCAGGACGGGGGAGCTCTGCTCACAGTTCATGGCCCAAAGTAAGTTGCCAGCAGCTGCCAATGATCAGCTCGGCACACTCTAAGGCAGCAACGGCTGTAATGAGCAAAAATGGAGCAGACTTTCACCTGGAGGTTGGCTTTCTTAAGCAGGCCCACAGCAGACTTGCGAGGCCGCGCCACTTTCTTCTTGGGCTGCAAACAGGGCAGGCATGCGAAGCATGTGATGCCAATGCCTTCCCAGGCAACAAGAACAGGTGAGCCACACCCGTACAATACAACAAATTCCTGACACAGATATTAACAGGGCTCCAATAAAAGAGCCAAAAGCATGCCATTGCATGCACGGTATTTTGCAGTCCCCTGACCTTGCGCCAAATAGGTAAGCCATGCAGATAGCTAAGAGGAAAAGAGAGGGAACTGGGGAGCGGCTAAGTTGGTACCAAGCAACAGCTACCTTACAGTCAACGCAACGGTAATCACCCGTTTGCCCATTTTTCACTCCCACCTCCCTGTCTTCCAGATACGTGTTTGAAAATCCTGTATCCCTGCTTTCGCCAGCACCGTTCATTGCACGCAACATTGGTTACGTGAATAACGAGGAATTGAATACTGCGCAAGCCGCACGGTTATGAAGAAAATGCGAAACCACTTTTGGCTTCAAATCTGTCACTAAAAAAGGGCCTGGATCACTTCCGAAGCTGTTGCGAACGAGGGCTCGCATGCAAGTACATAAGCTGGTGCTGTTTGTGCATGCTGGGTATGATTTCTTGGTGGAGCAAAATTTCAGTATAGGAAGGAAGGCGCCGATACTAGCGCATTTTTTTACATTGAGGCTTCACTCCACTGCTGGCCAAGTCATACCTCCATACTTCATGCTGTCAACCTGAGTATCGTGCTGTGTTGAGTATACATGCTACTGTCTGCTCGGACTGTACTGCTCTTGTTGCAATTTGAGTTTGTGTTCTCTTGTGTCCTCTCCCCCCCCCCCGTCCCAACTGCAACACCATATTGGCACTGTGGATACCAAATAAATAAAGATAAAAATATTATCATAATAAACAAGGCCGCTGAGAACTGCCATCGACAGCAGAATACACATTTACCAATTAGGTTACACTTTGTCACACTGGAAAGACACATGCGCACGTCGACGAAAAGGAAGCCCTACGTCGTAATCTGCACTATGCAATATATGCAGCACTACAAACGGGTTCTTTCATTTATGCGGTGTTTGTGGCTTAGTGCAGTGGCATCAAAAAATTATGAGGACGTGTAAGAACCCCTTTCGATATAGTGAATGATGCGGAAGCGTCAGTGTCTCAATTGCCTAACGCACTCTCTCATTATCAACATCATCCTTTCTCCTTTTCTTTTCCGTTAAGCCTGGGCAAAGGCTTAACAGTGCATAGCTGCAATTACGATGTGCAAAGCAATGTCAGGTAGCATTTCGGCTGGCGTAGCCGCAAATTTTCCCGCCATTTTTTTGCCGGGCTACCATGGTTGCCAGACCAGGACTGCCCTCTGTTGATTAGCTCGCATCATTCGTAAAGGCCGCGGATCTGTCAGCCCGCTCTGGTTACAAACCCCTGGGCTCGAGCCCGGGTTTTTTTTCGCTTCGTCCCCATGGGAGGTACTACAAACGTATGGGGCCCGTAAATGCAGTCCATAAAGGGGAAGGCAGTCATGGTCTGGCAACCATGGGGACGAAGCGAAAAAAAAAACCCGGGCTCGCGCCCGAGCCCGTGGCGCGAGCGCGCAGGGGTTTAACCAGAGCGGGCTGACAGATCCGCTACCTTTACAGAAGATGCGAGCTAATCAACAGAGGGCAGTCCTGGTCTGGCAACCATGGTAGCCCGGCGAAAAAATGGCGGGAAAATTTGCGGGTACGCCAGCCGAAATGCTACTCAATAGGCCTAACACTAGGTAGGCACATACCCCGTTCACAGTGCTTGCACGCTAACTGTTGGGGTCGTGCCGCACTATCAGTGATTCCGGTGTATGCCACACGATGCCGCTACTACCAACAGGCCGACACACAGCACCTGTGCCCACCACATCCCCAAGCAAAGAGGACATTTAGCAGGAAAATACTTTTCTGCTCGCCCAACTGCTATTTCTGTAATTTCTCACTTAGGCCTCAGTACATCCTCCAATGTGTGCTTCTAAGTCGACGTCCCCAATGCATTTACTAGTTTCAACTTAGGTCAACTAGAGCCATCAAGCTGTGGCTGCATTGGGCAGCATGCCCACGTGGTTCAATTCCCACCCAGACCAAAAAGTTACCCAACTTTGCTTTTTCAATTTTCAACCCAACTACGTTACTTTCTTTCTCTCTGTGCTGTCAGCCATTTTGTCTGCCACCTCTTGCATATGACTAAGGGCAGTTGATCTTCGATGAACCCTCATTCACTCTTTGCCAGTTAAAAGAAACAACACGTCTAATTTTCTCTTCACTGCCTCACCACCTCCAAAAAAGTCAGTGCTATGGCTACCTTCGTCAGCTGTGTCTCATTTATGGCAAAATATGTACCAACTTCTAAGAAACTGAGTGGCAACCACTTAAGGACGCCGTGAATTTCAGTCACTGAGTGAGTTGCCGATTGACTGGGATTGACTGATTGACTCAAACTGCAAACTGTGTGTAGTTGGTAGATTATAATACTTTATTTGATTGGCCGTGTTGTCAACTCTTGGCCAAGCGCAGCCGCTGGGTGTGTGCTACCCCGTCTCTGTCCACTCAAAATGAGCTGTACATCACCATGCCTTTGCGGGAACCCTAACTGCACCAAACACCATGAGTGCAGCAACCTCGCAGCTAACACAGTCCAAACCGGAATGAGGCTCCTGAGGGTAAATCAAGGAGTGCATGCAAGTTGATGATGCTCACCACGCTGCCATCGAGGGCCACGACGTCGGGCTTGTCCGTGCGGGCCCGCTTCAGTGGCTTGGCTTCGGCCGCATCCAAGGGCCCTTCTAGTGGTATGTAGTCCGGTAAGCTCACTTTTCGTTTCCGGCCAGGCTTCAGCGCTGCTTTGCTGGCCGGATTATCCACAGGAACCTGCAGGTTTGTTCAGGAAAGTGAAAACATGAGCACACTGATAACTCGCAGCTTAGTTGTGGCACTGAGAGTACTGCAACCAAGAACCAGCACAGAACAGAGGCCCCAGGTAGCAGTGCTTGCCAGCCGATAAGACTCTACCGGTGTACCATGCCAGCTGCTCGATATTCTCAGCATTGAAACTACCATCCATGCTGCCCTTTCCTGTACAAACTCCCCGAGGAGAATGGCTGAGCTGAATGCACAGCTGGTCTCAGCGTAACTGGGCATACGTGAAGCCTGAGGTGCCACTCAGCCAACACTGTGGGAATGCCTTAGATAACAGTGATTGCGGGGCAGGCTAGAACCCGCAGCAGATCTTGAAAGTGATAAAGAGCGAGTTGACCTTCCCACAGAAATTCACTCGGTGCATGAAATGAAAAACGTTAAGTTTGCAAACTGAGTGAAAGTATGACGTGAGCAAGCCAGCAAACAAGATGGCCTCACAGCGTGTAGCATTTAGATTCTGTGCAGTCTTGGTGAATGCCCAGCATGTGTGCATTATAGTGCCCAGAGCAAAATGACCCCCCTCCCCCAGATCTGTACCATTGCAATACTTGGCCAATTCACCCCCTGTGTGTGTCACGTGTGAGTACTGTGACAGCATGGTTCTCAGGAAGCAATGGGACATTGCTGTTTCCAGTAAAACCACAATCGGCAAGCCCTTGTGAATTTTCATTCCGTCTCCAGGACCAAAACAGGTCTTTTGTGGCCTGTCACGGTCCGAAGGGCAGAACCATGGCTCATACAGAAAGCAGCGTGCCTTACTGTCAGCCCAGAATCGTGGCCAGGTTGCTACTTCGAAGAATCTGCCTACCATCCCACAAAACAGGCAAAACCACTTTACTGTTTTTATTTCTGTGTTATATGTGTCTACATGCGCACAAAAATTTGAGTCATGGCACTACAAAACGCATTTTCCACCTGCAACACATCAAGCAACAGTGTTAAGGAGAAGGTAACAACTATGATTATTGCACGAAGGTGCCCACGGCAAGCTAGCTGTCAGCTTAGCATCCAGTGCATGGAAACCAGAGCCATTGGGATCAGCTCGTACGAATGCATTGCTACAGACCCAAAAACAATAACCACAATACTGCTAGCATTGAATTCCACTACCCAGAAAAGGGCTTGTGCCTTTCAAGCGGCCATTAGTCCCTTCTCAACAATGGCCACCGCAGTCTACAGTCTAACCTTTTGTTTCCTGCGCTTGCCTGTCTTCTCAGTTTTGATGTGTCCAAACTATTTCTAAAAAATAAACTGCCGTTGCCTACTTTTTGTCACGCTTTCTTATAGTTTCTTTCCCCTTTAAACCAACTGAAGATTCGAATTAAATTCCAAGAAACACGCACAAATCTGGCACACAGAACTGCAGCAGCTAGAAAGTCACTTGCCAGGTGATAGCAGCACAACTTTACTGCTACTGTCGCCAACACATTGTACAGAATTTGGGGCACAATGGTGTCCATTCTAACAGCTCTGCACCACATGGATGTATAAAAATAATGTGCTGTATGTTTGAAACTCCTTCCACTCACAAGTTTTTAGGCCCACTTTAAGTAAAAGTTCAGGTAAATGAGGACAGTATTCAAAATTCTGCAGCGACGAAGTCTGGAACAAACCCAGTGGAATGTCTTACTTTAATTTTGTCACGGAAATACGGAAACTGTTTCCCATATGAACAAAGCAACAGGTGAAAGCTGAAGTCAGTGTCCATCCAACCATTAAAACTCAAGCTTCGTGTCTAAATGATAGGCTTGCTAATGCTATCTACGAATGTCTGTGGCATTAAAAAGCCGTTCTTCGCTACCACCTAGACTGTTAGAGGTACTGCCTGTTTGTTCTTCCGCATACCTGCTGACAATACACAAGTGACAGCAGCTCCCAACTCCAACACCAAAGTTTGCAGGCCTGACCTACCAAAGCAGCATGCAGGCTTGAAGATGCCTCATAATGTGGGGCAATGAATTCATTTATACCACCTGGGGGTACTCTAACCCACCCACAACTTTGATGAGTAACTCCTCTCACACTTTCTGCTACTGTCGGAAAAACGACTGCTATGATCTGGTCTCCCAATACTTATCACAGTAAATGCCTTTCATGTTTTTGACTGAAACCAACAGCGGCTTCACGCCCCAGCGTCCTTCCCACAAACGCTAGTGTAACTGGAACAAGGCCTTGCTTACCATCGAAGAATCAAATGCTTGCCACCCAAAGGTCAGAGCTGGCGAGCGAAAGCAGCAAGTCTATAAACAGAGCTTGCTGATACGGTCAGCTAAGGAGGCCTTGCTCACAAATAACAGTTGATATAAATCAGTCAAGGGGATTAATGTAACAGTAGACGGGTTAACCCTTAGATATACGCGGATACTGACACAGCTGGTGTCCTGTATAAGATGACCGAAAGGAGCCGCTCCATTTTTGTGGGTAAAGGTGTGAGCAGCAACGCAGCTTCAGCCCCACAACTCCGTGCCAGTCATGCTGTTGTATAAAAATTCCCCATTTCGTCTTCAAGTAAGCAGCATCAAGACCACAACCATATTTATTCGAATATCAGGTGAGGTTTTTTTTTTCAAAAATAGTCGTAGTCTCAAAGTCATACCCCGCCTTATAATTGAAGCTCAGTATACATATATAGCCATTTTTTTTTACTCTCCAAACTTCACCCTCGCCTTATTATCGAATAAATACGGTACTTGACTCCCTTAGCTGCATTTCCCTGCAGGCACGCCCACTTGTTTGTTTACTCCGTCTATGCAGGCGCTCTTTTTGCCTCGAAGCAGGACTTCACAATAGAGAACTGTGCAAGCCGTACTAACTGCCGGCTTTATGAATGTCTCATAGGGCTTTTTCCCGCACGCACAAGTAACCACAGTGAATGTAAGGTTTGTAGAAACGTACATGCCCTTAACACGAGCTTTATACTGCCCCTAACAAAGTGTACAGCTGGAGCATCGTGTTCTTTTCTGCACCAAGGTTCTCCCACAAACCCCTCTGATGCTGAATTAAACCTTACAAGATTCCGTACCTGCCGCCGACTTTTGATTACTGGGTTTATCATTTGACAGGTTGTCATGAATAGAGGCGTAAGTCACGGGGAGGAGGGGGGGGGTCAGTGGAGTCTTAACGCCCCCCCCCCCCCCCCCCCCATAGCGTGGAATACTGCTTAAAACCTATATTATAAAAACACAATGGCCGCCAAAGCAAGACGTGCGTCCCCCTCTGTGATTTTTCCGGAATTACGCCACTGGTCATGAATACATTCATGACCGCCTCGGATTCACCGGCCAACCGACGTGGCGAGACGTCAGAAGCCGGTAACAGAGTAGCTGTTACTGCAGTACACTTTTCTCACCACCGGACTCTCAGCAGGCGACACCAAGTCAATCACGACCGGCGTCTTTCGTCGCGGAGCCTTCGGAGCCTTGGCTGCCGGCTTGCGCCCTTTGGTTCCCGCCTTGCGGGATGGCGCGGCGGGTACGTAGTCCTCATCCCCGTCGTCATCGTCGACCTCCGGAGACGACGGCGGATCAATCACGTACACACTGTCGTCATCCATGCAGGAGGTGGTCGGAGTCGAGCCCTTCGAGGAGCGTGTTCCTCCTACGTGGACCGGCACAACACCGCGCTGTCGTCTGCAACACAAAGGCGTCTTGGCCGCGGCACTCGGAACACCCAGCCGCACGGAACGGAACGTCAGAGGAGTTTACCGGCAACCCGCAGCTAATGCGATCAGAGCCTGCACACCCGACCAAACGCCAAAATTTTCGATTTGGAGAGGCAGGCCACCAAAAGTACAGTGCCCAGTACATTAACCAAGAGCTTCAAAAACTGCGAAGCTGGTAGCGGGTGGCCCATAGTAGCCAGGTGTTACTCGTTTAGCCGCTATATCTACAGGCTAACCTACTTCTTTCTCCTGTTACAATTTTATTATTCATACAAAAGCGCGAAAATGCAGCAATGGTGTGCGCCAAATCTGGCTGAATTTACTATTGATTTAAACATTACATTTATGTCACCATCTTGGTAAAGTTAGTTTCGGTTTTGTTTTTTGGCAGTGTCAGTACCCACAACAATGCGTCCGTGATAAAATGAGTCCGTCCTATTCAGGTGCACCACGTGAACTAGTTCAGGTGGTACAGCGCTTCGCCGTTCGTTTCAATGGTGCAGCTCGCGGCACCCGAACCGCGCCGTTCGATTCACCGGGGGTGCCAGTACGGGTGCAGGACGTGCTCACGGCTTCACCTGCACTCTATGCCGAAGAAGAAGAAGAAAACTATTTTCGCAAGGATCCCCTAATACCTTTTAACAGGCCTCCTACAGGGTCATCTGAACGGTTTCCCATTCCACGCCATTGTTGCAACCGATGCTTCTGTCCGGAAGGAGAGGGCAGGCGTAGGTATTTTTTCTCCCGGTCTAGATTGGGCCTTTTCCCTCCGGCTGCCTAACTTTACTACATCTTTCCACGCAGAATTTCTCGCAATAGTCTTGGCCCTTCGTAAGCTTGGTTCCTCGAAACGACAGGCAATAATTCTCACGGATTCATTTTCTGTTTGTTCTGCCCTTACTTCTTCAACTTCATCCCCCTACGTCGAGTCCTTGCTTCTTTAGCGCCTTCCTCCCTTCGTGAACTTCGTTTGGTCTGGGTACCTGGACATGCAGGTATCTGGCTTAACGAATCGGCGCATGCTCTGGCGGTAATGGCTTTGGGCGGTCCAGTAGTGGAGGTTCTGCCGCCCATTTCCTTCATAACTTCGGCTCGCTTCCGTAGGCTGTGCTTACTTCAAAGTCTGCCTGATTCTACTTACGAAGACTCGGAGCTCGAGCACCTCCGGTACTCATGGAAGGACAGCATAAGCCAGTCGCGAGCTTGTGAAGTAACCCTCACTAGCTTTCGCTGTCGCGTGCCAAATTTAAATTATTACTGGCAGCGCTCTAATCTGGCCCTGCCGCCGCTATGCGCTTTTTGCAAAGAACCAGAAACAATCGACCATTTCTTCTTCTCCTGTCGACGGTTCTCCTCGATAAGACGAAGATACTTAGAAAGTACATGCAGCCGGCTAAACCTCCCACTGTCTGCTACAGTTATTTTGTCATTCGGGGCGAAGGAACTGGGATTCTGCCACGGGGGTCTGTGCGTTGCACTCATTCATCCTGGAATCAGGCCGTCTGCCGTGCTAGACAGCATTTGCTTAACTGGATTTTCTTGTCAAGAATATGCGCGCCCAGCTCACTGCTTCGTCTGTACCACTTTCTTCGTGTTTCTTTCATGAAATGGTGTTCGTTTTTACCTTTTTTTTTCTTTCTTTCTCTAATCCCCTTACTTTTATTTCTCTACTCATCTACTGCTAATCCATCCTAATATTTAAATATTTTTCTTTCCCTACAAAAATTACCTAATTTCTTTCGGTAAGGCGCCCATTTCCTGGCCAATCCCTTTAGTGGGTACGCGCCATTTCACTGGAACCACCACTACCACCACCATGTAGCTAAGTCTGTATTGTACCTTGAGGCACGGTTGCCTTCACTTCTGTATCGATTTAAATTGCTAACTGTTGCGACATTTCTAAATCTGTTTGAATCTCCATTGTACGAGGCTCAACCCATTTTCCTCTTGAGGCCTGACCTTTTTCAAGGATTTACGTGGCCCCGATTTCAGCGTCCTCAATTGGATTGCGTACATGCATGGCTGAAGCTTCTTCGTGCAGATCTTTTTCTAGTCCAGCCCTATTCTGATAATTTGCCGCCTGTCGACAGAAGCTTGGACAACATTTTTCCTCCGCATGCGAAATTATTGCCGGCCCGATTACTCAATAATTTACTTGAAGATCATTTGGCTACTCTTCATACTCATGTCTCAATTGCCACAGATGCCTCGCAAAGTGATGAGAAGGCTGGGGTAGGAATATATTCTCAGTTACTAGAATGGTCCTTCTCAATCCATCAGGCTACCAGACTATACCCCGATTTTTCAGGCAGAATTATTGGCGATAATCTTAGCCCTTAATAAACTACAGCATAGATTTGCGGCGGGTGATTATCCTTTCGGATTCTCTCTCCGTGTGCGCCGCTCTAACAAATGATAAAGATTCTTCCCTTCTCCAGTCATTCCGTTCATTCGTTCCTTACCAGCTTCGTGAGATCCGGTTAGTGTGGGTCCCTGGTTACGCAGGGATAATCTTCAATGAACTGGCAGACCAATTAGCCAATTTGGCTCTTGGGGGTCCTGCCGTTGTGAATTATCCAATTGTCAGGTTTTCTTTTGGGGGCGAGGTTCAGGCGCCTTCAAGATTTGCAAATTAATCGGCAGGATGCCCTTCGATGCATGCTCCGAATATATTCACCTCTCTCACTTGTGGAAGCCTAAATTCTGCGATTCTCGTAAATGTGAGGTGGCAATCGCAAAATTTTGCTGCAGAATCCCCCATTTAAAATTTTATCTACGCAAAGCTGGTCAGGGTTTATCTCGATCCTCAATGCCCTTTCTGCAAGGCCCCCGAAACTCTAGAACACTTTCTTTTAAATTGCCGCATCTTTTCTTCGATGCGACGCACGCACCTTGAATACACGTTTAATCGGCTGAATCTCCCTTTATCTTTAACAGTTATTCTTTCTCTGGGTGCTACCGTCCTAGGATATTGCCACAGAGATGTTGTGATCGCCTTTCACTCCTTTATTGCGGCGACAGGCCGGTGCCCTGCTAGACAGCTATGTCTTCATTCGCATTTTTTCCCCCTGGCAATCGATCCTGCTCTATCCAAACATTTCTTTTTCTTCTCTCAATATTTTTCTCGTGCTTCACTTTTTTTTCTCTCTCTGGGAAATAAACCGGGTCACCACCTAATCATTACAGGAAGCTTCTTGGCCAATTCCCCGTGTGGGTACGCGCCATGACTTAAGGATCCAACCAACCAACCACCTAACCCTAGTCCGGAGCTCCTGGAATAGCCGACATGGCCTTCTCTGCGTGTTCAATGAGTGTCCTTCGCACTTCCGCGCTAGAGTCGGCCAGCCTTCCTTTCCCATGAAGTGGGGTAGGATTGGGTGGGGGGAAGGTTAGAGTTCTGTGTGCATCTCCAGAGAGTATGATAGATGCTAGGGTAATCCGCAGTTAGGATACTTGGGGGCACCCGGTAGGTTAGGTTAGGTTAGGTATAACTTTATTGTTGCCTGCAAAACGACGGTTCCTACTCGCCGCGACGCGGGCCTGGCGCCGCGTTAGAATCGGAGTGTGAGGAGCATAGGTCGGTGTACTCACTCGTGAGTACACCCCTTTGTACTCATTTGTACTCAAACTCACGAGTGAGTACGATGATGATTGAGTACATACCCAGAAAAAAAAGGTGAGTATGATGAAGAGTGAGTACAGGGGTAAGTTCACTACTCGTGAGTACAGTACTCATGAGTACACTACTCATGATTATGAGTACTCAAGAGTACAGTATTCATGAGAATGAGTACTCATGAGTTTGAGTACTAATGAGTATGAGTACTCATGAGTACACAGTACTCGTGAGTAACAGTACTCATGAGTACACAGTACTCATGAGTACAACACTATGGGGTCGCCTTATTCGCTCAGCCTGGCAAGCGGGCTTCGCCTAGCGGCTCCCGCGCGAGAAACTTAGCGATCCCAACCCGCGGCGCGCTGGACAGCGGCCACGGCGGGTTCGGGCGAAAACGGAGACCTGAACTCTATCAAACACATTTATTAAACTAAAAAGTACAAAAGAATACACTGGCTAATCTTATTAGGCTAATATAAAAAGGAGAGAAAAGGTCGGTCAGGCTTACCCGGGCTGGGGGCGCTCCAACGGAGAACAAAGACCCTGGTCGACGGAGCGGGGGTGGCCTACGTCCGCCTTCCTCCGTGGTCAGGACCCGAGAGCGTTCCCTCGGGTTTTTTGGCGGAAAACAGAAGACGGCACCACCCCCCACTTCCTCCGCTCCCTCGAAGGACAGCAGCGCGCCCCGCGGGCTACGCGGCGCACGGGAAAACGAAACAGCCGTGTCTCGCCTCCCGCCGCTCAGGCGCGCCGCGACACCCGTCGCGAGAGCGGGACCTCCTTGGAGGAATGCGGGAATAATTCAGCATTCCCACACCCCTCCACCCTTAAACCCCTCCCCCAACCCGGGTTCACATCTCACTACCTAAAAAAAACTACTCCCCCACAAGCTCCCAGTAAGCTGCTTCAACGTCCATGTCCTGCGCGAGCGCCTGCAGCCTGTCACAGTTCACCACCGCACCGACAGGTTCCCCTGGCTCGGCCGCTTGATGGCCAGGCACAACTGTCGGTGTCTCCTCACTGGTGTCCATGGCAAGTAGGGCAGCGTCCGTGGCGACAGCACCCACCGCACCTTCGAGGAGGCTGGTCGGGGCGCCCGTCGTCGACACACAGCCGGCCGGAGAGCTCCCGGTTCCGGGTCGGCAGGGCTTGAGTGCGCCGTGCCCTGGACGAGCAGCGTTGCCTCGGGGGCACAGTCCGTTCCCGCTGAGGCGGCGGCGGCGGAAGTGGTGGCCAGCGGGGCAGGAGCGCTGGCAGCCGGCGGCCGCAGCGAAGGGGACGGTGTTGTCCGGCGTGGCGCCGGCAATGGTGGTGGTGGCGGCGGCAGCATCGGGCGCAGAGCGGTGGTCTTGGGGTTTCCGCCGACCCGGGCTTGTTTCGGCCTGGCACTGCCACTCCGGCCGCGGGCAGCGACTCCTTTCGTGTCCCCGACCGCAGGTTGAAGTTAGGCACATTGGCAATAGCACATGAGTTGGGGCTACCAGCGCGGAGTTTACGTTTACCAAGACCAAAATACATACAAACACTAAAAGCCTGAGTACCCGTTCGCTTAGTGCACTACCAAACCGTCGGAAGCTATTTCCGTCGGATTCGCAAACTCTGGCGTGTCCCGGGGCTTGGTGTTTGGCCCCGATTACGCGTTAGCTTTGCCCGGGGCACGGCGAGAGATTCGTCCGCTCCCCACTCTCCTCCTCGCGCTGTGTAGCGCTTGAGGTCACACACATGTACTGGCCCTCCGGCGGGTTTTGACCTCATGTCCGCCAGCTTGTACACGAGCGAAGACAACTTTTCTTTCACTCGGTACGGACCGGACCACTTTGGCGCCAGCGTAGCTGAGAATTTCTTGCTGGCGTCACTCAGTACATGGTTCCTTCGCAGCACCAGGTCACCCACTTCATAGTGA
Organism: Haemaphysalis longicornis; assembly: GCA_013339765.2. Taxonomy (NCBI): domain Eukaryota; kingdom Metazoa; phylum Arthropoda; class Arachnida; order Ixodida; family Ixodidae; genus Haemaphysalis; species Haemaphysalis longicornis. The sequence goes on along the minus strand of CM023456.1, from coordinate 119,890,323 downwards.
ATATCCCGATGCGAGCGGTCATACTGCGCCTTCTGCTGTGCTCTAGCAGTCTTGAGATTTTGGCGAGCTTTGCGTAAAGCCTCCGTCATCTTTGAGCGCAGCTCAGCCGCGTACTCAGCGCGTGCTGATGGTGCGACCGCCGCTCCGCTGCGGCCCGTCAGAATTCGGTCCATCGGACTCGGCAGCTCTCTCCCAAGGTTGAGAAACGTTGATGTATATCCAGTAGAGTGGTTCACTGTAGTTCGTACAGCAAATCCTAGCTCCGGGAGATAGGCGTCCCAATCTTTGTGCCTCGCCGAATACTCCACAAGCATGTGCTTGACATTGCGATGAACCCTTTCTGTAGGGTTTGACTGGGCATGGTAGGTGGTTGTTTTCCTGTGCTTGATGCCAAGGGCAGCACAAGAATCCACGAAACACTTCGCAGTAAAATAGGACGCATTGTCCGTTATTAGCTGCTGAGGGAAGCCGAACCTCGTGAATACCTCCATCAGTTTCTCCATGATCACCCGTGCCGTCAGCTTTCTGAGAGGATACAGTTCCACCCATTTGCTGAAGTGATCCGTGACTACCAACAGGAATCTGTTCCTACCTGGTGTTGTGGGATAGGGTCCCATGATGTCACACGCCACGATTTGCCAGGGGTTCTGGCTCTCGATTGGCTGCATGAGGCCGGGCAGTCGTCCGCCACGGGGTTTCACACTTTGGCACACATGGCAAGAGCGGGCGTACCGAATCACGTCCCGTTTCATGCCAAGCCAGGTTGCAAAACGACACAACTTCAAATAAGTCTTAGGGCCGCTTGCGTGTCCAGCAATGCACGTGTCATTAAAATAGCGTAGAAGCGCTCCTCTCAACGTGCGTGGTATCACTACCTTGAACGACTCATGTGTATCGTTCTCGGAAGGAATATACCTCAGCAGAACGCCGTCAGAGTCCAGCAGGTAAGAATCCAGCGCGCTTACAGCAGTACCAGCTGAGCGCTCCGCACCGACAGCAATACCAGCTGTCTCCATGTGCGCGGCGGCCGCGCTGCCCGGCTCCCGGAGCCCGTCAAACACTTCTCGACAAAACGGATCTTTCTGCTGAGCTTCGAACAGCTCTTTTCTGCTGAACACGATCCCCACTGCATTGATAGCTTCCAAGTGGTTCACGCTTTCACCCGGGATCGGCAGTCCTGCCGCGTCCCTTCCGTGGGCAGAGGCACGGAGCCCCTCTCCCCTGCTCTCAGCCTCCTCGCTCGTTCCGGGGGAGGGCGTCGTTTCGCTCCTCTCGCCCTGAGCCGGCGCTCGTGACAATGCATCCGCCACGACATTGTTCTTTCCCTTCCTGTAGCGCACGGTGAAGTCGTAGCGCTGCAGCAGCAAAGCCCAGCGCGCTAAGCGGCCGCTTGGCTCACTCAATCGCTTCAGCCGTGGCCTCCGCGATTTGCTGCCGGCGGGGCGCGCCGCCGGTAGCCGATCGCGGAGGCCACGCTTCAGCCAGGTTAGTGCCATGTGATCCGTCTCCATCACAAACGGCACTCCATCGACATAGTAGTCGAACTTCCGCAGAGCAAACACAATCGCGAGACACTCTTTTTCGGTCACCGAATAGTTTTTCTCTGCGGGCGTCAACGAACGGCTCGCGAACGCTACCGGACGAAGTACGCCTCCGTGCTCTTGAAGCAGCACTGCTCCAAGGCCCAGGTCGCTTGCATCGGTTTGAATTACAAACTCCCTGTTCAGATAGGGGAGCTGCAGCTCAGCCGCGTCCGCGAGCACGCTAACCAGCCTGCGCAGGGCAGTCTCCTGCTCGGGACCCCAACTCCAACGTTGCCCTTTCTTTAGCAACTTAGTTAGAGGGGCTTGCAGCTCAGCACAATCTGGTATGAATTGGCGATAAAAGTTCACCATTCCCAAAAACCTTCTCAGACCGCTGACATCTGTTGGCGATGGATATTCTAGCAGTGCTCGAACCTTATCCTCGCATGGCAGAATACGGCCTTCATCGATCGTGAACCCCAACATCCAACAACGTTATCCGGGTTGCAGCGATCTGCGCCTTCTTTGGGTTCAGGGTAATTCCCGCCAACCTCAATCTCTCAAGCACATCCTTCAGGTGCTCTACATGCTCCTCAAACGTCTTGGAGTACACTACAATGTCATCGAGGTAAGCAAGGGCGTGTTGCCATTTTGCATCCCCCAAGACACGGTCCATTAGACGCTGATAGGTCGCAGGCGCTCCGACCAAACCAAAGGACATTCGGGTGAATTCGAACAGTCCTCTGTGACAGGTGAAGGCTGTTTTCTGCCTGTCACATTCATCCATTTCCACCTGAAAGTATCCGCGACTCGCGTCGAGCGTCGTGAAGTACTTCGCTCCCACAAGGTTGGAAACTAACGAGGAAATGTTAGGCATAGGGTACGCATCTTTTTTCGTCACCTCGTTCAGCCGTCTGTAGTCAACGCAAAGGCGGTATGTCCCATCCTTTTTTTCCACAAGCACAACAGGAAAACCCCATGGGCTATCTGACGGTCGCGCAACGCCCGTGTCGAGGAGTTCGTCTAAAGCGTTGTCTAGACCCTTTCTCTTAGCCTGACTAATTGGCCGGGGATTGCATTTCCACGGCAGGGCGTCCCCCGTGTCAATTGTGTGCTTGACGAGCGTTGTTCGGCCCGGACAATCAGTGAACATCGCGTCGTACTTGTGCAACAGTGCCGACAAACGCTCTTTTTCCCTCCCAGAAAGACCGTTCGTATCCGCCAACAAGGGGTGTATGCTCGCCCCCTGCACGGCAGCGCAATGGTCCTCTGCGGCTGGGCGCCCATCCGATTGTCTCTCCCCCGTCCCGGCTGCGCGCCTCCTCGGAGCAGCCTCGGGCGGTTGGGGAGGCCCGAGCGGCTTCTCATCCTCCGCTCTCGTTTTCTCGGCCCTCGGCAACTGCTCTGTCAGCGCCGAAGCTCCCGGCGGCTTTGAAAAAAGGTTTAAGGGCACCAGTTGCTCGCTCTCGATATCCGCCACTGCTGATGTCTATCACAATGCCTGTCTTAAGCAGAAAATCCCGCCCCAAGATGACAGGCACTGACAGACCCGGGAGTGTCGCCTTACGCGTCTCTCCCAACGCACTAGCCTTGACGCGCCACTTGACTGCGCCGTGCCGCTCGCAAGCCGGAAACTCGTGTCGCACATTCTCAGCCTGATATTTTTCCTGCGGAGGTGCTCCAATACCTCATCGCCGAACAACGAAGCGCTTGCTCCTGTGTCCAGCAATGCGGTAAATTTCTTTCCAGCTATCGTCAGCTCAATGAAAGGTGCTGGCGAGTCGGCAGGTTGTCCCGCACGGCAAGCCAGCGGCGCAAATAACTCGGTACAGCTCGTAGCCGCCGTCAGCTGTTCGGCGTTTGTTAACCGTTTCCCGCTCTCGACTGCTGTTGGACAGGTGGGCGCCTGCACTCACGGGCGAAGTGCCCTTGTTGGCCACAACGGTAGCACTGCCTGCCGAAGTTCTGACGAACCTGGCGCTGGCTATCTCCGGCCTCGTGCCCACCATTCCGTCCCACCGAGCTTCCTGCGGCCGGCTGATTTCTCCTATCCGGCCTTTTTCCATCACTGCGTTCTTTCTGCACTTGGCTGCTCTCCGCGCCAGATTGTGCAGTCCGCCAAGCGTAGGAATATGGGTCTAGAGCCCTGTCTGAGAGTTCAAACCCGACTCGGGGCTGCTCGTCCGCATACGAAGCGGTAGCATCTGGTATGCTCCGATGCGACAAAGGCAGCCCTCCGTTCCACGCGCAGCGGGGCTCTAATGGGTGTGCCGCGGGCGGTGGGGGCCGGTACTCACGCGCGGCGAGGATGTCGCCCTGAATGCGCTTCGCCTCTGCGGCGAGCTCCTCGAGATCCCTGAACCTCCCTCCTCGCAAGTACGCCATAGGCACGTTTTTAGATTAGGTCATAGGGAGGCGAAGGGTGTTGATTCGGCACGTGCTTTTTTCGCTGCGCGCGTGCTGCATTTTCGCGCTAGGAAGAGGGCTGGGTAAAATTTTCTTTCGACTTATGAAAGCATACACATTAGCACGTGTCCAGCAAGTTCGGTTTACACGTAGAGTAGTTACTGAGTTCATTTTTGTCGACGTTTGTCTTGTCGTCTGCTACAGACGCGCCGCCTGCTTCCCGCCGCTCGACCGGCAGACTGCCCCGACGATTTTAAGGGGGGAAACGCGTTGTTCGGCGGTCGTCGGTTGCTCTTTTCTTCTGCAAGGCGACAGCTGTTCAGCTGGTCACAGCGTACTTTTCTCTTGTTTGTTACTCCCTTCGCGTGCTCGCGCTTCTGACATCCGGACTTTCTGGACTGCAGAAACACTGACGCTTGCAAGAAATGTAAGATAAACGTGATTGATTATGGTTAATAGGTTATTTCTTACTCTTGAAACAATCAGCTGCATCTTATAAAAACGCATTAGAAAGGCACACGCTAATAAGGGGTGCGCTGACAGCGCCGAATTTCCATTTTACTTGTCCTTGAAGAAATTTTCGTTTGCAATGTTTGTCACCCGCTTGGAGTACAAGTATGGGTTAGCGTGACAGTTCGCGGAAACAACAGAACAGCTTGTGGCGTATAACTTTTAATTACTATAATATACAGAATTTGATGTATACCTCTTCTAATTACCAGTATTGCTAAATGTGGGAAAAAAGCGAACAACGCAGCAATCCGAACACAAGTCACAATGACAAGACGGACCAGAGCTACTACTACAGTGGCTAGAATCTACTACACCCAGGTAAATCGCTAGAAACTATTTTTTTTTTTCACCCATGCAAAATGTCAACCTATTGTGTTATATATGGACAATATCGAACGGCACCAGCTAAACAACTCCGAAGTTCATTTATTATAGCGGAAAACAATCATTGGCAGCATGCATTAAAAAAAGTGTAGAGGGGAGGAGTCGTTAGAACACTAGTTTGCATTTTCAAAGCCGGGTAATGTAAACTGAAAGCACACAGATACAAACAAAAATGTGTCAACTTATTTCACCTTTCGAACCGCAGTGATCCATGCTTACCGTCTATCCTTTTGGTGCGCTTTCGCGGGGAATATGCAGAATTTAACGAATGGATCCTCTTCTTTCGCCTTGTTACTGTCGTGGCAGCTGACCATGCAACAATATGGGGGGTTTGCTTCGCTTTCAGTTAATCTTTTCGTTTCGGGCGAGTGAGGAGTGTTCCCGCCGCCCTTTGTACGTGCTGGCTTAAGTGGCTCGCGCAGCAGGCGGTCGCTTTCTTCGCATTCGTGAGTAGGGGGCTGGATGCCTCAGGCGGTGCGGGAGACAGCGCGAGCTGCGCGTGCACTTGCCAGACGCGGAGGAGCGGGCCGGGAGGCGGCGGCTTCACAAGAGTACTCTTTATCCTGTGAAACCGCCGGGGCGCTTGGCCGTTCGAGCGGCGCGTAGCAGATGACGCCTCTCTAGCAGACGACAAGACATGCACCGGCAAAATTTACCCAGTAGCTACTCTACGTGTAAACCGAACTTGCTGGACACGTGCTAATGTGTATGCTTTCATAAGTCGAAAGAAAATTTTACCCAGCCCTCTTCCTAGCGCGAAATGCAGCACGCGCGCAGCGAAAAAAACGTGCCGAATGGCGCCACCCGGCGATCGTTTCGGAGCCTATAAATGTCGGGTGCGCCTGTCGCGTCACGCGATCGACTTTCTCTGCGTTTGTTGCTCGGGGGTCAGCGAGGCGATAGAGATCTTCCATCGCTCTCACGTACTCCAGCAGGGTTTCATCTGGATGCTGGGTACGCAGCTCAAGCTCCCGGCGCAGCCGCCACTCGTAGTTTGCGGGGAGAAACTCGTCGCGGAATTTCGCTCGGAAGCCCTCCATTGTGCGCTCTCGCTCTCCCACCAGCTTGAACCATCGAGCCGCCTGGTCCGTCAGGGAAACGGGGACTATGCGGCTGAGAATTTCGGCCTCCGTCAGCCCCGTCGCCTGCTGGTAGTGTTGCAATTGGTCCAGATAGTCGTTCGCGCTGGCTCTGTCATGGTAGCCACTGTACTTGGGGATGTCCACCTTTACGCGTGGCTTCCCCGCCTGCGCCGGGCTCTGGAGGCTATTCATCACTACGGACGCCGCCATATTCCCAACCAGGCGCATCGCGTCCTGAAGGAGTGCCTCTGTCGTTGGCTGACTAGCGCCAACCGGAACGGTAGAGGCAGGGGGCGGCGTTGAGAACCGGCGCTGGCTTGCCTCCGGGCTCAACCCATTTCCCGCCAAAACGTTCGCGGCAGCGTCTTCCGTACCGGGCGGGAAAAGTTTGTAATCCTCGTTGCCGGTGTCAACCGCGAAAATGCCTGACCAATTGGCGCCGTCCAGAAAACGACGCTGAGCCGATAGCTCCGACAACACTCGCGCGGCCTGGAGGTCAGGCTCGCCCGCCATTGTCCTTTGTTCTCGCGCCCGGGTTCGTACGCTCTAACAAACAGAGTCCAGGTCTGCCGATTTCGCCCCACGTTGATGCGCCAAGATATGGGGTCGCCTTATTCGCTCAGCCTGGCAAGCGGGCTTCGCCTAGCGGCTCCCGCGCGAGAAACTTAGCGATCCCAACCCGCGGCGCGCTGGACAGCGGCCACGGCGGGTTCGGGCGAAAACGGAGACCTGAACTCTATCAAACACATTTATTAAACTAAAAAGTACAAAAAAATACACTGGCTAATCTTATTAGGCTAATATAAAAAGGAGAGAAAAGGTCGGTCAGGCTTACCCGGGCTGGGGGCGCTCCAACGGAGAACAAAGACCCTGGTCGACGGAGCGGGGGTGGCCTACGTCCGCCTTCCTCCGTGGTCAGGACCCGAGAGCGTTCCCTCGGGTTTTTTGGCGGAAAACAGAAGACGGCACCACCCCCCACTTCCTCCGCTCCCTCGACGGACAGCAGCGCGCCCCGCGGGCTACGCGGCGCACGGGAAAACGAAACAGCCGTGTCTCGCCTCCCGCCGCTCAGGCGCGCCGCGACACCCGTCGCGAGAGCGGGACCTCCTTGGAGGAATGCGGGAATAATTCAGCATTCCCACAACACTCATGAATACTGGTTTTGCGAGTGCTTGCACTCTTGAGTATATGCACTCGTGAGTACAGTATTGCAAACAAGTTTTATCACGAGCTCGAGTCCGGACGCGCGTGTACGAGTCGCAAACATTTAGCGGGGCCGCTGTGCAGCTTAACAGTCAAGGATGGCAAAATTAAACAATGAAAACTGCACCATCCCCCCTTTCCTGGTCCCTGTTTGGCGCTGTAAGCGTTTCTCGGCGGTCGCTCGCAAAGGGGTCACGGTGAAGAGGGAAAAACGAGGGGGTGAGGGCCCGGCGGTAAAGGTGGCCGCAGTTGCTCTTCTCCTATGGCACTTGTTGACTGCCGCAGTTATTTTTGTTGACGCGGCCTGTGAACGCGTGGCGGCTTCATTGCGCTTGCTCCCTTCCAGTTGTTTTAGGGGAGAGGCGGTGGAGGCTGCTAACAATGCACGCAGTAGGCGTACTGAAGTCCCTCTTTTTCGGTCTTCAGAAGTTTCCGTAGACGCATGTCACGCTGTGTAGTCGTTTCGTGAGCCGAACCGCTCATTTCAACAGTCGCAGTTAATTTACGTAACTCGCGTCAAACCTACTGCATGGTTTGTAAGGTTTGTGTCACCGAAACTGTCCGCAGCATTCCGCTGTGCGTATTCAAGCGCAATTTCGCTGATGTACGTGCGCCCATATGGTTTTATTAGGTTCCCGTTTTGAAACATTTTGCTCAGGTTCGCTAGTAATATGGTCTCGTGTAGTGTCATTTACAAGTGAGCATATATCCCCACCGTACAGGCGCGGCGGTGGAATTTGCCCCAGCAATGGAAATAAAATATCCGAGTACACCTAAGCACGTTTGTGAGTTGTTAATCGGACATCACAATATCCAGTTGAACGCGTGCGAGGCCTTGTTTAGCCTCGCATATTTTGTTTAGCCTCGCATAATTTGTTAAACATTTTATTTTTTTCTGTTTAGTCTTTCATTCGAGCCACGACCTAGCTAAGATGTTGCAGTTGACAGGATCAGGATTTGAGGCCATGACAAGACGAACGGACGAAGAGACAAACAACGTAGACGAACCGCACCACGACTACGAGAGTGCGGCACGCAGACGTGAGGCACCGACGGACTCCATGTCAGTGGGGTCGAAACACTGCTGTCTTCAACGGAACGCTACGTCCTATGCTTTGCGAAGAAACAGCAGTTCCTGAGCGCACTACGATTACGAAGGCTACCCTGCTCTTGTCGTAAGGACGACATCGTCTTGCGTCTTCTAGAGGACAACAGAGAACGTCGCCATCTCTCCAAACGAATGAATGTGCCAACGCTACTTCAGGCTGCCTCCGACACCAAACGGCAGAGGACACTGCAAGCGGCGTTGTTTGAGAACAGGAGGAGGACAAGACAGAGTTAATGAGAGGGAGAGGCGGTTAGGCCTTTCTTGCGTGGGTGGTATTCCTCAGTCCGGGATCCCATTGGTCGAGGCCGCCGCCCGTGCTCGCTGGACGAGAGTCCGCTGAGACTCTAGGTCCGAGCAGCCGGACAGGGCCGCCTCCTAGCCCTCCCTCGTTGGCTTCACTTTGACTTTTAACCCTGGATTATACTGGCAGGCCCATACCATATGATACGTGTCTGCCCACTGACCGCAGAAGTTACACGAACCCGAGAAGGACGGGTTGATGTCTTTGAGCATTGCGGGGCATTATAATGAGTCCGTCTGCAGCCGGTGAAGATGGCGCTCCTCAGTTGTATCCAGGCCCTTGGCGGGCACCATGAATGCCCGCCTACCGTGGCGCAGGTATGTTGTGACCTCAGAGAATGTGGTTAGCGGGTAAGGTACAAGTGTACGGTCTGAGCCTGGGAAGTCAGAGGAACTCCGGGGGAGAGACGCTCGGGCGGCTGTGTGCGCAGCCTCGTTCCCCTCTACTCCTTGGTGGCCAGGTACCCATACAAGTTGTTTTATGGTGTCCGATATTAAGTGCAAATGCACTTCTTAAGCGAGCCTGAAGCGTCCGCCGCCATCCGCATTCCGCCGCCGTCCGCATAGCAACAGCTGCGGGTGCGCGCGCTCCTCGTCTTCCTTGGCAACGGGGGAGATGGGCGCGCACTGCCTGGCCGCTGACATGGCACATACCCACGTGGGGGATTGGCCAGGAATCTCCTCGTCTTCCTTGGCAACGGGGGGAGATGGGCGCGCGCAGCCTGGCCGCTGACATGGCACATACCCACGTGGGGGATTGGCCAGGAATCGGGCGTGAGAAGGGCTAATGCACCCGCTTAAAGGAGTACTGACACGAAATTTCAAAGCTGAGATCCGCTCTAGCAATCAAGTACAACGACAACACAAATAGGTGTCTGTGAATAAATGCATCTTTGTTTCTTTGTAGTTGTGTGTGTGTGTGATCTCTCTTTCGCGAACATTAAGGTGTGTGCGTGTGTGTAATCTCTCGACTACTCATTAAGATCACGATATCCACCGTAATCGCGCAATGAACAACCGTGCATTCGCACTTACACCCTCTCCCCCTCGGGGAAGTGCGAGGGAATTTTTTTTCTGGATTGGCATTTGTGAGAATTTCTTTTTTAGCTAGGAGTGCTATCCGACCCCTGATGAAATTTCGGCAAGCTTGTTGCGAGTCAGACATTATGTGCGTTGCGTCAGAGTGAGTGGCGGCCAAAGCTATGGACGCGTCTCTTCAGCAAACTCAATTTTACTCGTTTTCACCGATAGTCCATCCACCTGTATTCCCTCATGCAGGACCGCAACCGTACAGATGCCCTCCGGTGTGGGCCCCGCTGCGTCTACATAATACACGCCTTTACGGGTGCCATATTGTTTTGTTATGGCTGTTGCTCGGGCTTGCCTTCTTCCTGAGTTTCGGTCAGGATGCAGATTACGGGGCAGAGGTTTAACGATTAGTTTGCGGCGCCAAGGGGAAGGGATGTCCGCTCTGTCTTCAGTGGTAGGGGGTAGAGCGATCCGGAGATCTTCTAGGACCTGCCTGCCAGTAGTTGTCATTGACAGTCGCATGATTTGACTCGTGTACTGAGCCTCTATGAGCTCAATGATCGTATTGTGCATCCCGAGCTGTGTTAAGCGTTCGGTGGACGTTTTAGAGGGGAGTAATAACAAATGCAATAACGTCATTGCCCTTAACAAACTTAAATCCACGTCTGAACAAATCAGCCGCATGATCGGTCGAGTATCAGGCAAACACGGGGGTCTCCAGGAATGCGAGACACTCCGCCTAGTGCAGGCCTTCGTCATCAGCCGCATAACATATGCAGTGCCCTATCTCAAGGTACGACAAAACGATCTTAAGAAACTTGACAATATGATCAGGTCAGTTGTTAAGAGTGCGTGATGAACGAGAAAGTTTTCAGAGACAACTGGCGAGAGCCGGCCGCACGTTTCCCACGGTGCCTGGACTGCACGAGATCCGGACACAGGCAGAATGCACGACGGCACGCACATGAACGAGACGACGCATGCAAAATTGTGATTGCGTGCTCACCGACCTCTCCCAGGTAATCGACACGATTACGGAAACACATCGAAGGTCAGTGCATTTCTGGCGAGATAACGAACACACGATGCTCTGCTACATCGCCCACGAGCTACAGTCGCGCTCACTATGACCTACACCGCTCATTAGTATTCAGACGATTATATCGTCAAAACAATGACTATGGGCATATATGTTAGGATAAGGCTTGATTCATTAAGACGTTATTCTCCTAATGCGCACTTGGTCTTTAACCCCGGGTGCCAGACAAAGGTCATATAAAGCTGTGAATACTAATGAGCGGTGTAGGTCATAGTGAGCGCGCCCACGCGCAGGTCATTAACCAGCAACGAGCAACAAGACGCGCAACGTACGCAGCGTGCACGTTCCTGGCACCCGCTATTCCGGTACAGACGTACACGAACGTTCGCTGAGAGCACGGAACGCAACGGAACCAGTAGGTACATTTTTCGCTTGTGCTGTCCCGGCGCCGGTCCACGCAACCAACGACATCACATCCGGATTGGTGGATATGGCCACGACAAGCGAACAAGACGCACGGTGGCCGAAATGCACCATACGCGGCGAACAACCGCACACTAATTATAGGGGAGTTTCCTAGATAAAACGAGACGCACAGCGCACGAAACGCACCAGAGGCGACGAACGAAATCCAACTTGAATCAGTGGAGCTGACCACGGCGAACGAAATACACAGCGCACGGAACGCCACCAAGCTAGCACACACGGAGGAAGCTACTATTCGCGACATCATCCAACCCACTGCTGCTATCCGGACTTGGCCATCGAATGTTACAACAGCAGAAATCACCTGGCCACAAGCAACAATACACCCAGCGCACGCAGTAAAACCCTACCGGAACGTACGAGCTCTCCACACCCGCTGCTCCAGCCCGATGTCCAGCGGACGAACGACATAACACTCGTGCAGGTAGGTCCGTCAACGAGCAACGACACGGCCAGCGCATGCGGCATGTCCGAGCTAGAACGAACAAGATCCCCGGCACCCACGCTCCGCCCGAGACTCGCACGACAAACACCATTTCGTACAAGAGGACGCAACCGCGAGCAAGCGGACTCGGCACGAACGGAGCCTGCTTGTATTGGAGAGATTCGCCCCGAGCGCGAACACAGTCGGCCCCTGGCGGCGGCGGGATGAACCGCTCCTAGTGTGGATGGCGCTCTCGCGTCGTCTGCTTTTTCACGTTGCGTGCGGCGCAAGACGCGTGCTGCACACGACAAAACAACCAATATTGTGCTCGTTTGGCAGTAAGCAATGACATAGTTAGCTCTGCGTGCGCATTTCCTCTAGAAACGCAATAATCAGCGGCCGTTGCGGGTTAATGCGCTGGTTTAATTCCACGAAACATCTTCGCCCTGGTCACCGCTTGAGTATGAAACGTGTTATACACATTGCTTCCACACATTGCACTGTTCTTATTGTTGAGTGCAGTCGTCTGCCGTTTCGGGAACGTCGAAGGGTGCTTTTTGAAGGTGGCGTGGTGATTATTTAAAGGATAAAAGTTTAGTACGCGAAACGGGTAAGAAGCGACAAGACCTGTGCATACGCGTGCAAATTCCACACCCTTGTAAAATTGCGCTGTGTCCTTATAGAAAGAAGAGACAAACAAAAACATTTACACTGCACACTACCCGTGCGCTATCGCCCATACATTACCGGCCACGTATTTTTACACCCGCAAGCGCCTGTGTGATGTGTCCTTTCCGTACCTTTTCTAAAATAAATACCATTTTTGGACAGTCGTTGGTTATACCAGAGACTCTGGTCTCTGGTATACTCAGGAGGAGGAATAAACATTTATTCAACTGTATCGAGTTGCTAATTTTACGTATTATTTAAAATACGTTTCTATGGATGGCAAGAGTATTTAGGGGGAATTTTTCGGTAAAATTAAGCAGTTGTGAGTTTGCGTCGTCATGTGGCATTTCGTGTGTCATTTTCATATATATCATTTTCAAATCCGACATGAATCCCCTTGTCCAGAAACGTGTCTCACTCAGCGTAACCAAATGCCTAATTTGGTCACGTCTTAACCTCTTAACGTGGACCTAAGTTTAAAGAAAGATGAGAAAATGCGTAATATATAATGCACGTTGTTGCCCACATGTGTGGGAGGTGTGTGCCATGACTCGCTGTTTTTTTTTTTCCCCACAATGCTTGCTTTCAATACAATTTTGAAAAAGGCGCCCACAATTCCTGGGAACAAAGGGGGTTAATCAGTTTTGAAAATACGTGTACTGCTTTTTCACCGCTACAGAACACGACGCTAGTGTAGTTTCGATTGTAAGTAATACTGATAACCATAGTTTGGCTTTTCGCGCTCGTTACATGCGTTCTCTTCTCGCCGCTCTTGCAACGTTGGCAGGACCCCCCCCCCCCTCCCCCTTCCCGAAAAAAAAAAAAACGAAATGCACAGAATTTCATTTTTTAACCAATCCTCAAGAATTAAATGCCAAGACAAAGGCGATATTCAGTTTACAAAACAAAGTAGTTACCGGGAACCCGTTGCGCTGATTTGCAACGAGAAATAAAAAGGAAATGTTTTACTACATCTGCAACAGCGCAACTTCATTTATTGCCATCTTTAGGGTTCGTAAGCGACCTTATACGCAAGAATGCAAACACATCTCGCTGTTGCAGGCACCAGTTAAATTTTAAAAGGAACGTAAATGGTCAACAGAGCAGCCGTAACAGAAAATTTGTGCTCACTGTGAGGTCCCAGAAGCTTGGTTCGCACACTGTAAACCTGCTTGTCACTTTGCGAAAACCTAGCTAAACATGAGATGTGGATTGTACTGCGTGCGTTGACAATTCAATTCGCAAGTTCACTTGCGACGAAAGCCGTAAATAAGGGATCCGAAACCGTTATTCATCGTAACCTTCCTTCAGAGTCGCTAAAATTTCATTTAAAAGACCCGTTAGAGCGGTTACATTTATATCTCTGCGCTGATCAAAATTCAGTAATTTTGTTGCCTTTTGAACACACAAAAAATATCGTAAGCTCTCAGAAAGAATTTTGGGGCAGTTAAGTAGTGTTACCATTTCAGAGCATCCCACAAATGCAAGAATGCGTCATGCTACCAGTGAAAGCGATTGAGATTGCCGTTGTAAACTGAATTTCAGAGATCGAGGCTTCCTGATTTGTTTCTATTTATGCGTTTATTGAAGGCTCAAAGCCATAGTCTGGAAAGATCGAGCTTGCTACGAGCCACAGCGTACAAGTTCATTGTCACAATTACGGCCATTCTGAGATTCCCGATGAGTCGTCGCTTTTTTTGGCGTAATAATGAAAACTAACTACCGCTTCCATGCTATACATTGAACGTTGAGGAACCGAACTACAGCATACCACTTTTGTTTGCACCTTTCGTGCGCACATACGGCGAGAAAAGGGCACGAAGCGCGCCCACAGTGTGCATTCTTACGGGCCGCTCAGCGGAGCATCCACACTAGCAGCGCGACGCTGTCGCCACCTACATGTCGAGCTCGCGGCCAATAGCATTCTCGAAACAACGGGCAAAAGACGAGGGCTTGAGTGACGACACGTACACGGCAAGAACGGAAACAAATGAACCCGATCCAGACGAAGGCATCGAATGCCCTAACGATGAAGTCACGCTTGCAACGCCAAGGAATGTGGGACCGAACGGACGGCATGAACCACACCTGCTCCCGCACCACAACGGTTTCACTTTCGAAACAACCACTGCGACTGCGACCACGGAGCCGCAACAACCTTGACCGATCAGCCATGCCACCCTACGAAAACGCCACGCTACCGCACACTAAACGAAAAGCCAAACGGCTCCCGCACCATACGCAACGCACACGACAATTCAAGCAACGTCCTCAACGCGCCGAACTATGCAATCTCTACACCACGCAGCTCGCCACCGGACAAACTGGACGTCTACGCTCCCACATGCATCAAGCACGCGACGAGCTACACAAACACAATCGCCGACGGAAGCGGCGCGGCTAACGCAACGCCGTAAACACTGTCAAGTTCAGCAGGTCTGACGAAGGCAATCCCACGGCACACACACAATAAAATCAAGCAGATTTGAAATTCACCGAAACTCAACGAGACGAACACCCTCTTAACGAAGTTTCTAGTATCCGGAACAATAACAAACAAACGCCAGCATCGAGAATCTCTGAATAACCGGACAGTGATCTGGATGCGAACGGACGTCAATCTACGCGAACATTTCATTGTGCCTGCGGGCAGGCACAATTCAGATTTGGAGCACGATTACGAGAGTATCAGCGCGCTCGGAAACGAAAACGGACGACAAAAGTTGCCACCCGAAGACACGCACAAAACCGCAGTTTACGGCCACGGCCGCACCGAGAAGTGCCGAGCTCCCCTGAGCCCGACCCGGCCTAGACTTCGTTGTTTTATTTCTGAAACAAGAGGAGACGCCAGACGCAACGCGAGTGCTTACGTTCCGTTTCGCTCTCTCACATGTACCTTCGCGGAGTAAGTCGCCCTACGACAGTGCACCGCGTCCGACGTTTTTTCTTCTGCCTGATATATATGCAACCTGTGTTTTTCTAATCAGTTAAACATTTTATTTTTTTCTATTTATTCTTCCATTCGAGATACGACCTAGCTTACAGTGCAGATAAGTTGATTATTCGTGAGTAATACAAATTGAATACTCATGAGTACAGATTGAGCACTCATGAGTGCAGAATGAGTAGTACTCGCGAGTGTAGAATGAGTAGTATGCATTAGTACAGAAGATTGAGTACTCATGAGTACAGATTGAGTACTCATGATTACAAAGTGAGGACTCATAAGTACAGATTCAGTGCTCATGAGTACAGATTGAATAAAAATATTCGTGAGGACAAATGAGTTTGAGTACAAGTGAGTATGATTACAAATGAGTATTGATGAGTGAGTACGAGTGATTTTGTGAACAGACGAGCTTTTTGAGTCAGAGTTTGATTGAGTACAGCGTGAATGAAAAAAATTGTGATTGAGTTTGAGTGAGTTTTTTCTGTTTTGCCGACCTATGGTGAGGAGTACAGTAGGTAGCGCGTTTGTCTGAATTTGCCTCAGTACAGCGGATTCCCGGCGAGAGTGTTCTGTGTGGTGTTGGGTGCTTTTGTCTCTTTGGACGGGCTATCCGTAGGAGATCTCTGGTGTCAACTGGTTCTTGACGTCTTGGTTGCGTCCTACGTTCCTTTGAATGTGGACGTGCATGCTCAGGCACCCGGTGGTTTAACGCTCGGGTGACTGCGTTTGCGCTCTCATTTCCTGGCATCGCCTTCGTGCCCAGTTATCCAGATCAGCTTGCAGCACTTCTGACTCGAAGCGAGGACATTGTTGAGTATGGAGCGGTATTTCTGCGCATTCGGTTGCAGAGAAGTTGTCGGCATGCAGCCTGAGAGTCGGTGTAGATGTACACTGTACCGATGTCTGGCACAGAATGGCAAGAGTGCTCTATAGCACGCGCGATTGCCCTTGTCTCCGTATCGGCGGTTGCGTTGAGGTCAAGTTCTGTGCCTGCTGTGATGATGGCATGACTTCCGTCTTCGACAACGGCGACACCCGTCCCATCTAGGAGGCTGACGTCAGTGTAGAGTTCGGGTTGTGGCTCTGTCTTGTTGATCTGTTTCAGGATGGCCTTAACACGAAGGGTTCGAAATTTCTTTGTTCCTCTCCGGATGCATATTGCGGGGTTGAGGAGCAGTGCAGATTTCACCCCGTATGTAAGGTTCTAGTTGTCCATACGTGCTTCCCTCATATTGGCTGGTGTATCCTAGGTTGTGAAGGATGCTTATGACCTGTGCTGTGCTTCGCAGTCGTTGTAGCTGATTGATTTTGTGTGCGTTAAGCAGTTTTTCCAAAAAAATTGTTGTGCCGGTGTCTTCCAGTGCCTTTGTTGAGGTATATGTGGGCACCCCGAGTGGGCCTTTCGTAAAAGCACCTCTATGCTTTTGAGTTGCGATTTGTTGAGATTTTGGTATGGCAAATGACAAAGTATCCTGGAAGTGATGAGAGCTGCGTTAAGGCGAAGGACATAAGCTTCTCGAAGACCCCCGTGCCTGTTCGTAATTCTTTGGAGCATTTGTATCACCTTATTTCCCTGATCTAAGTGTTTCCGGACTGTATGCGTATGGTTGGCTTTGCCGTCAATTGCTTTTGTAGCGTTAATCCCAGTACTTTGATGTGCGAGCGCTGGGGTATGGCTCTGCCTTGCGGCTGCACCTTCAGTTGGACTTCTTGTTGTTTGCTGTTGTGTTTGGTTACTATACTCGGTTACAACTCAAGAACGGCACCATCTCATGTAGTGTATCACTCCGCCAAAGCGCCGGACCCGTGACGTCAGTGCACGCGCGTTTTGAAAGCGGTTTGCTATGAATGCGTGATATCGTCTGCCTTGTCTCACGCAGTTTGTTTGTCGTTACTGGAGTCATTTATAAGCATATTAAGTCCAAAAAATTACGGGAACGGCTCACACCATGTTCAAAATATTCCCAGTAACGCCCTACTTGCGCCGCGCGGAGAAACATCCGGCTGCGGTGATAAGGCACAGCGGCAACTTCCGGGGCCGTTCTTCAGTTGTCACAGAGTATACCAGAAGCCCTGATTTTTCAGCAGAACAGGCGAGGCCACCGCTACTGGCGTAGCGCTGCGCCACTTCGGCCGATTGTTTTGGAGTGCTTCTTCGACTTTGCTGGGGAACCTTGTCCATATGATATCATCGGCATATATGGCATGATATTGTTACGTGGCGGCAGGACGAATGACAGGAACAATGGCTGAATGCGAAGCGATGTATTTGCATGATGACATCCATCACAGCAGCAAGCAAAGCCACGTACCAGGCACACAACTTCGCCCTCTTCGACTTCTCTTCGTGACAATATCACTGATGCGGTTAAGTTGCGCTGATAGGTATAGGTTCTTCATCGCGATATTAAAAAGGAGAGGTGATAAGATTGATTCCTGAGGTGTGCCACGGTTGGAGGCTTCCTTTGCACGGGACTCGATTGGTCCCAACGTAAGTGTGGTCATCCGGTCACGCAGAAAGCTCCGCACATAGTTGTAAATTTTTGAGCCGCAGTTTGTTTCTTGCAAGTTGGCCAGTATTAGGTCATGTGAGACATTATCAAATTCCCTCGAGAGGTCTAAGACGAGGGCCACGCGGATTTGAGCAGTGCTGGGGTCGTCCAATATATCCTTCTTGAGTTGGAGAATGCAGTCCTGTGCCGATATCTTCTCTCTGTAGCCAATGAGCGTGTTCGGAAGCGCATTCGTGTCCTCGAGGTACTTGGTGAGCCTGATTAATATTACCTTTTGTATGAGCTTGCCCAAACAGGGAGTTAATGATATGGGGCTTAAATTGTGGAGATCGAGTTTTTTTCCTGGTTTAGGTATTAGTATGAGGGGGCGACGGAGAGGCAGGACATGTTCGTATCGGCTCCCGCCTTTATGAGCAGTTTTAACCGGATATTTTTCTTGTTGGTGCCTAATTTTGTGATAAACGGATCCGCGAAGTTATCAGCTGCACCGGGATAGCGGACATATTCCAGTGAGTGGACTTTACGTGACTTTACGGCCATTTTTGTCTCGACCACGCCGCCGGAGGTGTTAACCCTAATCGCCGGGCCCGCCGTACTTGCGGGCCGCGCCGGCCCTCCGGCCGTCTGAAGCTCTTGTCGTGGTGGAATATGCTGTGGAGAGTGAAGATTCGTGGAGAGTGAAGAAGTTTCGGAGGATGCTGGCTGGAAAATTCACTGCGAGAGGAATTCTACGACCAAGGCAACGCTGGCGGCAACGCTGTTAGCCCTAACGTCGGGCTGGGACCCACGAACGGCCGAGGGAGTACAAACTCGTCTGCTAGTGTCAAGAAGGGTATCATTCGGCGCGCTGAAATGTCTCTGCTGCCGAAAAATGATATTAAGATTATCGTCAGGATCAGGGGAGGTCTGAATATTGCCAAAATTGGTGCGGCCGTGGTGGCTGATGCAGTCACGGCTGCTGCTTGCATAGACGATGCGAAGCGAGAAGCGGACACGATCTGTCCGAATTTTCAACAAAATATTGCGGCGGTTAGCACACCGGAGGAAGAAAATGCTACGAAATACGTGAGGATCAAGGATTTGTGCATTGCTGGGCACATGCGTGAAGCTGCGGCATATCGTGCGGCGCCGCATGAAACGTGCAAGGGAATATTAAGAAACGTTCCTCTCAGCGAGAGCTCTCAAGCGCTCCATCGCGAGATTGTTAACCCGCATAATCCCCTGGCCCTGGCTGCCAAGTGAATCAAGGAGTCGGGCACGGTCATCTTCGCCTTCGAGGGGTACAAGGTGCCCAATTATGTCCGGTGTGGTAACGCACTGGTTAGGTGCACGCTTTACCGCAAGTAGATAGATTTTTGTTATGCGTGTAGAAAGTTGGGATATCGTGCTGACGTCTGCCCCTCACCGGAAGAAGCGGTCTGCAGGAGTTGCCGTTCACCCAATCCCGAGGAGTCCCATTTGATGTACGCCCAAGTGTGAACTGTGTGGAGGTGAGCATATCACGGCGGGCAATGAGTGCAAGCAGCGGTTCCGTACCCCATATGTGGTCCGGCGCCGTCGTTTTGAGCGGGCTATGGCGGATACCAAGGCTGAGGAAGATTAGAAGGGAGGCTTCAGGTACGACGAAAACCAGTTTCCGTCGTGGGGAAGACACCGGGGGCTGGGCAAGGACAGGAGCGTGGGCATCGACGTTCCAGATCAAGATCAAGGGGACCAGGAAGAACATCTCATAGCCGCTCCACCGGCCGGACTGGGAGCAGACCGGCGTCTAAGGTGCGCTTCGGACTGGACGGACAGTTGGGGACTGGGACTGTGCGTGGCCCCAAGGGGACTGAGGGGCTGGGTGTGCACAAGAGTGGGGTGTTGTAGGGGATACAAGGCAAGGGCCCCGGTGGAGTGGCCAGTGGTACTGGCTGGGTGGAGCGGGAAAGTTCCCGAATGGAGATGCCTAGTTTAGTAAGGCCAGAGCATGGTAAGAATGAGGAGAGATTCAAGAGGTTAGAGCAAGAAAACGCAGTGTTGAGAGAAATGGTGAGGATGCTAGGGCAGAAATATCGGCCCTTAAGGGTGCGGCAGTCCCTGCACCGGCCGATAGTGCAGTGCTTGAGCCCATGGAGAGCATGGATGTTGCTGACGTAGCTAGGTGAGGCTGGTGGGTCGCGCCCCTCAAAAAGGAAGGCAATGACCCATGAGGCGGAGCCCGTGCCGAGGAAGTTGAGATCTGAGGTTAAGGAGATGACGTCGGGTGTTGTGGATAGTATTAAACAGGTCAACGATGGCCTGGCGCAGCTGAATGCGCCTTTCACTGAGTCGCTCGCCTCGATCGATGGAAGTTTCACGGAGATGCGATGTAGAATAGAGGCGTTGAAGAACAGGTGCAATCTGAGTGCCTTTCACGCTTCGAGGTCGAGATCTCAGTCGCCAGGTTCCCCGCAAGGGAAGTCTAAGGTTCGGCAAGGTGGCTCGCAACAACAGCTTCAACATGGCGCGGCAAAATGACACTTTTCGTATATGGCAATGGAACTGTAGGGGGTATCCTCGTAAAGAAGCGCCTCTACAGCAGTATATCCGCACGTGTGAGGATAGGCCGCAGGCTATCCTATTGCAGGAGACAATGACGGAAGAAGTACCTCTGACGGGCTACCGAGCCGTCTTCGGGGGATCTAAAGCTAGGGGGACTTGCATTATGCTGGATAGCAAATTGACGCAGGTGGTGCATGACCTTAAGATACCTTTCAGTTCCCTGGAATATGTCATGATTGAGGTGATTCCGAACCGGGTGAACAAGGGAAGCGTGTTTATTCTAAACGTGTACGCCCCGAGAGATAGGGCGCAGAGGTTCAAGCTGCTGCTTCAGAAGGATCATAGCTTGCCGGGAACCACACGCCGATCGTGGCCGGGGATTTTAATGCTCCGTATCACGTGTGGGGGTACAAGCATGGCACGGCCAAAGGGAGGGACCTCTGGCGGAACGCTGCAGAGTTTGACCTTACGCTGGTCCCTGACCCTGCCTTTCCGACGCGCATAGGGACGTCTACGTGTAGGGACACTACCCCTGACCTCTGGTTTGTAAAGAACGCTACCAAGCCTAGTTGGTTCAATGTTGCCGAAGACCTCGGTAGTGATCATTACATTAACCAAGTCGCTTTTGAGGTTGAGGGTAGGCGCCCTAAAGAGTTGACCTTTATAGACTGGGATAAGTTTCGGGTGATCCGGGAGGAGCGAAGAGAAAGGGAGGAGGAAATCGAAGGCTTGGACAGGCCGTCTCTGGAGGATTGGGCCGCCCAGGTGAGGGAGAATGCAAAGGAAGCTATGGATAACTACGGATCTGGAGGTGGACAGTGTTGATAGTAGGCTGGCCCATCTGATTGAAGTCAAGCAGTTTGTGCTGGCTAGATGGAAGGGGCAGCGGCTTAATCGCAGGCTGCATAAAAAGGTTTCAGAGCTTAATAAGCTGATTGAGGAGCACTGCAAGCTTCTGCCTAGGCAACAGTGGGATGAGATATGCAACTCGGTGGACGTGCAGGTGCGCAACGGGAAGGTGTGGGGCTTGCTTAAACATTTGCTCAACGACTCTAATACGAGAGCTAGTCAGGGGCACGTCCTTGCTAGAGGTACACACGACGCAGTGAGGTGTGCCTCAAAGGAAGAGCTGGTTGAGCAGCTGGATGATCTTCTGACGGAGCAGACGTACACGGGGGACGACAACTTTTCCCTAGATGAAGACTTTTCTGTGGAAGAGATACGCACGGTTTTGCATAACCTTAACAGCAACCCCGCTCCCGGGCCGGACCGGATTTCGAACAAGCTTTTGAAGAACCTGGACAATAGGTCGATCGAGTACCTTACCGGGGAGGTTAACGCTTTGTGGAGAGATGGGGAGGTTCCGCAGCAGTGGAAGAAAGCTCTCACGGTGCTGATTCCTAAGTCTGGCAATGCCCCGAGCATTGATAACTTAAGGCCCATTTCGCTCACTTCATGTCTGGGCAAGGTGGCGGAACATGCGGTGCTCAATCGGCTTACGAGGTACCTTGAGGAGAACGAGGTGTACCCCCACACTATGATTGGTTTTCGGGCCGGGCTGTCGACTCAAGACGCAATGAAGCTCATCAAACATCAGATCATTGACGGATGTAGTGGGGGCGTTAAGGCCATCTTAGGACTGGACCTAGAGAAGGCTTTTGACAACGTTCGACACTCATATATACTGAAGTCTATTTCTGATCTAGGCTTGGGCGCGCGATTTCACGACTATGTGAGGTCCTTCCTGTCAGGTAGGAAGGCTACCCTGAGGGTAGCGGAGCTGGAGACTGGGACACTGGATCTTGGGGACAGGGGCACTCCTCAGGGGGCCGTCAATTCGCCCACATTGTTCAATCTGGCCATGGTCGGATTGGCCAGGAAGCTCTAGGAAATTGAGGGGATTAAAACATACCATGTATGCTGATGATGTAACCATATGGTGTCCTGGGGGTAGGCTATATCGAGAGTGTTCTGCAGGAGGCAGTAGATGCAATCGAGACTTATTTGGTCCCAACGGGGTTAAGGTGCTCTTCCGCCAAGTCGGCGCTGTTGGTGTACAGTCACACTAGAAGGGGACTACGGTTCTTACACCGTGAAGGGGACCCACGCCTAGGGGGTGGGTTCCCGTGGACAAGATTAGCATTCAGCTTCGCACAAGGAATGGGGATATCATACGTAGGGTAGATAACATCAGGCTTTTGGGGATTGCTGATTGAGTCGAATGGCGCCAACACGCTGACGATCGCGAAAATTATTACCAAGACAGAGAATGCGGTTCGCCTGGTGAAGAGGGTGGCCAACAGTCAGAAGGGGTTGAAGGAGGATAGTCTAATTCGTCTTATGCACGCCTTTGTGTTGTGTCACTTTACCTATGTGGCGGCCATGCACAAGTGGAAGCCTTCAGAGGAGAAGCTTGACACGCAGATAAGGAAGCTTACCAAGAAGGTGTTGGGAGTGCCGATGTGCACTAGCAACGAGCGGCTTCTCCAGCTGGGCATACATAATACCTTGGATGAGATAGCTGAGGGCTCAGGAGAGGGCGCAGATGGTGCGTCTCTCTCGACCAGCGTGGGTCGGCAGATTCTGAGGGAGTAGGTGTTCCTCAGGAGAGGATTTCGCTGCTTCACATCGGTTTACCCTTGAAGGCCCGTAAGAGGTATCAAGTGAAGCCTATTCCCAGGAACATGCATCCGGAGCGAAATTGGGTAGAAGAAAGGACAGGGGGGCTTGCCTGCTGAGACTCATTCGCGATGAGAATCAGAGGGTTTACTTAGTTGACGCTTCTTTTAACGAAGAGAGGTGGATAATGAGGGCACGGTCGTCAACGCTGCTTCCGTTCGGGAGCTGATAGACAGAGGTCGCCGAGAAGGGCGGCTATTGCTTTCGCCCTGGTTGACAGGAGCAGGCCTTTTGTGTATAGTGCCTCAAAGTCGGCCGTTAAGGCTTTCGAGAAGGGCTCGGCTGGCTAAGGTTGCTTTCAGAATTTATGCAGACCTGTGGAGATCTTTCAGCACTACTTATGTTCGTTTCCTGCTCACCTTGGGGTGATTGAAGGAGCCCCTCTGAATCTCAACGAGTCTGCTCATGCGGCAGCGTGAGATCTTACCCTCCGCTTCTGCCCCGCGCACAGCGTGACAGGTACTCCCTGAGAACAGGACTCCCCTTTCCACATACAATGAGGTAACGAAGTACATATCTTCTTAACCGCAGGATTTACGGTTTTGCCGCATCCTAAACTAAATCGGGACTCAGGCAGCTTGCATTACGCTTACTTCAAACTGGCACCTATCCTTGCCCGCGGTAGGCTCACAATGTTTTATCCTTGAGACGTATACGGAGCCTTATTGCATAGGACTGTGGTGATTTAGCAACACTGGAAACATGCGCTGGTCTTGCGAGCGAATTGGAGACCAGGCTATCAAGGACGCGTCCAGGTGGGAGGCTACACTTCGACAGTCCGGGCCTGGACGATCCATTCTGGGCTGTCCAGCTGGCTCAACGACGTGTCTGTGGGGCTTGGCCCTTTCGGTACCGACGTGGGATACGCCAGCTTAGTGGTTAATTATCACTTCTTGCAGGACCAAATAAAGTTTTACCTCCTCCTCCTTAGTTGTTAGTATGACCCGAGCCGTCTTCCATACTATCGGGATCTCCCCTCGTTCTCAGTCTTGGTTCATGAAGGCTGCAAGGCGGGCATAGTTCTCATACCGGAGATTTCTGATGAGCAATTCTGTCCGGTCCCGGTGTCGTGTTGCGTTTCGTAACCTCTAGGGCAGCCTATATTTCCTCGATGGTAATAGAACCACTGAAGTATTGAAGATCGTTTGGGTCTACTGCATAGTCTCTATATTCCGGGTTATCCTTGGGAGGTAGGTACATGGTGGCTAGTTCCACCAGTGTCTGCCCCGGATGTTTGTTTTGTCTGTGTAGCAGACGAGTTATGTCCTTAGCTTTGTCTGTCGTTGCCTCGTTTGGCTGTATGAGGCTGCGTAGAAGTTCCCATGTTCGTTTGGCTCTGAGGTTGCCGTTGAGTTTCTCGCACAGGTTATACAAGTTGGTACATGTACGCGCCTCTGCATAATCCTGCTCTTCTTTGGAGATACGGGCAATCCTGAGCTTGAGTTTTTTTATTGCGTCTTTGTTTTTCCACCTCTTAAAAAGTCCATGTCGCGCTTCCCATAGATGTAGAAGATGGGCGTCTACATCGGGGTAGTATTCGTTGGCTTGGACTTCTCGTGGAGTTTTGTCCATTCGCACTTGCAGTTGACCTACTCCCTGATCGAGATCCTCAAGAGGTGTTTCCTGGTCCTCGTTCAGCCGGAATTTGTTCCAGTTTGTTAGACGGATGGACTCTCTCTCTTTCTCGAGTTCTCGAATACTTAAGTGGGTCCCGATAATGACGTGATCACCCGTTAGTGTTTCCCGTGTGTTCGTCCAGCTACACTTGTAGGCTCCCTTGTACAGCGTCAAGTCTGGGATGGATTCTCGTTCGACGGAGTTGCCTTCCCTGGTGAATTCGTTGGCATTGTTGAGGATCGTATACGCCGAGTGGCAGATAAGGGCTTCCAGTTTCCTTTCCTTGGCGGTAGTTTTCTTGTACCCCCCTGCAGGGTGTTGTGCATTAAAGTCCACAGCTATAATGCTGGCGGCACCCTCCAAAAGTTGTTTGAAGTCCGAGGAGGTCCAGAAGACGAAAAAGTGCAGGTCTGGTTCTGCCGATGATGCAGGATGGCGGGACCGGCTTTCCACTGCTGTTAATTGGTTCAAGACATACAGGGTGAATCAAACGGACCCAAGGTGTTAAAAAAAGCATTCTTCAATATCCTTTAATTCGTAAGCATTTTCATGCGTACTCAGAGGAAACGCGTCTGTCTGTCTGTTTGTGACGCTTGACACTTACCCCAAACTTACCCCGCGTAAGCAGCATGCTGAATTATTACTTGTAACACGTGCGTGTAAATACCACAATACAAGACTGTCATTATTTTCTTTTTAAGGACAGCAGCTTAATATACAGCAACAAATGTATACTTGCAATCGAGACCGGAAGAGGCACCAGTCTCGGTGCTGTCTAAAGAGGACCGGATCGGAACTGATATGGTTTGAGACGGGAGACGTGGACAATACTAATAGGTGGGACAATAGAGGACGAGGCCACAGGAGAGACGGCAGGAGCGACCTCATACGTCACATCTGTGACCCGACACAACACTTTGTATGACCCAGAATAGGGCTGAAGCAGTTTTTCGGAGAGGCTAACGCCACGTGTAGGGGACCAGAGCAGGAAGAAAGTGAACCGGAGGAAAGTGAACCGTGCGGTGACGTTCGTCGTACCGTGTCTTTTGAGATATACTTGCGAAGAAACAAGGTGGTCGCGAGCCAGTCGACGATCTTGATAGCAAGGCTTGGGAGTGGGCTAGTTGGTGTTTTAGCATCTTGAAGTGCAGAGGTGCGCTGCCTGACACGAAACGTAGGACAGGGTTAATACCACAAAAACAGACAAGGTGAGGCGCAAACTATCAACTGTTTATTATCTTGTGAAGGGGGGCGGTTATATATATGACGGAAATGAAGAACATGCACGAAAAAACAACAATAAAACGCTACACGTGACATGATATCTATTCGTCATTTAGGAAACTTATTTCACGCGCCGAAAGCCGGATTGAAGGGGCGCTAACACAATCTCCCTCCACTCCTGACAACATTGCATATGCTTCGTATATCTCGCGGGTAATCTTGTCTCTGGAGCGGAACAAAATGGTTGTCCCCTCAAAATCGGGCGAACATTTCTTCTCGCGCTTCTTAACATGCGCGGCCAAATTCCATTTCCCGCCAGTTGCGCGCATGCATTCTTATGTTCCCGTAATCTGTCGTTGAGACAGCGGCCTGATTGCCCCACGTACGACCTACCACAGGAGAGGGGGATCTTGTATACAATACCCTCTGCGCAGTTGACGAACTGGCGCCTGTGCCGTGTGCCACATTCGAAACCTTTTTCTCTCTTTATTTGCAGCCTTGCACAGTCCCTTTAGTTTCAACGGGGCAGAAAATCCACCGGAATATTATGTTTGGCGCCACTTTCTTTAGCCGGTGCGAAACCCTGTGAATGTAGTTCATGACAACTGGTCGAATCTTAGGTCTTTCCTTGTTCTTCTCGGGGCTGTTCGCGTTTTTCACCTTCTTCAGCACATTCTCTGCAACTGATACAAGTACATGGGTAGGGTAACCACCCTTTTTCAGCCTTATACATTGGCGGTCTAGGCTGTCCGTCACAGTGTGCGAGCACGATTTCGTGATTGCCTGTGTGATGCAGGAAGTTGCAATCCACGCTTATCATTTGGTGTGGGACGAGTCATAAGGCAGCAGTCCCTTCTCCCCTCTCGTGCGGTAGGCCTTGATAGGCCTGGGTGATAGCACCGCGAGCGCAGTCAGAGGAGCAGGCAGCAAGGAGCGAGTCCAAAGGCAAAGTCGGTTCACGGCCAAACAATAGATAAAATGGGGAGAAATCGGACGTGTCATGGCGGGAGGTGTTGTACGCGAAAGTGATTGATTGATTGTAGGGTTTAACGCGCCGACGCAACGCAGGCCACAAGGTGCGCCGTGGTGGAGGGCTCTGGATTAATTTTGCCCACCTGAGGATCTTTAACGTGCGCCGAAAGTTCGTACACACGGCTTTTTTGCTTTTCTCCTCCTTCAGGAAAAGCGGCCGCCGCGGCCGTGAATCGAACCCGCGTCCTTGTGCTCTTGTACGCGAAAGTGACGAATGGTAATGCTGAGGTCCCAATCTTGGTGGGCAGAAAACACGTACATAGACAGCATGTCGACCAGCGTCCGGTTCAAGCGCTGGTGAGGCCATTAGAGTTTGGCTTCAATCGTCGTGGGGTGCGGACCGTTGTTTTGAGTTCGCTCCCGCGCTGCGGGACGGTTCCCGATTTTGCCGGCCACACGTCGTCGGGCCATGGGTGTTTGTTTCGGGCGGCGGGGCGCTCTGCTGCGTGGGGCGGTCGAGCGCAAGCTCTCGCTCGCCTGTATCCGCTCGTCTGCCTAGACTTTTGCCCAGCAAGCTCTCCTGACTTCGGACTGCCGTGGAAAGCTCATCCAGGGCGGAGATGGAGCGGCCGTGGCTCATCACAGCACAGCCTCGCCTTCTACGCTGCCACCGTTCCTGTAGAGATCTCCTCCCGGACGCAGCATGACGCCAGTATACTGTGTGTGTGATGTGTTTTGTGCGCGGTTGTCCCAAGTCACAGTGGCAACTCTTCTTCCGGCGGCGGCGGAACTTTTTCTCTATCCTTCCTCTGCCTCTCTATACTTTTCTTCACACTCTATCCTATTCTCTCCTCCTATATTCCCATCCCCGGGCTGGTTGAATGCAAGTGAGCCCCAGATGGGCTCAATAACATCCCCAGTCCACTTCTTTTCTCTTTCTCAACCGAATCACTAACCACCCCACCAGAAAGAAGAAAACGTGGCGCAAACTAGACGCGGACGAAGAAAACAAGGTAAGACAGATACAGGCGCCAATAACGCCTGTATCTGTCTCGGCCGACTGTATCTGTCTTACCTTGTTTTCTTCGTCCGCGTCTAGTTTTGCGCCACGTTTTCTTCTTTCTTTAAGTATGTAACCAACTAGCTCAGCAAGAAGTTTTGTTACACCACACCAGGCCATTAGTTTGCGGGTGATAGGCCGTGGCAAACTTGTGTTTTCGTCGGGCAGGAGCGGAGGAGGTTATCCATAACTTTGGACAAAACGTTTTTTCTACGGTCAAATTGAAAACTGGCGGGGAGCGTCGTGGTGCAGAAGGACTCGTAGAGAAGAAGGGCGTCAGTTGCGCAGCTGGTTGTAAGGGCGCGGGTGACGGCGTACCGCGTCGTCGTAATCTGTCGCAATGGCCACCCACTGGTTTCCCGCGGCGAGCAGTGGGAACGGAGCATGTAAAATCGAGGCCCACTCGGAAAAACGGCTCAGGGGGGATGTCGATGGGTTGAAGTTCTCCAGAAGGAAGTGTGGAGGGTTTTTTCCGGACGCTGGCAGTTGTCACACGAGGCAAAACGTAGCGGCGTACTGATTCGGTAAAGGCCAGGCCAGAAGAACCGACGCTGCACTCGATCATAACGTTCTGGTTATCCAGAGGTGGCCTGCAGTGGGTACGTCGTGTAGTTGGTGACAGGACGCTCTAAACTGCAGGTGGCTGGGAACAACAAGGAGCAGGTCAGGACCGTCAGAGCGGAAGTTATGGCGGTATAAAACGCCATTTCGTTAGGTGAAGTTGCGCACTAGAAGGGTCTGGTGACGCAGAGCTCATACTTTGAATGAGTGAACGGAGCGACGGGTCACGGCGCTGCTCGTCAGCGATGTGAAGAAGCCAGATATTGCGAACACGCAAGCGACATCAGCAGGTGGGTGGTCTCAGGGGCTCAACACGGTGACGTGAGAGGGTGTCAGCGTCTTTATGCAAGCGACCTGACTTATAGGTGACGGAAAACGTTATATTCCTTCAGACGTAATGCCCAGCGAACCAAGCCGTCCAGTGGGGTCTTTCAAGTTGGGAAGCCAGTACAGCGCATGGTGATCTGTGATGACCGTAAAATGTCTGCCGTACAAGTAGGGACGAAATTTTGCGAGGGCCCAGACAAGAGTAAGGCACTTGCGCTCTGTAATTGAATAGTTGCGCTCGGACTTGGACAGCAAACGGCTGGCGTACGCAATCACGCGGTTTTGACCGGCTTGCGATTGGGCCAATACGGCGCCGATCCCGTGGCCGCTTGCGTCGGTACGAACTTCGGTGGGGAGCGGAAGCGTCGAGTGTCCCGAAATTGGCGATGACGTTAGGAGGGAAATGAAAGGTGCTGAATGCTTGGGCTTGATCGGGAGCCCAGTAAAGTGGCACCGTTCTTCAAAAGGTCCGTGAGAGGACGAGCTACGCGGGCAAAATTTTCTATAAAACGGCGAAAATAGGAGCAAAGTCCGACAAAGCTGCGGACATCGTGAGTCGAGCGCGGCACGGGGAAATCGGTGATGGCTCGAACTTTGTCGGGGTCGGGCTGAACTCCAGAGGCGTCGACCAGGTGCCCAAGAATTGTTATCTGGCGGTGGCCAAAGCGACACTTCTTGGAATTTAGTTGGAGACCAGCGCGTCGAAATAGTTCAAGGATATCTGACAGGCGTTCCAGGTGTGTCTCAAATGTGGGTGAGAAGACGATGACGTCGTCTAGATAACATAAGCACGTGGTCCACTTAAAACCGCGCAAAAGGGAATCCATCATTCTCTAGAATGCGGCCGGAACACCGCAGACACCAAATGGCATAACCCGGAATTGATAAAGGCCATCAGGGGTCACGAATGCAGTCTTTTCGCGGTCTTCTTCATCAACGGCTATCTGCCAGTATCCAGATCTGAGGTCAATGGACGAAAAGTATCTCGCACCATGCAGGCAGTCATGAGCGTCGTCAATGCGCGGAGCGGATAGACATCATTTTTGTGTGCTACTTGTTTAAAGATGCCTATAATCCACGCAGAAACACCACGTGCCGTCTTTCTTCTTGGCCAAAACGATAGGAGATGCCCACGGACTAGAAGACTGTTGAACGATTTCCTTGCTGAGCATTTTGTCGACCTCTTGTTGGATCACGAGGCGTTCAGCATCAGATACGCGATAGGGCCGTCTGCGTACAGGTACTGCATCACCAGTGTTTATGCGGTGCGTCACAGCGTGTGCTGTACTCAGTGGACGGCTGCTTAAATGAAAGATGTCTTGATAAGACGTCAATAGATAGCGAAGAGCGTCGGCGTCCACTTGCGAAGATATTCATTCGCTGGGAGTGATGACTGCATGGAGGGACCCAAACAAGGCAGCACTGGTCTCTAACGTGTAGTTGCGGTATATGCTTCCAAAAGGGCACAGGGTTGAAAGCGCCATTCCTTTTGGTAAGACTTGAGGGGGGGGGAGGGACCGAAGTTGAGGAAAGGCAGAGAGGTCTCGTTTTCAACAATAGTTACTATAGTATGACGCATAGTGACATTGCGTGTCAAAAGTCCATCCAGAATAGGTGAGACGACGTAGTCGCCGTTGACAACAGGGGATCTCGGTGATGAGATGTATACCTAACAGCGTTTGGTGGCAAACGAACGTGTTCGGTGTTGCAACAGCGCAGCTGAAGGGGGGGGGGGGCGTCAGAAGAAGGAGGGAAAGGAAACTGGAGGCAGAGGAGTCCAGTGGAACAGTCGATGAGGGCGGCAGGTTCAAAGAGAAAATCAAGGCCCAGAATGAGGTCGCGAGGACAGTGTTCGAATACGCTAAACATAACAGCTGTTTCTTGGTCAGCGATGCATATGCGAGCGGTGCACATTCCGACGACCGGAGTCGTGCTGCGGTCGGCGATTTGGACTACACGGGACGTGGGCAGCGTAAGGTACTTTGTGGAGACGGCGGCGAAGGCTCGAACTCATTACGGAAATCTGGGCGCCGGTGTCAATAAGCGCTCGCACTGCAACTCATCGAAAGGACGTCAAGTATAATGGTGCGTAGTCGGCAAAGTCGGTAGAGGGATTTAAGGGCAGGGTCGTTGATGCAGCGTCACCTCCTTGAGCTGCATGACTTCGTTTTCCGAAGAGGGTCGAGAGTAGTCGCCCATGGGGGATGGTCGGCGAGGTTGCGGTGATCGGGACTGTCGGCGTTGGGGCGACGGCGATCGGTTGAATATGGTGTCGGGGCTGTTATAGTTGGTCGGGTTGAGGTCAGTACGGGAAAGAAGCGGTTCTGCCGGTCATCGGAGTAGCCAAAGGGTGGTCGAGGACTGTAGTCGGCGTAGCTGTTGCGGAAGAACTGAGATCCAGCGGGCTGCGACAGTGCCGCGGGCAATGCGCCAACTCCGGAGCAATTGAAACAAATGGGGTTATCGTTCCGTAGTACGCCACTCAGCGGGGTTTCGGCGGGGTTAACGTGGAGAAGGATGGTCGTTGCAGGGACCGGGTGACCTAAACTCTTGTCGGAACGGAGAGCCGATCGAGCACACAGGGTGAAGGCCCAAGTGCGCTGTTTCGTCGCGGACAATGGCTTGGATGACGGAAACGGTGTGGAGCTCGTTACGATCGGGAGAATATGACAACGCCGTAGTAGGGGCCATAGCCTCCAGTTCTCGGCGCACGATTTTCGTTTTATCCGCTGACGGTGGAACGGGATCTTGCAGGCGTGGTAGACGGGCTGGTTGACTTCCATCTTCACACGAAGACGTCGCTGCTGTGTGCGGAAGTCTTGTAAAGCTGTGGGCTATGCGGCGTCCTTTGGCCTTTTCGAATTGCCGAAATTCTTCAATGATAGAGTGCACAGTGGCACAGTCTTTACAAAAAAGAAGGTGGAATGCGTCATCCGCAATGCCTTTCAGGATGTGGCCCACTTTATCCGACTCCCCCATGGTGCTGTCAGCCTTTGAGAAAAGGGCCAAGACGTCCTGGATATACGCGACGTAAGATCCGGTCGACGCCTGGGCGCGCGATGCGAGCTCTTTGCGGGAAGCAAGCTGGCGACCAAGCGGCTTATCGAACAAGCCTCGCAGCTTCGCTTTAAACACCTTCCAGCTGGTCAACTAGCTCTCGTGCGTCTCGAACAGCTTGCGTGTAGGACTGTCTTTTTTCAGGTAGAAGATCACATTCGCCAGCATGATGGTAGGGTCCCACCTGTTGTCAGCGCTGAAGGATAATATAGGAATGATAATACAGTGCATGAAAGGCAGGGAGGTTAACCAGGTTACAGTCCGGTTGGCTACCCTACACATGGGAAGTGGGGAAGGAGGGATTTAAAGAGAAAGAAAGAGTATTGAAAAAACAGGAATAGAGCTTGAGGAGCAAGAAAAGAAAAATTAGAGATAACTACAAAAACAAAACAATAGGCGCTAATGAAGCCTAAACTGAAACGGTAAACTAACCAAATAAATGAACAATGGTGCACAATGTCTCTACAACCGTTCAGAAAGGCCTGTGTCCTTTAAGAACCGAAGTAGTGCTTTTGTGGCCTTTTCGGACTGTGATGGGCTACGTCTGTGACACAGAACAGTTTGCGCAGTTAATGGCTGGTTGTCGAGTTTCCGGAAAGCGGTTGACAGGTGCAGTCTCTGCGTTGCAAAACGGACACAGTGACACAAGAGGTGTTCTATTGTCTCGTCCGTGGCGCACACGTCACATGCAGGGCTGTCAGTCATGCCGATAGTGAATGAGTAAGCTTTCGCTGACACGCTCAAAGAGACTGAGCCAGCCGTCACCATCAACGTCGTCTGTCCCGGTGAACATGCGGGACTCCCGGGGATGAGACACGTAGACGAGGGGTGTCGTCGGCGTGGTCGCTGCATCGGCCGGCATGGTCACACCAGGAACGGAGCGTCCCCTCTGTAGCTCCGTGGTGGGTGGAGCGCGCCCGGGCGAGCGGTTCGGGATGAGGTGTTTACGCCAAATCCTCAACCTCACCAAGAAGAACTGCGAGTCGGGCTAGTTGGTGAAATTGCATTTTGAAACCTTCAGAAAGCGCAACACTGAAAAAACACGACACGAACTAAAAGAACACAGGACGAGCGCTTACAACTAAAGTTTAATCAGAAAATTTGACGGGCAGATTTGAAGAACAAATACCCTCCCAGTCACCAGACCACGCATGCATCTCTTACAATCAAGGGTTTGCATAGGGGCATGAGTAGCACCCGCATTGAGTGACATTTTCTTAGCTCGGGTGGACAGACGTTTGGAGAGTAAGCTTACCAGTTCAGTGTTCCGCATATTTCGGTACGTGGATGATTTTTTGGTAGTATGTAACCAAGAAGTCTCCCCTTCCGTGGTCAATGGTTTTGTAGACCTCTTTGAGAAGGTTGGGCTAGGCCTGAAATTCACCTTTGAGACCCCTCGTGAAAATAAGACTTCAGTACCTGGATTTGAATTTGAAACTTGAGAATGAACATTTGTGCTGGTGTTATCAGCCTAGGTCCGTAAAGCCTATTCTGAGTTATGCGTCGGGGCATCCCAAGTTGGCAAAACGAGGAATTGCAATGTCTGTGTTGGGTGCTGCTTTGGTTGGGTCATGTGTGCATTTCTCAGAACAGGCTTTTGATGGTCAAGTGCGTCGCCTCCGAGATGCCGGTTTCCCAAGCAATGTTTTGAGGTCACTGTATGAAAAAATGATTACAGAACTAAAAAGAAGGAAGGATGACGTTGGTACGGTTGCAGTATTGGACAGTAGGAATAAGAGGCCGGCAGTAACTCTCTATTTGCACAAGATGCCACATGCGTTGAAAAAATTTTGTTCCAGGTACAATGTGAAGGTTCTGTTTACAGCACGAAACAAAGTTCTCAGTGGCTAAGGCGTTGCGCTGCTGAGCACGAGGTCGCGGGTTCGATTCCCGGCCGCGGCGGCCGCTTTTCTGATGGAGGCGAAAAGCAAAAACGCCCGTGTGTACGAGATTTCGGCGCACGTTAAAGATCCCCAGGTGGTCAAAATTAATCCGGAGCCCTCCACTACGGCGCGCCTCATCGCCTGCGTTGCGTCGGCGCGTTAAAACCCTACAATCAACGAAACAAAGTTGGCAGGGTTTGTTTTTTGATTGAAAAAAGATTGTCCGGTGACCATCGCGCAGGCAGGAATGAATGCAGTGTGAAACATGAAACGCGGTATGTCAGGTGCAATCTTGGCTGTATTTATGTGCTTCCACTGTCTTGCGGTAAGGAGTACGTCGGACAAACGGGCAGATGCGTAAACGTGCGCCTCAGAGAGCATGAACTGTCTCTGAAAGGGGCTATATCGTCCCATCTTGCGGGACATTGCAGCACATGCCGGCAGCGTGGTGGTTGTATAGCCGCTTTTCTGTGATAGAAAGATTGTGTTCAAGCACGTGCGGCAGTTTACGGGGGAAGTAGCTGAGGCCTTCGAGAT
Organism: Haemaphysalis longicornis; assembly: GCA_013339765.2. Classification (NCBI taxonomy): domain Eukaryota; kingdom Metazoa; phylum Arthropoda; class Arachnida; order Ixodida; family Ixodidae; genus Haemaphysalis; species Haemaphysalis longicornis. The sequence continues at coordinate 119,856,254 of CM023456.1, read as the reverse complement.
AACCCAGAGGGGGGATGAATGTGTCAGTCAGGCATCTGTTACTTTACACGAGCAAAAGAGATTGAGTATCTTGGTAGTCATTGAGTTGTACGCCCCCTTAACAGTTGATGATGTAGGTGTTTGGTTTTGTTTTTGTGGGTTTTTTATTGCTGTTTGTGGTTTTTGGGTTGTTTCCATCTGATTGTAGGAGACGCATGCGTGGTCTGGTGACTGGGAGGGTATTTGTTCTTCGTATTTTCTGGTTAAACCAGGGGAGTGAAACTTCCTATACCTTGCATGGGACGCGAAATTCGCTCGCAGCGCCGGACAAACCCCTGGTGTTTGGGGGCGGTACTAAAAACATGGCGGCGCGTTGCAAACATGCACTGGGAGACGCCATCTTAATGAGGACTGAAAAGTCGACCGGTGGGGGGGGGGAATTTAGCGCCAAATTTAATTGGGACGCACATGCAAGGTAAATTGAGCGAGTGGAAGATATTCAGATGGCCAGCGCACGAGCTTGTTCCTGTTGCGCAACCAGCCACATTATCAAAATTATCAAAAGGGCAATTGTTTTTTTCTGATTGATGAAGTTTTGCGCTTCCACTTCTTTTTGCACCACTTACCGTACTTACCCGATTCTAACGCGCAGTTTTTTTCCGGAAAAATAGGTCGAAAAATCGCATGCGCGTTAGAATCGGATACAAAACCGAAACTGTCGAAACAGCGGATATTTTGTCCCACCCATCGCCATCGCCATCTCAAGATGGCGCCAAAGCTTTTAGCAACGATTTTTAGGACGCAGGAAGCATAGGCGCCTATGCTTTTCTATCGGCGTTCACACAAATCGTCAAATCGTTACACTTGCGCACTTGATAACAGCAACGGCAGCAGCGGCTCCCACGCGTTCAAAACGAGCGGTCGGCGCAAGCGTGCGCCTCTGAATTAGCCCGCGGGATGGGCGTGCGAGGCATGGGCCACGATCCCATCAATCATGGTTGAACGTTCGTTCAGAAGTGTGGCATCGTGAACGCGCTTGACGGCACCAAGGACGAGATGTTGTGGTCAGCGGAGAGCGACGAGGAGTGAGATGAGTAAGATTACTTCGAGAAATAAATCGCCGGTTTCTCTCACATTCGTTTTTCTTGCTCACAAAGTTCCGTGCGCGTTACAATCGGAGGTGCAAGTTTTTTCGGTTTTTTTCGCCAGGAAAATCGGGTGCGCGTTAGAATCGGGGGTGCGTTAGAATCGGGTAATTACGGTATTATAAGTACGACGTTGTTTTGGTTTATTAGTACACACAATCTAGACAAGAATAAAGAGTACAGGTATTTTAATTTTTATTGCCTAAATGTACCATCCATAAAGTAAAAACACAATTTGGATATTTTGCGCTTTTAGTCGCAAACAAAAGTGTATGGCACATGGCCGCATGCTAATAACTAGGTATCCAGCCAGTGCATATGTGTCCAGTGCCTTGTCTGTCCATGGTCCGCGTAGTCTCTGCTGGATGGGCAGGACATAGCCAGTAGCTGCTGTAGATCTGGCGAGGTGGTAAATGAGCCAGGTCCTGCCTTCTCAACACTGGGGCCAAACGCGAGATCTGGAACATCAACAAGCACGTTTGTATAGTTGGGTTAGAATGAATACTAGCTTTAATGCGGCTTTCGGGCGCACATAGTTTTGAGTGAAAACTGGCATCTGTATTCGAGTTAAATGTTATCTGATGTATTAGGAATCTTTCTTTCTTAAATTGATTTTGGCTACGAAGACGACGTGTGACAGCACCAATCGTAAATGCAAATTTTAAATTACAATCATCCTTTATTATTAAGAGACGCGAATACGTTTTAAATGCAGAGCATTTGTATAACTCACGATGTCACCCGTGCGTCGGCGTCCGCAGCAGCCAGCCTCCCCCTACACTATAAAAAGAAATAACAGTTACCGGCGCCTGGTTTCGATCCCACGACCCTGCGGGCGGAACGCAAGGTACATGGTACTCTACCCACTGCGCCACAAAACGACACAAAATCAAAGGCTACGAACGCGCCTTATATCCTTGACTCATTCAAACTACGTCAAGAAGTTGCTGATACAACGCATTCACTACCTGTGGGCGGAACGCGAGGAACATGGTGCTCTTCCCACTGCGCCACAAAACCGACACAGAATCAAAGGCTACGAACGCGCCTTATATCCTTGACTCATTCAAACTACGTCGTCAGCGGCGTGCGTTGGCGACTCAGCGGCGTGCTAGCGGCGTGATAGCTGCGTGGTGTACACGTGATAGCACCAACCCCCCAAACACTAAACGTTAACGCAATACACCCACCCCCTATGCGACGCATTTATTCGAGTCCCCCTCGCGGGGAGATGGGCCCATTTTTTCTGTTTGTGCGATCATAATGCTCGGTGGCAACGACCCACCTTTCCTCCTAATCCAAAATACATTTCTGCAGACAAAAGCAGCCATCCCACACCAGAATCGCTAAGCAATTATTCATGCATATATACTTTCGCGCACTATGTATTCCTCAGGTATTTCTCGGCCCTGCAGTAAACCGGTTATAGAAAACCTTATTTAAAAACCTGTATTACTAGCAAAGGTTAAGCCGGCATTGTCTAATTATTTATCGGCTTATAGCTGTAACTTCGTTTTTGTGAATATATCGTTCTTGTACTTAAAGCTGAAACTCGAAGCACGGAACTGAAGCGTAAATTATAAATTATAAGTGGCGGAATTATGGTTATGATTGTATTATAAACATATACAGTAATTGCTTAGTTTGTGTATTTATTGCTACAAATTCATTCTGCTATGTTTCGTTGATTCACATGAAGAGAAAATGCAGAACACACAATTGAAACGCAATTAATTATTTATGTAGTCGCTACTTAGTTAACATAGTGCTAACAACACGATATGAACCTGCGGACCCACCCTTTGAGCCATAAGTATATGGGAGATGCCTTCCTCCAGCTGTAGACATAAATAGGCTGATAATACCGATAACAATAATACTGATAATAATTATAATAATCACAATAATATTATTAATATAATAACAACAGCAACGCATGCTACGAAAACAAACTAAACGCAGGCAATCAAAAGCTAATAAAAAAGTGCAGATAGGCTCGCACTGTTCCATTAGTTTTTGTATATGTTGCCTCATATATATTTTGCTGCATACTGTGCAGCGCTAAAATGCAAAACACACGATCGAAATGCATTAAATCAATAACGAACGTATAAACAAACGTGTGTATCTAATCATTGGATAAATTACCAAATGCTCTGCCGCGCATTTCATGCGTAATTCAAGAGTCAAGAAGACAATCAGAATGTAATAAATAAATAGTGCACGTATATGCTCACTTAAATTATAAAGCTACTGCTGCAACCGCATCCTGCTATCTCGTGCAAGCGTAGAAAAGCAAAACGAGCGGCATGCAGATCGTACCTTTAGTCCGCTGGGATCCAAACGAATTTTATGCTGCCTGGCGTGAAGAATTTCGACACCACTCAATACAGCACGATCTGTGATGACGGCGCGAACCCATTCATGCGTCTGTTTCGATGAAACGAACTTTACGGTGAAAAAAAACGGCCCTCGGAACACCGTGGATCGTAGCATACCTGTGGGCGCGACAAGAAACGCCCCTTTTTTCAGCGGTGCGAAGTAGAAAGGCGCGGTTCCCGTTTTCCACTCCTGGTGGCGCTCGCATTTTCGCAATCTCGAACTGCAACTTTTAAGTTGACTCCGTAATTAATAAGTAACCCGGTAGTAAATATAAAACGCAACAACAACGTTCATTTATGCTCGTATGTAGTACAGCCCCCAAACGTTAGGATCGCTGCAGTCACGGGACAGAAAAACGGCGGAGTTGCATCCCCCTGGTTAAACTTTAGTTGTAAGCGGTCGTCTTGTGTTCCCTCTGTTCGTGTCGTGTTTTTTCAGTGTTGCGCTTTCTGAAGGTTTCAAAACATTACCAGGGATGTTACGTGGCAAAGATACATATATTTACAGCTATTGACAAGTCAAAATAAGCGGGGAAGCGTTGGGGTAATCGGCAGCGTGAGTCAAAGCCGAGCGTCCTCGTTGTCGTCCTCTTCCAGCAGCGGCACAGCGCCGATCGCATGTTTGTCTCGAACAGGGATTGCCTTGTCACAATATCGATCCGTAGTTGAGGCACTCGACCTTTGTGCGAGGTGATTTCTTCCTTGCCTGTATGCCGGACAGTCAAGCAAGGTGTGCTCAACTGCTTCCGGCAATTCCACAGTTGTCACCATAGGGATTTGCGGTTAGACCGAGGCGATGGCGGTAGGAGTTTGTGGGTGCTGCGTCGAGAAGCAACCGGTAGTAAAGAACTTACAACGAATCCGCTCTGGCAGCCTCATTCTGAGTTCAGAGTCTATATGGTGCAGGAAAGGGTGCCGAGTTTCAGGGAACGACCAGAGGTGGTTTCGTTCCTTTAAGGCTAGCTCCTTCGCTAGCGCTGCGCCCTCGTGCTTTGTGAAAAAAATTCCTTACGTTTCGCAGCTGTAGCCCTCAGCGAGCTACCTCATCCGCTTTCTCGTTGCCGAAAATGCCGCAGTGTGCAGGCATCCACTGTAGGGGGACACGGTGCCCAGCGACGTAGGTTAGATGGTGCAGGTAGTTGACGTCACGGGATACATGCTCGTGAAAGCTGAAGCAGCTGGCATGTCGTGATGTTTGCAACGCCACCTTCGAGTCCGTGAATATAGCTCATTCTTCTGGTGGCTGACGAAAAATGTAGCCCAGGGCTTTTTTAAGTGCATGGAGCTCGGCAGACGTGGATGAGGTTGCTCGTTCAAGGCGGCAGGACAGCGCTTGGCCGGTTGACGAAATAAAAACGCCGGATGAACAGTAAACATGTGGGCCACATTTGAATATCGGGCATTGAAGTGGGCAAGGGCGAGTTGTAGGAGGCAAATTGGTTGCACAGTTTTCTTTGAGTTGAGATCCGGTATGCCCATTTTCATGCACAGGGTTTAAATAGTCCAGGGAGGGAAATCAGACGGAATGGTTTGTCGTGGTTGAAAGGGTATAGATATGTTTATGGAGTTTATCCTGCGAACCTGGAATTTTTGTCGCGCTGTACTGTTAGTGTTGTCTTAGCGGCTAATTGTCATATAATTTGTTTTGGGGGTATGGTCGACAAAACAAGAGTTACAGTCGTTCTCTGTAGCCATACGTCCTCCATAGGCAGCCACGCACTGACAAAGACGTAAAGTCTGTGACGTCTACAACTTCACCGGCCGGTGAACTAACTCATCAGGACAAGTAAATGAAGCTTTTCGGAATTATGAAGTCGTTCTAGCGGCCAATTTCAGTATACGTTTTTTGCAGATATCTAAACTAGATTGGGTGGTACAGAGCAAACCAAAGAAAAGCAGACGAAAACGTTTTTGTGACGAAGCGACAAGTAAATGGGCGGACATTGACCCGCACTGGAGGGTTGCTATATACAACATGGCTCTAAAAAGCGGGTGGCCACTCAAAGCGATTGGACTAAACAGGGTTTTGGAAGCAGTAGGAGAGCCGTTCACAAGAAACTAGTGCGCGTGCTTAAAGCCCCGAAAGCGTCGAAAGAGAGATCCACAAGCAGTGCGCGGTGTTCGAGTCCTGCTCGCCCCCGGACGCCACCTTGCACTCCAATGCTCGCAGTTCTCTGTCGACGCAGCCACCCTCCAGCGCCTGACATCGTCCACCTACCCGCCAGTGCAGCGTTTATGCCAGCCACTTTTATACCTAGCATGTTCCATGCGGGCATTCTCATGTTTTGCAGGTGTTATGCGTACAACACATGCACTTATCCCATATTTAGGATGAACACTAACCAGAGCTCACGGGAAAGCACTCGCGCCGTTTTAGTACTCACGGTGAAACTGCATAACAGGCAGTGAAAAATGACGGGGAAGCTGTGTCTGCTGGTGCTAAAGGAGAACGCAAAAAGGGCTTCGACAAGAAAAAGTCCCATATTTAGTTGTGACTGCTCCTAACAAGCTCCACTTTTCTTTAAGGAGGAATAGCGGTAAAATGCTGCCTACAAACTACAAAAAAATTGCAGGCTGAAGCGAGCTATCCTGAGCAATCAAAACCAATTGCAATAACAAGAGATAAGGGTGATAGGAGAAATTTAGAAGGTCACAGACGAGAAGTCGACAATCAAATGTACAACAACAAGAAATGGGGAATATGCCTTTTTGAATCGCAAAATGGCCGCATGAAAACACCGCCTTTCTAGTGCTAAAACAATGGATATTACACGTATTGAGTTATACGCCACGTTCCCCAATCAGTTCACCGTGCAGTTGTACACAATCACGAATTCCCGTCTGATGTCAACACATGGTACCCTTTATTCCTTTATTGATTCCGTGTTCCCCATAATAAAAAACAAAAACAAAAAACTTTTCGGGGAACGAAACCCGCTCCAGCCAAGCTATGGCAGGTTAACAGCCAATAAAAAATAAATAAAAAGGAGCGATAGCCCAGGTGTATTTTTTTTTGTAAAAACCAATTTGTAGATGAGAAAAAAAATGACACTTAGCACCAAACCAAACTCTCCACTCTTACCCAAATCACAGGCAGCAAGCTAGTAGCGAACTGGTGATGCACCAATGACAAAAAAAAAAAAAATTCCCCCGCACCTCCCTGAGGGGGATTGTGAGGATGCAGAAATGCATTGGGTGCACCGATGGGTGTGATGCGATTAATGGCGAAGACAGAGGCGAGAGTGTGAGCGTAATCATTTATTTTTTTCTTTTCCCACACCCGTCATTTCCGCTTCGTTATAGAGAAGCGTCTTCGAGACCGCGTTGAGCGCAACCGCCAACTGCAGAGGATCGTTCACGTCAAAGTCGTCGGGAATCGTTTCGAACTCACCGTCAGCATCATCGACGTCGTCTTCCTGCGGTTCCTCTCGTTCGCCGCCGTCATCGAAGTGATCGAGCCGACTCCAATCGACCCGAACGTTGATGGCGCGATACAGCGGGGTGTGTTCCAGGTGCTTGAGCCAAGCCAGGATGTTGCCGCGCTTCACCAACCCGCGCTTGTACGTTGCCGGACTCATCAGCCTCCGCTTGATGTGAACGTCGAACGCAACGTCCTCGGGTACCATGCGAGGAAGGCACCGCACAACCTTCGATACGTCGATGGGCACGTTCACCGCCTGTCCCTTGGTTACAAACTGCGCGTTGCCTCGAGTCAGCCGCCTGATGCTCATGAAGGGGAGTCGAGGCGCGATGAGCCGCTCTTCGACCGGGTTCAGATCGGGAAGATGCGCCGGCCGAGGAGGATAACGGTAGCCAAAACTCACGCAGCCCTCCTCTTCGCAGCTTTGTCTTCTTCTCCTTTTCTTCAGCGGTTCCCCTACGGAAAGATGACGATGGTGGTTGAACGCGAAGCTATCTCGTGATGGATGGTTTGGTTGACCAATCCCTAGGGGCATCATGCCACAATCATCACCAGACGCGCTGCGGACGCCGGCTAAGGGACGCACGACAACCCCCCGACTATAATGCATTTCTGCATAAAATAAATCAGAATCAGTACAAACAAAACAGAAGCTCTCTCGAAGTAATTTGTAAGGCATTGGTATGCCCAAACTACTACACACCCCTGGGACGTTTTATCTCAGCAGGCGCCATTCATAACGGTCACTCACAGGTATAACAAATAGCAATGATACCCGGCTGTGCCCGGTTGTGCCGGCGTATAGGTGGGTATAACACGTATTCAATAACTCTTAAAGCGTGTAATTTCGCGCATATCTGAATTCAACGGATCAAGCACTTGAAAAAAAGAAACCCCGGAAATTGGTTTCTAGGCATTGGTTAGCGTTATACGTGGGAGCAAAAACAATCTTGATGCATGCACGAACGGTGATAGCGCGAATTTTCGGAAGAATTATTGCAGTGAAACTGCATGCCAGTAACATCCTATTCTAATGGATCAATCGTGTGCGGCGTCCGCAGTCGAAGACAAAAAAAAAACGCTTTGCAGTAACGCCAACTGTTGCAAATGGTCTTGACCTTTCAATTAAGGGGCAATTATTATTACTCTTTTAGATCCGAAAATAAACGTAGGAGAAGGAAAGAGAGAGACAGAAGAAAAACTTCAATAAAAGATGAAGAGGTCAGCCCCACTAACGGTAGGGCTTGCTACTCCAGATTGGGGTGAATACAGTGAAATGAAAGAGCGAAAGAGACAAAACAGAGAGATAGAGAGGGAGAGGGAGAGAAATGGGAAGCAAGAGTAAAACATATCGATGCGGATATGCAGGATGTTTCACCAATCTTAAATATAGCTACACAGAACATGATGTAACTGTCCATGATGTAGAGCAGTACAGCCTCCCAAATTTTTAATAATGTAGCGGGAGCGACGACCGACTGGAATGTCAGCGCCTTATCACGGTGTTCAACAGCGATATAGGCGAGAGTAAGCGCACGCGCATAGGGCAATCTGCTGTATGAGTGTCGTCTGCTACACTGTTTCCTTGAGAGTGGTACACCCCCTGCTACTGCATCTGAGTGACTTTGTTCCCCACGCTGCTTAGCTACCTCTTGCGGTAGCGAAACGGCCTTGCAAGATAAGAAAAACGGGGGGTCTGCTGTCCTGAGAAGAACAGCGGAGCAGACGACGCTCCCACAACAGATAGTTCCATGCGCGTGCATGCACCCTCGCCTATTTTGCCGGTGAACACCGTGATAAGGCACTGACATGCCGATCGGTCGTCGCTCCCGCTGTATTATTAAACATTTGGGAGGCTGTACACACAATTAAAATGTAAATGTTCAGCGGGTTCACAGACTTCTCCAGTCCCGTTTCCGCAAGAAAAAGTAAGCAGAGTTTTTGTCCCCACTACCCCCTCATCATAGTTTCGCCAGGGTCCAAGGAAGTGTAAAAGTCCTTTTAGAGGACCTCCACGTCGGAGTCGCACAAGTGACTTCGACGCTGTTGCCCGTTGGTTAGCATATCGCGGGCAGCGGAATAAGGTATGCTTAAAGGAGCCATGCAGGCAAAATACAAGTTTGTTTTATCCGAAACATCTCGTGTTTTACAGTGCTCCCAGTGCCTATCCGGCAGCAAACGATGCCGTATTCACTGAGAAATTAACCGATTCATGATTAAATTTTTATTCTCCCGACAAATCGTGTGTTTTCTTGGCGTCTGCCATGAAATGACAAGGGCGGGTATTAAAACAAACTTCCAGTGCTCATTAGCCTCTCAGCCTCGCTTGACGTCAGCCCAACCAGATGTTTCTGCCATACTGAGCCGCGGACCGTTGTCCGCCATTGTTTGTTTTGACCGTATTTTCTTTTTTTCTTTTTTTATTCCTTCAACAGTGTACATGTCTAACAGGAAACCAGGGCTAAAGGCGAAAACCGGCTGACGGGGTCCCGGCCCCCTTTCCGCGTTAATACATCAATTCACTTAATACATTAAACAGTTCTATCACAGCAACTCGCAGCATAATGCAGAAAGGAAAACATTGAAACTGCACTTATCAGTTTCAACAAATTAACAGAATATTTCTGCAAATGAAGAAAAAAACATGAACATGAGCATTTATCAGTTTATACATTAAGGGCCTTACCCTCACGCATAGATTTTCATTAGCTCACAAGTAACGAACACAAAAGCAAATACAAAAAAGTAAACCATAATAAACACACACAACCAAAAGCATATAATTTGTGCTGAGGTTAACTCAGGGCGATGGATTTCGGCAGATATCAAAGTATTTCAAAGTTGTTTTTATCCCATTTTTCAGTCCATAAAACACCCCATGTACATTGTATAGAGACACTAGTTACCGAGTTATCACAGAAAACATTTGTGTTTACTAAAAGCGTCCTGCACTTTTTAAAGCAAATGGGACGTCGTGAAAATTCACACTCAGTTCTTGCCATATTTAGCACTTTCGTTGACTGAAAATCAATAGTTTGCTGGTTGTAATTAGTCCTTATAGGCAATGGCCTTCGTTTTGGATTCCGGATTTTATATTCGCCTGCACTATCAGATGGTAATTTATATATCCCGCTCATGTAAATACACTGCAGAAGCTTAAAATAATAAACTTGATAGGCTTTCAGCATGTTGTATTTAATGCACATGGCTTGCACCTGGCTCGCATTTATTGAGGTACAAAGTAATTGTGGAATAAGGAGGACCAAGGGCCGAGACGTCCCGGTGATTCGATGGTGCTTCTATTTACAAAGATGGCGACTGATGAAGACGAAGCAGCTCGAGCAAGAGCTGCTCACGCGACTATGGGCACCGATGATGGTGATCAACATCGGTGCAGCAATGAAAACACCAAGAAAGGCTTCCTACAGTAATCGTTTCGTGAACATGGTGTATGCTCGACAAACAGGGCCACGTAAGACAACGTCGCTTACGCCAATCAGCCAGTTTCGTATAAGACAACTCCAAAGGGGCGGACTGCTGCGCAGCTAAAACAAGCACAGTGCGCCCAGTACCAACAGCAGTGCGCATCGGTACTTCTATGTTTACGGTTATTTTCGTAACTTTCATTGTTTACCCCACGAATTTCACAGCGGTAAATGAATATGCATTAGATTTAGGTGCAAATAGCTCGTTCGGCAAGCTTATAAGCCCTGCCTAATTTGTGTTTGCTTTTGCCGGCCTCAGCCAATTGCATAGCTGGGCATATGATATCATAGGTTTTGCTACAGGAAATGAACTACTGGGTCACATGGTCATTCGCTTTTTTCTTAATTATATAGCTTATTTGAGCGAAGTGTGCGTTAAAAGTGGTGTCCGTGCGATTCGAGCGAGGCAATCTTACGAATGAACCTAACACGTGTTTTGTCTGCATGGCCCCTTTAATGTATCCAGTCATAAGGCGTACTAGGACAATGGCGACTCTCCCCAGCCCAGCTTAAACAAGAATCTTCACGTGTATGCAACGCAAAGTCGCCGACAGTGTAATAAAACGTAGGGGCTTTTTAAGTGCTCGTACGCATTGAAACAATGTACTTTCAGAATTTCGAAACTTACATTACCAGCACTTTTCGAAAATCTCGAAGTCTAGCACGTTTGGCTGGGCGTACGTTGGCATTGAACCTGTGAATCTGTGTTCACTTGGTCAGTGACATAATTTCAAAAACCGCTCTCGCCCTTTTACAGGTATGGTACGTCGAAATCCTGAATTCCTGAAATCCAGTGCATTGTAAGAGTAACTGTTGTAACCAAAAACTAGTTGGACATAATAACTGGCTGAACACATATATACGCATCCGTAAAAAACGTAATTTATCCCAAGTTATGATTAACTCCAGGAGGGTTGGTTAGAAGAGAAGCATAGAAAATGCCTTTCAGAGATTTATACAGGTTCCTATATCACCAAACACCACCTTGATGGCTGAACAAGCATGCGATGTAATGAGGTATTAAAGAAATATTTTATTCATTTTCTTTACTCTTTTGGGGGTGTAGTTTAATATAATTTTGCCATATTGCGCTTCTACAGTATGGTTAGCATATACTCCCAAACTTTCGTGTCTCCAGGACCAGCGCTTTGGCTGGTCCTTAACATCACCCGTTAGCTCGTTTTAATGTGTTCTCGTCTCGCCTTCTTAGTGGTGTCTGAAGGCAAAATAGTGAAGTTGGTTTTTGCGTATTGGTACGGGTAACATTTTTCAACAAAAACCCATTGGATATATCGAAGTGCAGAATATACAGAATATACAGAGGAATCAGTAAAAACACGAAATTAACCTGAAATTCAAATTTGTCCCTTAGGGTTTGGTTTGGGTGAAACCGTGAATTTACTTTCGAGAAATTTTAATGTGTTACACATTGTTGAATGCCATGGCCTTTAATGGAACACTTCTCAGGCCACAGGAAAAAGATAAAGAAGAGGTTGTTGGAGGTTGTTCGACTGCTGATGCAACGAGCGCGTAGAAGACTAGAATAAAAAGGAACGCTTCGATACTTCCATGAACCGCGACGCGCATCTCGGTTTCTCTATGCGTTATACAGTTAAACCTGGATGTAACGAACCTGTATGCAACGAATTCCTAGATTTAGCGAAGTTTTTCAATTCCTCATCGCCAGCCCCATTGAAATTCATGTGTTTGCGACCGAAGGCCTTGCGATGATTGCTAACGTTGATGTAACGAATTGACTTCGCTGATGAGCCATTGCTTTTTGCACTTTTTCCGAAAAATCTGCTGGAGAAACGCACTAATTTAGCGACTCTCGCCCGCACTGCCAAGTACAGTGCGTTTTCACGTGTCAGTGGGGTGTCGGTTAGGTGCTAGGCCTGCCCGTCGGCGCGTAGTCGGGCGTTTCCGCTGTCACGGCCGTGCCACTGCTATCTGTGGTGTCGGTTCGTCGGTGGTGAGTTCTGGTGCCAGCAAACGAAACGTTTTGTCTTTCGGAGACAAGCTCGCAGTTTTAAATGCCGTCTCCGCCTGCGAGAAAAAGAACGTAGCCGCCCGGCACAGTATACCAGCTAGTCCCCTCTCACTAATTTTGAGTGAGGAGAAAAGCATCAAGTTCGCGAAAAGGTGCCCTTTTAGCACAAGTATGGTCTTTGAAACGCGTGAAAGCACCCTGAAATCTCAAAAAGCAAAATTGATACTTAAGTTACATTTGTGATTACGGGGGTGAGTGAGATTGCTTCTTTGGAGTGCCGTGTAGTGATTATGCTCGTGGGAAAGCAGCAGCGGGAATCACCGTTTTTTACTGTGAAATACATTCTTGAAGAATGAAGTCACTGTCACTGATGTCTAGCATTTTGTTTTCGTTTCTGCTTGATGCAAGCGAGCCTTATCTTGAAACCTGCATGTAATGAAAAATTGCGAACTTTTGCCAACTTCGTTATATTCATGGTTAACTGTATAGTTTTCCTGAAGCCGGAAGAGAACAACGCAGTTTCATAACTCTAAGGGAAAGAGAGATCGTAAGAAGTATGTAAGAAATGCACAATTTCCCCGTTTTATTTGGGGTGTAAGTTCTGAAAATCCAACTTTTGTTAGCGCCTACGCCGTGGTACAAATGTACTCCCGAAATTTCAAGACTGTAGGTTCAGCAGTTTCGCCTGGGCGTTGACGAACAAGCCGGTCGATCGGTTGGTCTTTCAGACCTTTCTATTTCCACATATAGATACCTCATATACGCCACTGAGGAGGGTGATAGATGATGGGTAGGCTGTAGTGCATCATTAGCTCAATGTGGGTATTGTACGAAATGAGGTTCAAGTGGGGCTCGACATCGGGTGGAATATGAATCCCATCCTTGGCTGTGCGAACAAAAAAGAGCCATAAGGGTGTGCAGTGCTGGAATGCGGAAGATAGAGGTAGTTTGGGCGGTTAGTGCAGGGAGAAATGCATTGTTAATCCATGATAGCACATATGTGAAACGGACAATGCGATAATTTGTGAGAAGACGTCTAGCGACCCTGAGTCCCTATTTCAGGTTTTGTATATGGACTCAGTTCTTTGCATTAGCGACATTTGAGTTACAAAAGTACATAAATAAACGTTGCTGGTCAGTTATGAACGAATTACAATGTTTTCGATAGAGAGGGCGCAAGTGTGTGCAGACTTTGGATGAAGTAATGTTAATATGCTAAACGCCTTGCAGAAAGAGAAGCAATAGAAGTTTCTGGTTGGTTTTGTAACACGAGCAAGTACTCGAAAGCAGACCCGGCATGTGTATGCTTGTGCAGGCATAATATCAGTGCATCCGTCCCCTCCAAAATACGGGGAACGTCTGCCTAGCTGAAATAATTGTCTTTGGCACGGCCGCTAGACGAAAGAGAGAACCTCCCTTTTATCGAGTGGCCGTGGTTTTGGTGACGTAAAAGCGTTAACCGGCGGGTCGCGAGTATTAGCAATCACGATTACAATTATTATGAGGGTATAGTGAAAGAGCAAATTTGGGATATGCGTTTGCAAAGAAAGAGAGCGAGAGTCCCGACAGGCGAAGAAACCGCCACAATAATTGCCCCACGTAGCCTAGCTTGCATGTATATTCATTTAGTTGCTGCTGGTACTTCATTTTTTATGAATATGCACTTCAAGTTGGCTGTGAGCTTTTCGCCAAACCAAGGGCCACGGCAGCAGCTGCAGGGTAACCTATGGCATAATAGCATTTAGTGTCGTACTGTATATCAATGAGATGGCACCTAGCACGCGTAATAAATCTTCGAATAAAAGAAGTCTGACGTTGTTCGCCGAAATATGCATATCCTTGGATGGGAGTTATATTTGTTTTTTGGACAACACTCACCCACAAGAGGTCTGTGTGTAAGTATAAGTACAAGCCGAATTTAGAGTTCTAAACGTACCTTATGCTTTCCTGCGAACTAAGTATTGATAAGATAGGTCTGAAACTCAGCGCCTTATGACTGCAGCATTAGAGGAGAGTTAAAATACCCCTTCTACGTTGCAAACTGTTGAATCAAAGTACTGCCGTATTTTTCTACCTAACACCAACCCAGCTTACGCGCCACAGGGAATTATTCGTTTAGTAACTGCCTGTGCTAAATAGCAATTGTAATGAACCACCCTGAAACTTAAGTGGTTATTGAGTACTCCTAAAACGCGAACGTGCAGTAACTTGGTTCATATAAGCGTAATGCAAGACGAGTTTTAGCTGTTTTGCAGGGCCGCATGTGCACTCTATCTTCGCGGGAAAATAAAGTATGAAGTCAGAAAATGATTGCGACGACTATGCTACGACACCGTTTCTTTGTATTGCGAAGCAGATGCTGCTTCCACAGTAAAAACAAAGAAGCAAACGTCACTATAACGAGAAGAGGGTGGCAAAATGACATCGCAGGCTTTTCGCTTTTGTAGCTCGCACACAGCTTCGTTTCAGGAGAGATGTCGTTACAAATACGCGGAATCGAGTAGGAGAATAAGCAACTCTCTCGATTCTAAGTATTGTTTTATTCTGCCGGCATTAGGCACGCTATTTCACCAGCAGCACGTCTGGCTTTCCTGGTTCCCGCTGGGCAGCTGTGCAAAACCCGCGAAGCGTTGTGATTGCCCAACGACACGGATTCTTTCACTCAACAGCTGGTGTGCCATGTTACTAATTTGCAGTTTTAAGTTCAGTTTTATGCGTTAGTATTTTATCCCGCATGCGAGCTTCAGTCATTTCTAAAACCTCAATACTATTTCTCCCAACCGCGCTCATAGTAATCCGCATTCGCATGAACCAACTTATTCTATGCCCGCGCTATGTAACCCCTCGTGCTGCCTGCACAAAAATAGTGTATTTGTTGGCATAGAAAAAATTATGTTGAGCGAAACGCTGACTATGGGTTTTTATGGATTCAGCAGCGCCTCACTAGAAGCGAAGTTTTGTCGTTACTCAAAACTGAGCCATTATGGGCCCGTCGGGCTTCTCAAGCTTTTGAAGCTGGACGAGCGATTTATTATATGTGCCCCAGGCGTGACCTGGTTTTTCTTTTTAACTGTATTCATGAAAGGTTTGACAGACCTTGCCTTGTGAGCTCTGTTTACCTGCGACTGCCAAGCAGACCACTGTGATCGCATTCGATGCCTTCGTAATCAATCAATCAATCAATCAATCAATCAATCAATCAATCAATCAATCAATCAATCAATCAATCAATCAATCAATCAATCAATCAATCAATCAATCAATCAATCAATCAATCAATCAATCAATCAATCAATCAATTTATTAATATCTCCAAATGATACATGGGGGTTATATACAGAAGGAGGTCCCAAGGTCAAAGACTGTAGCGGGACCTCCTGCCAAGAATAACTTAAAATACACTGAATAATAGCAGCAAATGAAAAGAGGGATGTGTACAAGAATGATGTAAAGCAGAGTCAATAAGTAAATTACATGGTAGCAATAACTATACACAATCAATTTAGAAAAGAAAAACACTGGAAAACAAAGCATCAGGAACAATCTTGATTACGTCTGAGGCAGAGACATCAGGTAACACTTTAATTCTTTTTTGAATTTGTGGAATGTGTTAGAAGACTTAATGTCGGTTGGCATAGAATTCCATAGACAAATAGCCGATAAGTGCGCTGTCTGTTTGCCGTAGTTAGTTTTTACTCTCCGTAAAATGAAATTGTGCTTAAAAGCAAACCTAGTGGTGTTAGTATTAACAAGACTAGCGGCCAAAAAAGAGAAACACGGAAACTCATTGCGAAGCACCTTAAACAAAAAAATACCTAGGTTATAACTCACCAGTTTGGAAACAGACAAAATATTATTTGAACAAAGCAATGAATGAGCATTCGCGCCATACGTGCTTGATGAGATAATTCGAAGAGCTTGATTTTGTATTATTTGTAATGGGTTAAGGTGAGTGTCGTATGTATTGCCCCAGAATGAGATGCAGTATGTAATATGTGGATGAATAAATGAATAGTATAGTGATATTAGCGTTGAATGACTGAAGAAAGATCTTGCTTTAATGAGGATGCGCATGCCGTAAGCCATTTTTCTCTTTACATTAGCAATATGATGATGATACTTCAAGTTGGAGTCAAGTAGGACGCCTAAAAATGAGGAGTATTCACTAGCGAAAATTGGCTGATTGTCAATGGTAACAGATGGTGTGGATGCTATGGCCCTTTGGTGGGAATGGAAGACAACGAACTTTGTTTTAGAAGCATTAATTTTTAACTTATTAAGATTACACCACTGTAACACGTTACGAAGATCTACATTTAGTTTAGACGTTAGTGACAAAACAGTACTGTCATAGTTGTAGAGAGTGGTATCGTCTGCATATAATAGACATTTTGAAGAGGCAAGGCAATTCGGTAAATCGTTAATGTATAACAAAAAAAAGTAGTGGCCCCAATATGGAACCTTGGGGTACGCCAATGTTAGTTGTTCTAGCTTGCGAGTAGACGTCACTTACGGAAACAACCTGAATTCTATCTCGTAAGTAATTTTTAATCAGTATTAATGGTGGACCACAAATTCCAAGCAATTCGAGTTTAGTAAAAAGGATAGAGTGATTGATAGTATCAAATGCTTTAGACAGATCGATAAAAACTGAACCAGCGTAGAAGCCTTCGTCAATAAATGATTTTAGCTTGTCGGTAAGGGAAACGAGGGCCAGATCAGTGGAATAACCAGGACGGAAACCAAATTGGCATGAAGAAAGGATATTAAATTTATTTAAATAGTTTGTTAGACGAGTTGCAATTAGTTTTTCAATTATTTTACTGAAAAATGGCAATATGCATATAGGCCTGTAGTTAGGAAGCAATGATCGATCACCGTTCTTAAAGACTGGAATAATTGTTCCCCGCTTAAGTTCCTCCGGAAACACACCGTTTTTAAACATTAGATTAATTAAATGAGAAAGTGCCTCCGAAATGAGATGAGCGACCATTTGTATTTGGCTGGGGTGAATATTGTCAAGCCCGGAGCTGGTTAGTTTTTGGTTGTGTATGGTATTAAAAATTTCGTGGGGGGTTGTAGGTGAAAGGAAGAATGAATGCGGTAGCCGTGCGTAGTTAGGCTCATAACTGAAAATGACTGTAAACGAAATTTGATCATGACTGAAAACGAAATTGCAGAAAGCGTTAGCCATATGAATGGGTTGAACGTACTCGATACCATTGTGCGATATTTTGGATACATGATCGTGACGCATGCGTCTATTAAGAAAGAATTTATAATTTCCCATTTTTTTTCTTAAGTTATGGCCAGCTTCTGTTAATTTATGTTCGTAATACTTTCTTTTAGTGGTCTTCAGTTGCGCAGAAATGTCGTTAGCTAGTTTTTTATACCGAGCAAGTAACTTGATGTTGAAAGGCTGTTTTTTTGTTTTTTTGTAAAGATTATCTCGCCTGCGCATGGCCGATAGGAGTGTATCGGTCATCCAGGGATTGTGTGCAAATGGAAATTGCCTTTTACATTTTCGGGTACAGGAGTTAGAAAGCAGGCATGACGAAATTATCAGTAAAAACTGGGAATAGGCTTTCTGCGTGTCATCTGTGTGCATAACTTCAGACCAATCTACTTTTGCGATCGCTTCAACGAACTTTTCTTTGTCCAAGATATTTTTAACAAAAGCAGACGAACGTCGGGGCTGCGTACCGTTAAATTTGATAAAAATGGGGCAGTGGTCAGTAATATCAATGTCAAGAACACCAGCTAGAGGCGGAGTAAGTAGATTAGACAGGGCGTGATCAATAAGAGAACTACGGCCGGTACTGGCATGACGAGTTGGAATATTGATAAGACACTCAAATCCGAAGCTGTGAATTGTATTTGTATAGTTACTACATCCGGAAGATGTGTTATCAAGTAAACTTATGTTAATGTCACCCAAGATAACCATATTTTTGTTTTCCAAGCACACACTGTTCAATGACTGTTGAAGAGCTAAGCAAAATTCAGGAATCGATGTTGATGGGGAACGATAAATGCAGCCACAGATAAAAGATTTGCCATCAATATTTAGAAAAGAAGGATCGAACTCAATAAAGACAGATTCACAGTTGGTCACCGAGATGTCTAAATCATACCTTCGCTTATAGGACATATTAGAAGACACAAATAAAGCTACACCACCGTGGTTACTTGTTAACCTGTGACAATATTCGGGTGAATAGGAAGGGAAGCAGTACAGGTCCTTATCGTCATCCGATAGCCAAGATTCAGTAATTGCGATGATAGAAAAATGGTTATCAAAGGATGAAAGTAGATTTTGAATTTCGTCGAAATGTTTTCGCAGACTTCTTGCGTTGAAATGTATAATAGATTGAGAGTCGCTAGAAAGAAACGATCTTAATTCATTAGCCAAGAATGATGTGGATCTCTGAGGCATGATAATGATAGGTTACGTCTGGTGCAGTCACTTTACGCGATTTTTGACAAGGTCGGATTCTTTGCGGATTCGGAGAACTTTACTGTCAGTAGTCTTCCTCGCCTTGATCTGGCAGTTGTCCGTCCATAGAAACATCCATTTCTTTTCCTTCTTTAGAGTTAGTGCCTTAGCGAACAATGACTTGTTACCTGGGGTCAAGCGATCGTTAATGTAGACCGGGGTGTCTGGTGATGCCACAACATCAATATCACTGAGACAAAGTTTCGCCTTGCGTGCTTGGCTAATGAACTCGGATTTCTTGGTTCGGGAACAAAATCTAGCAATGATATTTTTCTGGTTTTCCGAACGCGTCGGGACCCGATGAACAACGTCGATGTCAAGGGGTTCTAGAGGGCACTCAATCTTTTCCCCAATGGTTTGCATTATTGCGATGCAATCTTCGCCCTGAGTGCAAGGAACACCCTGTATTTCCACGTTGTTCATCCTCGAGTACTGTTCCAGGTCAGCTACCTTTTCAGTCAGAGCCGAGTTTTTTTACTTCAGTGCCTTGTTGTCGGCGACCAATGAAGTGTTCTCACTGCGCAGATATTCAACAAGCGAGTTCATATGCTCAAGGCTCGACACTAACTCATCAACTTGCTTCTTGAGCTCGAGGATATCAACGCCGGAAGTTTGCATTTTGACAGAAAACTGAGCCTGGAACCTACTAGCCGATGGCAATGTGCGTTTAACAGCCTTTATTTATCTTCAATTGGCATTATTTGCAATTAGATGGTCTGTTTGAGCGCTCGTTGAAAAATATGATATCTTGAATACGCATATTGTGGAAAGGTCGCACCTGCATGTTTTCCTCTGTTTTTGCGGTTCTTCACCAAAAGCACCATTTTGCGTACGCTTGTATGTGTTCAATAATATGTACTCCACACACGACCTCTGAGCTCTTGTTCAGAAAATGTTTTTGTCTTCTTTGGCAAAAAAAAAAAACGAAAAGGGGCGTGGGAATACTTTTCAATTACTTTTTTTCTGCTGCTACACTCTTTTTGCGTCTTTCGCCCCTTTCGTCTGTTCATCCTTTTGCTCGAAATAAGTGTACAGGCTGCTTTTCTGTTACATCGTGTTGTGTTTCTTCGCTTTCATTTTTGTTGAATTAGGCAGGAATTATTTCAACAAGGCGACTGGCAGCACACGCCTTATCTTTCTCAGAATCGAAGTTGTACTAATGGGCCGTTAAGTTGACATGTCATGCTTTTATGGCACAATAATGACATGCCATGACATTATTCTAGCTTTTATTTGCGCGGTGGTAACGCATTTGGATACTACACTGGATACCCGGGTTAAAGTCCCATTCGCAGTAAAGTGGGTTTTAGGGGCGAAGCCCTACCGAGGCTTGGGCAGTCCTCTCATGTCGTCGTATTCTCATGTGGTGAGGGTGCTAAACCACTGGCACACTCGTCTTCAAACTCCTCGCTCTAGAACGTCACACGGATAAAACCGGTTCAAAATAAATTTACATGATTTAAAGATTTGTGTAACGCTCACTGTCCGCTTTAGCAATGGTCAAGAACAAGCAAAAAGTGTCTGTTGAGGGGTTAGAATTTTGGTTACACCCAAATACCCACTGGCTGTCAACGCTAGGCCTGATTGGGTCGGGTGCTCGGTCGAAGCGTGTACAGACATTCGTGCCCGGTTTTGGGGGGCATCGCATTGCGCCCGAATTGATCGCTGCCGCTACCCCGAATTGGGGCAGATGGGACAAACAAATTGCATAAATTTGTCAAAATGAATAGGTGGTTGCTCTCATCAAGGTATTCTCAAATATAACGACGTCACTGTGGCACAGATTGAGCGCTGTTTTATACAGAAATGCATTATAGTCGGGGGTTGTCGTGCGTCCCTTGGCCGGCGTGCGCAGCGCGTCTGATGATGATTGTGGCATGATGCTCCTAGGGATTGGCCAACCAAACAATCCATCACGAGATAGCTTCGCGTTCAACCACCATCGCCATCTTCCCGTAGGGGAACCGCTGAAGAAGAAGAAGGAGAAGAAGACAAAGCTGCGAAGAGGAAGGCTGCGTGAGTTTTGGCTACCGTTATCCTCCTCGGCCGGCGCATCTTCCCGATCTGAACCCGGTCGAAGAGCGGCTCATCGCGCCTCGACTCCCCTTCATGAGCATCAGGCGGCTGACTCGAGGCAACGGGCAGTTTGGAATCAAGGTACTGGCGGTGAACGTGCCCATCGACGTATCGAAGGTTGTGCGGTGCCTTCCTCGCATGGTACCCGAGGACGTTGCGTTCGACGTTCACATCAAGCGGAGGCTGATGAGTCCGGCAACGTACAAGCGCGGGTTGGTGAAGCGCGGCAACATCCTGGCTTGGCTCAAGCACCTGGAACACACCCCGCTGTATCGCGCCATCAACGTTCGGGTCGATTGGAGTCGGCTCTATCACTTCGATGACGGCGGCGAACGAGAGGAACCGCAGGAAGACGACGTCGATGATGCTGACGGTGAGTTCGAAACGATTCCCGACGACTTTGACGTGAACGATCCTCTGCAGTTGGCGGTTGCGCTCAACGCGGTCTCGAAGACGCTTCTCTATAACGAAGCGGAAATGACGGGTGTGGGAAAATAAAAAAAATAAATGATTACGCTCACACTCTCGCCTCTCTCTTCGCCATTAATCGCATCACACCCATCGGTGCACCCAATGCATTGCTGCATCCTCACAATCCCCCTCGGTGAGGTGCGGGGATTTTTTTTATTCGGCGTATACTAGCAGTAGAAAAGCTTATTAAATAGGATTACTGGAGGCATAGTTGAAAGTGGAAACATTAGGAGGGATTAAGTCAGGCTCACTATGGAAGCCTTGTAGGTGAAACTCGATGATGACGTAAGTGTTTCTTTGGCGTCCGTTCGCAACCCCATCCAGTTTTCGTAGGACTCCACTATCAGAATCAGATGCTTGACGCAGATCCAACTAAAATCCTTCGGCCTCCCCTACGAAAATGTTGTCGTGCGTACGTCCGTTTTAGGCGCGTTAGCTCTTTAGAGACGTCACGAAGTATTTTCCACGTAATGTTAGCTCCTTTTATAGGTACTACAGCTACGCTGTTCCAAATGGACGGAAATACTTAAAAAAAGCAATACAAAGGAAGACAACTAGACTAAGATGCAACCTTCTTAGATGCAGAGCATCTGATTCACTCGCCTTGTCCCTCCGGCGTCGTCGTCGTCGTCGTCGGCGTTGCACACCCCTCCCCCATTCTCCTCGCCGCGCCAGCTGCGCTCTCCGCCGCTCACCCCCTCTCCTCTCCGATAGCGAACACTCTCTCGCGAGGGGCATTGGATCGTATTCGATTGAATTGGCTTGGATTGGATTGGATTGGCTTGGCTTGGCTTGGCTTGGATGGATTGGATTAAAGTGGATTGGTTGGATTGTGTTGCGTCATAGCCGCGGCACGTTGCGTCATAGCCGCGGCAGACGCGCTGGGGCCGGCGCATGTGCAGTACTCTCTCTTCCGCGGTTTCCTCTCCTTCGGGCGCGCTGCGCATATAACCGGTGTGCCGTTCCCCGGCGAAGCAACATCCACGCTTGGCTCAAACACCTAGACTCCACGCCGCTTTACAAGTACGCCAACGTCGTCGTCGACTGGGACCGGCTTACGCAGTCCCCTCAACGTTATGCGCGCTATAAAACGCGGTCCCTTCGCCGCTCCGCCTATTCGTCGCATCTACACAGGGGTTCCCGCGAGGGGAGGTGGGAGTTTTTCGACGCCATTTTATTGAAAGTGCAATCAGTTACAAGACGTTAGGATTAAACTGTCTTCTGAAAATATGCTTTGGGAGTTCGTGCGCACGCATCAAGTTGTTTCTGAACTGTCTCTTGTCACAGGGGCACTGTACAATCTCAGAAACTGACTCCCACTGGAAACTACACTTGTGAAATTAGAATCACTGTTTTAACTTTACACTGAATAGTGCTCTCTTGTTGGGGCCCACCTATATCTGTAGATATATTAAAACTGCCTAGACTTCATGACAACATTATAGGAAACGTGCCTATCATCTCCCTGACCACTGTGCAAACTTCTATGGAAAAAATGCACCTGGTTAGCATTCAAGACGTGTACGAATATTGTCTCTGCAAGAACTTCATTTCCCCAAAAATAAAGGAAATAATTCCCTGGACATTTTGTTTAATGAAGTGAAAATTCTGGTGCCCTTGTTACGCACCCTTCTCAATTCTCTGGCATATATCGAATAACAACGTGCTACAAAGAAAAAATCAGTACAATGAAATATCGCTGATACGTTTTTCACTGGAACCGGAAAACAAAACGTATTATGCGAGAATCGTATTGCCACAAGAGGAGGAGGAAAATATGCATACTTCCATCAGCAACTCACTTTTATTGAGCGATATTGAAGCAGCAGGTCAATTAGTGCCGCAGGTTCTTCTTTTCAACGTCCAGGAGGAAAGAAAAGGCATTTCTTGTGAAACGTAAAAAAGAAGCTGCCGGTATTTTTCGCTTCGTCCACGCTGTTTTGTACGACAATCCGTGTCGTGCATTCAATCGGTGAACCCAGCCGCCCGACTCTTGGAAGTCTTCAATGTCCAAGAAAAGCGCGACATTGTCAACGTTTTTGCATAGGACTGACCCGACGACGTTCACTCCTGCCACTTCCTTGACGCATGTAGGCGGGATGTATTTCATTTGCTGATGCTTCGCACATCGCATTCGTTTTACACCGGGGCCTAAAACTTGGGGCTTCTTTGGAAGATTTTTGTGTCGACTTATCATCTGCCCAAGAACGTAAAAAAAAGAGGTAAAACAAAATGAGGTGAACTAATGCACAGTATTGAAAGCCAAACAATAATAAATGAAGTTGCAGAGCAGTGCCGCTGCACGTGTTCTCAGGAATTTGGTTGTTCTGGAGCGCAAGTTACTTCGGAGAGCATTGTTAATTTAGGATATGATGACTAGAAGGCCCAACGGAAACGTTTCTGCGTATGTCACGACGGATCCCCATAGCTGTGATTATGGCTGTCTCCTCAGGGCTCGGAAGATAACCCGGTCCTCGATAAATCTACTGGGCGGAATAAGGATCGGGCTCAAAATCTTTCCCATAAGTGTCAGTGTTGGCCACGCCACTCTTCCTTAATATAAAATGGAAGCAGGTGCGGAAGGACAATCGCGATTACCACCATGCATCTTCACGCTCATATTAAGATATGATTGGTACACTGTACCCCAGACAGGCGTGCGAACAGTTGAGGCATTTTTTTTCGAAACGAGTCAGGTCCACCTAACGAGAATTCGAGAAACAAGCGACCTAAATGCCGCGCCATCAAAGCTGTTATATGATATATTTTATATGTTAACTGGGGGAAGTTTATGGGCACAAGTAAGTAAAAATTATGCGGTGACTTCGAGCAATATTGGGGTAATAAGATTGGATTTGGCTCAGACTGAATTGAAACACCGAAGTTAGTACGGCATTCTTATGAATATAAATTGACTTCAAGCATGGTGCGATTGAGTTTTGGTGACAAGGGCATAAAAATATGCAACAGGGCTTCAAGAACAGTAGAATACGGAGAGTAGGTGAGTCCCCTTGGCACTATTAGCAACGTTTTTTGATTTCTTCCCTAGGACAATTTTCTTAGGCACGCCTGAAGGCACTCACTAATTAAGCAAGCTCTTCATTGCTTTGTCATGAATTTCGAAAATGCTTCACATGAAGGCTGCTCATATCTTCTCATTCACCTTAATGAATTGGTTCGTACTCTCAAAGGAAGGGGGTGGGGAGATTTGCAAGGCTTGTAAGCGACGACTATTTAGTAAAGTACTAAAATGGTCAATATGGGAGTAAAAAATAAATATAACCAGAGTTATTTCGTAGGTTAAGGCGAGAAGAAATGGAATCATTGTTTCACATCTCAGTTTCATTTCGCTCACTTCTTGCGTTCATTCCGTCATTGACATCTTGTGACAGAACTTTCGCTGATCCCCTAGTTACCACCTGAATTCTTAATAATCCAGCTCCGAAAAGCAAAAAAAACAAAACAAAAACAAAAACAAAAACAAAAACAAAAAAAGCGTTGAACCATGAAACACCAGGATCTGGCTAATTTTGACACAAACTATACGATCGGCATATGCGTTTTCAGGGTGTCATCTCAACTATTTTCTTGCCACCCCTTTTTAGGGGGAGGTTGCCGAGTTTTTCGTGTCACTGCAGTTTTATCAGAGTTAGTTTCGGTTTCTGGATCTGGCTCATTTCGAAAAAAAAAAACGCCTCAGTTGCTTTTCAAGGCCTATCAAACAGACATTGGGGCACCCGAGCATAGACCGCTAAAAGTATTTTCACAAGTGACTTCAGCCCGATAGTTTAAAGCGCACGAGATTGACTTTCTGTGATTGACCCCGCTTCACGAGGAAGAAAGGACGTAAACTTTTGGTTAGTATACTAAAACAAGTATAAAATCATTCAGCAGGATCAACAATATTAGCGTTCGCCTTAACTTTCGCTTTGGAATAGAAGCGAATAGGTAGCCGGGTCACGCAACGACGAGTTATCTGTGGCCAGTTGCTATTATCGCCACCAGTCAGAACGAAGGCCTCTATATCAGGGGCTCGTCATTATCTATATCAGGGGCTCGCATCTATATCAGGGGCTCGCTTTAAATAGCCGCTGCTCCCAAACGATAAGATCAAAGTGTGCAGTGCACAAAATGCACAATGGTGCTATCTCTCTTGGCTAACCCGTCTGCGTCATTCGTTGCGGAAGTACGCACCCATGGACGCACTTAAAGACAAGCCCACGATAAAAGTTTGAACGAACCGGCGTTGCTGCAGGTGAGGGCATGGCGGGCGTTCGGTTTTTTATCGAACGATTAGGTTTGTTGTTTTGGAGATAAACAAACACGACTATCAAAGCGATTATATTCCCAAAAACTAAGTTGCATCCTATCAGAGTTCAATCTGATAGAGAAATGATGCGATACGATGGACAAGTCAGGAAAGATCCTAACGGGCGCATTGTATTTACGCGAAAATAGAATAACCCGGGTTAGTCCGGGTTCAGACTGTTGCCGCAACTGTCATAATAATTTTAAATAATGACGTCAGTTCACGGCTCAGCCAACTGAACTGCGTGACAAACCGTTATTTTACGTCCATCGCTCACGATACGGCTTTTGCGTCGGTAGTCTGAATGTGGCCTTAAGGAGCCGTAAGCAATATTAAATTCGCTAGCAGGACAATGGGCAGAAAGAATGCACCGGCTGCATTGACGCTGGGAAAGTAGTTAGAACAGGTGGGAAATGGAGGCGGAAGATAACGTTAGAAGCGATACAAATGATAAGATAAAATAGGGCGAGGTGCCACCACTAAAAAGTTATGAATTCCTGAAATCCGGGTGTAGATGCAATTATTACAACCGCTCTCGACATGGATGCAGTCGAGAGTTTTACCATTTTTATTTTTTTATTTAAAATTCCTTAGAGGCCCCTTTACAGGGCATTGAGTAAGGGGGGTAATTGGTGAAGTGTTACAGATCATACAAAATTGATTCACGCGTTACAAAGCATAGCAGCACAATGAATTGCGACAAGGTTTGCAGTATAAGTTGAAGTTAGCAGACGATAACAAGAAAAAAGGAAAAGACGATTTCATAGTGCACACGCGACAAAGTGAACCGAGACAATCATTATAGTATATGAAGGCGACATCAACCAAAGGCGACATCAACCAAAGAGCTGGCTTTACCGAGCCAATGAGCACCAATGAGAGTTGATAATTTGCAGAACACCCAATAGAAAAATCACCATAAAAACGGCATAACCTATGCCCATACGCCGAAAACATTTCCAGTCTGCAACAATCATAATCGGGCACAAAATGCGACACTGAAAAAAGAAAAGGAAAAGATAAGAAAGCACCAGCTGTGCAACAGAGACGACAGGTTCTGTGGTCTTCAGGTACATTTTTCGGGGGTTACACAGGGTGGGATACAGGGCATGACAGGAAAAAAAGAAAAAAAAGAATGAACAGAACAGTGGTAAGACCTTATTGCGAAAAGAGAGTAAGCAGCAACTGACGGAAACAATTATTGTCTGATACAGATGCGATGTTATCTGGAAGACCATTCCACAAACGTATGGCGCGAGGAAGGGCAGATGAGTTGAACGCATCAGTTGCCCCGAATAATCGCGTGAAACTGAAGTGATTATGCAACCAACGTGAAGTAACGGAAGGAACATCGAGGTGAAGTGGGAAGGGTCTGTTGGTGTACACGTATGTGTGAAAGAGGCAAAGAAGGGAAATGTCGCGACGAGTGCTCAGGGGTTGAAGAGAAAGGTTGTTTTTAATTTGCGTTGTGCTGCTGTGATAGTCATGAATGCGTGAAATGAAACGGGCCGCCCTATTCTGAATCGCTTCAAGCATGTTAATTAAGTAGTTGTGATAAGGGGACCAGATAGGAGCGGCAAATTCAAGCTGTGGGCGGACAAAGGTTTGATAGGCTAGTTGACGGACGGGAGTGGGACAGCTATGTAAATTACGGCGTAGATATCCTAAAGACTTGGAAGCTTTCGCGCAAATGGTGGTGATGTGGTGAGACCAGGAGAGATTGGGTGTGAAATGGACACCAAGGTACTTATAGGAAGATGCCTTTGACAGTGCGGAATTATTGATAGTGTAGCGGAAGTTGTCAATGCCGGCTGAAGTGGATAGCTTGAGGTTATTAACTAGAAGAGCAATACCCTCGGCAGTTATTTCTATCGGTTCCATGTATGCAATGTCAAGTTCGGGAACGTATGGTACGTCGGAATGGTCTTCCAGGGTGAAAACGGATGAAAAAAATGCGTTAAATGCTGATGTGCAATGGCTATCTGAAAGGGGGACATGGTCGTCATCTAGCAAGTATATTTGTTGGCCATTTTGTTCAGAAGAAACAAGCGTCCAGAACTTCTAAGAATTTGATATCAAGAGGGAAGGTAGATCCACAGAGTAATATTTATGTTTAGCAGATTGTACGGCCGAACAGTAGTTTTTCATAAAGTTTTTGCATGCCTGCCACGCAGAGTGCGTGTCATGGCGTTTAGCTGTACGGTATAAACGCTTCTTTTTATTTCTAAGTTGCCTTAGAGATTTCGTACACCACGGGTTTGATTTATCGTTTTTCACTTTTACGAGAGGGACATACTATTCAGTATCACGAGGCGACGGGCAGATAACGTGCAAATATCACAACGCAAAGTCACCTATAGAGTAGAACCTTGTTCAAAGCAACATTTAAGGATGACTGGACCCAACAAACAGAAATGGCTAACACATTATCTTGAACGGCAAACACTGTACATATTTAAGCCAGGTAGCGTCAACAATTATATATCGAAAATAGTTTCACAAATGCTGGTGCTTCAAAAAAAAGCATAAAAACTGCAGGCGGATTGTGTGTTTACTCCTCAATGTTCGTCTGTGTCTTTTTGCACATTTTCAAAAATGCGTAGCTCCAAAAAAGCTCTGAAAAGGAAGGGGTAGGTTAGAACGGCTATGTATGCCGGTGAAGAAATAAACAAATTAAATGGCCAATGATGATGATGATGGTTGGGTTTTTATGGCGCAAGGCCGACTAAGGGCAAAGAGCGCCAGAGAAAAGGTTATTTAATGAAGTGAAGTGGTTAGCACAAAAAGGTAGGTAAAAAAACGTGTAAACCGAACATTGTAAAATCATTTAAAGATAATGATGATGGCTGGTGTATGGGGACAGTTTTGATTATGCGTGATAGGAAATGAGGTTAAAAACTTAACGTCTGACAAATACTCAAACACACGTTTCACGGAAACCATAGCATTGTCACACAGAAACAGCGATAGATGTAGGGGAATATGTTGTCTGTAGAGTTTTCTGAAGTGTTTGTGTCGTGTTGTGTGAAGTGCCTTGCATGTGATTAGTATGTGCACTACGGATAGGGCCTCTCCGCGCCTGCTGCACTGGGGTCTAGAAGATCCCGTCAGCAGATAAGAGTGCGTTGCATGGGTGTGCCCTGTCCGCAGCCTACCCAAGGCGACTTCCGTGTGTGTGTTGTGTGAGTCAGCTGTGTACCTTCCCAAGTGTGGCTTTATTACATGTAGTTTGTTGTCTGTCTGTTTGTTCCAGTGGGTTTGCAATGTTCTGCGCAAGTGTTGTCTTATGTGTCGCTTGAGGTCTGTATATGGTACAGTTATGTCTACAGTGTTCCTGACTGGAGCAGCAGCGGCCCTCTCGTCTGCCAACTCGTTCCCAGCGATCCGAGCGTGTCCTGGGACCCAGCAGAGGAGCAGCTGATGCTTCTGCGCATACACAGACATGATGGTGTTTAATACAAGATTAACTCTGTGGTTTTTGGGGGTGTATGCGATGATAGTGCGCGAACAACACTCAAGGAATCTGTGTAGATGATAGACTGCGGAATTGATTATCAAGTATGTGTCGTACAATCAGTCAAATTCAATACGCTTCAGCTGAAACAATTGTTTTGTGCACGCTCATGGATCTGGCTGCATTAAAATTCAGACCATGAGCAGCGCAGGAGACCATAGGGGAAGTTTTAGAAGCGTCACTGTAAAATTCTGCAAGTGGGTATTTAAACTGCAGAGAGAGAAAGTGCTGCAGTATTTCAGCTCACGGTACTCGATTTTTGTCAAGTTTTATAAAAGAAAGGTCACAGGACACAGGGCGAAAATGTTTGAAAAGGGGACCTGTACACATCTAAAAACGAAGCGCTGAGATCCGAGGCTCTCTCTCTCACTCTAAGTGAAAAGGGCAGAGAAACGGATGGGCGATTCACAAAGAGCACAGATGTGGATGTGTTGTTAAAGACAGGATAAAAAGGATGGTTATTCAGCGATGAAATTTTGGAAGCATAAAGTAAGTCCATGGACGTCCGTTGGTTCGCAAGGTTCCACTTAATACACTCGACATACAGACTCTCGACAGGGCTAGTGCGAAAAGCACCCGATGCAAGCCGTAACCCCAAGTGCAGCACTGGGTCAAGCATTCGCAACGCTGTTTTCGTTGCCGACCCATATACCACACTGCCATAGTTTAAATGAGAACCAACCAAAGCAGTCTAGAGCCATAGTAGGAGTTCTTTGTCAGCCCCATAGGATTGGTGGAAGAGAACCTTAAGGATATTCATTGTTTTCAGACATTTATGCTTAAGTTTCTTGAGATGTGGGATGTATGTGAGTTTGTGGTCAAACGCCACACCTTAAAACTTGTGCTACTTGTTCACAGGAAGCGACATGCCATTAGGAGTAATGTCTGGGTCCATATGGACCCCGCGCTTCCTGGAGAACAAAACGCAGGAGCTTTTTACAGGATTCAATTTACAACCATTCTTGTCTGCCCAGCCGGCAAGTTCTTGACGCCGAGCTGGACTTGACGTGCGCATATTGACATATTACATGATTTAAAAGATATCTGCACGTCATCTACATACATGGAATAAGAGATTGTTGGTGGCAGTGCTTTTCCAAGAGAGTTTATCTTTACTATGAAGAGAGTGCAACTCAACACGCCACCTTGCGGCACGGCATTTTCTTGGACGTGAACATTTGAGAGTGTACAGCCAACTCTACTCGAAACGTTCTCTCTGACAAGTAACTAACAAAGGTGTTCAACATGTTACTCGAAACACCGAATGACTTGAGGCCACTAAGGATCCCATAACGCCAAGCGGTGTCGTAGGCCTTCTCGAGGTCGAAAAAGACAGTTAAACAGTACTGCTTATGCACGAAGGCATCCTTGGTGTATGAGTCAAGTGCTACCAGTCGATCGTTCGTCGATCGCCCCACCCTCAAGCCTGCCTGGCAGCTCTAGAGAAGACCCTTGTACTCAAGGAAGTACACGAGCCTGCAATTGATCATCTTCTCGAAGACCTTGCACAGGCAGCTCGTCAGGGCTATAGGACGCTAGCTTGAGGGGGACGACGGGTCTTTTCTCTCCTTCAAGAAAGCCACTACTATGGCCTCCCTCCAAGAGTATGGGATGTGCCCCGAAAGCCATATTTTATTATATAGATGTAGAAGTGCTTCAAGTGTGTCTGCGTGTAGGTGTTGTATCATTGTATATGTGATGTTGTCTGGGCCTGGAGCTGAGGGTTTACACGTGCTCAAAGCAGCCCTCAGCTCATGCAGTGAAAACTCTGAGTTATAAGATGTTGACCTATTTTTATCTAGTATAGGCTTCTTTTCGGCCGTTTGTTTGTGTTTCATGAAAGTGTTTGTGTAGTGTGCTCAACTGGACACGTGTTGGAAGTGTTGGGCGAGTGTGTCAGCCTGGTCTTCCAGTGTGTCCCCTGTTGTGCTGACCAGAGGCAGGCGGTGTGTTTGTTGTCCTTTGAGTTTGCGTATTCTTGTCACTACTTTCCGTGTGTGTGTGTAGGAGTTTATTGATGTTATGAAGGAACGCCAACTCTCTCGTTTTGCCTCACGGTGCACACGTTTTCCTAACGCCTTGGCCCGTTTGAACAAAATGAGGTTACCCGACGTGGGGTACCGACGAAGGATACCCCACGCCTTGTTCTGGGCCTCTCGCACTCGCCTACAGTCCTCATTCCACCACGGCCTCCGCTGGTTGCGCGGGGCACCAGAGGCGTGGGGAATGGACTTTTCGGCGGCGTCGAGGATGTGCGTCGTGAGCAGTTGGGTAGCTTCTTCAACGTGTAGGTGTCCTATGGAAGTGTGGTGTAGTTTGGATGTCTCTGTAAATGTATTCCAGTTAGCTATTGCTTCATTAAACCTTTTATGGGAAGCTGGACTGTTCGGGCCTGTACCTATATACGTTAATGAAGTGGGGAAATGGTCACTACCATATGGGTCCGTGCCCACACCCCACTCAAGACATGGAAAGAGAATTGCAGAACCGATCGCCAGGTCAAGATGTGAGTATGTGTTGTGATCTATGTTATGGTATGTAGTCTGTTTATTGTTGAAAAGGCATGCTCCTGAAGATGTAAGGAATTTCTCTATCAGGCGACGTTGGGCATCCGTTCCGGAGGAGCCCCAAAGAGAGTTGTGTGCATTAAGGTCGCCTGTTAGAATGTACGGTTCGGGCAGCTGGTCGACCAGCGCCTCGAAGTCAGAGCTCGAAAGTGCATAATCAGGACGAATGTAAATGGAGCATACCGTTATCAACCCATTAAGAATTACTGTGCGGATGGCTACAGCCTCAAGGACGGTGTTCAAGGTGACAGGGTGGCATGCTAAGGATTTTCGGGCGATTATGGCCACATCGCCAGAAGAGTGTGTGCAGCCATCCCTGTCCTTTCTGTATACCAGGTAACTATTCAAGAAATTTGTGTGTTTGGAATTCAGATGTCTCCTGGACACACATTACACTTGGCTGATTGGCATGCAGGATCTCATACACGTCGGCAAGATTATTCAGAAGGCCTCTGCAGTTCCATTGAACGATATTTTGTCTTCCCATTATGATGTGTTAGAGCTACTGGAGTGTGTATGTTTATGTGTCGTCTTTCGGTGCTGTGACTCTCGTCTTTTTGGACTTGTCGGGAGGCTTTGGCGTCGGCACAGGTTCTTTGCGGTGCACCGCAGACAAGAACGGTCCGACATCCGTTTCGTCCTCTGATGTCCTCGGAGTGCCTGATTTGTCAGTCTCCTTGGACCGCGCACCCTTTTGGGCGCGCTTTGACTGACCCACAACCACCGAGGGTTTCAGGAATGCCTCGGATGGCACAGGCGGTGTGGTGGGGATAGGAGCTGCCGCTGGTTTCTCTGTCTCCATCTCCTCTGCGCCCTCGCCTGTGGTTTGGGATGCTGAAGTGGACGTGGACGATGCAGCATCACTCCAACCCGACGTGGTTGCCACCACCCCCGCTGCTGGCTCAGCGAGCGGTGCGGAGACGGGTTGGGCTGCAAGAGGCAACCCGGGGGGGGGGGCGGGACCAAGTCCGACTCTCGGTACTGGGTCCCCGCCGAAACAAGACGCCGCTCCACCCCTTGGCGAGCTGCGTCGGCGTACCTCCTCAGGGGGAAAGAAGCGAACCTCCTTCGCGCCTCTGGGAAGGTGATGTTTTCGTTGAATTTTAAGGCAATGATCTGTTTTTCCTGTTTGAACTTTTCACAGCTCCTAGAATAGGCAGCGTGTGGTCCCTGGCAGTTCGCACAGGTGAAGTTCTCGGATTTACAATCGTCAGTTAGATGATCATGTGCTGCACATTTTCACGTCAATTTACCACAACAAGATGTTGTGCCATACCCAAACCGCTGACACTTGAAACAGCGGCGTGCGTTTGGCACGTAGGGTCGGATTGGACATCTCAAGAAACCTGCGTTGACCGATTCAGGAAGGTTTGAGCGGTCAAATTTCAAGATTATGTGCTTGGTTGGAATTATTTCATAATTTCGGCGTATGGTGATTCGCCTCACTGCTGTCACGCCCTGATCTCGGAGGCCCTCGAGCAGATCTGCGTCAGTCTCATTCATTAGATCCCGATCAGAGACCATGCCCTGGCAGCTATTGAGGCTGCGATGGTGCGTGATATTGATGTCAACACCTACCATGCGCGTTTGCTTGAGGAGGTTAGAGGATTATTGTTTGTTTTTTACTTCTATCAAAACTTCTCCCGTTGTGAGTTTCTTAGCCTTGTTCGACTTTCCGATAAGGCTTTCAAGAAACTTGGAGATTAGAAACACAGACTGGGAAGTGATGGGCTTTGTCTTGTCAAGAGATTCCATGATCAAAAACCGCGAGAAATTATCAGGCTTTGGAAGAGAGATTGATTGCAAAGGAGTAAAAAAAACTTCGGTGCGGCCCCTTTTCGGGGGCCGATCACGTTTGTGGGGGGGTTAGAAAATGCCATATATCATAGTATAGAAGCAGGGGACGGGAGTACTTTCTTCTTTTACTTTACCCTGATGGTCACAGAGGTCCCGGAGCTCCCTGCCTGGTGAACAGACAGGGAGCCCATCTGCCGGAGCTTGACCTGGGCTCCGACGGCCACCGTTTCAGGTTTCTACCCTTCACCTTAAAACTTGTTACCACGGTCGGTTACAGCGTGGGTGTGGGGGCTCGGGGTCCGCGGTGTCGCCAACCCCGTCACCAAGATTACTCAAAATGCCCCGTGCGGGGAAATTAAATGGTCAAGGACACCAGAAAAACAACGCAATAAACTATCCCAATAAAGTGAAAAATCATGGCGCCGACGAATCCAGGTATTGGAACTGCCTAGGAAAAACACCCGACACCTGAAGTGAGAGTGAAGCCGTAACATGGACATTGTGAGTTTAATAAGTTGGATGAAGCTGAAACTGGAACCAAAACAATAAATTCTCGGTGTAACTTTAATGGTTAATGGTGGCACATAAACAGTGTTTCTCTGGTACACTCAATGAAGAGAGATAGGGCCAAAAGTATTCGAAAATGAGGTAAACCTTTCTCGATCAAGACTTGATTATCTGTTCGTATGGAATCGGGACCATGACACATTAAATGAGGGGAGTGCTTTGCAATTGATTAGCACTGCAGTCCCCCTACAAGGAAGAGATTGATTTAAAAATGCGGGATTAAGTACTTAAAGAAACAACCCGTTGTAAAAAATTATACTGAAACACATCAGGGCTAGACGCAATAGTTTTTATGCTAATCATACCAGTTAAGAAGGTAAGACAGCAAATAAAAAAAATTCTTTCTCTGCTGGTTAATTTTAGAATAACCTAATCTACTACCACAGCTGAGACAGGGCCGGTGGGGGACTATGTAAAGACTGTATAAAAGAACAAGGCTGCCAGATATATCTACAACTAAAGACACAGACAGACAGACAGACAGACAGACAGACAGACAGACAGACAGACAGACAGACAGACAGACGAATATTTTTATTGGGGATGGCTCGAGGCCTCAGGGTTGAAGGAGTGGGTTAATAATGTCCGGCCATGGCTGCCTCACAAACGAAGGGCCACAACGCGGCCATCTTGTCTTGGTGCCGACCACGTGGCCTGATTCAGTCCTCATAGGAGAGGACCCAGGCGGGACGATAATTTGCGCGAAGCCGATCTAGTGCACGGCACTAGATCGGCTCTCCCATTGGCTCACCGCACTCCCAAGCGAGATGGCAAAGAAACGTGGCAAAAAATATTACATTGTTGTAAGGGTTTCTGATGCTTCTTATGCTATCTATATTAATCAAAGCAAGTGAAGCCACTGGTCTGATGGGGCTGTTGTGTTCCCTGAGGAGATAACGCTCAGTTTCTCACCAGCTTCAACACGTCGAGGCATACGTGGTGGTCGAAGAAAATGAGAGCAAAAGGCAAGCCGAATGGAGTAAAACCTGGCCACGACAACCCAAACCACGGCAGGAAGTGAGGCAACCATTGGCTCCAGCGAGGTAGGACCACGTGGCCTCGGCAGCGTCGAACACGAGGCTCGTGGTGGAAGAGGCAGCGTACGGCAGTTTACCTTAAATAAAAAACGGCCGTGTATCCGGTAACTTCGCTGCAAATATCGTCGAAAGACAATATTCAACTGCTACACCTGCCACCTAGATGCCTCTCTACTCTCCTCTGCCCACCTCTCAGGCTCTTCCCCTCCTCTTTCTCTCCCCCGCGATAAACACGGTGGAGGTTTGCCCATGTCAATTCAATTTTCCCGCGCTCTTCTGCTCGCGGTCCATCTGCTGGAACCTTTCGTTGCTGTTGAACTACGAAAGCCGCCAGGACGGTTAGGCTCGCCGCGTGCTGTCTTCGTATTTTGGTTGGCCTAATATTGTTTTCAACGCGTATTTTTTATTGGCTGTAGTAATAACTGGGCAGTCATGTGTATTTATTTAAAAGAACACTTAGAGCTCCAGCTGCGTATTGACCTTCTGCTTCAAATATTTCTAATTATATCTTTTTGCTCGAACGTGTTGCGAAGTGAGAAGTATGTTTCCAGGCTTCATGGTTTGGAAAGGTTTTGCTCGTTTAAGAATTTTTACCTTTGGGCCATATGGCTGAATCGAGGCACAGACAGACAGACAGGAAGACCGATACAAACATACACATACATACATACATACATACATACATACATACATACATACATACATACATACATACATACATACATACATACATACATACAGACCAAACTTTGATGGTTTAAGTAGCGCAAGAAAAACTATCGCCTTTAATATTGCTTTGCTTAATTAAATGCCGACCCAACGGGGATGGCCATATTTATTCCGTTTGTAGATGTCTATCCTCTATCTAAGGCACCACTCGGCACGACGGTTTTAGGCACAGTATTTTTAATAAAAAAATATTTTCCTATAATAAGAAAATAGGAATATTAAGAATGATAAGAAATTTAATAAGAATAATTAGTTTACTATGTTGGTAGAACATACGGTGTGAATGGCGGAGAGCGGGGGTGAGGGACGGCACACAAATGGTGGATGGCTCACAGGGTAGAAAAATACCTCATTAAAGGCTCGGAGTGACGCCCTACCTCTCAAGGAGGGTCCTACCTAGTTAGTTTAGAATTGAGAAATAAATTTGGTAAGTTTTTCGCCGAACGGAATCAGATGCAGATGCTTATGGAATGCACAGTGGCACAGAACCCCTGGACCACCAAAAGACTGAAGTACGTGGGAATCACACAAAAGAGGAAACGACACAGGCGCGAACAAACGCAGGAAGGAACGCGCATGGACACACAGGCGTGTAAGCACTTACACATCAGCAGGGGTCAGCTGAGACAACAGTCGCGAACAAAAGAGACCAAGGCTCTTGTAAGTTAAGCCGCAGCGGCCAGGGAATGCTATGTTTCTTGGATATGACTGAGCTTAAAGAAGAAGGAGGAGAAGAAGAAGAAACACATTTATTTAAGAGCACAGTCAGTTGACGATGGTGGCCGCCGTTTTGGCGGCGACCGCGGCCACCCGGGTGACCAGTGAAGCTTGGGCCTCCTGGTCTGGGCAGCGCAACGCCTCCTCCCACTGCTCACACGTGGTTATTTTTGGATAGGGATCTCTCGGGCATCCCCACATAAGGGCTGAAGGGCGCCGAGGGACTGGCAGGCTGTGCAGTTAGGTGAAGGGTGTACGGCTGGCTGAATTAGGTGTAATTTAGCGGTACTGGGAAATGTATTTGTTTGCAAAAGACGCCATATGTGTTCTTGATGAATGGGGAGTTTTGCATGTGCCGGGGGGTAGACACGGCGAGAGAGGCGGTAATGGGAGGTAATTTAATTGTACGTGATCATCCGGTCTCTAGCGGATCTGGCGCCATGGTAGGGGAACGAGATGGGCCCGGCTCGGATGGCGAGTTCTCGAGCCCTACTGTGGGAAACTTCATTCCCTTCCAGGCCAGCATGCGCCGGAGCCCAGGTGATTTCTACGGGGACGTTGGGAGTGCTTGTTGGAGAATTTTGAGCGCCTGAGGCGAAATAAGCCGGAGGCGAAATTTTGAACTGCCGTGTTAGAATCGGTGATTATTGTCGAAGGGGTGGGCTTTTGAGTTAGCGCTAATGCTACCGCCGCCTCTTCCGCTGCGGCTGGGTCGGTGGTGCGGATGGTCAGGAAGTTGCGCTGTACCTGATTGGAAGTACAATGGGAGACGATTGAGAGAAGGCACCATGCCACCGATATCCGGCTGCGTCGTCGTAATGGACGTCATGTTTGTCGCGGTATTTTTTATGTAATACTTGTGCGCGTTACGAACTGCCTTTTGGTGTTGAATTGTGGGTGCATGTTCCTGGGTATAGGCTTGATAATTAAATTAGAATGGATGTCGTGAGGCAGTGTGGTTTTGTCTTCTGGGGGGTCTAGAGGGGAGATTCGTAACCTCTGGATTCGTAAGCCAGTGGTAGTTTTTGAGAGTCTGGTGATTTTATTGACGCGATGAGTCTCAATGAGTTCTTCCGCGGTTTTATGAACACCTAGAGCTTCGAGTTTGGCAGTGGAAGTGCTCAAAGGCAGTTTCAATGCTGCTTTATAAGCTTTTCTGAGTATGACGTTGACTCTATTAGGCTCTGTTTTAGATGGGTTAGGTAGGGAAGAGAGTAGGTCAGCTTGCTAAGGACAAAGGCTTGAAGCAGACGGGGGCGTTCATCTTCCCTGAGCCCTCTGTGTCTATTGGTAACTCGTCGAATTAAATCTATTTTGTGAGGTGTGTTGCTTGAGCTGGCGTATGAAGTGAGTATTTGATGTGTTATGTTGAATAATTAAGCCCAAGATTTTGATTATTTCAACCTTAGGGATGGGGTCGCCTCGCATGTTTATGTGGTTATTGGAGGGGGATGAGTTTTGCGTTGTTGGTGGGGGTATGAGCAGCTGCGATTTGGTTTGCAAACAGGTGAGACCCGCTCTACCA
The DNA here is from genome assembly GCA_013339765.2 of Haemaphysalis longicornis. NCBI lineage: Eukaryota > Metazoa > Arthropoda > Arachnida > Ixodida > Ixodidae > Haemaphysalis > Haemaphysalis longicornis. The sequence continues at coordinate 119,818,048 of CM023456.1, read as the reverse complement.
GCCTCTTGTATCACTATTTCTACTCCTCTTTGTAGAGTGCTCTCAATTTCAGCGTCGCTGCTTTGTTGATCCAAAGTGTAATGTCGTCGGCGTACAAACCAAAATTAAGATTAGGGATTTGTTGGAGTTCTTGGGGGACGATTAAGATGGCGAGATTAAATAATAAAGGAGAAAGGACGGAGCCTTGTGGCGTGCCTTTTGAAGGGATAGTCAGGGTGGTGGAAGTGATATCGGCGATTTGTATAATAGCTGTCCTGTTGGTGAGATAACTTCGGATATAATTGTATGTGCGTAATCCTGGGCCTATGGAGTGCAAGCCTTTGAGTATCGATGTGTGTGAAACATTATCAAAGGCTTTAGTTAAACTAATGCTAGTATATCGACATTGTCAATGTTTATGATGTGACGTGATTAGGTCGTGGGACAGTTGAAAAAGAATGTCCTGTGTGGATAGTTTAGGTCGGAAACCATTCATTGTGTGAGGAAGGAGTTGGTTGTGCTGTAAATGCTTGACGAGTCTGTTGTGTATAATGTGCTCCATGAGCTTTCCGAGGCAGGATGTGAGAGAGATCGGCCGGAGATGTTTAAGCGTGGGTGGTTTTCCTGGTTTGGGGACAAACGTGATTTTTGCGTGTTTCCAGGATTGAGGTAAAGTGCCTTGAGTCCAATGGTGATTAAAGAAGTTCGTGATGGCTGTAATAGAGTTAATATCTAGATTCCTTAGCATCCTGTAGGTAATCTGGTCTATACCCAGTGCAGAGTTACGTCTAACTTTAAGGATAGCTCCCCTAACCTTGCCTCTGAAATCTCTTTATCAAGTTCAGGGTTGTCTGGGCCGGCGTAGGTTGGAAGTGTATCATGGGTGCCTTTGGGGAGGTATGTGTCTATGATCTCGTTGAGAAGTGTTGCATCAGAGCCTTGATAATTTTGAATTGTGTTAGTAAGCCTGTGATGCTGCTCTGCTTTGGAGTGGTTGGATTTATTAGATGCTTCAGTAAATGCCAAGTGCGCTTCATACTCAGGTTTCCCTGCATCTGGTTGCAAAATCGTCCCATTGAGTTTGTACAGAGTATGCTGCAGGTTCTTGTATTTGTTTTTCCAATTCACCGAGTTTGCGTTTAAGTTTACGATTGTGTTTATTGCCTGTCCACCGCTTACGAATGCTTTTCTGCGCATCCCATAAATGCAGTAGATGTGAACCTGTATTGTCAGCGGGGATTTCCGAATCTAATGTTTTTGTGACCAATTTTGTGTCTTTTATAAGTTGAGTGGTACAGCTTTGTAGATCTGTAAGGTCTGCACTGTTTTGGGGGTCCTGCTTGGACGAGGCGTTGTTTTCTGAATTCATCCCAGTCTATGAGCCGTGTTTGCTTATGTAGCCTTTTAATTGAGTGCTTGAGTTCAAGATCGGCTTGAGCAATAAAGTGGTCACTGCCGAGATTAACGTCTGTTACAGTCCATTGTGATTTCTTTATGTGTATAGTGAATGTAAGGTCTGGTGTAGAGTCTCGTTGTATGCTGTTTCCTATCCTGGGGGGGGGGGGTGTTCGGTTCGTTCTCTAGTGTAAGGTGATGTTTTTGTGCTTGATCCCAAAGGTCCTGCCCTTTCCCCGTATTATGGAGGTATCCCCAAGCCGTGTGTGGCGCATTAAAATCTCCAACTATGACTAGGCTATGGAGTTCAGCTTCCTTGCGGGCAAGTGAGAAAAGTAAGTTAAATCTATGATCTGTGGCCTTAGGTTTACTGTAGATATTAAGCAGGAAAAGTTTGGTTTGATTTCGTTTTGTGGACAAAATAGTGAATGAAATCGTGAGGGATATCGTGTCAAATTGAGTCCTACTGGCAGGAATGTTTCGCTTTATCAGTATCGCCCTCATTGGGTTCTGTTCTGCTTGGTATGCTCTATATCCCGGAAATTTTACAGACTTTCAAACTTCTTGTAGAGCGATAATATCAGAGGGGGTATCGACATTTTGAATATACTGTTGTAGGACAGCTTTCTTCTGTGAGAAGCCCCGGCAATTCTACTGCCGAATTCGGGTGATTTTATTCTTGGAATTTTGAACAGGTTGCTGGGCCGAATCAGGGGATGTCGACATCTATAATATCTACCACCGGCGCGTTTGTTGCTTCTATGCTGGTAATTATCCGTTCGGATATTGTTGTGCATTTCTGCTCTAATTGCGTCTATGGTGGACTGCATGGTGGTTAGGTTTCCTAGGAGGATTTGGTGTAACTGAGTATATTCAGTTTTTTGTTCCACTAGAATCGGCTCGACTTTTCCGACGCGTAGTTCCAGGATAGGGGGAGTGGATCCCTTTTTCATCGAGATTCGGCGTGCATGGTGCCTTGCGTTTTGACGGGAATAAGGGAATGCTGCTTGGTCAGAATCAAGTGCGGCCGTTAGCATGCGAGCTTTGAGTAACATGTTTTCCTGCTTAAGAGCCGCGTTTTCTGATCTGAGTGAGGAGATTTCAAGTTTAAGTATTGCGCAGTTCTCGAATTATGTCTGCCATTGGATTAGGGGAGTTGCGTTAAACTGATCATTTTGCATGTAAGCAGAGGGAGGCAAGCGGGGACTGCCCACCTGTTGGTTGCGTTGTTGGTCCTGGGGACCGTTGCTCGATGTTGTCAGGCCGGCTTCTTGTTGCTTCTTGCCGCAATCTTGCTTGGGTGGTTTCAGCTTCTCCTGTCATTGAGGTAGCGGCGGAAATTGATTCTGGTCGGGCACGGTAGAGGCTGCCATGGCGAAGGTTCTTGCGGGCGACGAAACCGCTGCTGGCACTCGCTGGAACTCGTCCACATGGCCCCCTCCACAGACGATGCACCTGGGCGTGCATGGGTGCTGTTCCGGTGCGTCGATGGCACCACACCGGGCGCATCTTGTTGCTGTTTGCGGCCCAGGGCAAACGTCTTGCCTGTGGCCGGTGTTCCAGCATCGGGTGCAGGCCTCAGTCTTCCGGCGGAAAGGATTACAGCGGTATGTAGCGGCGCGGTACCTGACCCAGCATGGAACATGGAGTCCATCAGAAAGTATCTGCACCATCCTGGATGTATTCAGTCTGCGAACGTCGAGAATTGTCCGTTGGGGGTTGAAGTTGAAGATGCTTTGCGAGATCTGCTCTGCTGTGTCTGATTCGGGGACGTTGAATATGATTCCTGTTGACGTGTTCGCTGGTGCCGATACATGCGCCGCCACGTTATATCCTTTGCCGTTGATTATGAGCGTCGAGATGTTTGCGTACCTTGTTGCTCGTGCTTCGTCCGGGGTGCTTACGACAACAAAGGTAGACTTGGCTTGAACGCGCACTTGGTCCTCGCCGTTCGGTGGAACACCCGCTTGGTGTTGAATGGGGTCGGCGAGTAGAACCAGAGGCAGCGAGGCAAGCGCGAGACCGCCCCGTGGTCGGAGAACCATTTTTATGTCACCGGGCGGCAGAGGTTCAGGCGGGTGCCGGTGCGAAGGGCGCTGACCTTTCTCCCGTTGCATTGGAGGTGTTATGTGCAGTTGGCGTCGTGTTGGGCGGGACGCCGGGGGTGGCTTTCAGAGAGGCTTGTCGTCGCCGAACGGTGGCCCATCCGGGTTCTTCCATTTCTTCAGGAGAGGATATCTTCTCCGAGCATGACAGACTTCATGGCGAGGTATTAGCCCGGTGCCGCGATCCAAAGCTGGCGCGGTCGCGTTCAGCTCCACCAGCGTCGCACGGGGCACGTGCGTTACTGGCACCGGCGAGGGAAGCCGGCGTGGCAAGCCTATGTGGGTTAGGCAGGTGTGCGGCGTGGCAAAATGTTCAACGCGTCGTAGCTGACCTTGTGCTGCACCAAAAACGAAGAGCGTGGTATCGCGAGGTGCCTTGGGGCCTCGCGGATCCCGCGGCGCTTCTCTCATCAGCGTAAATGGGTTCAGCCGGTAAACAGAAGGAACAAACACGGAGTCGATTGCAGACGTGTGAGCATCGCTTGGCCCCCTAGCGGGAGTCCCTGAGCTTAAACAATGCGTCAGAGAGAGCGTCGTCACCTGGCTATAAGGGAAAAACCAGATCAGTCGGCGAAAACATTATCATCCTTCCCCATCATAACAGTCAACGCTACACAAGGAGGTAAGTACCCAACCTGCTTTAACAAGTGCCGCCAATCTTACAGCTTTGGAACTACACTCACATTTTGTGATCATTAAACTTTCTGTACAGAAGCAAGGGACACGCTTTTTACTGTATTTCGGTAAAAATCAGCGGCCATGACTACGTCCACAAAAACGACTAATCTGGGTGTCTTAAAGGGCAGCTGTGATGATTTGGTGGTGCAAAAGCGTTTTTGAAATATATATACGTTGAAACTCCGGCGTCAACAGCCCAGAAAATATATCCGACGGATGGTGCAGAACATGGCTGAAGTACGGCGCACAAAGTATGGCTGAGTGCTTTAACGTTAAAAAAAGGGTAGCGTTGACAATCGCCCGAGTTGTCGTTAGTGGCCGCACCGCAATTTGGGCCGGGCTAAGTAATAGGAAAGAAAGAACGAGAATTACACGGGTTTATAAATGCTAAAAATTACGTCCCATTTCTCACAAAAGCTTTTAAAAAAACGTAACTACCGTAATTACCCGATTCTAACACGCACCGTTTTTCCGGAAAAATACGGCGAAAAATCGCATGCGCGTTAGAATCGGATACGAAACCGAAACTGCCGAAACAGCGAAAATGTCGTACCGCCCATCGCCATCGCCATCGCCATATCAAGATGGCACCAAAGCCTTTAGCAACATGGAGGAAGACTCCCTCCATGTTTAGCAACAATTTTTTTGAACGGAGGAAGCATAAGCGCCTATAGGTTTTCTATCAGCGGTCACAAACAAATCGTCAGACGTTCCACTTGCGCACTTGATAACAAGCAATGGTAGCAGCGGCTCTCAAAGCGTTTCCAAAATCGAGGGTCGGCTGGTACTGAAGTCGTGCGGCTCTGGAGAAGCTCGCGGGATGAGCGCTGCGAGGGCGTGGGCCACGATCCCATCCACCATGTTTGAACGTTCGTTCAAAAGGGTGGCATCGCGAATGCTCTTGGCGGCACGCAGGACGAGATGTTGGGGTCAGCGGAAAGCGACGAGGAGTGAGATGAGTGAGATTACTTTTGGAAATAAATCGCCCATTTCTCCCGCATTCGTTTGTCTGGGTAATAAAGTTCCGTGCGCGTTACAATCAGAGGTGCAAGTTTTTTTTTGTTTTTTTTTCCAGGAAAATCGAGTGCGCGTTTAGAATCGGGTAAGTACGGTAAGTAAGTTGGAAAGAAAATTGAGTAAGTTTGCCGATGTGTGGAATTCAATCCAGGGTCCTCCGCAATGTGAGACAGACACGGAACGCCTCTAACACCACGTCTGTTTTTTTTATTTCATCATCATCAGCCTATCTACGCCCAGTGCAGGTCAAAGGCCTCTCCCATGGATGTCCAATTATCCCGATCCTGTGCAAACTGCTTTTTTAGTGCATGGAAAATCTGCACTTATTACACCCTAAAAATCTATGAGTCATCCAAGAAGATGCACATCAGTGCAACTAAAATAAGCCGTCCATCAAAACTCCGCCAAGAAGACGCATGCGCCCAACAGATGCAGCCATTCTCGTGTGTCTCTTTGCGGAGCCTTAGTGCTCCACACCAACGCAGCCTGCTCCCGAAAAATGGACTTCGTTGGGGGGGTTCGGTCATGCGGCACTTCCACAAGCTATACAATCCCATCACACCAAATATATCATAAGGCACTCCAGTAGCATCTCGAAAAGGCAAGAACAAAATTCTATAAGGGGTATTGTCCATGTCCTTTTTAACAGTTCGTTGCAACACATTACAGAAAAACACCGCATCCCGGCACAAACCAAAACAATTGATCAATGGTTTCAGGTTGATTGCATAAACGGCAATTGTCAGACCAAGGAATAGACATTCCTTCCTCGCGCAACCATGTTTTCACTGGGAATGTTGATGTATTCAGCTTAAAGAAAAACGTTTTTGCATTTGGCGGAGGGCGCATACGTGTGACAGGCTTCGAAACACTGCTCTTATGGTGGCTAATATAAGGCTGGCTATAAACCGGCACTGGGAATGTACTCTCTGATAAAGTGTTCATCAAAGCCTTCCTAGAAAGGGTAAACAGATATTGCAGAGAAAACCTCGCAGTAAGAAAGCGAGAGGTGTCGACCACCTCCTTTAAAAAGCCCATGGCGGCTTCGTACTAACTTCACCCATTGAAACAAGGTAAGAAGGTAAATGAAAGCTTATTCGCTGTTGAATAACGTTTCGCAGAAGTAGATGATGCGTTCCTTTATAGTAATATTTCATCTGACTAAAGGTGTACCCTGTAAATCAGTTGTGAGCTTCAATATCGATACGCGCGTTGCAGACACGAACTGGGTACTACAGCAGAAATTTCAACATGGTCATTTTAGGTAACTACTAAACCACGGTCCCGCTAATAGCGTGTGTCTAATTTTAATAGGTCCGACTGGCCAAGTGAGCTAACAAAGAAGAAAAAAATGCAAATGGAAAGGGTTGATGATTATGGGAGAACACATCCGCTTCACAAGCTCTGAGCCACCGTATGCATTAAGCCATTACATCGCACTGCCTCCCACGTGACATTTGTTCCAGAGATTTGTTGGGCAGGTGTACAGAGCGATCGGCTCTGCGCACTCCACATCAGCAGCAGCTGCAAAAGACGGCGGCGCAGAAAATACCCGCATATCAGTTCCGAATTACCACTACTGCCTTTGCATTTACTACATCATAAAAAACGCTCGTGTGTCCCAGAATTTTCTTCGTCTCTTTTTGCAGCTTTCAGTTGTCCATAAAATTGAGTGTTCTTTTAATGTACTAGCGTTGCAATAGCGAACATCATAGGTCTCAATTTTTCGGTCTTCCCGCAAGGGGGCTTTGCAGTTGAGCGCCACCCTTTCTGAACCCTGCTGGTGGTCACGTGACTTCGTCCAGCCGCCGTATTGTTTCCTTGTTACGTCCTGCTGACGCGGCACAATAGGAATTGCGTCAGAGCTGTGCGCTGGGTGGTATTGGTTCCGCATTATTATGCGGCTGAAAAGACATGAATGATATGAATCATTGATATGGGAGCTTATTAAAAGGCTCGTGCAGTGCGAGCAGTATTCGCGTGGGTCCGACATTGAAATAAGAGGATCTCGTTGAAAGAGACGTCGAAAACGTAGCTGACTTGGTGAAAAAAATCAGCGACGCGGTGTCTGAACCCATTAGATGCGACGAGAGAAGCCTGTCACCGTTTGTCTACTGGAGAAGCTGGTAAAAACACTGTTGTCGTCTAGTTCAAAAGTAGGCAAAAAAGGGACGCTCTTCTTGAGATGGCACGAAAAAAGCGCGTCAAAAATAGCCAGGTTTGAATTCAAAGTGAAGAACAAATATATCTAAACGAACACTTACGCCCAACTCTGAAACGCCTCCCATCCCTGGCGTAGGCGAGGAAACGCGAGTTCAAATGGTGGTTTATGTGGACACGAAACAAAAAAAAATTTTGCACAGAAAATTGAATCAGCCAACGTGGTCCGCGTTGAATCCAAAACTGGCAGGCATAATATCGATTAGGTAGAGCTATTTGGGGTTTCTTTAGATCCTCTTGACCGGTTGCATGCAGCACCAGGAATACTGCTGGCCTTCAGACGTCAAAGCACCTGAATCTGCCCGAAACACTTTATCTGCCATTCATATAAATGCCCTAACTAAAGAAGACAGAGGCACGGACTCGTGTATATATCCTCTTTTCTGCCTTTGTTTAACGCTTATTTCACAGTTTTATATAAATTCCCACTCCCCCTTTCCTCAGCAAGACCAAATCAAAATATGTTTTGACGAATACAACTTTAATTTCAGTATAATAATGTTCTCCCAAACTTGGTACCACAAAGATAGCGACATGTGGACCCTAAGTGATTACAATCACTACATTTTAAATCGCACTGGAGTACGCGAAGGGGAAGTTGCAATGCGTGTTACGCGACGAATTTCCTGTAAACTGCTACCGAAACTTGCGTGGATCACTGCAGATTACAAATGCCTATCCCATCTCAGCGACAGTAATATGTTTTTGGTTAGGAAGTGGATATTTTGGCGGCAGCTGGAATTTTTCCGCGGCGGTTTTTAGTTTTTATGCCGGCGGCATCGTGCAATTGGCTGGCTGTTGCTATGACGTGAAGTCTCCGCTTCCGTTTTTTTGCCGTCTCTCCCTGCCGGCAGTGGTACAACGTACCTATTCTATAACATTGGCACTGGCACTACCGGCCCTGTCCTAAGCTACCTGCTAGCGTCAGTAGATAATTTATCTAGTGGCACTACTACCGGCTACCACGACCGGCGTACGCTCCGTATCTCCTATTTGCGCGCGACCACGGACTACCACTCCTCCTGATACCACGGTACTTTCTAACTTGCCGAAAGGAATGGGTTCCTCGGACGACGACTTTGTCGAGGCCTTCTCATCGGGAGTAGGGAGCCTGCGCGAACTAGAGATGGGCATGGAGAAATTTCACGGCCCGCAAGGCAGACCTGCCGCGAGCTCCTGTGACAGGGAATTAGCAGCACTAAACAACTAAACCGTTTCGGATCTTGTTCCGAATATCCTTCAATTATTTAACAAAATTGGCGTATTCATGTGAGGTTGTGTCCATTACTACACCAGGGTGGCCAATCCTGCTCTGGTGAGGTAGTGCTTTACCGGCCATGGTCGCCGGGGTCAGGCCGCACCCCAAGCCTCATTCTGCAATTCCATCAACACGCGGATTTTTTTAAAAATCCAGTGGGAATTGTCCGGCGCCGGGATTCAAACCACGGTCTTTATGCACGCGAGGAGGATGCTCTACATCTACGCCACCACCAAAACCTCAGATTTGCTGATGACGTTGCCTTGCTAAGTAATTCGGGGGACGAATTACAAAGCATGCTTGCCGCACTGGACAAACATAGTACAAAACTTGGCCTGAAAATTAATATGCACAAATCTAAAGTAATGATCAATAACATCGGGACAGCACAGCGGTTTGAGATAGGTGGCGAGGCAGTGGAAGTGGTAAGCGATTATATCTACTTAGGCCAAGTTGTGACTCTGGACACCAATCACGAGGCAGAGATAATTAGAAGGATAAGAATGGGGTAGAGTGCATTCGGCAGGCAATCTCAGATAATGAATGGCAGCCTACCATCGTCCCTGAAGAAGAAAGTGCATGACAGCTGCATCTTACCAGTGCTCACCTACGGGGCAGAAACTTGGAGGCTCACTAAGAGGGTTTAACTTAACTTGAGGACAACTCAGCGAACAATGGAACGGAAGATGATAGGTGTAACAATAAGGGACAAGAAGAGAGCGGAGTGGGTCAGGGAACAAACGCGTGTTAAGGACATATTAGTAGAAATTAAGAAGAAGAAATGGACGTGGGCAGGGCATGTAATGCGAAGGCTAGATAACCGCTGGTCAGTAAGGGTAACAGAGTGGGTCCCTAGAGAAGGCAAGCGTGGCAGAGGATGGCAGAAAGTTAAATGGGGAGATTAGACCAATAAGTTTGCGGGGATAAATTGGTCGCAGTTAGCACAGGACCGGGATAGTTGGAGATTAATGGGAGAGGACTTTGCCCTGCAGTGGGCGTAGATAGGCTGGTGCTGATGATGATGATTTAAAAAAAGCTCGTTCGATAGAATACACCAATCCCAGGGCACCAATCACTGTTCGCGCATACCCGGTACTTGTGAAGATCCCTTCCTGTAATGCGCTGGTGCAACCACTACGGTATAATGCACGTATTAATGTGCCCAACGTATACTGATTTGTAATGCCAACACCCTTTGCGACGGTGGACCTACCGTTGTGTTGGCTGTGTCGGTGTGATCAGTTCGTGATGGAAAAATAGCGCAACGACGATGGACTTAGAAAAAGAAGGGAGACAGGAAGCACTGAGGACAATTACCAACTTTCCCAATTGACAGTCCTTCGGCGTGATCAGTGGTCGGCATAATTGATAGGCGTAAAAACTGCCGGCGTTTTTATTCAAATATTGCGGAGCAGGTACTTTAGCCGGTGGAGATATATGTTGCCCGCCGTCAATTCAACAGATCCCTGCTGCCGGCCATGTATCCCCGCAGGGCAGTGTACTCACTTTCCGTAAACATTCCAGCTGCCAGCATAATTAACTGGACCAGTAAATGCCGGTTTCCGGCATACTCGCAAAATAATGTCGGATGCCGGCATTTTCTGCTCCCGTAATTTGGCCGGCACTCTTCCAGTTGTGACGGCTGCGCCGCCGTTGTGCCGGCATAACTCACGCGAGAACAAAATGCCGGCAGGCGGCAAAATATCCACTTCATTTCGGTTATCTAACGTCCATCAGATGGAAAAGGTAGCGCATGCCTTGAATTCACCGAAAAATTCTTGGGCTATGCTTTCCTTAACGGTTATACCATTTTACTTGGGAGCGACTTGAACATTTCCCCAAATACAAGTCATTCTATCCAATTAAGTAACCTAATCGATGCCGGCGGCTTAACGCAAGTGCAAACTTCGTACTTTATTCAGAGGACAACAGCGTCTGTATTTCAGGTCCAGATGCAATAGAATTTGCCACCAGAGCGGAAAAGAGGTTATCGCAACAATCCGGACGGTCTAACTCAGATGGTGTAAAAATAAATACGGATAAAACAAAAGCGATAACGTTCAGAGCCACCAACAAACAGATGAAGTTTAATAAGTCGCTGACACTGGCGTCTGATACAATACAAATGGTTGGCAAACACAAGATTCTCGGTGTAACATTCTGTGATATGATGTAGACAGGCCACGGGCAGTCTATAGTGGAATCTCTATCATCTGCCTCAGGAGCACTAGCCATGGATGTCGCCATTTTTTTCCAACAAAATGCTAAGCTGTAAATTTATTATGCCCTGTTTGCTTCGCATGCTAATTACTGCATACTTGTTTGGTGCACGACTACAGCTAAAAATATAAATGCAGTTCACCTTTTGGAAAGGAAAGCACTGTGTAGTACTGCCGATGTTCCGTTTGCGCTACTTTTTTTCTCGAGTACTTTAGTTTGTGGATAGGCCATTTTTTAAGTGCTTATTATTGCAACACCCTGTCGTCTGTAAGGGTCGCCAGGCTTCCTCAAGTAGAATGTAACTGCTTTCCGCCTGATGTAATCCCATCCTTGTGTTGACATATGAACATTTAAATGATTGATTGACAATTATACCTTTTACCTTTGGATCAATCTAACAACGTACAGCCGGTAAAAGGCTTGTCTATAACACAGCGTTTGTACTCTCAGCCCTATCCTGCCCCGCCGGAGCGGGATTTGAATAAAACTACTGCGGAATTCTGAAGTCTTAGCCCTTCGCTTTTGCCTCCGACATGTTTGGAACGAGTATGTTTCGTCAGTTTTCGTATGTAGCTGGTTGAAGTTGAAATCGCTGTTATAGACAAGCGTTTTACCGGCTGTACATCACGTTGTTGGGCTAATTGGTACTGCATTTCAAGAGTAGAAAAACTGCGCGTCAGAGACGAAAACATAAGGATGGGACAGGACGGGAACAGACTCACGATGAGTTGTGTGAGTCTTCGCCAGTCCTGTCCCATCCTTATAGTTTAACCTTCGATGCGCAGTTTTTCTACTCTTGAAATAGAACATATCTACATCGGCTCTGTGACGGGTGGTGCGTAATGCAGTACGAAGAGCTGCACGAAGTCTGTGCAACACGACGGGCTGTATTGTGCCATATCTTTGTGACAGCTGCCCCGATTCGCGCCAGTTGGGAAATTCTGTGTGGCGGGTGAACTGGGTTCTCAGTATGTAGCAAGAACCACGCAGGCGGGACGCTCAGGTTGGCTCAGTAAATTTCCAGCAGCAGATTAGATAACTACGCGGTAACCCAGCTGAGCATACTGGGACCGGTGCCGCCGTCTGCAGCTGCCGTGTACGTGGTATAAACAATATTACACACGCTTGCGGGACGCCTGTTAGGTTGGCACTCCGCCAGTTGCCGAAGCCACATCGATAAAAGGGGAAGCGTTCACTTGGACTCATCTCAGAGCAGTGCTGACGCGAACTACCCAGGCGGGCGGCTCACTCCGAACTTCGTTGCGGTAGGTTGCTTTGGCATCTTTTCGTTGCAACAGGTATGCAACTGGTAATGCGAGGAATTGGCACATGTTAACACCCTGTGGCTCACTAGTTCGTTCAAAAATTAAAAAAAAACACAGGGGTTGGATGATGAAATGAACATTGATGTAAACGGTTTCACATTTGGGCGAAATGTTCACTGTTTAGTTATACCGCTTATACGGCCCACAGTAGCCGGGACATCCAGGATAATGCCGAACGAGAAAGTAGTTCAGAGGGGATAGACATCCCACCAGTAACGACAGAAGAAGTACGGAAGTCGTTTGAAAGGAATGAAAAGGGGGAAAGCAGCTGGTGAAGATCAGATAACACTGAAGATACTGCCAAAGCGGCTGACGAACACCCAGGTGTCGGCGCCGGTTCAGAAAATTGCAGAGCGCTCATTTCCGGGAACGTGTAAATATCAGGCCCACGAGTCTCAAGTCCAGCAAGGAACCAGCCGGTATTGCTAGTAGGTGTGAACAGCAGCCAGAATGCTACTGACGACTCAGCGAGCAATGGAGCAGCAGATGACCGGTGTAACATCAAGGGACAAGAAGAGGGCGGAGTGGGTCAGAGAGCAAACGCGTGTTAAGGACATATTAGTAGAAATTAAGAAGAAGAAATGGGCGTTGGCAGGGTATGTAATGCGCAGGAAAGATAACCGCTGGTCATTAAGGGTAACAGTGGATCCTTAAAGAGGGCAAGGGTTGCAGGGGGCGGCAGAAAGTTAGATTGGCAGATGAAAGCAAGAAGTTTGCCGAAATAAATTGGTCGCAGTTAGCACAGGACCGGGTCAATTGGAGATTAATGGGAGAGGCCTTTGCCCTGGGCGTAGGTAGGCTGGTGATGATGATGATGATGATAAGGTAAACGTCGACTTCACCCGATTGACATACCTTTCACTCCCGCCCCTTCCGTCTGGTTTGTTCCACTGCCTCCCGTCTGTCCATTGCGAGAACAATGAACACCTCTTTTGTCCCCCACTCCATCCCTCACTCTCTTCCTCCTTCAGTCTCTAACTTCGCTCTTTTTATCCCTTTCAGTGCCTACTGCCCATTGATCCCTCGTTCGTTCCTGCCCCTCAGTCCACACCACCGCTCTCTCCATGAAACCGTATTCGCCCCCTGTCGCCACAGCCACCATAAGCAGAACTCGCCTTTTTAGCTATCGTCAGCATTGAAATTGAGAGCCGTTCCACCGGTGATGGCGGGGGTAGCCGCTCTGCGTGCGCTTGGACGTTCCCTAGCTGCGGGGACGAGCCCACTGCTTTCTTGCTGACTCGGCGTTCTTTCTTCCGTCCTTGGTTTGCTCAGGAGCTTCAGAGTCATCGTTTTTTTTTTTTTTGGGGGGGGGGGGGGGGAGACACATCTAGAGCTCTGGCACTGAAAGGGTAACTCAACAGGAAGTTTGTGGGCTCTCGGGCTGGTCGCATTTTCGCCAGCACGGACGCTGGCCACAAAGAGTTTAAGTGGTCCGTGTTGAAAGCGTGGCTCAATCCACGTGAAAGGGCAAACAATGGCTTGGCACGAGTGGTCTTTTGTTAAGCTACGCTGGCCGAGGTTGAGCAGTTCCGCGTGGCTCCTGGAGAGCCGTGCTGCGCATGCGCGAGGACCAGTGACGTCACACGGCGCACAGAATGTTGCTCGCTGCCCGGCGTCTCTCACACACCCCACGCGCCCAGCGTCTTCGCCGACCTCCGTTCTACACGTGGCGCCCCGGTGCACTTGATGATCATGCGAGAGATGGGCGTGTGTGCAACCGATTGCTCGCGCGTCGCAGCAACACCGGCGTGCACCTGCCGACCCAGCTCAGCTCTGGGGCGATTGGTGACGCTGCGCCGGAGCCGCTTGATAAATATACACGTGTCACATAACGCGTATACCGTGTGTGTGTCATTGAAGCAGCAGTAAGCATGATAATCAGGCGAATCCTAGACAACCAGGAAAGCTAATAATAACCAGCTGAACCTTAGCTCACGTTACGTATATCCGGGCGTAGCCGAGCTAAGCCACTCCTATTTTTTTTCCTTCGTTTCTTATTGATGTCGGCAATTGAAATGCACTGAAAATTTTCACGTAAAAATGGTTTAGTTTTAAATATTTCCTGGATGGTTGTAGTTTTTATGGAATAAAGCTCAGCAAAGCATAGTAGTGTGCCGAATTTAACATTGTGGGCTCCATGGTTACGGGAACAATAGTTTAATGAGCGCACCTTAAAATTCAGAGAAAGCGCCCCTCCAGGCAATTCGAGAGCAAAGTGGGGAGGATACGCTATCCCGGAACGGCACCAAAATTAAAGATGGCCGCAACAAAGCTCCCCCGACAGAAGAAGCTGGAATGCACTCCGACCTACAATTTTGCCAAGAATATAAGTTATCGCTCTCAGAACCATCAAAACACTTCTCTGAGTCGGTCCCAAAAAATTAGCAGCAGCTTAGCTCGGCTATGCCAGGATATACGAAGCGTGAGATAAGGTTCCGCTGGTTATTCATAGCTTTCCTGGTTGTCTAGGATTAGCTGGATTATCATGCTTACTGCTGCTTTAATGACACACACACGGTATATATACGCATTATGTGATATTTATCAGGGTGCAGTGGTGGCGTAGGGGCAGAGCATCCACCTCGCATGCAGAAGGACCGTGGTTCGAATCCCCGTGCCAGACAATTCCCATCGGATTAAAAAAAATCCACGTATTGATGCAATTGCAGAATGCGTCTTGGGGTGTGGCCTGACCCCGGCGACCATTGCCGGTAACGCGCTCCCTCACCAGAGCAGGATTGGCCACCCTGGTGTAGTAACGGCCACAGCCTCACATGAATACGCCAATTAACCCACGGTCCTCAGTCTCCAGTGGCTGCGAAGCAACTGACCACGGCGACGGTCAGACCTGTGACGCAGCAGAGGGTGCTAAGAATCCCTGGACCCGGACAGGCCGCCATTGAAATCTGAAACTGGCAATGTTTAACACGAGAACCTTATTCAGCGAACCGAGTATAGAGGTGTTCTTCGCGGAATTAAAGGGCATTAATGGGATGTCTTAGGGCGTAGTGAGGCTAGGAGGACAGGTGAAGCCTTAATGGTGCTGAAAAATGGGCACGTCCTATGTTACCGTGGGCTAGAGGACAGAAGAGAACTGGGAGTGGGATTTCTAGTCAATAAAAGCATAGCTGGCAACATAGACGAATACTATAGCATTAACGAAAGGGCTAGCAGATCTTGTAATTAGGCTCAATAAGAGGTACAAACTCAAGGTGGTACAGCGGCTACGCGCCCACATCCAGCCACGACGACCAGGTAGTGGTAACGCCTCTATGAAGATGGTGGAATCGGCAACGGATAAAGTAAAACAAAGTATACCGTAGTTATGGGAGACTTCAATTCTAAAGTAGGCAAGAATCAGGGTGGAGACTAGGCAATTGGGAACTATGGTCTGGGCTGTAGAATAGCAGGGGGGACCTACTAGTCGAGTTCGCAGAACGGAATAACCTACGCATAATGAATACCTTCTTCTGCAAACGGGAGAGTCGGAAGTGGACCTGGAGGAGCCCGAATGGGGAGCATAAAAATGAAATGGACTTCATATTATACGATAACCCTGGCGTCGTAGAGGATGTGTAAGTGCTCGGAAGGGTGAGGTGTAGTGACCATCGTATGGCAAGATCTCGAATCAGGATAGATTTGAGAAGGGGCTGTAACAAGCTAGTACGAAAGAAGCCGATCAATGAGCTAACAGTAAGACGTAAAATAGAAGAATTGAGGATCGCGCTGCAGAACCGATACTTAGCTCTTACCGAGGAAGCAGAGTTTACGACACAGGAAGTCAGCGACAACCTTACCGGCATTATCACGGAGTGTGCAGTAGAAGTCAGGGGCACGATGGCTAGACAGGATACTGGTAAACCTTCCCAGGAGACGAAAGATATAGTTAGGAAACGGAAAACCATGAGAATCTCCACCCCCGCTGACAGAATAGAACCAGCGGAGCCTTCGAAGTTAATCAATAAGCGTAAGACAGCTGACAAACGGAACTTGCACGAGAAATCGCCCCTATGGGAAGGGGCGGCTGCAAAAACGCAGGAACTTTTTTTTTATGGAGTGGATCGAATATGGAGAGATAATATGGAGAGGATCGAACATGCTGTAAAGAATGGTGGCAGTCTGAAAGCAGTGAAGAGGCGTCTTGGCATGGGGAAAAATCAGATGTTGCACTTAAAGACAGGCAAGGCAATGTCATCACAAATAGGGATAAAATAGTCACAGTAGCCGAGGAGTTCTATAGGGATCTGCATAGTAGCCGGGAAATCCAGGATAATGTCGAACGAGAAAGGAGGTCAGAGGAGATAGGCAATCCCACCAGTAACGAACCGTAATGAAACAGTGACGTTTCTCCGTTCCTTCAAAAAGGAACTAGTTCCAGGAACGCCGTTCCTTGGAACGCCGTTCCGTACAACACTGGGTGGAAATAAAAGCCAAAATAAGACATGATAACTCGTCAGTGCTTTTCAGGAATTTGATCGGGATTCAGGAATCAGGATCAGAATTTTACGAGGAATTCAGTCGATTGATATGGGCTCCATTTGTTGAAAATTTGTACCAGGCATAACAGGAAAAAATGTCGGTGCGTTGTTAGTGAATGATAAAAAGAACGTATTATTCAGAAGAACACGTGATTTCTCGTGAGGTTCGAAAACCCTATTTTCTGTTTGCAAAGTCACGGGCTTTCTACTACGCATGTTCACAACGTTCCAAAATTTCTGTGCATTTGTAGATAGCAATGCCGGAAGCGTCTGGTGAAAAAAAGTATGTTGTGCACTTTTAAGAGCCGTTTTGTACTCCTGCACAGCGCGCAAATAGGAAGCCCAGCTGTCAGCAGTTTTATAATGCTCGTATTTTCGAAATATTCTTTTCTTTTGTTTAGTAATCGTTTCAAAGTTTGGGTGAACCATGGCGACTGCTTATCACAGGAGAATCTGCGAAGCGGGCGGGATATGTTGGTCCATCAAGCCATCAACTGTAGCCATAAAGTACCGCCAATTTTCATGCACAGAACGTGGAAGTTCAGCGCCGCTCCGCCGAACAATATAGTTTCTCCCACGTCGGGTTGTTGCGGCACAACACAAATAGCTTCATAGATGTGCGCTTGCTAGTATGGGTTTTTCCGTTGCTGCAATTTTTATCGAGGATCAATCTAACTGTGTTTGCTGCGTGACAGCCGGTGTTTGGTGTAGCACGTAGTAACTGCACTAACTGTTTGTTAAAGGCGGCGGCCTCTATCGTGTCCTTAATTTCTGACAGCGACTCTGATTCGCGCCAGATGGGTAAATCCTCAGCGGCGGGCGAACTGAGTTCTCAGCAAGAAGCGTGAACGACGCAAGTGGAAGGAAGCTGCAGGTTAACCCGTCGGGTGGGAGCGCAGCTGTGCTTTCGGCGGCCTATACCGTCGTCTGCAGCTTATGGTGTCGTGCGCGTTACATTAGTTGGCAGCCAGATAGCACGCCGCCAGTTGCCTGCGGGACCAAGCTGACGTCCCCGACTCCACACAGGCAGAGTGGGAAGCGCTCACTTGGCCTCATTTTTAAGCAGCAAGGCGTGAAAGTCGCAGACCGGCGGCTCACTGAGAACTTTCTTGCTGCATGACACTTTTCGTGGCAATAGGTACGGGGTGAGTCGAATCATTTGTATACGTAAAGACGCTCTGGCTGGCTATTTGTTTCACAATCTTCTAAAAGTTGTGACCGTACGAGAAATCAATATGAGAGACGAGAGCCGCCTACTATGTCCCCTCACTCTCCCCTCACTATGTGCCCTCACTCTGTCCTTGTATGCTCGCGAATTCGCTGGTCTTCATACATCGTTCTGAAAAGCGAGTTACCAGTTTTATTGAAAGCGAACACGCATTGTGTCGCTGTTTGTGTAAAGCGTTAACTGCGCTAGGTATCGCGCTTTCGGGCCAAGTGGGTAAGGCGAGCATCGCCTTGACCCAACCTGCCCCCCGTCCGTTCCCTCTGCTTTCTTCCACCATGGCTCTCCTGACTCTTTTCGCACCTCTGTTATCCTTTTCTCTCCCTCCCTTTACTACGCTTAGTCTCCACGTCTCTATGCCTTCCGGTCTTTCCTTACGGTTATCCTGTTTCGCCTCCACTGCCCTCTTCGCCCTGAATCTTTTTTAGTCGCTGTGCCCACCCTGCCGCACAACTCTTGCATCAGCCTCCATTCTTTGCCAGAATAAACGGAAATCACCTTTAGCTTTCGCCACCTTAAGCTTTTCGCCTGAAGCTTTCATCGCGTACGTGATTTCTGCAATGCAAAGCTGGTAAAAAGACAATTGCCTTTTGTCGCCCTTTCGAAGTAACTGCCTGTCCTCTCCTATCTCCGTGGGAGAGTAATGTACGTACTAACGTCAAATCCCGGTCGGGCGTTGTGAACCGGTTGCCGTTGGAACAACTACTGATTGTAGTCAAAGTGCAGGTAGGGACTAACTTCGTAGACCTCAAACCTAGGGTAACTACCTTCCTACTAGCGAAATGCAGAATTAAAATTAACTAGAAAAAAATCCTTTTCACCAGCAGTTCTTGTATGGAGGACACTGGATTAAGCGGTAGTGGCTGTGGGAGGTCTCTTCGGTGGCCGCAGCGATGCACAGCGGTGTTGGCAGGAAGAACTTTATGTATGTAATTCTACGATCAACCTCGGGAGAAACACGAAGTTTTGGGGGTTGTGTTTTCACATCAGGTGAGCTGGGATGCACGCAATCAACTGTCGACCAAACAATCATTTTCTGCTGTGGGTACAATGTATCGGTTTCGGGACTTCTTACCACTTAGTATCAATCTTCAAATTCACCACTGTATATTTAAATCGGTTTAAACTATTGCACGTTGGTTTGGGGCGCTGCAACAGAAAAGAACATTACCACCGTGTCGCTAGTAGAGAATGAGGCCGTTCGCTGCATTAATAACGTGCCTTTCCTTCACCCCACTCGAGCCCTTTTTGCATAGCATAGATTAATAACAATAGATAATCGATATGATTACCGCTGCTCTTCCAATTCCACTTTTCTGTTTGCTCTCTATCAGTAGTTCCTGAAACGATTATCTTGCCTAACAACCCGGATACAGAATTACTTAACTCGCACACCTGATATGTTGTTAGTACTACTTCCACGAACTTATCACTGTTTCCAAGCACTGGCACATAACATTCCGTCCACATTAAACAGAAACAGCGTCAAATTTTCAGGACGGAGGCTTACGCGACATGCCCCTCGTAATGTTTACGTCAATAGGTAAATGTTGTGTACAGTGTTTTTATTTACATATTTTGTCGGTCTGTTGTGTCGAGCGCTTTCTGTAAGAAGTATAAAGTGCGGGAAAAGTTTTGTCTGTCATGGTCTGCTCCGCTTTTGTTACAAATACAATGGTGCTGTTATACAGATGTTTTTGTAAAATGGACTTGTTATATCACGTGATTGTGTAATTTTTATTTTCAATTTTCACTGTATTCTTGTGTGTCACCGAAATTTATATTGGGCCCCTTGGCCCCAGCTTTTATGCCAGGGTGACCTTCAACATTGTAATGTTGAAAATAAAATTCATTTGATTTGATTTGGTTTGAGAAACAAAGCCAATATGCAGCGGCAGTGGGCTGATGGAAAGCTAGCGGGGCAAACAGCTTCGTCCTCCTCTTTTTCCCGTTAGCCTTGCTGATAGGCGTCAGGGTCAGATAAACTGTCGCAGGCGTACCGTTGAGTGCGTAAGAATATTTTAAATCCATTTATTTCCGGCTCTCTTACAGAAACGCCTGATGTTCTTACCGGATCTTACCGGTTCATTTTTTGCCATTATATTTTTTGTGCCGTGCTCCTGACCTGCTCACTAGCGGCTATAGCTTTCACGCCCTGAGTCCTTATCTGTGCGCATTTATCCCTCTACGCTAATTTCCAGGTTTTGAACGGGTCCATCGCTAGCCAATAGCTAGGAACCTACACATTGCTGCGTGAACACGTTCACGGCAGGGTAACATGAATCCAACACTCTACCTGTGTTCGGAAGGTGGCATAGTTCTAAGCGAGAAAAAAAAATCACTCTGGAAGATTTAATTTTGTTTTGCTAAAGCCGCTGTCACTTATTGTCGTAGAAGATTGTGCAAGTGGCTGTGTGCGTAGCAGCCACACCGTAGCAGCCATACCGTAACTTTTATGAGTAGTAACGAATACTTGGCCTGCAAAAGCTAAGAACGACGATAGCTTTTGAATTCAGCACTTTGGGAACGTTGCGGATGCATTGGCACGGAATTCCGGTCATATACAATCTGAAAAAAAAATAATAAAGCATGACCGAGGAAAGAAAAAAAAATTGGAAAAAAGAAATTGGCGCAAGGCTGGAGAAACAGCAGAGCTGGGGGTTGACCTAGCTACTCCCCACACTCGCAGGGGATCCCAGGAGACAGGGAGCAGCCGGACCTCAACAGTGCAAAGCTGTTTTGGACAGCAGTGTAAAGCAAAGACCAATAAAGTATGTACAGTGTTTTACTCAGTAGCAATCGTCGTCTTCCCTTTCATCGTGGCCTTCCGACGGCACAGCCGAGTAGGGCAAATCCTCTTGTAGCGCATCCTCGTCTTGGTGACCTCCACTTCTTCCTGAGCTGGTCAGGTGGCCGTCTCCACGTCTGGATTCTGAAGGGGTAGCTTGGCAGATTCATCGTAATCGTCTTCGGTGGTTCGGACCCGTTGCACGCCGGTCACTACACGACGACGACTACGAAGGCGGGAGCGCCTCGAGTGGCGTATGCTCACGCGCCAGCCTGGACGACGCCGGGCGGTCGCCGCGAGGCACGCGCTCACGTGTGCTCGGGGTTTCCTGTCTACGCCTGACGAATTTGTGTCGGCCTAAACAGATCTGCTGTAAAAGAATGACGAGATTCCTCTGAAGGTTGTTCACAGGATGCAAAGCACAAAAGGAGTTAATTGAGGACAGACCCTTACTTGGCGGATTTGAGCGTCGTTTCACAAAACGAGTACTTGTGATATGACTAGCGCGAGCCTAATTTACTTAGCTTAATTTACATGTCGCATTGGACGACGCCAATGCCGCATGGGGAAGTAGAACACCGTCGGGCGTGCCCACGACCGTCGCTATTTAAACCACCGATCAGTGGGACATAGCCTCTAGGAACAGATGCACCGTCCGGTACTCGCCTTTTTTCCTCAATAGACGCCAACTGGGCGGAAGGTGGCAGAATGTGTTCATTTTAACCACCTCAACGGTAATTGATGGATTCGCTCCAGCTGACAGCAACCGGGAGCATAATTTTTATCCAGTTTTATTGCTTCACTTTCATCTCCATTCTCTTTTCCGGCGTCTTTTCTTTCAGTTTATTTACTTTATTTTGCTTGAATATATGCCCAACCACTTTTTTGAAACTTAAGGGAAGATATAATAGTAGTCCGTGAGGTATGAGTGAGAATTTGTTTTATTCCCCTTGTCAAACAGTTTTGCCAAATGGCCGCCGTTGAACACATTCCGGATATCTCCGCATCTGCAGGAACCACACACTCCATTTCACAGTGCGCAGCAACGGCGGCAAACGGTGACAAGCCGAGAAGCCTCGTTCGGCAGCTGATCACGGTGTGGTTGGGCCGGCGGACACTGCCGAAACCAGGAGTACGTTGGAAAGCTAGCGACTGGGGAAGGGCGAGCAGGAAAGAGGAAGAGTAGACCAACAACGACTAGATAAGTCGGTGTTAAGTAGACGCGCATTAACTAACGTCTCTTTGGTAGCGCCACCCTTTTTGTTCTAGAAGGCTCTCCGCACAGCCTCTCCTCTCTATTTTCGTCCTGTGCCGTTCTACCGCCCTCACCAATGGAACAGTGACGAGGTACTGTTGACGGAGTGATGCGGAAGGTTGGATGGCATGCCCCATTTGTCGCTCACGCAATACATACCCTGCATGGTAATCTCAGATATGTCTAAACGGTTGCCTAAACATCCACGAGATTTTTTAGTCGACATGTTTCAGCTGTTCCGGTTCTTGAAGAAGGCTTTTCATTACACACTTTGTTTTTTATCGCCTCTGTCAAGCAGAAATGCTTCTTTCGGGCGGCTTACGGTTTCAAAAACAAGGCGATGAAAATGGATGAGACAAGACCTGTCCGGCATTGCCGAGACATGCTCGACAGATAAAATTGCACTTCTGCTTCCACAAAATCCCCTGCGCCCACAGGCTGCCATGCTAGGAAGGTTCGTAAGCGAAGGAAGATCAGTAAAGACAAAAAATGCTCTTCGAGCCCTCACTGTCGCAGTGTTTTTTAACACGAAAGTGTTTTATGCCGGGATCCACCAAGATCTGACTGATGTCATATCCGTCACGGAAATGACCTTTAAAGGTTCAATAAAATAAAATGGGGGTCTTTAAAGGCTCAATAAAATGTTTGTCCCCCTCCTCTTGATGTCTTCAACAAAACAGTCCCACCTTGTGAGCATCTCTTTAGGGTTTTCGAGTCAGAGAAACGCAGTGCCTTCCAGAGAAAATACGACGTTGGCAATCTGCACGGTGGTGTCCCAGCACGTCGGTACTAGCGCGTCGGTAGTGCAGGAGCCATTGGTCGATGTCTTTCGCGGCTCCCCGGAAAACTCACGACGCTCTCTCTGGCGCGTCTAGCTCGCAGTAGGGGGCCAGTCGTTCAGGATCTTCGGTCGGACTCATAGTAACAGTGGTGGGAGGCAGTGTACAAGCCTTCGGCTCCGACGCAATCCCTGGATGTACTCGGGGCTTATGCTGCACCTTTAACAAAACTGCTGCGTGAAGCGATGAAGGGAGAGGGAGAAATAACTTTATTACGAGAAGCTGGTGATCGTAGGCGTCGGCCAAGAACCCTTGGCCTCTAGCAGCGTCCTCGGCCAGCTGGATAGCGCGTGAGGTTCACTTACAGGGGCGGGTCAGCCTGAAGTTCTCTTTCATCTACCTGCTCTTCTAGAGAATTGTTTTGAGCATTATATGTTGGCCAAAATCCCTCCACGATTCAATACGGATCATTTTTTCCCGTTTTGGGGTCCCCATTGGGGTAACGATATACACCAGCGTCTAGGCTCCCGTATGCACACACGCACTTCCGCGCAGCTGGCACTGGATGATTTCCTCTTTTAACGATTTGGAAATCTAATTTTGAAGGCGTGGGAAAGTGGGCGTTAATTCGCAGTAATTCTTCCTTGCAACCCTACCTTTCACGGAATAATTCTTGAGTAACTCTTCCTCGCCACAAAAGAGCTTCCCAATTGAAGACAATGTAGTGAAATGCGATTTGCTTGTCGCTTGTAATTTCTTTCTAAACATGGTCGTTACAATATCGACCTTTTCACCGTTGTCACGAAGTTATATTTCTCTGCTCCTCTCATTTTATGCGGAAATGACAGCGTTTTATAGGCTTTGCTTTTGGGCATAACTTAGGGCTATTCCACGAAGTCGATGCTTTACTATCGTCCACAGATATGTTTTTTATTGTTTGACTAATCTTCGTAAGACAAACTCTCGGACTGCAATTTGCAACATTGTGAATGATGCCCTTTTATTAATTTGTATTTATTATTTCCCGCTTTCTCAGAGGACATAAATAAAATGATGTCGCGATTTGAATATGACACACTTTCGGCATGGTAAATTTAGAGCAGGTTTAAAATGCTTACAAATAAATCGGCACTGCTAAAAGCGAAAGTAAAACATGAAAGTGCAACAGAATACATCCAATAAAAATGAGGCTTTAGGACTATCATCTCGCACCCCCTTTATCTCATACCATAATATAATTATTTAAAACAGTCAGATTTACGGACACCCTGAAGCTTAATACAGTTTCTCCTGTATTGAAAAATCGAAATTCTGAAGTAGTCTCGAATGATCGTGCGATTGGTGCACTAATTTTTTAAGCAAGAATATTGAAGAAAATATTTCCAATTCGCTTGTTAAAGTTTGTCACTAAATTCAAACTTCTAAGACAAAATCAGTATGGCTTCCACCCAGGATGTTCTACGGATCTAACTCTAAGAGCTCTTACCGACAATATAATATGCCTTTATTGACGCAGGTGACAATATTGGAGCAGTTTTTGGGTGATTTTACAAAAGCGTTTGATAACATTTGTCTTAAAAAGCCTTGCCAAAAACGTAGAAACATTGGTATCTGCGGTCCCACCTTATCACTACTGCGCAGCTACGTAACTAACCAATCTCAGACCGTAAAAAAATTAATGATTCACTTTCACAACCGCGAAGCATCGAAAAAGATGTCCCGCAGGGTTCAATTCTGGGCTCAACATTACTTCTAATCTATGTAAAGGACAAGCACAAATGTCAAAGTTTTAGCAACAGTTTGTTATGCGCGGATGGTACCACCATTTATGCCCGCAATAAAACTGCAAACGGGGACATTAGCAATTAAATGGTGATTTGAGCAACCTATCCATCTGGCTGCGCAAATAACGAACTTTGCAATTAACCCTACAAAGACTCAATTTATGATTTTTCACATGCCTGCTTGGGACTATAGAACTGATATCGCCGTTTTTGTTACAAAACTGTGCCATTCATTCCTCATCAGGTGTGACGTTCCTAGGCGTGCTACTAGATCAACAACTAAAATGCCACTTACATACTGACATGCTATCTAAAAAAAGGATTTCGGCTGATAGTACTTATCAATCACGTCACTACTTTCTGCGCTGCATTATGATCTCCATGGATGACGCTCTCATTCACGCCCACTTTCAGTACTACTGCGTATCTGCATGGGGTAACCTACACCACTGATCTCGCGCATGTGTAGCCTCTACAAACGTTGCGGCACATTACGTTTATTCCTTTCACGGCTCGCGAAACTGACATTTCATAGCCTAAACCATTGATTTACATGTTTCAGCAAAAAGTAACCACGGTGATCGACCGTGCTAGTGCCCAGGAAATGTTTATTGGAAGCTTGACAGACACTGCGCTATCTAACTACGACAACACGCGGTTCTCCAAAAATTACAATATTTTACTACCCAAATCAAAACAAACTATGGTCAATTTACAGCTTACATTATTGGTATTTCACTATGGAATCGCCTCCCTAGCTATCTTAAATCCTCTCGCACATCAGTAGAGTTCAGTCGTAGGATGAAGCAATATTTTAGTATTCTTATAAGAGACTGGTTTATAACTTTACGGGAGTCTTCAAATGTTATAATTTTTTATAGCTGCTTTGGAGTTATTCGCTAATACTTTCATAAGCTTATTCGTATGTACTTCTTGCGTCAACTTTGAGTTTGACGTTAACCTCTGAATAATGTTCTGGATATGTTAATGAACATGTTCAAATTTTTATTTTTTACTATTGCATGGGATGTATTGCTCTTGTACATTCTCTCAACTGCTTTCGTCTATCGTACTAATCTCGTTGCCTTATTTAGTTAATGTATAATTGCCGCTGCTTTTCTCATGTAAAAGTGCATGACGTGTTTCATGGGAGGTCCAGGACAGTTCTCGTAACTTCGGTACCCCCCCCCCCCCTCCCCGTATTGCGTATGAACAATAAAAACAATAAAAGGAACATAAATTACGACACTTAAAACCAAATGCGCTCAATGATAACTTGTCCAATCAATCGATCTCTATTGGAACTAAAAGCACTGCATTCCCGATTTGTTAACGCTTGATTAGTGTATGCGCAATGTCCTTTTTTCTACAGAACGATTTTCTTGCACCTGATGTTGTTCCACATTATCAGACCCCGTGTTATCACTGAGCCACGTAGTGTAACCGGGAAGCCGGCGTGCTGATACGGTGATAAGAGGGGGAATAATGAGCCGCTGACGGCAGTGTGGGCGGTGGGCTATGTCCGGCCGAGCCCCTTCATCCCCAGTCTTTCACCGCAGCTAGCAGCTCGCTTTCTCAAGAGCGGAGTTATCACGAGACGGAGGCGAGAGGCCTCACTCGAGCGAGTGCAACTGTCCGCACCTGCCCCTGAATGCACCGACGGGTTGCGCAACGACGTACGTCAAAATATACGCGCACGAAAAAGTGAGGAGAGATAACGATGGCAGAAGAGAGGGTAGGTAGTACGAACCAAAATAGAAAGAAAACCTTACCTCTTCCCCCTTTTCTCTTTCTCTCTTTCTTATAATTTTATCCTCGCCGCCACCCTTTTCGACAGCGTCACCGGAAGGCGAGGTGACTCTAAAGCACCCAAAGGGCCTTCCAAGCCATCGTCATTGTGGGCCCAGTATCGCGCGGGAGACGGACACAACCGCGAATCCACGTGGTAGATCGGATGAACACCTGCTTGGACTTTAAAGTTTAACGGTAAGTATCGCCGTTGGGGTTTCATTTTTATCTGGTGCCATTCCCCGGAAGAATGAAGCTATGTAATGTAGCCGCCAAGGCTGCGAAGTTATTTTACGATGTGCAAAGCATGTCAAAAATACCACAAACATTGGTGCGAACTATGAATTTATTCTGCTTGAACCAACGTGATTATTAGAAACAATCACAATCATCACAATCTAAAATTAACGCCAGCCGAAATCATTACTAGTTTCAAATATTCTTCTACCCGCAATTTATCTTTGATTGACAGAGTTAGCGAATAGAAATGCTGCTTGCGGGCACAAAGTTGAGGTGTGCTTGCCGAAAAACTCTTCCCCTCTGAGTTCCCTGCCCTGATACATGAACGAATCGTCGTCCCTTTCGATGAACATTCTCGTCGGCAGGGACACGCTTTCGAGCGACGTATTTTTTTACAGAGTACACGGGAAATGAATCTGTCTCTGCAGTCTACGCGACAAGCTTCACAACGGGAACAGAAAATATTTGCATTATCTTCTGTGACCTGAGGGCCACATTTTCTCCCGTTCTTATTTTGTTTAACTTAAAACGTTTACTATCCGGCTGTAAAAACATGGCGAACGGAGTAAAAACTCCAGTACAGGAGTAAGGTCCGAGTGTAAGGGCAGTTTCAGATGTCTGCTGGTCTCGAAGTAAGAAAATTACTATGGCGCGCAAGCATTCCTCATGATTCATTGAATGCGCAAAAATTGGCTGAGGATTACAATACTCCCTAATGTGAAGCTTCTGCAGCCTTCTCAGTAACGCAGCATAGCTGCTCCGTCTCAGGAAGGGATCGTACCATCATGGAACGCGCGACGGCGCGCGCGACTCGGTCGGTATGTACCAGCGCGTCGCCGCCGCCGAGTATATCTCGCGCGGCCTCGGCATACCGCCCTCCCCTCACACTTTCGCCATACCTCCCTCCTGCGCTTTCCCGCTCACTCTACCTTGTCTATCTTCGGTGTCCTCTTCGTTCGCTCGGTTACAATGACGACGACGCCGACTCGAAACCACAGGAGAGGGCGTTTAAGGGCTTCGCTCTGAAAATTAGTGTTTAGCTGTGCTGGCATTGTGGGCGCCGCATGCAGCAGGCTGTATCGCTGGTGACAGCTGAATGAGGCAGCAGCGTGAGAGCGAGGCACAGCACAGCGGGGGCTTAAATCACACGTAGTCCCGCCATCCTTTTAAGGCGAAAGCATCAGGCACCCATTCTGCGAAAGAGCGCTGCTGTTGTTGTTGTTGTTGTTATCCGGTCCTGGAAACGGTCGTCGCACTAAAGAGTTAATAAATAATAAAACACAAGCGTGATCCGATGAGACCTAAACTCTGGTCTTTACATTAGCAAATGTGATATCTGCCCCCGTTGCCTATGTAGAAAAACAGCTGTTGCTGTTGGTCCTTTCTTCGCGGGCCTACCCACTTGGGGGTTTGGCCGGAGGGGTAATGTGCCCGCTTCAAAAAATTCTCTAAGTGGTGAATTGGAAACGCCAGTTTGTAGTGTAGTGTGTGCCGCATGATGCGTGAACGGGATGGCACGGGAGCACAACAGGTGCTCACCTATCGTGAAGCAGCTGTGGCGCGTGCTAGTTTGCTTGCTGACGTACTCGACGCCGTAGGACGAGTGAACGGGAGCGAAAAAGGGGATGCAATAAGTTGAAGCAGTAAAGAAGTTGGTATTAACTGTCGCCAGTCGTCTGCCTTCGAACCACATGAGCAGAGTGAAGTGCCACCGAGGTACTCTTTTTTGTTTTTTTCTCCATTCCTATGCCCGAGACACCTTCCCAATTGTTCATATTAGGCCTGTATCTTGCGTTAAGTAGTCGCAACTTTAACCTTTACGATTCTTTGTCCAGCTGCGGGACCGCTTAACGACATTAGAACTCAAGGCGTAACGTTAGGCGTAATAGTCGGGCTCGCGCAGACCGCGTTGGCGTCGCCATTCGCCTGTGCTGGAGACACACCCTACTTTTCCTTGTGATGGCGCTCGCTACGGTTGCACGGCAAGCAAATATGACATTTAGCAAGAACTTGCTTTGTTAATCGCCTGATTTCTACACCTGCCAATAAACCTGCTCGAAATACTCATGTAGGCCCCAGTACATGTTTGGAGCCCACGTAAGCCCAAGGAGACAACGCAGCTACTGGGTCTCCCTTGTCTACCTTGAGTCAGCTTGAACCATCCAGCCGTCGGAAATTTCGGGTTCCGCTCGTGTCGCATTTTGTTAAATGAGGATTTGGTGTTCCTTTATAGCCAACATTTCCCAATATGTTTTTTTCAAATCAACTGTTGTATGCTTCTTGCACCTATAGACAGTTTCATGTGTGATTAGTTGGTCCCTCCGCCGATTTTCGGTTTTCAGAATCAAGTATAGGCGAAATAAAAAAGGTACTGATTTCAAAATACGACGTAATGTCAATTGCTCCTCTGGTTCCTTATTTCATGGCCTTCCATGTACCATCTTATCCTTCATTCCTTTGCTTATGATAGCCCGGACCAAGGAAGTGTTTCGCCAGGAACTTTGAAATAGACCCTGCCACACTTTGAAATCTTAAATGCTTGCAGAACGTAGTCACCAAACACAGCCAGTACTTAGATCAGGGTGTCGCAAAGTACCTCAGCCAAAACATTACTGCTCTATGCCCATTAGATAACTTCTAAACTCGCTCAGAAAATTTTTCTCTTTTTCTTCGGTCTTGACGTTCTTTGACGGTTCGAACTACGTCACTAAAGCCATGTAGCGGCTGTTGGCCGGTTTTCCTTCAGTTGCAGCAATGAACGCTTTTTGATAGCAACTAAAAAAAAGCCACAATAACAGAAATGGAAGGCGACGAGCAAATCACGCCGTGCTGCTCCGTGCTGGCGATAACTATAGCTTTCAGAGTGGTTCCAGGTGCGAAGGAAAGAGTGAAAGCGGTTATCGAAAGTTCTGCAGGGTCCCTTTAAATTTAGATGTAACGCAGGTGATATTAACGCTTCGTTCATAATGCAAAAATACTAATGACGTAGTAGTTGTAGAAGTACACAGGCTATTCAACAGCAATGTCGGACGAATTGCGAGTCAGTTTGATTTGATTTGACTTATTTATTCGCGCACAAAAACACCAACAAATACGTTCTCGCAAACACAGCCGGGAAAAAATCCGGGAACTAGGCCAAGCCCCGACAGGCGGCAAGCGGCACTGGCCAACATTAACAAAAATCAGCAGAAAACAAAAACGCAGGTTCATACAATGTATACAGTGACTATAAACAGTACTGAAAACGTAGATTGATGTAGATGTCAATGTAAACTGACCAGGGGACAGCTGTTTCCTCGCGAATATGTACAGAACACTCGCAGAGTATTATAAAAATCTAGTCTTCCCGGATTGTTTAAATGGTTGCATGTGGTAAAAAGCGCTGAGAAACAGCAGGGCTGGTGTCACAGAATCACACGCCAGCTATGTTCGGAAATCCGGCGTATCAAAAAAACAAAAACAAAAACAAACAAACAATCAAAAAAAGAACCGCGGAACCTAAATCTGCTTAGTGCTTTGAAGCAGAAAGCTTGGCGATAATCAGCAATGACTTCTTTACTCCTACATGGTATTTGTGTATCTGCCCCCGCGTTCGTTTGTTCGCGTTTTCGCGCGACGTACTCGACAGGCTTTTTTAGTGCTATATCGTGTTTGCGTTTCTTTCTTCGCTTTCGCTTCTCTGTTCTTTGGCGCACATTACTTCTACAAGAAGGCTGGCACACGCCCCAGCTTACTTCCGTGTTCTGGAAGGCTGCCTTGACCAGGTCCTACTCGCGTGCCATGAAGTTCGTAGTTATGAAAAACTGGAACATCAGCCTCTCAAATCTCTGGTTCTTCCCCCGACCCTCTCCCGCTAGGGCGGGGGACATCCCACGAAAATACAACAAAAACAACTTTTCTTTGACGTACAACGTTTATTTGGCGTACGCCAACGTACAGGGGTCTGTGTAACCTCATTTGGATTGTACTTCGCGTAAACGGGTTCACACCCCATGCGAACTCAAATGTGTTTATTTTAATCTTCATTGCATCGGTCGTTTTCTCGGAGAGCAACAAGTAATTAAAACGGCATTTTTTCGCACAACAGGTTAATATTTAAGTCCTTCGCTCTCAATGGAAAAAAGGCAGTGTGGATTACTTTATTTTCTGAATCCTATGCTATAACTTTATTTATTGTAGATATAAGTAAACCCTAATTCAGACATTTGTGCTGCTCTCGACGTTTTGACCGCACGAAAACGTTCCGATCCGCGTCCGTCATGATCAATCAATGACTATCTTTACTCTTTCTACCATAACCACGTTGGCTGGTGACTGGACAACGAGATTTCTCTCTGGTATAATTGGGATACCTTGCGCATTCATACGATTTTCGAAATGCCCGTATTGATGCGGTTCATTTAACTTCATGCTTCATCCCGCGTACATATACACAAAGGCGACAAGGGCGAAACTTAGGTTCTCGACCAATGCCGCGCAGACAGTGTCGACGGCTACGGGAGCGAGGTTTTATACGTTGGAGAATATACCAACGCCCTACATTTCTGAGGCTCCATAACTGATCTTATGAAAGTAGTCATTGCAGAACTGCTCGAATTCAGTTAAAGATCTCGTTGCCGCAGCTTCAAAGACTGTATTCGTCAAACAAAAAGGAACTGAAAGGCACACACAAAGACAAGCGGTCGTGCACTTGTACCGCAACAATATCATCATGATTCAATTCGAGCGAAATCAATTTTCGGCGAATATATTTGTGCAACAGCGGAATTACGTTTTCAATCAAACCACCTGAATTGCTCAGGAAAAGTACCACGCAATGCCTTGCCTCTGGTATACGTAAAAGTTTTACTGAATTTTTATTGCAGGCTCGCTGGGCGAGAAAACGTTGTGGCCACAAAACAAGAAGAAACTGAAAATATTTTCTGAAAAAAAAGGTCCTACGTGGGAACTTCTGCTGTGTTAAAATTTTCATTTTTTTGCAAACTGCAGGGCTGTGAAAATAACAGGGGCTCCTAGGCAGAATTGCTCACAACGAAATAACACTAGAGACATCTGTACCCGGAACAATTGGCTTAAAAAACTAAGAGCTGTGAACTAACTTGTGTTTTGATTCCTTCCGCCTAAATCTCAGTCCTAGGTCCAGCGATGTATTGCGCCAATATAAAAAAGTAAAATTTTTAGAACAGATACAATTATGTCATGTTCATGCTTGGAGGTTGTCAGGCTTTCGACCTAGTGTTCATCTCGTTTAAAACAGCGCAATACCCGCGGTAATGAACCCCAGGAGCAAGGCGTTATCCAAAGCATGTGAAACAAATGTTATGAATGCTAGCTTCTTCACTCACCCAGGACGTGACACCCCAGTCAGGTTTTTCATTTGAAGACAACTAAACTCTTTAAGCTTTCGGTCATGTCCACCGTATCACAAGAATACCGTCTCGAGCGACGAGCTGAAATTAATTGAAAAGAATCTTTCCCTGGATTGATGGGACAGCAACTTTGGGCCCACGGCTAAGCCATTTCGCGTCAATTTAAGAAGCCGTGATTGAAATTTTCCGCCCTGGCAATATTGCTAAGAAAAATGGGCCACGAAAGCAAATGTGTCCCTCCCGTGATTAAAACCAGCGTAATTAGTTGTGGCTGGCACACGTGAAAAAAATCCACACTACAAGCGCTCTCTATATTATTTAAAAATATTTTCCGGCCTCTGAAGGCTAGTGCAGTGCTTCTCCTTTACCCTAAAATTTTCCGCCTGTTATTGCACGCATACGCAAGATTGGGTATCTTCGTTTGTAGGGCTTAGATTTGATTGATTTGATTGATTTGTGGGGTTTAACGCGCCGACGCAACGCAGGCGATGAGGCGCCCCGTAGTGGAGGGCTGCGGATTAATTCTGAACACCTGGGGAACTTTATCGTGCGCCTAAATCTCGTACACACGGGCGTTTTTGCGTTTCGCCGCCATCAGAAATGCGGCCGCCGCGGCCGGGAATGGAATCCGCGACCTGTAGTGCTTAGAGCCTAATTGATTGCGCGGTCATTAAAATAATTGAAAACCTCTTAGTCATTGTACACTTTTCTGAACTTAGAATGACGTTAAACCTTGCTTACGAATTGTATAATACAGGAACTTTGGCCCGAAATATGCACGTAAGACGTACCGGCGTAGAAATAGCTGAACCTTGATTTAATGTGAGGCTTGCACTGCTTCGCGATTTATTTAGTTAATTTATTGATTGATCTTTCATTTATATATGGAATTATTCATTTATACTGTAAGCCTTTTTGAGGGTCATGCATGATTGACTGATTAATTGTAGTGTTCAACGCGCACGCCGGTGTTGCTGCGACACACGAGCAATCGGATCCACACCCGGTCACCCCTCGCATGATCAAGAAGTGGACCGGGCCGCCACGTGCGGAACGGAGGTCGGAGAGTTCAGTTCAGTAAAACCTTATTGAGGTAGGGGAAGGGATTAAAGGGAGAAACTTGGGTGGAGTCCTCTTTCCAGGGCCCCAGAAGCTTGTGCCCCGGCCCAGGCCCTGTCGATCAGCTGGTGCTGGTCTTCCAAGGCTTCGCTGGCCAGAGTCGCCTCCCACGTTTCTAGCGAATGAGGTGTATTGTTCTCTGTTTGCTATTCCATATTGTGTCGAAAAGGGTGGCTTTTTCATTGCATTGCTAACAGTCCTCCCTAAATCTGTCTGGGAACATAAGCGCCAGCCTTGATTTGTGTGGGAATGTGTTAGTTTGTATTCTTCTCAGTGTTTGTGCATCGTGGGCGTTTAGTGCCATGTGAGGAGCTGGTAGCGTTCTATTTTCGAGTCTTTTTCTTTTAAGACGTTCTCCGTAGGATTCGTATGGTGGAAGGGCGTAGGAGTGGTTCTCGTCGCTGCGGTTCGTAAGACTTCTCGCAAGCGAGTCAGCGCTCTCGTTTCCTTCCAAGCCTTCGTGCGCAGGGCACCATGTAATGTTGTGTACACGGTTCAGCTCCCTTGGGACGATTATGTTTAGAGCCATGGGTATTACTCCGGCAGTGATGTTTTTGATGGCTCTTGTCGGGTCCGTGATGATGTTTAAGCTCCTCTCATTTGCTTCTCCCCATCTGATAGCCATCAGAACAGCACTGGTTTCGGCTTCATCAGTGTCCTGTTTTCTAAGGATGGCGTAGTCTATGCGGGGGCCTTTGAAGTCGACAACTGCTGCAATAGAAGAGCCGTGTGGCCCCTTACTTGCGTCAGTGTAGACAGTGTTTACATGATTTCCGAACTTTGTTCTTAGAAAATTATGTCTTGCTATTCTCCTTTCCTTGTTGAAGGTTTTGTGCATGTGTTTGGGTATAGGTAGGGTTTTTATTCCCTTCCTTTGGTCTGGTGATAGTTCTGTCGTTCTATTCAAGAATTCTTTTTCTGCCGGATAGCCAATGTTGGATAGGATTGCTCGGCCTGTGCGAGTTTGGAGTAGTCGTTCTTTTTGGTTAGCGAGCACTGCATCCCTTATTTCTTCGAATGTGTTGCACACTCCGAGATCGTACAGCTTTTGATTAGCTTTGTAGATGGGGAGGCCGAGTGCTGTTTTATAGGCTGTTCTAATTGTCGCATTGATCTTATTGAGGTGGTTACCCTTTAGAATGTGGAAGAGTAGGCTGTAAGCTACTCTGCTAATTATTACGGCTTGGGTAATCCTCAGCGTGTGGAGGTCGGAGAAGACGCTGGGCTGCGGGTGTGTGTGAGAGACGCAGGGCAGGAAGCAACGTTCTGTGCGCCGTGTGACTTCAGTGCTCCTCGCGCGTGTGCAGCACGGCTCTCCAGGAGCCACGCGAATCTGCTGAACCTCGACCAGTGTAGCTCACGCAAAAAAAGTAACTTTATTGAATAGACCAGGCGACGAGCCGCAAGGATCGGTGTGCTCGCCCGGTGACACTGTCATACTGGGAGTACATCAAATAGATAAATTCAAAATATTAAAACATCAACAACACTTATTCTGAACACTTTTTATTTTAATGAGCTCGTAATGATATATGTATGGAATGTAGAAGTGATAAACGCATTAAAATAATACCTTGTTGTTAATGAATCTTCACGAACAGTTTGGAATCTAGGGCGTCGGTCTTTTACACGATGCCTGGTTGAGTGACCCTTTGTAGTGGAGTCCACTTATAACTATACCGTTCATAACAATATATCGGATATAACGATGAATCGCTATGGCACGGTACGATTTTGAATGCTTTCCATCGGAAAATAAACCGCTTATTACAATTATCCAGTGCCGCGATATCGGATATAACGATTGATTCGGGTTACACCAAGCACCGAAAATGTGAGCTGTTGCCGGCTTTCCACGCCAAACATGCCGACACCATGCGCCGCGATGCTCCTCGCATCCCGTCCACCACTCAGAAAACGATTCAACTGCGCTGCTTACGAGGAAGCGAGAGGAGGAGAGGAACAGTTCTCCTTCCAAATACCCCTCCCGATGCCGCCGCTTTGGCTCCGTCCCCGTGCCTGCTGCTTTAAATTTAGGTGCCACTTCAACTACCTCCGTTTTTCCGCGGATCAAACGTCAGGGCCGATGTTTTGGAAATGTCTCAGTGCCTCACTGAAGAGGCGATCGTTGCGCGGATACGTGCTGCGGACAGCGGTGGCAGTGACAACTCTGACGACGCAGTAGCACAGCCTACTCGGGTAGCACTTTCGCAGGAGGCCCAACGCATGATAGTCGCTCAGGGACTTCGTTTCCACCAAGGACCCTTCGCTCAGCTAGGTGAAGCACCTATACATGCTCTTGAAAAAGATGTGCGCCAGCTTCATGTGCAGCAAACAAAACTGACCGAGCATGGCTTCTTTTACCCAAATAGGTAGCAGTACAACCTTTCTTGCCTGCAAATAAAATGTTTTGAGCTCTGCTCTGTCTTTGTATTTAGCAACCCGCATATAACAATGATCGGTTATAACGATGGTATTTCCTTGGCACTTGGATATTGTTGTATGAGGACAAGGCTGTAATTCTTTCCTGGCCGGGCAGCGTTGCCGCTTGTGACATTTCTCAAACAAACAAACAAACAAACAAACAAACAAACAAACAAACAAACAAACAAACAAACAAACACAAACAAACAACAAACAAAACAAACAAACAAACAAACAAACAAATAGATAGACAAATAAATAATAAACAGACAAACCAACCTACAAATAAATAAATAAATAAATAAATAAATTGTTTGAAGGAACAAGAAATAAATGAATAATGTGAAGTTGTGTCTGCAAAAAAAACGAACCAATCACGAGGACGAAAATGCATATATACTAGTCTATGACGTTAAGAAAATCATGGTGTAGGTAGCTTGGAAGTTTTTATATAACTAATAATTTTTTTTTGTATTTTAGGAAAGAAAGTAGAAAGGGCGGGACAGGGAGAAAACGTTTTCAGAGAGACGGTTTTTCTCTTTAAATCCACATATGACATGCTTACGTATTAAATAAATCTATCTGTCACCCAGCTACTACCGATTTATGTTTGCCTAATTAGAAAATTGGCGTATTCATGGAGAAAGAAAGAGAAGAAGAAGAAGAGAGAGAGAGAGAGAGAAAAGACTTTATTTCCGGTCAGACTAAGACCTATTGGTGTTCTTCAGCCAGAAGAACCATGCTGAGCTGGTCGTCGAGGGCCGCCGACGCCAACAACACCCGCCAGTTGGTAAGAGGAGGGGTTAGGGTAATGAGGGGACTGCTGGGCGAACTGGACAGGAGAAGATGATGTGCTCACATTTGCGTACGTAACAGGCGCAGTTGGGACAGGATGGGTCTGAGCGACGACGATAGAGGTAAAGGGCGTGCCGGAGTGATAGAGTGTTCGCTGAATTGCCCGAAGGGTGTGTACTTGTGCAGTAGATAAGGAAGTGTGGGGGGACGGAAGGGTCTGAAGTGAGTGTCGGAGATGCTTGTATTGTTGTTTGAGGGTTTTTCTTGTAGAAATATGCCTCGTCCGCTAAGGGCGGGGAAGGCAAGGGATCCCGGCGCCCGGCTAGTAATCTCGCGGGCCAGCTGGTGAGCCAGCTGATTGCCGGTGATCCCTGAATGGCCTGGCACCCACACCACAGCAACCGAGGCAGGGGAGAGGAGCGAAAGAGATTCAGATATGTCGTCATGGAGATCTTCGGGAAGTCGGTTGTCGCGAAGAGCTCGAATCGCCAACATAGAGTCAGAGCAAATGCGATAGCGGGGAGAACGGGGTTGCAAAGTGAGTTCTCTAGCTGCGTGGACGATCGCCGCCAGTTCGAGGGCTAAGGGTGAAGTAGGATGGGAGAAAGGGCCTGCTGTG
Source organism: Haemaphysalis longicornis (assembly GCA_013339765.2). Taxonomy (NCBI): domain Eukaryota; kingdom Metazoa; phylum Arthropoda; class Arachnida; order Ixodida; family Ixodidae; genus Haemaphysalis; species Haemaphysalis longicornis. The sequence goes on along the minus strand of CM023456.1, from coordinate 119,781,188 downwards.
GAGGTGACTGGGGGGCCATCGGGGCTAGCCATAATGACACAAGCAGTGGAGCCCCGAGTAGGGTTATATGCGGCGTCAACATAGCATGTGACAGTGTCCGGAGAGAAGGGTTCGTGGTGGTGGGCACGAGCTTGTCGTCGTCCCTCGTGAAGGCGTGGGGTAATGTTGGACGGAATGGGGGCACAGCGGAGGTTACCGAGAAGGGGCCGTTGGGGGTTGTGCAGAGGAAACTTAATTGGCCGAATGCCCGCCTGCTGCAACAGCCAATGACCCTGCTTAGAACCAGACAGACGGCCCAGCTGTCGATCCCTGTGGAGGCGCAAAAGATCGGGAAGAGGAAGGAAGAGACCTGTGGCGTATAATTGTTCTGTAGATGCGTGCATTGGGAGATGCAGGCCAGCTTTGTAAGTGTATTAAGGAGCAGATTGAACCCTTCGCAATTGTGTCTTGGCTAATGTGAAATATGGGAGACAGTACAAGATTTTGTTGAGGGCGAAGCCTGTTACCAGTTGACTGGATCTGCGTTCATCAAGACCACCACGCCGCTTGACAACCCGTCGGACCAAGTGAGTAACTTGTTGCATGTGGTGATCGTGGACTTCATGACATGGGTGAAGGAATGGTTTGGAGGGGAAAGCCCAGAACACGGCAGGAGGCAAGCCGGGGGCCGGGGGTACCTATCAAGGGTAAGCGACAAGAGCGGGTTCACAGATCGTTGATATTTAGAGCGGGAAAAGCAAGAGCAGCTCAGATTTTTCTGGAGCTGCTTGCAGGCACGTGCGGGCAAAAATTCGAGAAATGAGGTCAAGGCCTGATTGCAAAGTTAGTTCCACCTCCCCAGGAGACCCATGAGTGCATCACATTGTAATATCATCGGCGTAGAGAATTGAGTGAAGGTTCGGGATCTCGGACAATGCTCTGGCAAGAGGGGAAAGGCCGAGGTTAAAGTGTGTAGGCGATAATACAGCTCCTTGAGGAGTACCGCGGAGTGAGGGTGATCGGTGGTGATAGTGTGTTCCCCAGCCGGAATTGGAGCCGTTCGGGAGCGAAGGAAAGAACGAACGTAAGAGTAGAGTTGGGAGCCACAATTAGTGTCTTGGAGGGGGGACAGGATAGCGTCGTCAAGGAGGGTATCGAAAGCCTTGCGAACGTTCACCGTCACGAGCCCATGAACTTGGTGCCCTGAGGGCTGAAGGAAAGTTTGCTGAAGGAAGAGAAAGAGGTCTTGAGTGGATATATGTGGACGGAAACCGATCTGATTGTGTGGAAGGCAAGTTAGGGTACTATCGAGTAGGTCTGTGAGACGCGCGAAGAACCATGCGCTCCATCGTATTCCCTACCAAGAAGTCAGAGAGATGGGGCGAAGGTTTGGGAGGGTGGCGGGCTTACCAGGTTTTGGGGATGAGAGAGATGGTGGAAGAGATCCATTCCTCAGGTAGCCTGCCCGTGCTCCAGTATTCTATTCATTTGGGATAGAAGGAACTCTTTGTCTGAGTCGGGAGGTTCTTCAGGAACGGAATAGGGAAATCTGGTCCCGCGCCCGGAGTGGTGCCAGCTTTATTGAGGGCCAGAACACGTTCCAGTTCGGGTAATGTGAAAGGGCGATCAAGGTCACTGTTGGGAGGCCCTGTGTACTCGGGGTAGAGAGAAGGGAGTGGTGGCGGAACGTATAAATCGGTAACCCTCTCGAATTAGGGAGTCAGGCATCGTGCAGTGACAGGTGCTTTTGAAGGGTGGAAGAGGAAGCCGGCTGAGGGCCAAGAAGGGACGGAGGAGAAACCAGGGGGATTTAGTGTGGAGCGAACCGTTGATCGAATCACATATGCGATTCCAATTCGATGAATCAAGAGTGAAACAGTGGATTAGTATTTTGGTGTTCAGGGTGTCTAGGCGTTGTCTCAGCTGTGTGTTGTGGGGCTGGGTACATACAAGACAAAAGAGGCGTTTTCGGCGTCTCCACATACGCATAAGGTGGGGATCGGGGTTGTCTGATGGAGGGTCGGCGACGGTGGTCGTGGTTATTTCCGACTGCGTTCTCTTCAGCGAGCGTATCCACAAGCTATAGTCAGTAGTTGGTTCTTGGGCGCGCAGGCGGCGAAAACGGTCCCAGTTATAATGTGTGATTACACGTTTCTTAGGTTTGTGTGTGAGCATGAGTGTTATTTCAATAATGTGGTGGTCGGAGAGGAGAGTATCCGGAAGGACTTGCCAGGTTGCCGGTGGATTCGGGCCGTTGTGAAAGGTGAGGTCAGGTGTTGTGGGGCGTTGTGTTGTGTATCCCTCTCGGGTGGGTGTGTCTGGAGCATTTATGAGTGGAGCAGTTATGGAGCATTTATGAGCCTTGCATTGCGTGTGCGTGAAGACGGCCCGTACGAAGGCTGTTTGAGTATCCCCATATGGTGTTTGGGGCATTAAAGTCTCCGCCAAGGATGATGTCACGCCGTTTGGGTAAAGATTGAAGAAAATGAAAGAGAGGAGAGACTAGGACGGTAGAATTGGGGGGATTATAGACATTCACAGGAGTAAGAGGTGGCTTCGGGGGGTCTGGGTAATAGGAGAGGGCCGTAACATGTGGGAGTAATGTAGAGGGGACGTCTTCCGGTTCATACGATATGTCCCTACGAATATAAATAGACGACAGGGGCGCAACAGGGTCGGCGTGCAGACCTCGATAGCCGGGTATGACTTTTGCATGCCGTGTCTCTTGTAAAAGAAGAAAGTGCGGGAGTGTGGCTTGTGTAAGGAGCCATTGCTGAAGAGGCGTGCGGTTCGTGGAAAGGCGGCGGCAGTTCCACTGAATCATTTTAGTGCCATATTAGAGGTTATTGGGAAAGGTTGGGTGGGGCGAGAAGGGTGGCGGGCTTAATCTTAGGGGCCAATCCGACTGACGAAGCAGGAACAGGGTTGGCGCGTTTAATTGAGCTGTTTTTGTCTTCCATGGGTGTTGGGGCGTTATCAAATTTTTTGCTTATGGTGACAGAAGAAGAAAGTGTACGACAGCTGCATCTTACCGGTACTCACCTACGGGGCAGAAACTTGGAGGCTCACTAAGAGGGTTCAACTTAAATTGAGAACGACTCAGCGGGCAATGGAACGGAAAATGATAGGTGTAACATTAAGGGACAAGAAGAGAGCGGAGTGGGTCAGGGAGCAAACTGGTGTTAAAGACATATTTGTAAAGATTAAGAAGAAGAAATGGACGTGGACAGGGCATGTAATGCGAAGGCAAGATAACCGCTGGTCATTAAGGGTAACAGAGTGGATCCCTAGAGAAGGCAAGCGTTGCAGGGGGCGGCAGAAAGTTAGATGGGCAGATGAGATCAAGAAGTTTGCGGGGATAAATTGGTCACAGTTGTCACAGGACCGAGGCAGTTGGAGAATAATGGGAGAGGCCTTTGCCCTGCAGTGGGCGTAGATAGGCTGATGATGATGATGATGATGATGATGGATGATTAGAAAATATCAATGTCTTTTCCTGAATACTGATTCTCACGAGTTCGTTATGAATGACTGGTTGACGTTTTGTACAAGCTGGGCGTGACGCAGCACAGCTGCCTTCATGTTTCTCCATTACTTTGTGTTGCTGATCGCAAGGACGCTGGTTCGATCCCAGCCACGTGGCTGGTTTTCAGGTGGAGGCCAAGAAGGAAAACTGCCCTGGGTTGAGATTTTGGAGCACGTAAAGATTCCCAAGCGGTGGAAATCATTCCGGAGCACTCCACTACGGCGCGCCGCATAGCCCGGTTGTAGCTTCGGCGCTTAAAACCTACTTTAAACCCACTAGCACCAACCAGCAGCAACTTGACGTGCGTTGTCTTGTAGAAAACACGACCGGTTCGCCGCTTCTTCGTGCAGTGTCAACTAGCGAACATTTCTGGCACAAAACTTCATCGAGATAAAGCAGCGCAATCATTCCCAATTCTAGTATGCCAGTATTCTGTGTCTTTCCTTCACTCCATGTGTTTCGACCACTCGATGCAACAAAGTTTTACATGCGAAAAACTCTTCGAAAGATCTGCTCGACTAGAGGCTCGCGGAAAACTGATTCAGAATACTAGGGTAGAGCTAGCTAATTGGTGGCGAGGGCGCCGGGGCTTGTTTGAAGTTTGTTTAAAGCAAAAATTAGTGCCCTTCCACCTTTTAAAGAAGGATGACCTGCAAAGCTTGACGCAGTCCGCGGAGTGCACGAAATTAAATACATTTATCTTAATTTGCGATGGAGCATATTTCTTTGCAAATTAGATGAATGAAGCTCTGACGTTTCCAAGCTTTGTTCTAGGAGATAAACATGGTCCCTCCCGCGTCGTAAGGATCTTACTGTTTGTGTAGGGCCGGGTTCACACTGTTGCCGCAACTGTCGTAATAACTTTAAAGAATGACGTCATTTAACGTCTCAACCAACCGAACTGCGTGACATGGCCTTTTGTTATGCCGATAGATCACGAAACGGGTTTTGCGCGATAATATGAACATAGCCTAACCCACAAACACAATCAGCTGTATCACTTAGGACTCAAGACAGGTCACACTAGGCTTTTTAACGTCCACGTTTTAAATCTCGGACCAGCGCAACGGACATACCCTTCATCAGTACGGGCATGAAACCTATAGCTGCGCGTGCACGCCTCCCTTCCTCCCTCCCGCTGTTCTCCACTACAAACCTGCGCTTGCATAAACCGGCAGCCGGTCATGTGCGCGTGCTTAGAAGTGAGAGACGCCGTCGAAAATTTCCCCTGAAAGCCCTCTGAAGAAGTGATATTGGCTCACGCCGCCATTCCAAGCAAACAATTTGCTGTTCATCCGGGAGATATTCGCCGCTGCTCCACGAGCTGAACTGACGGTGGTAATGGCGGTGCCAGCAGCTTTCTGTTGTATTTGCAGCCATTCGCACTTGTGTTCGGGTCAATGCTTCGATTTTGCTCTTCTTCCTCCAAACGAACGGTATGCGTCCGTCCCATAACGATTTAAACCTCGAAGCCATTGAGCTCTATTCTCGCGTACAAACATGTGGTGGTCGGTTTTCCTTCCCCCTCGTATGCATCTTGCTGTGTGTGTAGGATATCTGTGTAGCACATCAACCCACACCCGAACCACTCGATTGAGAAGGACAGCCGACTAACCGCATTGAGCCATGTAATTTCGGCATCTAAATACCAGCCCAACCGGCATTTCATAGGTAGTGACATGAAGCCTAGCTGCGAGTGCCCGCCTCCCTCTTTCTACCCGAAAAATCGCGCACGCATAAACCGGCCACGGCGGGTTTCGGTCGTTTTAGGGTTCAGACCTTTGGTAGTTTGGGTTTTGCGGGAGCAGAGTCTGTTTAAGTCCGCGTGACCTATTGAGCGAACCCAACAGCGACGGAAGAAAGAAAACGGAGAAGAGCGTCTCGCGAAGGGTGAAATGGAGTACGACACGTGTGGCCACGGCGTCAGCTCTCTCCCTGCCTTTTCCTCGCACATGTTTCATGTGTTGCCACAAAGGAGCGGCCTCCCCCTGACACTTTCCCCACGCTGTTCATTCTCCGCTAATCGATACCACGTGACGTTTGCGCGGGAGGTTCAAACACGATATGAAGCAACATGCTCGCTGCTAGCTTGTGCGGGGCTAATCGGAACCTTGTTACATGTGCGCGGGAGGTTCAAACACGATTTGCAACATCCTGGCCGGCGGCGGCAGCGCACTGCGAGGTAGCAGCAATGTAGCGAACGCCGCCGCATGTTCGCTTATCACGCGAACACTTCCTGAGACGCAGCAGAAATTTGCCGTGACCGAGAAGACTGCAGCTCACGCTGCGCACAAATTTCATATTAGGGAGTGTAGTAATCGTCAGTCCATTTTTACGGCCACCTGTGCTTCTGTTTATTTTTCGCAGTCATTTGATAATCGCATACCGCCGTTAGCTGCCGACTGCGCAACTTGCCAGAGGGGCATTGGTGGAAGCAAGGGGGAAAATCGTCGTGAAAGAGGTGTCAGCGGTGGTAAGGAGGAGCCCCAGAGTGTCGCCAAGTAAATCGATGACACCGGAATTAAAGTTAGGGGGGGGGGGGGGTTAGACATATATTACTTTGCAGTAAAAAGATACACATACAATGGGGGCGAGAACTTCGCTCATAGCCACTATGAACGGGCTGACTGAGCTCCTTCGATCCGGCGTAGCATCCACGAGAATCGTCCAAGCATCGAAGATGCCGACGTCCCGCAGTCTTGAAGCAACACCATCGACGGCGTAGTGATAGCGATGAGGCTGCGTCGGCACTTGAGCGTTCTGCCTTCGGCGCTGGCTGACTGCTCAGGCGCCGAAGCAGTGCAAGCTACTTGATAAAGGCGTTCGCTCACCTAGCAGACATATTGGAAGCCCTTGAGAAGTCGAAATAGAAGTGCGCGATTCGCTTTTCTTTTCTGCTTACGCAGAAGCAAACAACACTCCTGAGGTTATCTGGCGCTGTCAAAACAGCTATTACTCGAAAGTCCCAAAAGATGTTCCTTCCAGACGTCTATTTTGGAGTCGTTATGAAGAACATGGGAAAACCGGTTATAATCAGCTCGAAAAAGAGCAAACAAGCACACGGTATTAAAAATACGTGAAAAATTTATGTTTAATTCCCTCTAAAAAAAGCAAAGAGAAACAAAAAAAAAGTATGTTGACAGACTAAAATGAGCCTTTCCGCTTCCAAACTCCTTGGACGTGTTTGGGTTAGGTTTGAATTTAGAGCATGCATAAGAGGCTAACTAAGAAAGGGCTATGCAAAATGCATTTGGAAAAATTTGGAGGGAAGTCAAAATATATATTAGCTAATACGTTCCGGCGTTCCAACTGCTTGAAATGCCAAACCGCTTTTGTGGCTTTTGTACCACACAACTGTATTTAATACTAAAAACAAACAAACAAACAAACAAACAAACAAACAAAAAAACCAACACGAACTTTGCCGATGGCGTTATGACATCGGCGACGCGGAATGTATCCCTCAAGTTCTTCATCCTCGGGACAACGACTTAACACTGCCCTACGACGATTTCTGGTGGTGGCCGCCGCGCTCAGCGAAATTGAGTTGCGCTGGAGACGTACCCTTTACTGACACCCGAGGTCCCAATTGGGCAGTCTTTTTTGAGGTCCAGAATCGGATATCCCATTCGCCAACAAACTTTAACATGAAATGATTGTGTCTTTAGAATATTTTGCGCCTTAAATAAATAAGTTCCATCCTTTTGATTAAGTAAAGAGAGGTGCTGGTCTTCCAATGTGCCGCACACCCTGCCTTGCACCTCCAAATCAACCGCATCACTCTTCACTCCGTCCTCAATGATAAAAATTGAGCTAAAATTCAGGCGAAAGTGTTAGCACAATAAGCAAAAGCCTAAATATGCCTTACACTGCTTTCAACTTACTTGTGGTAAGTAATGGTTAGGACACGTGCTAAATTGCTTAGTTTCTTACTTGCGACTTTCCAGTTGAGAAAAGGCTGTGGTCTTCGTGAGCTACAAAGTAGTTCTCACAGAGAATTGGGGCAGCCATGGCGGTGTGGACGCTAAGAATGTAAATTACTTGGGGCATCAAAGAAAGTTAATACACATGGCCCTGCTCATCATTAGCGGCCTAGTGAAGAGGGCATATCCATGTTCACGAGATAAAATGGTTAGAAAAATGAAATAAAGAACGAATATTAGGACGCAGACTTCCTCTCTGCTGTTGTGTAGGATTGCATAGCTCCCGTGCTGTATCCTTAACCTTGTGTACTCTGGTACGGGGAAAAACGTTGACGTCGATTGTTCCTAGCTCTAGGCAGTTTTCCGTCTGGGGCGAGTCATAGAAATGCGCTCAGGCGCACAATAATTTTAACCTTTCACATGAATATCCCATTATACAGAGCTTTGTAAAAGGCAAAACCTGTCTAAAAAGTAAAACCACGCTTACAGAGGTGTCAGTGAACGAGGGTGTGGCGAAATGTTCCTGGTGCCTTGAATTTGCTTTCCCTTATTGCTACCCCTTTCTCTGCGCAGGTTGTTCCCTAGACGAGCGGACCATGTGGGAACTTGTCATTGCAAGTGTCACTTTATTCCTCGTGCACTGGCTGTTGTGAGTTCCTTGCATTTCATTCAAAGCGTTGTTTTCCGGCTGTGGTAGTTTTAGGTACTTTTGAGCGTTTAAAACCGAACACACGTGAAATTAGTGAGCAAGGTGCTGGTGGAAGTACTGAGTTAGGTTCCTGACACTCTTAAATGGTTTATGTATTTATGTGTTTATGACTGACTCCCCATATCAACAGCCAAATATTAATTTCGTCACAGCATTCACTGATCTTTTACTGTTTTCATGAACCGTAAATATTTTAAACTGGTAGGTAGCTACAACGGTTCGAACAATTTGCGGTAAATCGCTGCAGATTCTAACCGATTACCACTGGTTTATAGGTACGGAATCATGCGTACTGGTGTCACGCGAAATGATGACAAATGGGGCTTGGTTGTTCATGAAATTATGAAACCTTATTTGTTCTTACTACCGTACGAAATAATACTAATATATGTTAAGTAATAAGAAGTTAATGATAAGGTAAAATCTAATAATAACTAATAATAAGTTAGGTAAAATCATATTATCTTGTGACTTACCGAGCATTGCTCTTGCCAGTGAATAAACTCGCATTATGCTGAAATCCAATTTATTGGGATTTATTTTGGCATGCAGGAAGAGAAGAGAACACTTCAACTTCTTCAAAAACCTTGGCATACCGGGACCCCAGCCGAACATTATTTGCGGCAACATTTTGGAGGTCTATAAGAAGGTGAGAGCTCATACTTCATTGAAGGAGAGTCTCAACAGGAGTTCCTGAACGCTTGTCATGGCCATGCCTCAGCTGGAACTTCTGGGAACACGAAAAAAATATTATAAATAGCAAGGAAAATAGCAGCGAGTAGGTTATGCTCGCGCTCATATTAAGTACATGAAAGTATTACTGAATTGATATTATGGGGGATATTTATTGGCTGCTATTTCGCTTTCATAGTGAGGGGTGGAAATATGACGGTTCCTGCCATTCTTTTCATTAGGTGTCATTGTCGTTTTTATAATTTCTGTTGCACTTATTCATGTTTTCTCTCAATTAGTAGAACATCAAAAGGTCGTTTTCTTTGAATGCGGCAGTTTGCGGCCGCAAATAAAGTAATGATCAAGTAACGCAAATTAATTAAGTAATTAAGCAAATAAATTAAATAAAGCAAATCTCCGCACGTCAGGCGCGCAGATTATATTCGTGGTGCAATGCAGCTCGGGGGTTCTATATACAAACGACTATTAATAAACCTCAGGTTATGTTTGCATCCGCTGTTGTACTTTCTAAGGGGCGAGGAAAATGCGTCTTGCTCAAAATTTATTGATGCATTTTCTGAAATGCCGATTTGAATAGCTCTCGAGCCTCGACAGTTGCTCTCTCGCTACCGGTGCTTTGGCAGTAGTGTGGTTAATTTCGAAATTCAGTTTTTGCCACAGTGACTTACCCAAACACAAGACTCTGTCGTAAGCATGACTGGTGAAACGCGTAAATAAGCGAATTTCTTCATTAATATGTGACGTATGTATTTCTTCACATCTACGCCAAAACAATTGAAGTTCACAAGTAATGAAAAATGTAGTGAAGATCACTGTATATTAAAAGTATTGGTACAAATCCTTTGCGACAGCAAACGAGCATTAAAATGGAGCGCACAGTTAAAGGCGCACATGTTTACACCGACATCGCATACAAGCTTTGTACCTTTCTTTTTCCTCTGTTTTTACAAGTTTCTCTTTGTTTTTCAGTCTCCAGCTAAAGCTTACCGAGAATGGATTGACACGTACGGCGATGTTGTAGGGTACGACAAGCTTCAGTTTCTCTGAACTATGCTTAGTGATATTACAGTGGCATTCCCGTGAAAAGTTGCTTTGGGCAAAATAAGTATCAAAAGTACATTATGCATGCATTGATACCAAATATAGAGTATCGAACCTGGGTTCCTCGCGTCATAAAACCGATGTCCACCCAACTATGCCATTTCCACACGGCCAAAGCAGTGTGGATATTTCAAGATATGCATAAACGTGCAAAATTAGACAGAAAAATTATGCAGCTTCTTCCTAACGACAACGACGGTTGAATACAAAGCTTTCTTTGTGCCAAATCAAGGGGCGAAAGGACAAAGTCAAGGCTGGTGCTGTAAAAAAAAAAAAAAAAAAAACTTCGTGCGAGTCAAGCCGCCTGCGAGTGAAAGTCCAAACTCAGACGAGACAACCTGGACAATCTTGAAAACATGGCCCTTTACACCACTCATCTTCATTGCCTTGTGCTTTAGTTCGTTTTTATTTTTATTTTTTGTTTATTTGTTTTCGAAGGGTGAAAGTACATTCACACCTCAGGAGGAGGGCAAGAGGCTACAGCCTGACGAGGCCCTTCCTCCCAAAGTAACTTGCACCGAAGCCGGGAGCAGCACACATCCCAAAACCAAACGAAAAAAAAAATAGATACAATATTCCTTTATATCATGCAGAAAAGGAATAACATAGCTAGCACAATTTTCGCAGGCCAAAAAGAAAGAAAACATTTGAAAATGAATTAAAGAAAAGAGGAAGAATGAAATGCTTTACTTTTGCTTTCATGTCACTCTCACTTTCGTTTGGCGCTCTTCGCCCTGAGTTGGCCTTGAGCCATTAAAATCCAAACACCATCATCATCGTCACCAGTTTCGACTTTCACTCGCACACGATTTGATCTCTTACTTTTTGACCTTTCAGTCTGGATCACACGCAGCCCGGACTTTTGATCACAGTGGCTTCGACTTTGATCCTTCGCCATTTGATCTGACATGAAGAAAGCTTCGCCCTTAACTATCATCGTCGTTAGACAGAGGGGTGCATGATTTCTCTGTATAATTTTGCACGTCCATGCACCGCTCTGCGAATTCAAACGGCTTTGGCCTTGTCCCTATTGGCGCAATCGGATAGACATGGGCTTCATAACACGAGGGTTCAGGTGCGATTCCCACCACTGTAAGCGTTTTTTTCTTTCACTTCCCCCACGGTCATTATCATTCTTAGGGGACGTTGACTGTTCTGCAGTGCGTTTTCGACGCGACATAGGCCATCAGGGAGACATAGAAAGCTTCGCTTTAAAAAAATCCGGAGCCTTTTACTACAGCGCGTCCCAAAGGAACGGTGTAGCTTCGGTGCACTGAACACTACATTTGGCTTTGACTTTTGAAATGAATATTACCATGTACCCAGTGCGATAACCAATTGCGAGATAAATTGACATGCGAGAAATTCGGAAGAAGCTCAATGTGGCCCAGATATGCCAGCAGGACGTATTTTTTAATATTTCCATACGTGAACTCTGATTTATGGCTTGTGCCGTTCCTTTCTGTTTTCAGTCGCTCATTTTGTGCAAGCCAATATTTCCGGCACATTTTCGGTGATGGATAGACAGATAGCAACTTTATTAGTCACGAAATGGTGGGAATCAATCAGTCGTCGCAATGCAGGCCACCGCTGAGGGCCGCACTGATAATGTGGACCGGCAGTTTCTGTTGCTCTTGGAGACTTGCCGCAACAGCTGACCACTCTCCGGTGTAATTGTGTAGTTGTGTAGGGTTGTAAGGACACCCCCACTAAATGGGTCCCGGGTTGGGAGTATAAGGTAGTGGGGACCGAGTGGGACAGGGGTGTCTGGCGTGCGTTGGAATAGATGGGGCCGAGGGAGTGTGCACAGTGTATATGTTTGCACCTGCTGAATGACTACTTGCTCACGACGGATGGGGACGGGAGGGAATATGCAACGTATGCAGAGAGGTACGCGCAGAACGCGCTAACCAGAACTAAACTCAAAGTGCCCCTGATGTTTCAATCCATATGTCCTTTTTTTAGGTGCATATACTTCAATAACTCATTCTGCGCCAATATAGGAAACGTTTAGATATATTACTTGTCGGATTTGCTGAAACTGCAAGGGTACCTCGGAAACACTGCAGGCCCATACTTTTACAGAGTCGGATCATAGGCAATGTTAGGCGGAGGAACTGCGACGGCGCCTAATGCCGATTTCTTCGCGGTGACAGAAGGGTGCTTAAACGCCCCATCGCATTGAAGTACTTTAACACCCACTGCAACGTTGAGTGGGCTAATGCTTCTGTGATCGGCAGAATTGTATGTACTTCCTGGCTCATTGGTTTCCAGTTATTTTGCTTCCTTCATGTCAACTGAGACATCTATTTACTTGATACAAACTATTTTGTACATCCTCCGCTCAAGTAACATGCACAGCAAATTCTCGCTTGTTGTCAACATCTTTATTTTGCTTCGTACTAACGAAAAATGGATGCATTTGTTGTTCACCAGCGTTAATGTGGGGAAATTGTATTCCATAAGCTTTGTTAGCTACCATCTTTAGGTAGCCTTCTAAGAGAGCATGCTTCCAAAGAAGTTAACCAAAGCAGCAACTTTTTGCAACTTCTCTCACAAGGTACTTCAATGGTTACCGGCCGGTCATTCTTGTGGCCGACCTGGAATTGCTGAAGGAGATTCAAATCAAGGACTTCCAGGATTTCACCGACCGAGGGGTAACAAATCTCCTATTTCGTTGCTAATTCCTCACTTTTCTGATATTTTCTGTCATATGATCATCATCATCATCATCATACTCGTCGTCATCATCGTCATTGCCGTCAACCTGTTTGTGCCGACTTCAAGTTGAGGGCAATGCCTATGATGGTTGTAATAAATACCATCCTTTTGGGATGGTATTTATTACTAGAATGTTCTATGGGATAAGTCTTATCGAAACTCTTTTTTCACTACACGGTAAACGAGCCTCGACGGTACAAATTAATTATTGATTATCAACTAATAGAACATTTTTATGGTGTCCTAAAAAATACGGGGCATCTCAGCCCTCTCCGTCATGAAGTAAGGCTTGTGGAGAAACGCACGCCATCTTTCTGTTTTACAGGCCCGCAAAATGGCGTCCCTCGCACGTCCTTGGCACCAGAGGGAAAACGTGCTTTGCATTCTAACCATTTCAGTGGTCACATTTGGTCTGCTTTAGCAGCAACATTGGCTGTCTGTCGCTTGCTTTGTAAGCCACAAGTGTCAGCATTTGGTGCCGTATTTTCCATGTTATCATCTTTTTCTTCTCTTCACCGGCTGAACACTTCACAACATGTTCAAGATATGGCGAAAGACACTTCTCCTCACACCCAAGTGCTCTTACGTGCTTACGGGCTTTCAAGCCGAGAGCCTGACAGTATATTTTGACGGGTGGATTGTATATACATACCCGCACGTGGTCAGAGCCATCACGCTATTTTACCGTCTAAATTCACATTACCCTGTTTTCAGAAAACAAAGAAGTTATTCTATACGCAGCCTTTCGTAGCTTTCAGAAACCGACAACAATAAGAAAAGGCCGCCCCGCTTTGTAGAAACCTTCCTAAAGACACCGGTATTAAAGGCACAGTTTACGGAAAAGGCTAGACTGCTGCAAACGAGGCTAGCACGCGGCGCGCCAATCCGCGCAAGGCGTGTTAGAAAGGGCCACCGGTAGAAAGGGCCACCCCATAACGGCGTGTTGGAAGCGCTTCGAACGCCACACGAAACAGACCTGCAACCTGTGCTAACATGTGTGCATCGGTTCGAGGGGCCATCTAATATGCCTGAATTGCTGGTTTCTTGCCACTCTCGCATTCCCGCTAGACTCCCGCACCAAGGAACACAGTATTTCTCTGGCCAATAGCCGTCAGTTCAAACGAAGGCCATGGCTTTACAAAATGCGGCCCTACACAGCTCTTCAAGCGATACACTTGGCCTACTTCCTTCGGTTGTTAGCATTAGTAAGGGCTTCTAGTGGCCTACGGTGGGTAAAAAAAATACCGCCACAAAGAACGTACGTCCATTCAGTCAGCGTGTTTAATTACTCCCAGGTTGTTTCCTGCCAGCCTTTCCGCAGATATTGTTTTTAACTCTGTAAGTCAAGCAATACCTGGGAGATATCACCGATATTTCAGTCATGCGTAAAAATGAAGAGTGATCCCATTGGGCATTTTAATTATAATCATGTTGTGCGCCATGATGAAAGGTCAGTGAAAGAGGGCGTCAAATATTTGTGATCGTGAACGTCCCGAGTTTTTTGAAAAGTAGAGTGTAGAGTGCGAAGTTTCATACCTTACTTTATCGCTACCGTACTAAAACGTGAGAACTTTGCTGCAATGTCTTTTGTGTTTGTTTCCACGTCTTGTGAAGCCATAATCGGCGTTCTTTGTGCGTGTTGATCTTTCCAGCTGCTATTCCAAGCCAAGAGGCCCCCGAGTCCCCACAACAAGAGCCTCCTGCAGCTGACATCCACTCGGTGGAAGGAAGTTCGCAGTGTGCTAACCCCGTCATTCACGACAAACAAGCTCAAAATGGTGCGTGACTAACGGCGCCTAACAGCCAGAAGGCAAACGAAGAAGAATGTCTCTCAGCAGACTCTGTTTAAAACAAGTTCACGAATCTGAATTTTGCGCTTTAGGCCATAAAGCGACGCTGCCCAGCACCGACATGTCGACGAGGCGATATTCTGTTCTGAGGCAGCTACAAGCCTGGCGCTTCCGATGCCAGGCGGCGCTTTAAATAGGCACATTTATGTGCCGCGCTCCGTTTTTACACCGTCCTAAAAGATAGCAAACCACCCTTACTTAAGGAAAGAATGCATAGAATTGACATAAGAGAACATTTTTCAGCGAAATATCACGGGTCTTAAAAAACCGTTCAGCATTGCTGGGGCTTGAACCCACACTGTTCTATCGAAAACCTACGATTGTACTCCTATGCCGCTGAAGCCAAGTCACTTATTTGGTTTACCCGTCACCTAAAATATTAAAGGAGTGTTACAAACGAACCAGTTGATGGCGCTGGGTGCGTACAAGAAGTGCCAAGCGTGTACCTATTTGGGAACGGAATGTCACGAGCGTGTACCTGTCGGCAATATCACAGGAGGATTGAGTGTGTCACGCTGTTGGTTCTAGGCGCAGACAATTTTGGCATTGTTTTCCTCCAATTTTAAACGGAACGTCGCAAATGAAAGCTGGCTCCAATAATGCTCGATGTTGGGCTAGTTGCTCTATCGTAGTTAAGAGGATGTACAGTGCAACAAAAGACGAGGGAGAGTAAGGATCTACCAGGACACAGCGCTAACTTTCAATTACTAGTTAATTGGAGAATGCACGTATTTATAACATCGCGGTAGATAGAAACAAGCAAAGCAAGCGACGCAAAACAAATCCAAGGCAAAACAAAGTTGATATACCACTACGCGTTATTATCGTCCCCTTCTCGAGCCCCGGGCTTACAAATACGCAATCTCTTTTCCGAATAAAGCAATTCATGCTCGACTGATGCGACTGTCTGTGGCTTTCGAAATTTTCAGCGCTTCCACAATTTCTCTAGTTGTGTGATTATTGGTTTTTAGCAAAATCTTGGAGTTTGAGAACAATGGCTCGCATCCACAATCACGGCACTGCTGCCCAATGTGGCCCTGCTTCTGCCATCTGTTACAGTTATGCTCTCTTAACCTGCAGTTTATGCATCGTCCGGTTTGGCCTACGTATTACTTGCCAGAATGAGTCGAAAAGGCGCACACCAAACCTTCTGCGCTTGGTAAATATTGAATGATAGGTAACGATAATGCTACATATCATTCCGAACGGCCATCTAAAATTTTAAGGAACGGTACGCGGGTGCAGTCACAGTCTCCACGGCAAAGTCGTCCTCTTGTTCTGGATATAACAAGTCATACTTGTAAAAAAAGTTAGTAAAATGGCGCACACAATACGTTCTAGCGGGTATTACGTGATTTGTGTTCACAAAATCTTCCGGTAAAATTTTTCTTGATTTTACCATGTCACACAAGGTCCATGAAACCGCAGAACTGTTTTAACTGTGAATACATAAAACACCAGAAAGAACAAGCATTAGTCGTATGTATGGTGGACAATAAGTCCGTACAGTCAGTCACTATTTGGTAAGAAATAGGTGAATCAAAATTTTTGCCCTGCATAGAACTGAAACTAAGAAAAAAAATCCTCGTCTTTTTCGCCGTCAGTTAACGCTGTGGTTTTTTGGATATGGCCACCGCGCGTCTGCAATGCAAACGCGCTTTTGATCTGCACTAAAGGAGGCGCTCCTCGCAATATTAATTACGTGATTCGGATGTTATCGTTGGCGCAGATGTCTCCGGGCGTCATTGAAGCGGTACAGAAACTGGTGTCCAAGATAGACCGGAAAGCCGAGAGTGGTGACGAGTTTGAGGCAGGCGAAATGTACGCAGCTCTTGCCTTGGACGTGATCTGCAAAAGCGCTATGGGCATCGACTACAATCTGCAGGACCATCCCCGCCATGGTTTCCTGGTCTGCTGTCGACTGTTATTCGGATGTGCATACTCTTTCATCGCGGTCATCTTGAGTAAGTAATCCCAACTTAAACAGTGTGCGCAACACACTATTTCTTCGTGTTTTCACAACAAAAGCTCAGTGCACATTAAAACCATGTTGTCAATTTATGACGTCCAATCGGGCCGGAGTACAAAAAATGTCTTCTTTTAATCTATCTAGTAAATATAATTTAGTGCCCCGACTGAACCATACCAAAACAAGTGTAATTCATCGCGGGCAAGATAAAGGCGTGTCATTTCTGGCCGAAAGATTAAAGCACCTGTAGTTGTTACTCAACATATCTACTCGGAAAAATGAAGAAATTCAAAAAGCCCGAAAAAAATACCCTGCGGAAAAAAGCAGGGAGCGGAGAAATAACTCTGACGAGCGTTATTTTCCAACTAATTTTATTTGGAAGACACGTAAATGTAAATATTGACAGCATTCGAGTGCTGATATCACACTTTCATTAGCACGTAACTTGCCCAAGAATTCGTATGCCGGAGATAAGGAGATGGCTGAAACTGAAGGCATGACTCTGTGCAAGGTTCAATTGCCGTGGAATGTTTGGCAATACCTGATTTTAGTCGTGGATGAGTTATTGTACGAAAGCTGCGTTAACAAAGATGGTTACTTGCGGACTTTATTATAACTAACGTGCAATTTCGTTTGTTCAGCTGTGATCGCACGTTCCTGCTTTGACAAGAAAACTCAACAGTCCGGCCATTGTCATGCTGGGCGTGACTACGGCGAAACGCGATGATTCTGATTTTATGTAACAAAATATCCTGTGCTTTATTTAGAGATTGCTTTTAAAAAGGTCGAAAGCAGTCGAAACGATAATAAGATGTAGGTGTCAAAGCAAGGTCAATGAGATTGCAAACGTCACTTTTCTACTGCAGCTGCATTTCCTGGCCTTGCGTCCTTGCTCAAGTTCATCAACATGCGTTGGCTGCGCTACCAAAACAACGGCGTCCACCCTTTTCTCGAGGTGCAGGAAAAGTGCAAGCGAATCGTCGCCCAGCGACAGCAGGACCTCTCCGTGAGACATTTCGTAGTTACCAAAATACAGTGGACTCCCGTTAAGACGAACTCGAAGCGACCGTAAACATGTGTTCGTATTATCACCAATTCTTCTTAAGCAGAGGTTTTTTGCATTGTCGACATTACAAGACAGCAAAAATGTTGTTCCTCTTAACCATAGTGTTCGTCTTAACAGAGTTCGTCTTAACGGGAGTCCACTGTAGTAGCCACAAGTGATGCTCGGTGCTTCTCGGTGCATGCAATGGCTTGTCAACAAGCCATCCCAAAACAGCATTGACCTAGGTTGGCATAACACGGTTAAAAATAAATCAGAAGTGAAAGAAAAAATAGTGGGCAGTAATCGTTTCTTACCGATAAAGCTGAGAATCTAGTTGGTCACCATTTAGGAGTACTTTTCAGTAGATTGTTGCCAAATCTGTTACTACAATTTGTAGCCGGCCCTGTTTCATCTTTCAGAATAAATACTTTACGTATGATAGGTCTTGATAAGAAGTACGAAAATTAAGGCCTAGATATCGTACGACCTAAGTTTGCTTGTGCAAAAAATTCCTGCTGTGATAATTCGTGAAGTCCTCTACTGATTTGGTCTATTTTTGGTAGAGCTCTGAACGTTGCAGCAGTAGCGGCACACTGTCCAAAGCAGTAGAAGAGTGAAGACTGTACTACGTATTGATTACCTTCCCCATTACATTTTTATTTTTCTCCTTTACATTTATTACCGGCATTTATTCAATTTCTCCAGAGACAAAATTTGCGGATGATACCAGACGTTTGATGTGAACAAAAACAGGCTTCTTTGGTATGCATACTTGGCAAAAGCGACTGTTCACATTTCACGGTGGCCATGCTTGCGCAACACGTACAGTAGCCGTGAATATGTCGAAGACCATACGCGATATCTTGTTTTCAAACAGCTGCGCCAAAAAGACTTGCTTCAGTTGATGATCGACGCGAAAGAGGCACGCATGGACATGGGTTCTGTGACATCCAGCCAGCTCACCGCAGGGGACGACAACGAGCAGGAGCTGCCTACTGCAGAGGCAAACGGTAAAATTTAAAGTATTGCTGCCGGTAGTGCATATGTAGCTCCGATATTACTACGCATGCCTTAGCAGGTAGATAAAAAATGTTGGTATAGATCGCAGCCTGGGTTAAAGGAACCCTCTTACACTTTTTCAACTTTTTTTTGAAATCTTAAATGCTTGCAGATCGTAGTCAATTAACACATGTAGTACCTATATTACAGCGTAGCAAAGTACCTCAGCCAAAAATTACTGCTCTATGCCCATCAGATAACTTGGACACTCGCTCAAAAGATTTTGCTCTCTTTCCCTGTCTTGAAGTTCTTCGACGGTCCGAATTACGTCACTGACACCATGTACCGGCTGTTGACCTGTTTTCCTTCAGTCGCAGCAATGAACGCTTCTCAATAGCAACTTTAAAAATAAAGCCACAAAAACAAAGCAGAAACGGAAGGCGTATCTGGTGCGACGAGAAAATCACACAGTGCTGCTCCATGCTGGCGATAACTGTAGCTTTTGCAGTGCTTCCAGACGCGAAGGAAAGAGTGAAAGCGTTTATAAAAAGTGTTGCAGGGTCCCTTTAAAAAGGTAAAAAAAAACAGAGGTGGTTGATGAAGTCTGCTGAGCGCATTATCTGCGCAACCAAGGCTGCCGAGCACACCGATTTTAAGGGGGACAAAATGGGACAACCCGTCTGTGTAATTTTGTAAGTTAGAATGCAATCAATAAAAATATCCCGCTCAAGTAAGGCAGCAGTTACTTGTGGATGCCAAAATGCCAAAAAAGTGAAAGGGCTTGCGTTCGGGCTGGTTGGCATTCCATAACGTTCACCTTAAGTGAAAGGGGTAATCGTACATTGCACATATTGTTTTACGACCATTTCTGGCACCACAAATGGTGAATGATCTCAGAAATTCGGTGCAACTTGTGTAGAAACTTGTATACAAACACATGTAACAGTGTATCAGGCAACTGGCAGTACACGCGATTTTTACAAATGCGCAGAACGTCAATGATAAAAAAATACGCTGCGCCACTACTATGCGGTCTAAGCGTTGTTTCAGGTTGAATATCAGTAACAAGCTTTTTATGGCAAATGCATTGTAAAATAAAAGTTTATCTGTTATCAACCAAATTAAGAAGACTAGAAATCGAACCTCATCTCCCTCAACGACTGCAAATGCCTGTTCCAGATAATTGAACAAAGACAAGTAAATGTAGTTACCAAAGCTTTAACCGGCGTGCTGTTTCTGTTTCCTTGGCGGCTGGTCGAATCGGCGTTGGTCTTTAGGAGTCTTCCCTTCGCGCTGCTTTTTACATGCGATTGTTAGAGGCAGACGAAATGAGTGATTGTATGGTTTAACGCGCCGACGCAACGCAGGCGATGAGGCGCGCCGTAGTGGAGGGCTCCGGATTAATTTTGACCACCTGGGGATCTTTATCGTGCGCCGAAATCTCGTACACACGGGCGTTTTTGCTTTTCGCCTCCATCAGAAAAGCGGCCGCCGCGGCCGGGAATCGAACCCGGTGCCTACCCGGGAATACCCGGAATACCAGACGAAATGCCTACTAGGTAGTTCTCTTGTACGACAGAGTACTAGTGTCACGTACTGTGTTGCATACAGCAAAGAGATGTCGCGGCAGCAATTGATGCAATATCTATGCGATCGCATATATTCTAACCGCTCCTAGCCGTTTAGACCGGACTCACGCATCGCCGAGGCGGATGCGCAGCGTTGTGTGCACACGCAGTCACCACCCACATCTCTGAGGCAAGGGCCTGTCTGTAGCCTAAGATATAGTTGTACTTAGGTTCGCTGCGAAGCGGAGACAGAATACGCCACTCGCGGTTAGATCTTACGAAGCATAATGCTGCTCTGAATGTATATTTGCAAGTGGGCGTTGTTAACAGGTGTGCAGGTGTGTGTTGCCTCGTCCCAACCAATGGGCGGTTCAGTAGTTATTTTGCTGCAACAGACGCCGAAAACTGCGTTTTCCGCAATTCTGCCTTTTTATGCTGTCGTATTATTATACGCTCAGAAGGTGTGGAAAACGCATGCGAAACACCCATACGGGAATTTTGCACGTACGAATCGAGGAAATGTGAATGTTTTAGGGGTGAAGCACCTTAGGGGTTCGGGCTGTCGGTGTCTCCTATCGTGGTCTCATGTGGTCACGGGAAATCTAGTTGTCAAACAGTGGTGAAAAACGAGTGTATCGCGGATACAACCGGTCCAAAATAAACTAACATGATTTAAAATAACTTGGAACACAGGAATAGTCAGGGTACCCGAATTTGTTAAATTCGTGTCGAAATTGGTTTCAAACGCCAGGCTTTTTCCTGTAAAGCATACTTCTTATATGCAGCAGCGTGTGACACGAAGGCAACTTACGGCCAGCCTGTCTTTCATTTAATTGCTTAAATCCGGTTCAACGCAAGAGAGGGCGCCCCCGTCCCAGCAAGCACGCGATTGCTCCTCTCGCCGGCGCTTCCCTGGCACCCAATCAGCGAGCGCTGTGTGGCAAGAGAGAGAGAGACTTACAAGCTTTGAATACATTTATACACTGCATGCTTCGCCCCTCCACGGGTTTCATGTTAGTGGAGATGTCCCGGGATTTCTTGCTGTGTAGCCAAACAATAACTCCTGCTTTATTTGTGTTGCAAAGTCTCTACTAGAAAACCAATTGTGCTTTTGACATCCTTACTGATTTTTAGAGTAGCTCGCCGTAACAACCGATGATAAATGTATCTGCCACACCGTATAACGTACCTTAAACATAAATGCATTGTGCCTATTTGTGTTGGCAGTCACATTCGCTAAATTGTTTTGCACCTACGCGGCACGGCTACGTCACGAGGGGTTGATACTAGAGCTGCAGCTTTAGAACTTGTAGCGAAAACCTCGCTATGCGCCTCGATAGCTAAGCGCCTTAAAACATAAATAAAGTTGCATCACCTTCATATGCCACACGGCAAAGACCTAACACTTGTTTTTCTAGATGATGCAACGTATTTTCATACGTGCAGTGCTCCACGGCCCCCCAGAATTGTTCTAGTGACACATTGCACTTTCAGAAATGTTTGTTGCTTCTCTTCGCCACAACGCTCTAGATGCCCGATCGTAACGATTCATATTGAAATTGTAACAAACCTTGACAAATATCGCATGGTCAGCGTAAAAGATCCTTCGCTGAACCATTGCCGTATGCAAATCCTTAAATTCATGATGCACAACTCTCATGGTCATTCACTAAACTGGCCAGTGTCGTCTAAGCGCACCCATAAAATTCATTACTATTCCCTAAAATAATAGAACGTTTCTTATTATGCCCTGATAGTTTCTTAAAATTTCTTATTCTTCTTTTTCTTGTTCACCTCATATAAACAAGCCGTGCCCTATAATTTCTTGTGTAAAATATGTGGAAATATCGCAACCATTCAAAACCGTTCGAAATATCGTAACCGTTGTTGTTCTCGTTTCTCTATCCCATTACACAGACGGTGGAAAATCTGACACTTCAGTCTTCAAGAAAGCCGTACTCGACGATGATGACATTACGCAGAACGCATTTGTGGTACTAGTTGCAGGGTAAGTGGGGACATTTCTGTTGATTTTATCGCTTTCTCTTAAGAACAAAAAGAAGTTATGAGGCTACCTCATGGTGTCTCTTAATAAAGTGACTCGTGCGTTACGAAGACACTTCGTCAAAAACATATTATGGCGGATGCCTCGCTAGTAAGGCGGCTATGGCCTCACACAGTTCGCTGGGGTATCCGCACATCAGAAACTGCACCAATAGACTTTAAAAAGTTTCATTAATTTTCTATCGAGCCCGATGTTTAATTGAACAGTTATCTATTCTCTTCACAATGCGTCACACTCAAAAATAAGGTGTCGTAGTGCTTATAACATATTCGTTTGAGGTGCAGGCGATGCTCCCAGTCCTATAACATGTCGAAACTGGCCACAAAAAAATAGTACGATCAGAATAGCTGGGACAGCAAGTAACAACTTCGTCGAACTTATGCGCGCCTCCACCACCCCCAAACACTTTGGGAAACCGCCCTGCCTTTGATGGTGCAACTTTATGCGAAGTAAAAATATAATTTTTTTTTATTTTCTCTCGTTGGTCGATTTGCAGGTTTGAGACTACGAGCAACACGATGGCACTTGTGACGCACATGCTCAGCCATCATCCTGAAGTACAGGAGAAAGTGCGGGAGGAGCTTCAGTCCGTCCTCGGTCCTGAAGTAAGCAAGAAGTTTAAATATGATACTAATGAGGTACAACAAAAAGCCTTAAGCGCGGCTTGAGCCTTTTTTATTCTTACGCAGTGATTTGCGTATGCGACGTTGGGTGAGACGGTCATGGTGTGGTCATAGGAAATCTTTCCGTTGATATGGAAAGATAGACTGCTAATTATCACCTCTTATGCCAAACTGGCTTGAGTGTAGAGCACCCATTCTGACTGCATTAATTAAACATCGCCTAACTTGTGTTGTAGCACGGTGGCAAGCCTTTAGGCCATCGTTGAAACGCGAAACTGTTAAATAAATTACAACGTCGCCCTTTACTACACCTCATCAACCACTGTACAGTAAATGAGATGAAAAAAAGTGCATTCAACCGAGAAAAAATGTAAAAAAAGAAGAGTGCGATCCTTCCTACGAGCACAAAGCCACCATTTTAGTTGCTGCTGGGCACAATTGGGTATGTTGTTTTTGAACTTTGGTCCGGCAGCTGGTCAGTTCGCACTACCAGCACTCCAGTAAGGGGAAGGGACGGACGTCAGGTGACAAGGGTATTCTCAGGAGAGATGGCTCGCAATGCAAAGAGTGGGACAAAACGGGTTTTAAAGACGATAGTCTTTCTTGGGCTACTTAATCCCAGAAATTTTGGTCTGTCTGTACGTCTGTTTGTCTCTCTGTCTGCCAGTCTGTGACTCGATTCAGCCACCTGGCCAAAGTGAAACGAAGTCAGCGCAATAGACTTATATACTCACAGCCAATTCTAAACGTCTATGTCCGGTTTATATGTCCATACTATTCAAAATTGTTGAACAAGAACATGACATTCCCGAATAAAAGGCAGAAAATTAATACACAAGAGAGTTACAGTGCTCCTTTAGAAAAAAATTCATAGATCCTTGATTTTTGCGAAATAAAACACTACATCGACTGCAGAAAAAGAAATTACACCATCTTCCCGAGGGGAACCCTGAGGTGATGCGAAGCATCGCGGAGTTCCCTTTATTTTCAATTGCGTTGGTTACCCAAATCGCGTGAACGTTGTTGGAAACTCCGCGATGCTTCGCATCACCTCAGGGTTCCCCTCTGACAAACGGCTCTGTTAAGCTGGTTGGCTGATGCTGGCTGAACTTGTGTCAGCCAATCCGTTAGCAGGACTGTCGGTACTCATCAGACGCCGGAGCGAGACTCATTTGACGAAGCAACTGAGGCAGCGGCGCGTGCGCGCGGTTATATATAGCGCTGGCGTGGAGAGGAGGACGGAGGGAGAGGCGCGCTATCGAGAAGCTGGCGTTGAGAGTAGGACGGAGTGAGAAGCGCATTATCGCGCAGCTGGCGGGGAGAGGGGATGAGGAGGAGAGGTGCGGACGCCAACGGACAACGTCAATGGACAACGGACAACGAACATAGCCCCGAGCAAAAGATGCTTTGCATCTAAAATTCACACTGTCGCCTGCTGTCGCCCGCGCCACTATATCTTCTGGCGGCATTTTAAGAAATCAAGCGGCAACAGTTACAAAAGGTTCCACTAGATAGGTTTCACATTCTGCTTGAACGCACGTGGACTAGGGCAACGCGGTTCTTAAACGTTGAAGTAGGGCGTCCCTATTCACGCGCGTCTCCGCCGTACGGCAGCGCTGGCATCGAGGCACCCGGCCTGGAGCAGTGGAACGCGGTAAATTTAAATTTACCTGAGCAAACCTTTGGCGTGTTTACCTTGGGAGGAGCGCGACGCAAGAGGAACAACATGAGAGGTGAGCGGGAAAGCGAAGGCAGGCATTTATTTGGAAAATGTCGACAAAGACTACCGTCTTTTGTCTACATTTGCAACGAAAGGAGCGGATACGCGGCCAATTTCTTATATGGGTATTGGGTGAGAGAGGTGAGGCGTAGGTTTGAGGTGTTAAAGCTAATTTCGGTATAAAGTCTGCGTCAGAGGCCAGCGTAGTGAGCGCCTAAGACGGGTGAGGTGCGGATAGGGGAAGCGGCAGCGTCGGTAGCGGTCGAGACCATTGGGGTAGCAAAGGAGGAACGGTTTGAATTAGAGGGTGTACAGCTAAGTTGTCCACGCTAACAAAGTGAGTGCACAAAAACTGAATTTGCTGGTAGCGGCGACAGTCGCCTCATTTTTCGGGAGGGAGGCGTGCCTAGGAGTTTATTTATTTGGATGTAGGCGAGGGAAGCTTCATGACGGGGGAGTATATGCAGCCTGTGACGTAGTACCAGTATAGTTTATGAGAATGGGTTGCAACGTTGACGTAGCGTCCTGTGTGTTTGGCAAGTGGCTGGGAGTACAATGGCTGTTTCTTCTGCGGTGGTCGTAAAGCAAGGGTGGTGTATGGTAGGAGCGATCGATTCAAATAGAGGATGACTAGTGCATGAGCTTGTTCCGTTGTGTGTACTGCGTCCTCTGTGTACCAGGTATCTGCATTGTTTGAGTATTAAGTGCAGAGCACATTAGGCGTCCGCCTTGTCGTCGTAGCTCGCTCGCTGGACCCAAGTAGACCAACAGGGCGTTGCGTTGTAGCGCTGTCGTCGTGGCGTACCCCAGAGGCTTCGAAAGACAAGCGTTTTATATAGTAATAAGCGTTCGAAACTCGTGAACCTCTGGCGCTTGTCCTACATTTCCACGTTGTTTAGCGCAAAGAAATATATAGGTACAGTTCAGGCAAAATATACGTAATTAACCGGCACCGCCCGCTTTGATTTAGTTAGGAACGCTCGTTGGGTTGGTTTTTGGGATAGTAGGGGAAAAAAGCGGCCGCGCAAGAAGAAAATGGCGCGTTCGAAATTCCGCAGAGAGGCTCCGCTCCTCCCGCTCAAGACAAAAAAATTACTCCCACCTCCCCTCGCGGGAACCCCTGTGTGGACGCGACGCATAGGGGGTTCCGTTGTTGTTTCCGTTAGGTTGATTCTCCCATCGCGTGAAACGTGCCGTGAACCCCCGTGCCGCGGCTATGACACAACGTGGCGCGGCTATGACGCAACACAATCCAACACAATCCACTTAATCCAATCCAATCCAAATCCAATCAAACCAATCCAACCAAGCCAGCCAAACCAAGCCAAGCCAATCGAATCCAATCCAATGCCCCTCGCGAGAGAGTGTTCGCTATCGGAGAAGAGGGTGAGCGGCGAGAGCGCAGCTCGCGCGGCGAGGAGAATGGGGGGTTGGACGGACAACACGCCGTATGGAGGGACAGGCGAGTGAATGAGATGCCGTCGCATCTAAAATGGTGCGTTCGAAATGACACAGAGGCTCCAGCCGCGCAAGAAAAAAATTACGTGTTCGGAATGACGCAAGCAGCTCCAGCATACGAAATTAAAGCAAGCACAAAAGGAACAAAACTCCCGCTGGCGCAGTTCCAGGTAGGGGGTGCGAGAGCACTGCGAAGGAAGGAAATTTGAAGTGCATGGGGTGGTAGTGAGCGGATAACGGCGGTGCAGCCCATTATGGCGAATCACTGCTCCGCCCTTCCGGCAGCGTTCACATTGAGTGGAACGGCTTTAATTTTTATTCTGGCGGAAGCGTACCATATTTGCACAATTCTAATGCGCACCGCTTATCGCTAAGTCTTGAAATTTGTGTGCGTATTAGAAACAGAAATCAGTTTTGAAGCGGCAAGCAGCATTGCCATGGACACAATATTCTCCCATTCAATCCAACTTAAAACAACCCGTCAAAATTATCCGGGAAATTTCGGACCACCCATTCCTGAATGGGCATATCATTGCCAGCTGTTGCACATATCTATGGTCCTGCTATTAGCATGTCGCGTCTGAAATTTTGAAGGTCAAGGTATTTAAAATTGCAAACACTCTCAATGTTTCCCACGCCAGTTTTATTTCCAGCAAGAGTTGTAGAGGCAAGTTAATGACTCAAGAGATTTTTGGTGCCACATTTGTATGCGTCAAATAAAATTTCTTCCGTCATGTACCGCGTGTCATGTCCTTTGCATCTTCGCGGTAGAATCGGTGTCAAACTATTTTTTCAAATTTTTCTGTGGGAGCTTACCAGTTACCAATGTGTTACAATTGTGGGCGTGGTAAAACTGTGCAAATACAGTACTCATGCTTGCCCTGTTCCGGCTGTATACGTCGGGTGCATCTCGCGACCAATGAGAGAAACAGGTATGCTGACTAAGATGTGGCGGAAGGCATTGTGGGCGTGGATGGATGCAGGAACGGGCCGCCCTAACTGTGCAGGCAGCGGTCGATCCGTAGCCGCCGGACAGATTCACTGACTTCCCGTTTCGCGATGAGTGTGTTGCGAGGAGGTTGGAGGGGAGGATAAATGAAAGGAGGCATAGAGCAAATCTGTAGAATTTTTAGGTGAGTGCGCCCAGTTTACAGTTGTCTTCGGGCTTTAGCTGGACGTAGGAGGAGCCATCTCAATTATGTTATCTGTTTTGGAAAAGGCATTCATATTTTCTTTGTTTTCCAGGAACCCATCACGTACAGCACCATACAGAAGCTGACTTACATGAACTGCGTGATTCAGGAGACAATGCGAATGTACCCTCCTGCCTTTGCGTGAGTACCCAATTTGTCGGAGCAAGACGGACTACAGTTGGTTCCATACGCATACAACGGAAAACCAGCGTATGACCATCGATAAAGATTATTGCTTCGTCTCACGGAACACAGCAAGCTGGCTTGGATGGTCTCGGTTTATTGAGCGCTCGTGCTCTCTACATTGCAACAAGAAAGAGAGGGATGAAAAGCGCGTGCAGTTAGCTGTCTAGCACGCGCGAGCGCTTTGACGCGCTTAAACACGATCCAATGATTACTGCTGTACCTTGTGTCCACTGTCTTATCTGGGCCATTTTCACGACGCGCGTCTACTATAATTGATGAATACTGCAATTTCGATAACAAGCGCAAAAGGCGACTAGTAAAAACCTGCTAAGCCCCAAGTGCGCTTGAACAAGCATTTGCTAAATATTGCTTGAGCAATATACCGAAGTAGCTCGGCGGAAACTTGCGGCGTCTACCCGCGGACGCAGTGAGAGGATAACTTCTTTATGAGAGCTACAGACGAACAGAGAACGACAAAGCGCGTGAGGAAAGGGGTGACGTAAAGCCGATTTGGCAGCGTTGCGCGAAGCTACTTTCGGGCAGCTGCCGATGTTCTGAGCTGGAAGCGACCATTCTTCGCCCCTTTCCGGCTTCGACGTCCGTCGCCCGCCGCCTGGTTTTTAACCGAATACAGCACGGATATGGCACTATAAACTATAGATGGCAATGAAGGCGACGAAACGTCGACACTGTCGAGGAACAAAAGGGGCAACTGGCAGCCAATGCCCGTCAAAAGCACGCAAATGAAACTACTCAATCGGTCCGAACGCAAACATGGTCGGCGCATCGTGCGAGGGGTGCCAGGGAAACGCCCTGCTGCGGGCTTCTATATATAGTCGGAGAAAGGAGTGCTGTTAGGGCCGAACCTGACGTTCACAATAAAAAAAGGTTTAGATCCGCGTTCTTAACGATCCAGGAATAGATCTTTCATTATTTTAAAGCGAAGTTTTTTGTAGCCAATCGCTCGGTTTTTCGTGGGACTGCTGCTGCTGCTTACTGAACGGGCGCCCCGTGAAGTTTTTTTATGACACGAGATGATGTTGGCATAGAGTTTCATACTAATATATATCATATATATGCATATTAGTATGAAACTCTATGGATGTTGGTACCCTAGCAGCGTGCCCGTGGGAGAGGCAAAGAAACTCGCAGGAGGGGGGTGGGCGATATTACT
This sequence comes from Haemaphysalis longicornis, assembly GCA_013339765.2. Lineage (NCBI taxonomy): Eukaryota > Metazoa > Arthropoda > Arachnida > Ixodida > Ixodidae > Haemaphysalis > Haemaphysalis longicornis. The sequence goes on along the minus strand of CM023456.1, from coordinate 119,752,686 downwards.
AAGATACAATAAACAATGATAACTTCCCGGGAGCACGGGTTGTGCTACGCAGCAGCGCCCCTGTGTGAGCTGTACAGACGTGGCAACAGGTGGCGCAGCATTCGGACGATTAAGTATGACAGCGGTCATCAAAGCAAAGCTGACCGGAATCCGGAACTAACAAAGAGCGCATTTTCTGGGCCATTTTGTGTGCAAAGAGATGGGTAGTTGCCGCAGCTGGCCTTCTGGTACCAGAAGGGCCTGTGTGGCGAGTTATGTTTTATGGAAAGCAGCTCTGCGTGAGAGCTTGTGCTTGCAAAGGAAAGCCAGCCACAATACACTACAGGCAAAGCGGCGCACAACACACAAGCTGCTGCATGAATGGAAAATCTAACAGTAACAATACATGTATGCTGGTGCTAAGTGCCGCATGCTTACCAGCTTGCGGCTGAAAATGTATGCCGTGAGGCGGCCGAGTGGTGCAGTGGTGTGCTGGACATGAAGAGGGAATGGCATTTGGATCCGCTGCCAAGATACGCTATTGAAGTGTCAGGTGTTCATGGGTGACTTTAAGTAAATGTGGTTTCGGATATCTTACGAATTAAACATTAGGTTTGCTTAGGAGCCGTGAACGTGCTAACGTAATTAATTTTTGTGTGTGAGAGAACGACACCAAGACCTGCGCCCGTTTGCCAGAACGCGATAAGTACGGGAATAAGTCATCAACTACGACTTTGCCACTGTCGAGGTAATAAGTCGTTTGCCGGAAACTGATACGAACGCTCGGTTAACGTAGCGTTTCCGTCGGGTTTTCTGGCAACCGACTCTTTTGCCGTGCCGACTTCGACTTATTGGCGTCTTATTCGTAAGCAAGAACTTAATCAGGAACGTTTGCGTACGGGCAAATGGGCCCTGTTTTTACGCCGAGATGGTGTCCTCAAACGTGTTTTTCCGTGTGCTTTACCTATATGTTTGCTTTGTATGCAAAGACCAAGAGTAAAAAACAATCTTTTGTGTGTGCAATTTCAATTGTGTTCAAACCTCTTGTGCACGCATTCAGCCAAAGATCGGAAGATCACAAAGCTACGTGATTGTAGTCCCTATCTTGCGGTACGCGTTTTTATATTTTTTCCCCTGAAACGTTCCATATATACGGAATTATGGGAATATGAAGATAAAACCCAGCCTACACAAGGTCCTGTAACACTAGAGATATTTTTCAGAAACAGGGGATAATGAAATAATGCAAACTAGGCGAAAAATTTGACACTGGTTTTCCCTTTATAAATCTACCAGAAATGCCGAATCATTGTCCGTCTGAATTTCGTACAAACGAAGGGTAAGGAAAACATGTGCAGCCTTATTTAGCCCGTTATTGAAGTTAAAAACGCAAAAACTGTACCAGGCGTTCTAATTATAAGAAATAAACTGATATCTTTGTTATTGGAAATAATACCAGCTGCGGCGGGCCGTAATCTTTAAGAAATCCGTAATTTTATATTTTCCTATATTCAAAATATTTCAGTAGGGGAAGGTGCTTGTAATGGTACTACGCTGGGATCTAAAAAAATATTGTGTGCCCCTGAAAAGCAAAGTCAGTCGCAGAAGAACTGTGAACTGCAAAGTTCATTGCATTAAGTAGCAGTACGCTTTCTTTCGCTCCACGCAGGTTTGTGACACGTGAAGCTGTGGTGGAAAAACAATATGGAAAAATACGGATTCCCGCCGGCACTGCGGTCATGGCGGCTGTCGAGTACATCCACAGGGACCCCAGACACTGGGACGAGCCGGACAAGTTTAATCCGGACAGGTAACAAGGCATTGCGATGTGTGTGGGTCAAAATACAGGCATTACCCGTTCCGTGTACCATACTCTGACCCGCTGAAAACATTGTTTGGTGCTAGCCATATGGATATTTTAAGATTAGGTTTGGTGTTTAATGCACCGAAGCCGCACCTGTGCTGTGAGGCCTATCGTAGTGGATGACTCCAGAAGAATGTTGACCAGCAGGAGGTCTTCAACGTGTGTCGCAATCTCGACACTCCGGCGTTTTCGCTTTTTGCCTCCATCTGAAAACCAGCCACCCCGGTAGGGGTCAAACCCGCGTCCTTGGGGTTTAGAGAAAACGCCTTAGCGTCTGAACCACTACGGCCGGTGACCAGGACGTCGGCGACCAGAAAAAGGAGTTTAATGAAAATAGCGCAGCACTGCAGATTTTTGGTAATGAAAACTTTATACATACACACATAAGGTATGTAGAAGGTTACACATTATTTAGTAGAAGTTTGAGCACCAAATATGACCGGTTAAAATTTTTTGGTAATAAAATGCAGTTAACATTAAACGAAGGAAGTGAACATAAATCAAGGAAGCGTAGACATTGTTCTGTGGTACTGAAAGTGACTCGTTTGGTCTTTTGAAAAGCTCGAAATAAGAAAAAAAAACACCGACAATAAAAACAAAGGCTATATATGACACGCTGAAAGGAATTCTGTGACAGTCATAAGCCGGCGCCAATCTATCTTATAAATACAACTGAAGTAAGGGATTGATCAAATAAGGCAGAGATGCGTCGAGCCGCTAAGCTCTGGACATTTTGCAAGTGGTTAATTTGAATGATAGCCTTTTTTGGTATAGGGAACTGCAGAAATTTTGGTCCTAGGTTTTTGTTCCTTGAATCAGTTTGAAAACAAGTAGTACCAGTTGCGTCTGTCTGAATGGTGGTCGTGGTGGACTGAGGGTCACTTACGCAATGGTGATTGGTGAGTCACGGTCACACATGGGTGACCTGCTAGTGACCCACCCGAAAGTCTATTTTGGATCGTGAGTGGGTAGCCCGTTGGTCACTGTAATAATCAGCAGAGATTCTGGTGAACGCCGCACACAAGTACAGGCATATTATAGCCTTTACAGCTCTTCGAGACGCGCTTTGTATTTCTGTAGAAGTAATGCCCACTAATTTAGCACAAGTTCAAATAAATCCGAAATTTCGGCAAGGCTGTTCAATATTAAATTCATAACTCAATTCATGAGTACTAATACTACGTCGCAAAGGCTGAACCGCTATATTTATTCAACGTTTTTGCAGCGAAACAATTAAGCTTATAAGCTGTCATTTTTGACGTGTAAGCAATATCAAAACAGCGGCTTTCTCTAAGGTAGAGTGTACTCAAGATAGCCCTCTAAAATTGTGATGTGCTGTGAGGTGGGCTTTTGTTTAAGAGCTTGAAAACCAATTTTGGGGTGTTCGTTACAGGGATGTATTCGTTACTTTCAAACTTTCCAGCTGGAAAAATTCTATTTAGAAATACATTAATGAAATCAAACACTCTACACCACGTCACGAGACCGCTACCTTAAATTTTTGTGCACTTTCCATTATCACCGCAGGTTCCTTCCAGAAAACAAGTCCCGAATCAACACAATGGCGATGCAGGCTTTCGGCAACGGTCCCCGCAACTGCATAGGCATGCGCTTTGCACATATGGAGCTACGCTACACGTTTGCGCACATCCTCCGCAAGTACAGGCTCGAGAAGACGGAGAACAGCGAGAAGGTATGTGTTTGGTTCAGCAATTTCAATAAACTAACAAAATACGTTGTTTGACGTGTTGAAAGTTCGATAGTTGTTAATATGCAACACTTTAAAAAGTGTTCTATGATGAACATTTATACTCGATTGTGTCCTTTGCAGCATGAAACGAGACGTATTAGCAATGAATCCGTTCAAGGTTATCGAATGTTCGGTACGGTGTCTTTACACGGCAGGGTATCGCAGGCATCGTATCTACAACATGTGCTAAAGGATTAAATGATAAATTGATGCTGTATTAAAAGTTCCCCTAAATTTCTGCCAACTTCGTGCACCTTGTCTCAGGCTGTGCGTAAATAGCTCGAATTCCCGTAAGTGACAGCCGTCGACTCTGGTGCTGATGTTGTGGAAGGGAAGCTGTCTTACACGCTTAGGTATTAGCTTCAATTTTAAAATATAATATATATATATATAATATATATTATATATATATATATATTATATATATATAGATATATATATATATAACAAAATTTGGCAGTCAAGAAAACCTCGGAAAGCAAAGGTGAGGATATGGTAGGTCATTACAACAGATAAATATTTTGGAAAGGAAGCAAGTGGAGAAAAAATGCCCGCCAGGTGGAATCCGAACCCACGACCTCCATAAAACCGGTCTGGTGCGATAACCACTACGCTACCGGCGGGGCTATTTTTCCCCTCCACTTTCGGGGTATTTATGTCAATGTAATTTTTTCCGGTGCTTGGGGGTGGTAGCCAGCGCCACTCCGAGTTCTCGGGGTGAAGGGGACCTTCTTTTTAACCCCCGGGCCGTGACTCAAGTGTCTACGACATGTCGAGAGTGGTCGACCAGCGTTAAACCGTCTTATGCTTCCTAAGGCACCAAGACTGCCAGAACAGAGGCCCTCGCTATGCATGTAGCGAATCAGAATAGAAAATGAGGGGCTCGTTGAAAATATGACAGAAATAAAGTTTGGCACTCAAGAAAACCTCGGAAAGCAAAGGTGAGGATATGGTAGGTCATTAAAACCGATAAAGAATTTGGAAAGAAAGTGGAGAAAAAATGCCCGCCAGGTGGGATCCGAACCCACGACCTCCAGAATACCGGTCTGGTGCGATAACCACTACGCTACCGACGGGGCTATTTTCCCCTCCACTTTCTGGGGTATTTATGTCAATGTAATTTTTTCCTGTGCTTGGGGGTGGTAGCCAGCGCCACTCCGAGTTCTCGGGGTGAAGGGGACCTTCTTTTTAACCCCCGGGCTGTGACTCAAGTGTCTACGACATGTCGAGAGTGGTCGAATTGCATTCAAGTATCAGCTTTGGGGATGGGCAGGCAGAAATGTTGCGAATGGAGATGCCCACTTTTTGTAAGAGCATTGTTTTTCTGTTCGATTCAGATACCGTAAGGTTTCTAAGCTGCCTTTCGAAGCAGTGATTCCAGTCGGCTCCAGGCAATTGAATTGATGGATTAAGTACGATTCTCTGTATTTCCGGTCCCTTGGAGACTTAAAGTTTGACTGCAGAATATAGAGCTTGAGATCATTGAAATTGTGGTTCGGCTGGTTACGTTACGTGGTGTTACGTGGTGGCAATATATATATATATATATATATATATATATATATATATATATATATATATATATCTGAAGCGAATCAGACGCAACTGGTCCCACCCGGCGGGCATTTGTTCACCACTTGCTTTCTGACTCAAAAAATTAATCTGTTGCTATGACCCAGCACAACCTCCCCTTTGCTTTCCGAGGTTTTCTTAACTGCCAACCCTTATTTTCTGTTATATATATATATATATATATATATATTATATATAATTATATATATATATATATATATATATATATATATATATATATACTGTAATGGATTCAGTAAAACGTTAAGGGGAGTTTTATTTAATAAGGGAAGAAGTAGTTTTCGCGCAGAATAATATATTTGACAAACTTTGACAAAGTCAATTCCTCTTTAACTCGTCCTGATAATAGCGCACCTTACTGCGTATTTAGACCACCCCTGGCTTGAACAATATTTTTGCCCGTTGCTTGAAGTTAAATTGCAGTATGAAGTTCAGTATTCGCTCTTTATGCTGGTCAGCTTGACTTCCAAAAGTATATATTTATGTTTTATTGTGAAACGGCAACATGAAGATCTATTTCAAAGTAGTCTCTTTTGTTTTTGCACCACCACTGATACTATAGAAACGCCACGTCTGCCTACCTTCTTTCCACCACTTTCAGCATTCCGCTGTTTCTTATTCGTTTTTGCCTAAATGGCAAAGTTCCGACATCTTTGCTATAACTTCTGGTCTATTAAAATTCACCCGCTGTTTTGAGATAACGAAAAAAGTGATTCTAATTTTATTGCTACTTCGTTTCCAGGATCCACCCACAATAGAGATGAACCCTATTATTCTGAAAATCAAGAACGGCGTGAAAGTGAGGGCCGTCCCTTTGTGATGCTTCTCCGTACTGAGTCTCCTCAGCATCGATGTGTTCTGGGCGGAACAGACGCAAGCTCCGCCTCACCACGAAGTCCTGCATTTTTCTTCACACCCACTCTAGCGCAACGCGCTCCGGAAGTCAATTTCTTGCGGGCATGACAGGAGGAGAACATATAATTTTGCCCGCTGTTCAGCAAAGTTCACATTTAAGCCAATGCCTACATGCAAAATACTCTCATGCAGGCCAAGTGACCGGAACAGGAAGCCCGGTCTTGAAATGTGTGTAAATGTTCAAGGTTACAAGAAAATGTTCGAATGGAGGAGTGTTTTGTTTTTCTATTTTGGCGTAAATTGTGTGATAAGCTGAGGCTTGCCATATTTATACAATAAAGATGTGCTAAAACAACTATTTAACTGGTTTTATTACATCGTGTTGCGGAACAAGTTATCAGAACGTCCCTGCGTATTCATAACGGCTTTCGCATTTTCTCGTAACTGTCCGCTTTAAGAAGCTTCCCGCGCACCCGGAACGTCTCTGCTTTCTGGTGACAAAAGCGCAAGAAAAAATGAAGCGTGTACGGATAGACCTGTGGAAATAAACAGAGCCGTATTTGCGTCCTCCATTTCTATCTGTATCTGCTTATTTGCGCTCTCCTTCAGTTATGGAAAAATTAATTTTCGGCTCGCCTTCATTGGTCGGACCCGGTTAGTTAATTTGGCATTACCTTTGCCGTTAAAGCAAGCGATTTGCTGGCATCTTCTCGGCATTTGTTTGCTATGTGTGTATTAATCCTTGAAAGGAAGAGAGAAAGGTTTATGTTAGCCTGCAACATTTGCTCAGGAAAGAGAGCCAGCTTGTTAACCCGGGTGGAATAAAAAGAGTGAATATGAGATGATATGGGTGATATGTAGTGCATGGGCACCTAAAGTGATGTACAGGGATTGGTCCAGTACCGTTGTTCGTGGTGACATCATTGGAGCTCTCGTCACGTTTGAGGGGCATTCTTGGCACCACCAGAGGCCTAACACTTTTGTCAGTTGCAGTCTCAGGGAGATTTTTCGCGACAAGACACTTGGAGGGATATTCTGTGCTTTTAAATCGTGGACAATAGGTAGAGGCCCTCGCTTAAATCCCAAAGTCATCAGCCTGAAAACAGAATGTCCTGTAGAGGAGCGGGTCGACCGCACACGATGCAGAATGAACTCGATTCGACTTCTAAGTCAGGGTGGTGTCTTGAAGATACACTACGGGTCTACGGAACAAATGGGCACGGACTGAAGGTTAGTTGGAACGGTGAATGGCCCGTGCGACAACTGTTGCAGGAAATGCGGGATCTTTGTTTATGGGACCGGTAATTCTCACTCACGTAGGCCTGATGACATCGACGCTGCAGTGCCACCTTGGCTCTCCTTAGCGATTTTTCGAAAGTGAAGAGGGAGCCACACTGTACACTTCTCTTTTATGAGAGTAATCAAATATTTTACTACATTTGTTATGCCGCGCGAATTTAGCGACTATACTTAACAAGAGTGGAAACAAGAACAAGCTAGGAAGATATAGGACGAGTTTTTCTTGACAAATGTACCCCATACCAATGTCTAAAAGCTTTTTTACAACGCTGTTTTCTAATAGCCACCTAAAGTACTGAATCAAGATTTGGTTAAGTAATTAAGTGTTTTTGCAGATTTATTAATAAATATTTTCTTCATTGTTGTATACAATTCGTTGTCCCGTAATGAACCTTCCATTGTAAGTCTCTAAAAGTCAGTGTCAGGATTTTGTGCCAACAAAGATTGAAAAAAGGTGAGCAGGGTACTTCCACAGTTGTACCTCTCAGGAAGTAGAATTCCATTCAATTTGTTTTCTGTAATCATGGCGGTGATGATGATGATTAGAGGCTCTACCTTTGTATTGGATCATTGGTTGTCAGAAACGAACTTGCGTGCTTTATTGAGCTTATTTGTTCTACCCCCAACAACCTTTATCGACTTCCTTCTTTTTTCTCCCTTCACTCCCTAACCAGCCGTTCTAATTTTCATTCGTCTCTCGCACCTTTTCCTGACTTCGAACATTTTTTCTTACGCTCTTCTAAATTGTCATTTGTTTCATCCCTCATTCCTTGTCCCCATCTCTACCCAAATTTTCTTCCACCACCACTGCAGCAGTCTCTTCGTCACCTCTATGACCCTGAGATTCAGGTTTCCCCACAGCTCGCGCCATTGTTGGGACAGAGCGCCCCTATTTTTTGCAATTGCACGCCGCTTATAGGAGCCATCGTTATGTATGCAATACGGCCACTGATATTTATCAGTGAAATCAACTAAGATCAAGCTTCCCATGCGCATGTGCTTATTGGAGCACAAGGTCTTACATTCGGTAACGGCGTTGTTCAGGAAGAACGCGACTGCAAACAGTTTTCTAAACCACACGCCTCAGGGAGGAGCCAATATACTGACAGCAGCCGGAATTCGTGATTGTGGACAACTCCACGGGGAGCTATGTAATTACGAAAAGAAACCGATAACTCAATATATGTCTTACGCAAACCTATACACAAACCCGGCCATCGCCGGGTACTACCGCTAGTGCCGCAGCACTAGTGTATCATAAATGAAACTGCGCGCATTTCTAAAATTCGCCTTACTGAGTACAGTTTTCTTCACCTGTTAAAGTAGTATTCACGGCAACATTTTCTGTTCATTTTAATTGCTATTATCAATCTTAACGGCCTGGCGAACCCGAAACAGCAGTTTAAATAATTGAGCGTGCGATAATTATTTAATTTCAACGGCCGGAAAATCGTCACTTTAAGTTTCCCGCGCTTCCAGCCCTGAGGGAGCGTGTGACAGAACCACGGTATGACCTCACCGTTTAGTGCGGACGTAAAAACACTGCGGAGGCCGGGGAGCCGTTGCTTTGGCCACGCCGCTGCCGGAGCTGAGCGGCTGAGCAGCCTGAAGGCGCAAGGCTTACCACTGCATGCAGCAAAATTTGATGATCGCTTTCAGTAAAGTCCTAAGGGCGACTTCTATTGAGATTCTGGGCTACATCATCGCTCCTTTCCCGCATGTGGAGCTTTATTTTTGGCAAGAGTGCATTTATGGGCAGCCGATGCCCCTGGAAACGTGCATCAGTTCGTGAACGAGCCAGAGCACAGTCGCTGCTCGCCGGGCCGCGCGCCTGAAGTGACGGTGTAACCGTGTAACCTTGCATGTGTGCGATAGCGGCGGTCGCGGTTTCTTGATCTTGTATCAAGCTGCTCACCCAGATTTTACCGGGGATACCGGCCAGTGCTGTCTTTATTTTAAAAATAATTGACTTCAGACTTTTCAGAACCTCTTAACTTTGCCTTAAAGGAAAGGTATGCTCATTGTATTGTTCTGATGTGTTAGCGTTGTTTGAGCGCTACCGCAGAAATGTGCGGTTAGTTTACACGCATGACACGATGCCTGGAACGAGATTCGGATAGGCTCTGGGACTTTTAATAATAAAACACCCCAAGCCACGGCGCCAGAGAGGAGAGAGAGAGAGAGAGAGAGAGAGAGAGAGAGAGAGAGAGAGAGAGAGAGAGAGAGAGAGAGAGAAATCTTTAATTGACACTGAAGAGGTTAGCCCTACAAACGGCGGGGCTTGCTATTTCAGATGGGGGGGGGGGGGGCGCACATAGTGAGCCGAAAAAAGGAAGGGGGGTAGAAGCACACAGCAACAATGAATAATGGGGACAAGAAAATAAGATCAGTTCGGAACGTCGAAAAATTTACAGCACTAGGAGAAAAAAATCTGAAGATCCCAAGGTTAAAGAACCTCGATTAATACCGAGTCAGACAAGAAAGTTAACAGAGTCTTTGCCCTCGCGCCGCGTCAGCGTGATTGTGCCACGGACCAAGAAAGTGATGCAGCTCTAAAGAGTTTCCGCGTAGCAAACGCGCCAGAAGCCACCAATGGACACATACATACAGGGTTATGGGCGGGGATGAGCGCCTTCAAACGATGCCTACGCGCTGTGTCACAATTCCGGAGAGGGAGATTGAATAGTTTTTCAACGTGTTTTTTTTTTGACGCAAAAGGCAAAGCCTCCAACCACTGAGGACCGTTTACGGAAAAAGAAAGTGGATAAAAATTCAGCCATTATCCTGCTTAGTTAACTGGAGTTTGCTGCGGCGCGGTCTTGACGGTGCGGCGCCCCATCTTAAGGTGGGGCTATTAGGTAAACGAATTTGCAAATTACGCATGCGTTGTTTGTCTTCTTCTTTAACTGGCGGCCGTCGGTATTACAGTTCAATTCGTGAAGCTGGACGAGTGCGTCATGAAAGCCGGCGTGTTCTTCCTTCGCGTTGTATTCTATGCAAGATAGGCGCAACACAAACGTGTACAAAATTAGAATTCGTAATCTTCAAGGCTTGCCTGTAGTCCCATTACCCACACAGACGGTCGTGCTTGTGAAGGACCTAAGGAGCGGTCTTTAGCGAAAAGCCGCAAGTCAGCGGAATGCTCTTGTTTATGGAGACTATGTCTTATTTCTGGTAAGCAGCTTAAGTACATACAGTTCTGTGTTTTTAAACTGCGGCAGCAGTCATACGCCCGAAAGCTTTTTCTTGGCCTGGAAGACTACTTGCGTACTTTGGTATCCACGCTGTCCCATTCTGGACAGGTAAGATGACACTGAAGGGACTGGAGTCTCTCCCTCCAGATATTTGAACTTCACCCATCAGTGCTGAGAGATTGGTTGTGACACTAGTATGCTGTAACTGGAGATAAGATTGTTTTAGTTGGATAGAACTTGCAGATGAATGGATAGGATAATCAAACAAGCCATGGAACCTTGACATCAAGTGGGAAAGTTCCCGGGCTGCACTTTACGTGTAAGGACGTTGACGTGACTGTCGTTACCTGGGCAGAAGTGCCATTGATCTGGTGCTGTGATAGCGCTTCTTTACCAGTTTTTCACTAACATTTCCCGCGTATCACGTTCTTTGTGTAGCCAACACAGTGTATATAAAAGGTAGGGTCACTCAGGTACTTGGAATGCTCACTCGGTCAGGCAGCAAGAGAATCCGACAGCTTGTTTGGCTCCAGTTCGGCTAATGCCACGGGCTTCAGTGTCACGGCTCCTCTCTTGGATAACAAGAAGCGAGTTAAGTGGTTGCATTCTGTATGCTCTATACAAGTGTAAAAGAGAACAGAGTAATTTTAAGGAGTGACATGACTGAACATGTCAAAGTGGTTGGCGACCATTTTCTTGCCGAAAGTAGCTCTGAAAAAGCAAATTTTAGCAAAACCCGCGGTATCTTCTGAACATTTAAAAGGGCATTTAAGCGACTGCACAATAAATGGTTTCGGCAGACCATTTATTGATAGGACAGCCAATTAGGTCTATGCAGCCATGACGCTAAATGGGAAATTAAGTTCCCGGGCTGCACTTCCACGTGTAAGGAGGATGGCTTGACTGTCGTAGCCTGGGCACAAGGGCCAGTGATCTGTTGGCGGTATATCCCTTTTTCAACAGCTCCACGTAAGCATCTTCCTAATAGAAGGCTTTTTGCGTATACAACAAGGTCTATACAAAGGGGTGGGGGGCACAAAACCGCCATTAGTGGAAGTGTTGTTTCTTGATAGCTTATGTTGCAGGCCAGCAGACTTATGTTAACTAGCTGGTGATATTAAACGCGGTTGCAAAATCTCGATACACGGACGTTCTCGATTTCCATCTACTTCAGAAATACGGTCGTGGGGAAGGGAGACCGAGGCCGCTTGTGGTCAGCAGCAAACGGCTTAGCCAGTGAGCAGCTCCTGCGGTCACACTTGTCAAGTATTAACAATTTGCCGGTGTCGGACCTTTTAAACAAGTTATGAAATGCAAAACGTTTGCACACATCGGGTGTGGGCTTTCGCTGTAGCGCAGTGGAGCACTCCTGCAGCCTGATTGCTCCAATAAAGTCGCAGCTAGGGAAGGGCAAAGTCGTTTTATATCACCTGCAAGCTGCCGAGAATGACATTTCGTTTGGTCAGCTTGCACTACGCTCGCGTTTCCAGCAGCAATAGACCATTGCTACATTGGTGCTCGTTCATTCTCTCTGGTATTACATAGAGGTGATAGTGCTCAATTGTCTGGAGGGGAAAGTGCGCGAGCGGGGACGAATATATATTTAGCGAATCAGAAATGGGAAATGAGGGGCACGTTGAATTGAGACAGAATAAAGAATAAGTGTTGGCAGTCAAGAAAACCTTGGAAAGCAAAGGGGGGAATGTGGTACGTCATAGAAATAGATGAAGAATGTTTTGAGTCAGAAAGAAAGTGGTGAAAAAATGCCCGCCGGGTGGGATCCGAACCCACGACCTCCAGAATACCGGTATGGTGCACCAGACCGGTATTCTGGAGGTTGTGGGTGTCCCGATTTGTGCAATTGAGCAAGGCGACGGCAGTGGTCGAGACGGGAGATAAACTGTTCGGATAGCGGACTTGACGTAGGTACGGGAGCAGAAAAGAAGGTGGTGTCGAGAAGAAAAGATGGGTGGCGGCCAAAAACTAGAAAAGAGGGCGAATAACCTGTGGTCTTCTGAACAGCGCCGTTGTAGGCGAATGTAACAAATGGATGAATTGCGTCCCAGTTTGTCAGGTCAGGCCGAACATACATGCAAATCATGCCAGGTAGGGTACGGTGGAAGCGTTCAGTTAGTCCATTTGTTTGCGGATGGTAGGCGGATGTGGTTTTGTGCACTGTGTTAGAGGCGCGAAGAACTTCTTCAACAATGTTAGACGAGAAAGCCCTGCCCCGATTACTCAAGAGGACTCTAGGGGGTCCATTGCCGAAGAGGATTGCGCACAAAAAGAAGTCGGGTACCTTAGCAGCAGAACCGGAACGAACGGGAGCTGTCTCCGGGTGCCTTGTGAGGTGGTCAACGGCCGTTACTACCCAGCGATATCCGGAAGCCGCGGAGAGTAAAGGGCCGTAAAGGTCGATTCCCACAGTTTCGAACGGCGCCGACGGGCACGGCAGTGGCTGTAGGAGTCCGGCAGGAGCGGACGTCGAGCACTTGCGCTGCTGGTACGAAAGGCAGGATGCGGTGGCTCAGTGGCTAAGGCGTTGAGCTGCTGAGCACGAGGTCGCGGGTTCGATTCCCGGCCGCGGCGGCCGCTTTTCTGATGGAGGCGAAAAGCAAAAACGCCCGTGTGTACGAGATTTCGGGGCACGTTAAAGATCCCCAGGTGGTCAAAATTAATCCGGAGCCCTCCACTACGGCGCGCCTCATCGCCTGCGTTGCGTCGGCGCGTTAAACCCTACTATCAATCAATCAATCAATCAGGATGCGATGTAGCGGGCGACACAAGTGGCAAGACCAGACCCCCCCTCCCCCCCTAAAAAAAAAAAACGGGCTGCGAACGTGATTGCCTGTATATGTCTCACCTTGTTTTCTTCGTCCACGGCTAGTTTGCGCCACGTTTTCTTCTGTCTTCAAGTCTTATGGAAGCATAAATGGCCAGATGTTACATCATCGTGCAAGGTTTGAAGTTCAATTTTCAATGTTTACATAAATGATATCATTAACGTAAGTAAGGAGGCTAAATATATCATATATGCCGATGACAGCAGTATTTTTCTCTCTTCCCCTGACGTATACCAATTGGCTAGCGCTGCAAACCGGCTCCTGACATCCTTAACGCAATGGTCATCCAGTAATTCGTTGAGAATAACCAAACTGAAGAGTAAAGCTGTGATTTTTCATGCAGAAGGAAAGCAAGTAATAAACCCACCAGCCCTTTACCTAGGTGACACCCTTATTGACTACGTAAAAAGTTCTACTCTCTCGGAGTCCTGTTCACACCCACTTTGTCGTGGGACGACCATGTAACCCAGACATGTGCGAAGCTTTCTAGGGTAATTGGCATCACATTCCGGAACAAAGACCTACTGCCTGTGCAAACAAAACTTCTGTTGTATTATGCGCTTTCTACTCTAGTCTCAATTACTGTTTTATTGTGTGGGGCAGCACTACATTATCAAATACATTAAAACTACAAACCTTGCAAAAGCGCATGCTCCGCACAATTTGCAACGCATCATACGACGCCCCAACCCGGCCAATGTATCTAAAATATAATATTGTACCTGTTCACCGGTATCTAGATTACAGGTTCGCATGTTTCTGTAAAAGAGCTACGCAAAGAAATGATTTTTTTTTTTCCATCCTTGTTGCACTCCAGCCACATGACACACCTTAAGCCACAAGAAATCCCCACACTTTCGTGGTGCCCCTATGCAGAGCGAATTATGGGTTGTATATGCTGAGATAGTGTTTGGCTTAAATTTCTGAACACTGCGTTTTGTCATGATTTGCCCAATATGTCTTTTTCTATGCTCCGTAGTTATTCCATTCGTGATTCTTGATGCATTGTTACACCCCTCAAAAACATGTCCCTATTATATATTGCCGCGAACCATGTACGGGTTTGTTTATTTATTGTTTTAAATGCCCGGCCGTGCCCGGCTCTGTTATCTGTGTCCCATGCGAAGCGCGTGTTCCATTCTTATTTTTATGCCGCACGGGCTATCTCATTCAGATAAGCAGAGTGTTTCGCCCTAACCCCGCTAGCCCAGAATAATCTTCTGTGATCTACAATGTTCTGGATGTGAATCGACGGTTCCAGAAACTCTCGCGCCGAAAGATAAAAGCCTGCACAGCAGACGCCGCGGCATTCGATTCTGCGACGCTCGCCGACGCAAGTCACTTTGTTGACCGCTGCTTCGCCGCCTCTGTATTCTTTTGAGTTGTTAGGGGAGCAGAAGTTCGCTCCAATAAACTTGTTCCTCCTTCAAGACAACTGCGTCGTCCTTGTCTTCGCGACAATATATATTTATCTCTTTCTATTGATTATGATAAATAATTTTTTCTTAATGTACCAAAGTGGGGTTGTTAATAGTGACCACTCCCGACAAAAACGGGTGGCGACCCTGTCAAGCGGTGGCTTAACACTGCTTTTTTCTCGCTGCCCTCAGTTTTTCCGACCTGTTTCTGTTTGTGGAAAAGCTGAAATAAAGTTTCAAAGTATGTTTGTGCGGAGGGAGCGCGGTGCAATGGGAACCTACCGGTAGCCTGAGGGGTGGTGAATGGAACGGTGAAGCACTCCACCGAAAAGCAGAAATTGTTAAAGTTGACGGTGGTGGCGGCTGTTCACGAGATTTTTGGAGCCAGTGAGGATCTCTATTATTCCACGGCAGTATAAATCTGATTGTTGAAAGGTCGCCAAATCCTAGATGTAGTCAGATGTGATGTCGCCAACAGGAGCGATGGTACGCGCTGCGCTACGTGACGTAGTCAAAGGAGGAGCTTCAGGTGAATCTAGAGGACAGTGAAAGGGCATCTGCATCGAGGTGCTTTTTGCCAGACCGGTAAGTGACTGTGTAGTCAAAATCTTTCAGCCGAAAAATCCAGTTTCCGAGGCCTCCTGTCAGGTTTTTTAATCACTGCAACCAACACAGAACATGATGGTCTGTGACGATTGTGAAGTGGCGACCCTAGAGGTATGGCCGAAATTTTTGAACCTCCCATACAACGGCACCACACTCCTGCTCCGTGATTGTGTTATTCTTCTCAGCCTGACCAAGAGAAGGGCTGGTGACAGATAGAACCCTTTCTCTGTGTTTGGTCACCGGGCTGCAAGAGAACAGCACGTATCCTGTGACCGCTAGCGTCCGCACGAGGAATAGCAGGCCTGAATTCATTAAAGTGGAACAATACTGGTCCGGAAGTAGTAAGTGCTTTCTTCGGCTCATTAAATGCTGCTTCACATTCCTCTGATCACACAAAGGGTGTTCCGGAGTGCATAAGCTTGTTGAGGGGTGAAGCCACAGTATCGAAGTCTCCGATAAAGCGACGGAAGTAGGAAGCGAGACCTAGAAAATTTCGCAGATCCTTTTGCTGCTGTGGACGTGGGAATTTGATGACTGCAGCAATCTTGTCGGGGTCGGGTCGAATGCCGTCGTTGCTTGCGACGTGCCCTAAGACCTTAATACCTTGCCAGCAGCGAAACGGCATTTCTTAGTGTGAAGCTGAAGGCCGCATTGGCAAGACAAGTTAGTACTTCATCGAGGCGCCTTAGATGCTCAGGAAAACTTGAAGAAAAGATAACGATGTCATCAAGATAACACAAGCAAGTTTTCCATTTGAGACCACGGAGAGCAGTACCGATCATGCGCTCGAATGTTCCACGCTAGCACAAAAAGGTTACAAAACGCATATGCTGCGTAGATCCCAGACGAGAAAAATGGCTACAAAACGACTCGGAAATTACGCCCGCCGCTGCGAAGACGTCTTATATATCTTCTAGTGTACGACTCGATACACCTTTTCTAGACGATCTAAAACCGGTTTTGTAAATGTCGAAAAAAAATGTGGTTTAGAAAAGGCATTATAAAGGACCTGTAAAATTCGTTTTGGGTGTATTACTGAATATGTGTATAAGGCCTTTTTTGGGATACCGCTAATATTCCTTTGTTAGCCTATTATAGCTATATAAAGGTAGCCTGATATACGATGGTCACGTGGCTTTTGTTCTCGGTCTACACGCCATTGTCGAGTAAAATAACGAAAACAGTGCAGTGAGCGACGAAATACAGCGTACCGTAGTCCATCCCTACGTTACACAATATTCAGAACAATCGAAACACAATTACTCCAAGCATTTTATTGAATTGAGGGCAACACACTAGCAAACACTGGAATACATGATTTACTGTTTGATTCAGATTAATTATTTCTAGTGTGAAAAGACTGCAAATTTCTTCAGAAAATCCAGTCCCGGACTTTGAAGCGTAAAATACGCAGATTCTGGACGCTCGGGTGTGACAGCCCGATAACTCAAACCTGCAAACACTTCCGAAACACACTGCAACCGCACCGAAAGAAGAACAATGACCCCTGAAAATCCAATCATCAAACGTTGCGTACGTCACACCAGTTTTAAAACCAGAGTTAAGTTTAAACATACAAACAGCCCCACCGTGTCCGCAAATGTCGATGCGAATGGCTGTTGGCGCCACGGAGGAAAAAAAGGAGACGGTATGACGTCATTCAGCCAGGTTTAGCAAGCCTACGTCCGTTGACGTCGCTCCCTCGCAGTTTACCTTTGACAAGCCACCGAAGTCAATCCCAGCATATGATCTATAATATTTTTTTTCTTCTAGCTTCATTCCGGCATTTGTTCGGTTGGAGCAGGCGCGCTCTCATACGGCGGCGTCACGTGGCACAGCGACGCCTAAGGCCCACTTTGATTATGCTTTTCATTACAGCTTCCTGCTTGTCCAGTGTCGCCGTCTCATAAGTTTTGTCTTCCTCCACGGTTGGCGCCCCCTCGTCTGTGATGCGCGGCTGCTCGTGCCCTGCTGCCGGTATTTGTCGAGACATCCACGAGCGAAACGTCGCTTGTTGTGCGAGAGCTCCCGGCACACATTCGCTGCACCTGGTGACGCGCCGAGAACGGGACCGATTCGTGCCTCGGTCAAACCGCCCGCGGAAGACGTGCCCAAACTCGACGGGATACGGCGATGCTGAGTCGCCTTCCCTTTCTCGTCGCGGGGGCCTCGGCTGACGCAGTCGCTTCATCTCTATTCGTCTATTCGTCGGATTCAAACTGCGGCCAGTGAGAGTCCTGATTGGAGGAATTCGAACTGCTCGCGGCTGCTACGTACCCCCCGTGGTATAAAACCAGCCTGTAGGCAACGCGAGCGGGGCATTTTCGGAGGCACCGAGTTGAGACGTGCTGTCGCCTTTGTTGAAGCCATGTAACGCTCGTTACCCTTGTACAAACTGTATATAAATGCTGCTTTAATTCTTCGTCGGCTCGAGAACATCGCCCTGCTTTGCGCCGCGTTGCCAGCGGTCTCAGCAAGGCATCGTCGCAACAGTGGCGACTGAGCTTAGATGGCTAAGTCCCAACTCCAACACCCCGCTGCCTATGAAGTGTGCAGTGCTTGCTTTGGCTGCTGGCGCAAACGGGACGTGTCGCACCTGAATAAACTACACGTACAGTCATGGAGAATTCAAATGCGAACCGCAGAGCGCATGGCCGAAGATACCGGTGCCGTCACCTGGCAGCGGCCGTGGAAAACGCGCGGACGCATGCGCAGTTAAGATGTCGGGTGCGAGGCTGCGTGTCCCACTGCGATATGTCGCCCTCTCCTCGCTCGCATGCTTGCCTTGTCGCCGTGCCGCAAGGGCGCTGCAAGCACTGAAAGTACCAGCGCTGCTGCAGCTGAGGTGTTGGTTGCGTTGAGAGCAATGCGGCTCGTATTCGCTTGCAGCTGCGGCCAGTGCTTTCGTGGGAAACGCGTGCACGCTCTCGTAAGGCATGCTCTTGAGCTCATCATGCTTTCTTGAAGAAAACAATCGCACAGATATGGAGCCAAAAGAAATGCATGCCGTCTAGCCTCTGATGGCGTTGCATTGTTTTGCGTTCGTGGTGCAGTGGCTCGGGAATCCAACAATGAACTTTGGTGCTAAGAATGCGCCTTTATTTAACGGAGTCATGGCTGAGTCATTTCCCAGAGTTGGTGCTAGTAGCAAACAATAGATATACCACCAGAATTCACCTCAAATGATAAAAATAGCCGCAAGCATTGTGTGGTCAGGGAAAATTACTGGCAAAATTCTAATATTAACAAACATTAAGAAAGATAGGCAGGTCCATCCATTCTATAGGCCAGTTGCCCTTGCGCAACAATTTTGGCGGCCTGCTTTTCTCGTTTTTTTGTGTCCGTTGTTTTTTGATCAAGTCACTGAACCCCGAATGCAAGGCTATGTCGGCAATGTAACGGCTACACACACGGTGAGCAGGTGCTCATATAAGCCAAGCACACTGTGGGGAAACCGCGCTTCGGCTTTTAGTGGCGCCGAAGAAAAGAGACGCAAAACCCGGCATCCATCGCAGCAAGCGTCGTCGTGTTCTTTTTACGAAGACAAAGCAAAAGTACAGCTCGCGCTGCGTGCTTGACGTACAGCTCCTCTTCATCGTCGTCTTCCTTGCGCGGCTCATTCCAACGACGTGACGGTTCAGCGCGATATTCAAATACAATTTACAGCACACACAGGGCCAGCAGATACTATCTCGCGCCGCAACGCTATTAATTCTTTTAGCGCTCTTGCGGCATGGCGAGAAGGCAAGGATGCGAGCGAGCAGACGGCAACACATCGCAGTGGGACACGCAGCCTCGCTCCCGACCTCACAAATGCGCTTGTCCGTGCGTTTTTCACGGCCGCTGCCAGGGGACGGCACCGGTATTTTTGGCCATGCGCTCCGCGGTTCGTATTGGAACTGTCCATGACTGTACGTTCTTCACTTTTGCCGGTGCTTGAACCAAAGAAAACGCTCGGCGTTCATATAACAGTGTGATTAAGAAAAGATAGTCGTAAATCCTTACAAAAACAATTGACTGATCAAGGCTCGTATCGGTAAAGGTGACAGCAAGGGATAGTTCACCTACAAATTCATGCTAAGGCGCGACTCTTGCACAAGTACTAAACGTCATATTTTAAACGGAACTCGAGTACTTCGCGCATAAGTTCAGGTTGGAACCAAACTTCAAATTTAGTACCCAATTTTATGCAATGCGTAATCCCAAGACGTCATCCATACACCCTTTTTAAAAGAAGAGCCGCGCAAAGCCAGCGAATTATGTAGCGCAAAGAAAATAGCTTGAAAGATACTTCCCCCCCCACACACAAAAAGTTCGATGCTTTTGGACGACGGCGTACTGACATCCGCATCTGCGTCTAAGATGATCGAAAACCTTTTTCGAACAATGTACCTCCTAAATCGACATTGTAAAATACATTTTGTGCTACCTGGGTTGCAGGGGCGTTGCGAAGCCCAAATGGCAGCACGTTAAATCTGTATAGATAATCGGTGGTAGCGAACGCCGTCTTTTCCTTATCAGTCTCGTGCATGGACATCTGCCAATACCCCGAGCGCGGATCAAGACGTGAAAAATATTCGGCGCCTTGTACACAATCTAGGGCGTCATCAATGCGGGGCATGGGATATAACTCCTTTCGCGTGGTCTTGTTTAGTGCACGATAATCGACACAAAACCGCACCGAACCGTCCTTTTTCCGCACCAGAACAACCGGGGACGACCATGGGCTGGTTGACGGTTGAATAATTTTCCGTTCAAGCATGTCAGCGACATTTGCACTGATAGCTTTCTGTTCAGAAGATGACATAAGGACGTCGGCGAATGATACAAGACCCATCGGTTTCGATACGATGTGTTGCCGTTGATGTTCGACCGACTGTGGTGCAGTTTTGCGTCAAATAAAGATCCCTGTTTGCGGAGGAGCTGAAGTAGCAAGTCGGTTTCAGCAGGGGAGAGATCAGAGCTTATGGTGGGTGTGAGAACGGAGCCGGACGTATTAGGATTTGAACCGTGTGAAGGAGATGACAGGGAACAAAGGGAAAAAACACATTTAGCGGCAGAGTCGGCAGTGGTAGCAACTCTGGTGCGTTCACGTAGGAGCATTGGTTCCGATGTGGTGTTAGTACCCACGAGAGCAGCAGTGCTACGTGAAAACCGGACCAAGGTCGTAGCGATGATGAGACCTTTGGGCAGAAAGCAAGGAGTGGGAGTAATGAGGACGTCGCCATCACAGAAGTGGTCGGAAATAACACGGATGATTTCCTCGCACCCAGGATAGACAACATAATCCTTGTTTGCAACCATAGTCTGTTGCGTAAAGTCACGGATGCCCGAACGATCTGTTTCCGTTAATTCGATGTCAGGGCGGTGACAGGATATACTGGCGGAAGCCTATGAGAGAAAGTACCACCCAAACATCAGTTGATGAGCACACCGTCGTAAGACTGCGCACTGTAAGTGGTGCCAGATTCCATCCATAAAAACACGTACTGTGCAGTATCCAGTTGGTTCGATTGCACCTTCGTTAGCACTGCACAAAGGGGGGGGGGGGGGGGGCGACAGTGTACGGGGTTTTAGCTTTGCGCAGCTGGGAACACAAGTTTCCGTTAGCAACTGATACACTAGCTCCTGTGTCAACAAGGGCATCAACAACAATTCCTTCTATTTCGACAGGTAAAATGTTGGAGGGACGTTGCGGATGAGTTGTGGGTTTTTACCGAATAGGGCAGTTTTCCCTCCAAAAACTGCAGAAATTAGTTTTGCGGGTGGTTGTCAGCATGATGGGAGGCAGGACGGAGGGGCGACACAGAACAACGGTACGGCGAAGGTGGTCGGCTGCGTGATCGACGGTCACTGGTAGGGGGGTCGGTGAGCCTGTAGACGACGATGGGCGGCGCGGAGGCGAAGCATATGTGGGCATCTGATAACCGTAGGAGAAACAAGTGTCACGTTAGAATGGGGCGTAGCCCCGTCGCTCGTCTTGCTGACGCTGACGACAAAAGCGAGAAAAATGACCACGGATCCCATAGTAATAACAAACCGCACCATCGCGGCGGAAGCACTCACGGAGGGGTCGCAGAGAAGGGTAATAGGCCTTTGAACCAAGTTGTGCGTTGATTGCGGTCCCATGTGCCTGTGGCGACAGTGTTTTGGCCTGTAGCGGTGGTTTCGCCGCAATTGCTGAGTACGACGGCGTGGAGACAGAGGCCAAAGGCGATGTCATGGGTGAATATCCCGTCATTGAAGTGAGCTCCTCCCTTATGATGTCTTTCAGCACAGGCGCACAAGTGTGATTGTCATGCTGGGAGTGGGGCGTGGCATGATGGTGCAGTTCCTAGCGGATGATCGTGCGTATTAGCGTACGAAGATCCGAGTCCGAAGATACCAGAGGGGCCCAAGCGTCCAGGTGCAGGCGTACAGACTGGAGTTGGTCCAAACGCTGACAAGTTGTGCGCACGTCACCAACGCTGGCAGGATTCTGCACAGCCAGCGCGTTAAAGGCAAACGGCGCGATGCCTTTTAAGGTGTGGTGGACTGTGTCAGCCTCTGGCATGTTCTCATCTATGTGGCGGCAAAGGGCAACGACGTCCTGAATATATGACGCGTATGTCTCATCAGAGCGCTGGGGCCGAGAGGGCAGTATTCTTTTGGCAACGTCCGACTGTACGGATGGTGTGCCGAATATTTGGCGCAGCTTGGTGGTACGTAGCCGAGTCTCCGATGGTGTGTTCGTTGTTGAGGAACCACGTCTTCGCTACCTTGTATAGTGCCGCGAACCATGCATTAAGAAACGTAACTTATTTTCTTCCGTCATGCAAGGGTCAGCACGTCTGAAGAGCACGTCTGAAGAATGCAAACGTTTCGGAACTTGAGAGCGTCATCCCACCTGTTGAAGCTACTAACCGGAGCATAACTGTCGAGCCAGTCCTCGACGTCCTCACCTCGGAGTCTAGTGAAAAAGGGTGCATAGCATTGGTGACTAGTAATGGTATACGCAGCAGGCGCGACAGCTGAGGCGCCGGGAGGGTTATTCCCGCTCTCATTCTACTAGCCTAGAGGCAAGCGCCGACCGGAACGGAGCTCCAGGGATGCGACCGGGGGTGTTACAGGACGGGACCGAGGTGCAGTTCCACCACTTGAGAGACGCGTCAAGGGTAGCCGTCACACAGTGAGGGCGCCGGTGATACCATAGAGTTTCATACTAATATATACTAGAGGGAAATCTGTCGCTGCAGTCGCGGGCCGCCGGGAGGGGCGCCATTGCCGCTAGCGACGTTCCTCGCCTACTTGGCTTAACTAGCCATAGATATTTTTTTTGTCTCGAAGCCAAAATCAACAAAAAAGGGTAACATTGTTCCTTGTTCATCGTACATGAAGCTTCCAAATAATTACTGTCAAACTGATCTTTTTGGAGGTACAATTTTATAATAATAAAACAACTTTCATGAACCTTCTTCAGTAATATTGTCGCTTTTTGCAGCGAGAGCCAACTTTTCGGTCTGTTCATGACCCATGCCAAGGACAAGTGGAACGTGCCTGCCCGGTACAAGACGGAACGCTCGCTGAAGCACGGCTCCCCTAGACAGTGGCGCCAGATTTCCCTCTTGTATATATGAGTATGAAACTCAATGGGTGATACATTCGACCCAGCGCGTTCATTCCGAGCAGCAGCCTCGGACTCTAGCACCAGGAATGATGATGTGGATGGGTATGAGAAACGATGAGGTACGACGTGATGGTAATAATGATCGTGGGAAGCAGACTGACAGCTAGGTGGATTGGGCACAGAAGTAACAGGCACCTCCCAGGCGTCCTTGAAGCGAAGACTATCGCAGCGCCCACATTGATGCTCACACTATATATATATATATTATAGATATTATATATATATATATATATAATTATATATATATATATATATAATACAGAAAATAAGGGTTGGCAGTCAAGAAAACCTCGGAAAGCAAAGGGAAGGTTGTGGTGGGTCATAGAAAGAGATGAAGAATTTTTTTAGTCGAAAAGAAAGTGGTGAAAAAATGCCCGCCGGGTGGGATCCGAACCCACGACCTCCAGAATACCGGTCTGGTGCAATAACCACTACGCTACCGGCGGGGCTGTTTCCCCAGCACTTTCTCGGGTATTTACGTTAAGGTATTTTTGTTTCCTGCACTTGGGGGTGGTAGCCAGCGCCACTCGGACTACTCGGGGTGAAGGGGACCTTCTTTTTAACCCCGGGCCGTGACTCGAGTGTCTACGACATGTCGAGAGTGGTCGACCAGCGTTGAACCCTCTTAAGCTCCCTTTGGCACCAAGACTGCCAGAACAGAGGCCCTCGCTAAGCATGTAGCGAATCAGAAAATGGGAAATGAGGGGCTCCGTGAAAGAAGACAGAAAATAAGGGTTGGCAGTCAAGAAAACCTCGGAAAGCAAAGGGGAGGGTTGTGGTGGGTCCTAGAAAGAGATAAGAATTTTTTGAGCCGAAAAGAAAGTGGTGAAAAAAGGCCCGCTGGGTGGGATCCGAACCCACGACCTTCAGAATACCGGTCTTGTGCGATAACCACTACGCTACCGGTGGGGCTGTTTCCATCAGCACTTTCTCGGGTATTTATGTTAAGGTATTTTTGTTGCCTGCACTTGCGGGTGGTAGCCAGCGCCCCTCGGAATACTCGGGGTGAGGGGACCTCTTTTTACCCCGGACCGTGACTCTGACTACACGTGAGAAGGTCCTCTCCGTGTAGTCAGAGTAGCGATGGCTGCCACCCTCAAGCGTGGATAACTTCTAGTAATATAAATAGCCCAGAAAGTGAAGGAACACAGTCGCCAGATAGCCGATTGGTAAGCATTCGACATGAATCGAAGGCGTGGGTTCGGTCCACTCTGGGGCGTGTTTTTTTTCTTTTTTCTGATATTTAAAAAAATGTTACTTCATTAACCGTAGTAAAAAAAGTGCCTAACCACACCTATGCGTCTTGGCATTGTAGACTGCGACCTATCTTCTGTATTTCTCAACGAGCCCTCATTTCCTTTCTATATATCTGCGAAAGCCTAGCGAGGGTCTCGGTTCTGGCAGCCTTGATGCCAGGTAGCATAAGAGGTCCCGCCAGTACCCGCTCATGACAGGCTGTAGCGTTCTAGTCACGCCCCGGGGGTTGAAAGAAGGCCTTTCCGTGGAGTCAGAGTGGCGCTGGCACCACCCTCAAGAGTCAGATACACTTCTACTAAATATAATAGCCCAGAAAGTGAAGAAGAACACAGTCCCCGATAGCCGAATTGGTAAGGCATTTGACATGTAATGAAAGGCGTGGGTTCGGTCCCCACTCTGGGCGCGTGTTTTTTCTTCTTTCTTTCTTTATATTTAAAAAAATTTAACTTCATTAACCGTAGTAAAAAAGAGCCTAACCACACCCCTATGCGTCCTTTGGCATTGTAAGACTGCCGACCTATCTTTCTGTATTTCCTCAACGAGCCCCTCATTTCCTTTACTATATTATTCTGCGAAAGCTAGCGAGGGTCTCGGTTCGTGGCAGCCTTGATGCCCTAGGTAGCATAAGAGGGCTTCCCGCCAGTAACCCGCTCATGACAGGCTGTAGACGTTCTAGTCACGCCCCCGGGGGTTGAAAAGAAGGTCCCCTTCTCCCCGTGGAGTCAGAGTGGCGCTGGCTACCACCCTCAAGAGTCAGATACACTTCTACTAATATAATTAGCCCAGAAAGTGAAGGAGAACACAGTCGCCCAGATAGCCGAATTGGTAAGGCATTTGACATGTAATCGAAAGGCGTGGGTTCGGTCCCCACTCTGGGCGCGTGTTTTTCTTCTTTCTTTCTTCTGTATATTAAAAAAAATGTTTACTTAATTAACCGTAGTGAAAAAAAAAGAGCCTAACCACACCCTATGCGTCCTTTGGCATTGTAGACTGCCGACCTATCTTTCTGTATATATATATATATATATATACTATTATATATATATATATATACTATACTATATATTATATATATATATATATATATGTGTGTGTGTGTGTGTGTGTGTGCGTGCGTGCGTGTATGTGTCCGTTGCCAAATTCAGGGGCAAGGACCTTTGTCAATCTGCCGCATTGCAGCTTTTTGTTCTTCCCTTGCATTCCCGTAGTTGATTGATAAAGAACGCACAAATACAATTACAAAGAAATATTTCTGCACGTTCGCATTGTTAACGTCTTGCGTGTGGAGACGGAAGTTGCTACGGCAGAGTTTATAATTTCTTTTTGAAAAAGTGTGATGAGAAAATAGCAAAGAAGATCAAAGGGCACATATTCATAAGATAACTAATTAATTCTCTTCGTTGCCATTATTTGTACAAAAATTAATTTCTCACAGCAACTTGAAACGAGAAATGGGGTAAATAAGTGCATTGTCTGTCCCCGTACCATGGCGCCTGAGCATGCATAATATGGTAAATTTGCGTGCCGGTATAACAACTGCCACATTTCAATATGCGTGTGCTTGAGACGACAAACAATTGGGCTGGAACACAAAAATGAGCTCATGTTCACGGAGAAAACACTGCTTCCTGAAAAATATGCAAAAGTTCAAACGTTGTAGGCAATGCGCAATGCTTTTCTTTTGCAAAATTGAAATTCAATGTTCTTCGTTTTTTTTACTTACCTTGATGAGAAGCGCTGTATTCTGTCATGGTTACACAGGTATTTACGCCCGAACACGAGCCGTTCGATCCTTCTATTCATTCTCAAACCAGGTGGAAAACGCGGACGTCGATTTCTCTCCCGTTTGCACATTGAAAAGAGACATACACCACTTGAGAGAAAAAGAAACAATACAAACATGACGAATGATTTCTTTCTTTTCAAACGATTTATTTGACAGCAATGAGAAAGGCAAATTTGGTGGAATGTCAACATTGGCAGCCGTAGCTTTCGATTTTGCTTTAGGCCGCTCAGTCGATGTGCGTCTCCTTGCTCTTGCAAAAAAATGTCAGCGGCTGGTAACCGCTCTACGGGCCATAATCGCTCCCCCATAGGGTTTGCAATCTTTATCCTCACATCTATGGAGTGTATTTTGCTAACGCTGGGTCGCGGACCTACGTAAGCAGCAAATAAATAAATAAATAAATAAATAAATAAATAAATAAATAAATAAACTACTACCGGTGGCCGATCGCCCTTCTTTCGCTGTTTCGGTTTACCTTTCTCAAGAGCGGATACTTTGAAGAGATAACATTTGTCAGTACAGTTCATGTCTAGTTGGGAACGCGCCGACTGGGAGCACGTGGCAGAAAATGCGGCGGCACGAAAGATAAGAGCGGCGAATAGCGCAAAAAGAAAAACCTCACCTCTTGCTTCCCCACCACTTTCGCTTCGAGTTTTTCTTTCTTTTCGTTGGGATCTTAGGCTCCGCCATCGCGCCATTCTAGGAGTGGTACGAGTAAAAGAAGTTGGCTTTTTTGCAACTTCCGTCACTGCGAGATTCCCAGCGTAGGAAGAACGTCAACCACCGTGAATTCGGAGTGCACACCGACCGATCAACTAGCCGTGACTGCCGCATTTACGGCGAGTATGAACAAGCCATGTTTATTTTGGTAGGTTTCATAACCACTAAAGTCTTTTTTAACCGGGCGGCGAAGACAAAGTACGAAATTAATTAAAAAAAAACTATCTTTGGAATCTTAGTGAGCAGCCTTCAATCCACGAAAGAGATCTGTTTACTCGAAGAAAGAAAAGAACACAGAGAAGATGTTGAAATGCTTTCAAATTTCCCGCTACAGTGAGATGATAGGGGCTGAAGTAGCGTAATATCGGCGAGCACAAAAAAAAAAAAAAAGTAATCAGTGGTCATCGTCGATTTGCCAGGCCTGGCCGGTCCGTGGGAAGTCGGAGGACTGCGTTCGGACCGCAAGTCTCATAGAAATACATAGGAAAATCGAGCACCATATCGCATCTCGGGCAGTGCGCGGACGATACGGGACGGCAGATTACGGCTGTCGCGACCAGACTACTTGTGACTGTCCGCGCTTTTTAAAGACGTTAGTCTTCTTGGGCTACTTAAACACGACAATTTTTTATCTGTCTGTACGTCTGTCTGTCTTGAAAGGATATATTTATTATCTAAAATTTCTGGTATCAATGATACAACGTAAAATCCAGAAACAAACAAGTTCAGCGCCTGTTGCTACAAAACTAGCACGGCCCGAAGGCTGCCGTAAAGAGCTTTATTTGTCCATCGAGGCAGATATATAGCATGCCTCGATGAAACTATGCATCAGGTAACAAATATACATAAGAAAGGGAAACACACACAAAAACAACAATCTAGAAATGGCTGCCTGTGACTCGATTCAGCCATCCGGCCAAAGTAAAATAGAAACTCCGCAATAGTCTTAAATACCCACAGCCAAATCTAATCGTCTAAGTCTGCTGTTAATGTTCATACTTTTCAACATTGTTCAACAAGAACAGGACATTACGCCATTATAAGGCAGGAAATCAGTATGTGAGGGATATTTGCAGTGTTCCTTTATTGAAACATTTATGGATGCTCAGTTTTTGCGATAGCAAATGAAATACTACATTCACTGCGGAAAACCGTCGTTTGCTGTTGCCCGCGCTACTATAGCTCCTGGCGGCATTTAAGAAATCAAACGGCAACAGCAACGAAATTTTCCACAAGATAGGTTATACGTTCCACTTGGAACGCTCGTGGTGTAGGGCAACATGGTTCTATAAACGTTGTAGTAGGTGCTCGATTCAAGAGCGTCTCCGCCGAACGGCAGCGCTGGCGTCGAGACACCCGACTTGGAGCCGTGGAACGCGGTAAATTGAAATTTACTTGAGCAAACCTCCAGCGGGCTATCTTGGGAGCAACGAGACGGGAGAGGAACCGCACGAGAGGTGAGCGGGAAAGAAAAGGGAGGGTATAGTGAACTAGAACTAGAACTAGTGAACTAGAACTATAGTGAACTATTCTAGTTCACAAAGGAAGGCCTTTACTTGGCAGGAGCGCCAGTTGAATATCGTCTCCCGTCGACATTTGCAACGAAAGGAGCAGATACGCGGGCAATTTTTTTTCACAGCGTATTTTTATTTGCAATCGCAAAAACGACGAGCAGACGCTCCGATCACGCGATGCGCGTGCTGAAAGCAAAATATCGCTCGGCCCGCACAGCGCATGCGTGATGGTTCGCGTTGGGCACGCTAGGCTGCTCTGATTTGATTGATTGATTGTAGTGTTTAACGCGCCGACGCAACGCAGGCGGTGAGGCGCGCCGTAGTGGGGGATGGCTCGGATTAATTCTGCCACCTGGGGATCTTTAACGTGCGCCGAAATCTCGTACACACGGTCATTTTTGCTTTTTTTGCCTCCATCAGAAAAGCGACCGCCGCGGCCGGGAATCCAACCCGCGACCTCGTGCTCAGCAGCGCAACGCCTTAGCCACTGAGCCACAGCGGCGGGTAGGCTGCTCTGACAGTACCGGCGGCCACTCCCGTGTTAACCATTAGTGAGATCACCACTGTACACGGCCGAATCCAGATTTTTCAACGAGAATGTGCTCTCGTTTATCGTGCTCCCGATATGCATTTTGGGCATGGGCACCCGTTATTCGCGGCTGCTGCCGACTCATGAAAAGAAAAAAATTGGCCTCGTATCTATCACCTCGCTGCAAATATAGTCGAAAGACGATAGTCTGCTGGCGCAACCGCCACGTAAATGTCTCTTTTGTAGCAAAAGCTACACTACGCTACCTCGGGAAGACTCGCGGTGTGATCAGTTTTGACCTTGAGAGCTAGAGGTGAAACGACACCCCCTTCCGCAAGCGCGCGCCACAGAGCAGAGGCCCGATTGCGGGGAGAGATAGGCCGCAACGGAGAGATAGGCGAGGAGGGAACGGAGACGTATGCGGTACCCGTGTCACCGCCTGGCGGAGGAAGGCGAGGAGGCGCCGCCACAGCGATAAACGCGCGCCACGAAGGAAGGACAGGAGGCCACGTGCGGCGCAGAGCCGTGTGCGATGGAGGAAGACGAACATTCACCTGTGGTCGCTCGTATAGCAGCAGTGAAACTTTCGCTGTCAACTAGGCTAAGAAAAGCTAAACCACAGCATTGTTTTTCCTTCTAAGCCAACCTGTCGTGCTCTCCACCTCCCGTTCGGTCCTGCCACAATAAACATGGTGGATGTTTGCTCAAGTCAAGCTGTTGCCGCGTTCAGTGGTCGTGCGCCATCTATGTGAACCTTTTGTTACTCGTGGACTTTTTGAAAGCCGCCTCGAGGGAGTGCCGCTAGCGTTTTTTGATATTTTGGGGACAAGACATTTTTTTTCAAGGCATATTATTTTATTTGCTCGGACGAAAACCAGGCAGCGATGTATTTTTAATTAAAAGACTACAGAAAATATCACCTATTTATTCCCGTTTACCTCCAATATGCGTGGTATTTTTTTGCCCATCCATTTTTCAATATGAATATTGCCACCATATTTAGTAGTTTGGAATTTTTTTTACTATATAAGCGTCTCGTTAAAGAATCTCTTGGCCTTCTGACCGGGTGAACGAATCCAGATACAGACAGACAGACATACAGACAGACCAGAATATTTGCAGAAGTAAGATCATCGTCTTCAAAACGTTCCTTCTTTCTGGTGTCCGAACCACGCTAGAAGCAACAAAATAGACTGGGGTCCAGGCTAAACGAAAAAAAAAATGGTTGAGAGCAGAGAAATAAAAGACACACCTAAACACTAAACCACAGGCAACTGTCCAGCGCACATTTAGAAAAACCTCTCTAAAAGGCAATTCTTTTGTGTATATTGATAAAGAGTGGTCACTTACGCACTTTGCTCCCTTTGATTTGATGTAGACAGCCTCTCCAACTTCTCGTGTTGTTGCAACACGGCATCCTTCCAAAATTTGTTGTCTTTTCCGGCTAAAGTACACAGTTGCACTCTTTGTAGCGGAGCAGAGAGTCTGGTCCTGTTCAACGCGGTTAAGTCAAAATTTCCGAGCGATACCTCGGTTTTCGACCCAAGAGCGCAAAAGGAACGAACACACAGTTTCCCGAAAGACAAAAAAACACAGACACTGCTCGGGACAGCCATCGCGTCCTTGAATTATTTCTCTCGTACTCTTTCCCCCATCCCCTTTCCTGCAGCCCCTCCCCTCGGAATGAACAAGGATTACACGCTTTTATTGCGGAACCACACGAGACAGTGGAGAAGATCAGATTGACGCTACGGAGAGTTTTCTTGTTCTGTACACAGTGTAATGAAATTTTTCGCTCTAAAAATAAGGCAGAGAACTTATGCCACACAAATAACAGTGCACATACCGCTTTTGCATAAAATTTTATGCTCAAATAAAATGTTCGCGGCATCAAGGTAAAATTTGGGAACAGCCCCAAATAATTCACCAATGTAACTGCTGCCTTCTGAAAGGCTATTCCCCATTTGCTTCAATGGAGCGGACAACTGCGGCAAAATTTCATTAAACAAACTAGTCAACTAACTAATTTTAATTATTACATTGCGACTGACCTATTATTTAAACCGTACTACGAGCAATAGTACTGCATCATCACCGAGAACGTCCGGAGAAGACGTAAAGGCAGGTTATCTTTAGAAAAATAATTTTGCAACCTGCCAGCAGAGCGAGAGACATTCAACTAATTTTCACCTGTCTTACTGTGTGTGTTGTACAGACGTGAAAAACACTAGAGATCGCTTTATATAGTCTAAAACTACCAGGGAGAAGGGGTGCGATCTACGGCTGCGGTCTGGGCTTTTGCTCATTGACACTCAACGACCTTAGGTATTGAGCCTTTATTTGAATGTCCTTCAAGTAAGACCTTTGACAGTGACAGCTGCCAATAGTTTACCATTCGCGACATTTTTTTTTCGCAGCGTGCTTTTCGGCGTATGTGTCTCATCATTTCCCATAACAGTGGGGCAGCGCTGTGTTTGCTTTCCTTATATCACGCTCTTGCCACCGCAGTGAAGTCCGACCATAGAGCTCTAATGGCCTAGAAGTGTCTCTGCCTTATTCAACTGCCTCCCCCACAAGCTTACGCCCAGGAAATAAGGTCGTCTCAAGTCTTCGCTCTTTGTAAGGCTCTATAGGCAGCAACCCTCAGGTCTCGTGCATGGTGATGAGGAGGATTGTGGGGCAAGCTAGGCGCTTTTCACGCCGCTGGAGCCTCTACATAGGTCCCTTAACTCCCGAAGACTTTGACGCTGCACGATCGTGAAGCACCTATGTCTGCGAGGATGCGATAGGTATCAGCTTGCCTCAGCCGGTTAGCATTTCCTTTGCTTAAGGTGCAGGTCAACGTCCAGGCTGTGTAGAGTGCGGACCACTCGAGGAAACACCCGTGAGACGGTACGAAAACAACTCTTGAGAGGGAGAACTTTGGGTATACAAAGTTTGCATTTATTTTTCGGCTGACTGAGCACATAGCGCTACAGTCGTGGTTATCTCGCATCTGACAAGAGAAACCCTTTAACCTGCAAAGACTTCACTGCAGGTGGGGTGCTAAAGTTGTAATGAAAGTTGCGGAAATGGTTAGATGAAAACGCACTAACCCAGGAAGCCAGAATTTGGCGCACAACCGAGTAAGTCAGTGTATAGTGCCTAGAATACTGCCGTTGTATTCTTGGCACTATAGTCAGGCGCTACACAAATTCGTCACTTCACCCTTTGCTCGCGATATTTAAAAGAAAGTGCACAAGGATTAAGAAAGAGGGTATATATCGGTGATGTGATAATTACCCGTTAGGTGGCTTTTATTTATTCATGCTGCATGAAGTAAAATGGGCAACTCAATCTAACCTCACGGAGAGTAACTCTATCTGGCATCAGGTGTGTAATTCTTCGTGCGTTAAGCAGCTCTATCAGATGCGGGACCCTATTAATAATTCATTGGTGAACGATTTGGTTAGCGTTGACCAAGAGAATGAGGGAAGTAACACAGAAAATGGATTCTGCGGTAAAGAGCGCCCACTCTACACAGTAGTGGGCCTTGTCAACCACGGGATATTAAACGTATTGACAAACATTAGTGCTTATGATAAATGGATCCCGGTAGGAGTGGTACGATGCGTAGTTTGCGAAACCATTGCTTGAGCCTTTTTTAAGAGAGCTCGCCTGCAAATATAAAGAATGGTAACCAACTAAGCGTTTCATTTCGTTCGCGAGATGGGGACGGGGACGAGGCCACTTCCGCGACGAGGGCGCAAGTGCACGCAAGCGACTTGACATCGGCGGAGCGGAGCAAGCCTCGTGCGGCGGGTCGCAGCGCAGCCAGCACAACAACTGTGCGTGCAGTGTGAAGTCCGGTGTAAAGAGTGGCTGCGGCTTAACTCAGCTAACATTGGATATGCGAAGCAAAAGCTTGGCTTAGTCTGGTTGAGTCTTGGTTTCGCTTGATTAACCTTTGATTTAGCTGTATTGCCGACGCCGTCTCAAAGCCGTTCGGTTCCGGGCAACGGTCACAGAAGGAGGCCACGCGAACGCGGCGTCCGCCCGGGGCGAGTGCGGTGAACGCACCGTTTCTCTTCGCCAGGCACGAGACGATTCACGTTGCCCGAGACGACCCAGCGCCGCATGCATGGGAGGCTGCGGGGGTGGCCGGCTGCCTCGGTGGCAGCGGCGTCGGCGACGGCGAATCACGCGATGCGCTTCGAGGGGTGTGTCGCCGGGGGTGTCTCCGGTCAAAAGGTTACCTTGCACATCCTCCACGAAATCCCTGGGCAAAAGTAGTAGAACTTTGCTTTAAAATGAACTGACAATTACTATACTCCCTGACGCGAAATTTGGGCCGCAACGTGAGCTTCAGTCTTCTCGGTCACGGCACACATCTGCTGAGTGTGAGGAAGTAATCGCGTGATCAGTAAACGCATGGAGGTGCGCGCTACTCTGCTGTTATCTCGCAGCGAATCGCCGCCGCCGTCCAGCGTGTTGTTGCAAATGATGTTTGAACCTCCCGCGCAAATGTCACGTCGTTCAGATTAGCCACGCAGGGTGAAGTAGTGAGCATGCTGTTGCAAACCGTGCTGAAACCTCCCGCGTGAATGTCACGTGGTTTGTATTAGCGGCCGAGGGAACAGCGTCTGGGGAGACGAAGGGCGCTCTTTGCTTACGACACCTGAAAACAGAGCGATTGGGAGGCAGTGAGAGAGATGACGCCATAGCCGCGCGTGCCACCCTCCTCCGCACTCTTTGCCGACGCTCCTCTTCGTCTTCTTTCGCCCGTCGCTGCTGCGTTTGGTCACTCGGTTACGCTGACGCCTACGCAGTGAATCCCGGATAATGGCTGCCAGAGGGCCGCGCCCTGAAAAACGGTCGCCCACGCTCCCCGGGTGGTTGGCTTTATGACGGCAAAGGCGTGCGGCAGCTGTTTCATGTTTACAGAACCTTGCAAGTGGAGGAAACTGACCACTATTTTCCACTCGGCTTCCCTGCAGAAGCGCCCTGTTGAAAACACGTTTGTTCATGGTTTCCGTGTCCACCGAGAGTGAGTCTAGGGCAGAATCAGCGCGGGAGTACCAAGAAAGGATATTGCAATCTTTCGACATTTTTGAAAGTTCTATGAAAATATCTGATCACTGCTCCATTTTTCTCAAATACGATTTCAGATAGGTTAAAAATTTTCACGTTTTTAGGTTTTTAGGCGTCGAAGGTACATCTCAGCTATAGAGCGCGTAATTTCGACCACCTAAGGAGATTTCTCAATGAACGTTGAGCCATGCTCGGTCCAGCACTATTATAAGCCCTGCGGTCATCAAAAAATTGAAGGCGAGTATGGGGTGGCGGAAGCGACAATTTATAACGTATTTTGGTAATTAAAAATTATAACAAAGCCGATTTATATCAGATTTTGTTCTTTCAAGGCAATTATAGAATGTTTATAGTTTACAAGTCACTTCACTGTCATTTTAACACGCAGAAAAATGAGATTTATGTATTCTGGGTGCATAAAAGTGGATAATTGTGCCGTCTTCTGTTGCGGTTACCTAACTACTACTAAATTCTTTACCCAGGCCGGGAACAATGCTCCAGGAGATCATGTGGGAACTCTTCCTCACTGCTGTCGTACTCTTCTTCGTTCACTGGCTGTTGTGAGTTTGCTCGCTCTTGCATATAACTTTGTTTCCGGCTCGCTTATGTTCAGGTAGCTTGGAGCGATGAAAATAAAGAAAAGTTAATAACAAGAACTAGAGCAAGAAGGTGTCGATGGCGGATGTGTTATCTATCCATCGGTCAAATGTTTTGCTACTGCATTGACTGAACATGCTTTTTATGAGCTGGACTTTGTTTCAAGTTCACAATTCATTCATGCTAATGAATAGAAATCCACGCCCCAAAATACGCATTAGAGGACGAAATTACTTATGGTCCTTGAGTACTAATTTGTTTGTAGAATTTTCTAGCATGATAGGGATTTGCATTGGATTGGAAAAGACTTTAATGATAACGATCCTGCAGTAGGCGGGAGCCGATTCAGCCGAACGAAGATAAGCCATTTAAATATTATTCGCACTGTTTGTGCACGGTGTACGATATCTCGTAAGCTATTTCGGACCATTTTCTGCGTATAGCACGGCGTATGCACCTTTTTGTTTCTACAAATGAGCTTCCATTATTTGTATGAAATTCCCACGTCTTCAATTTGCTGTGCAGGAAAAGAAGACAGCACTTCAAATTTTTTGCAAATCTTGGCATACCAGGGCCTCAGCCAAATATCATTTTCGGCAACATCTTGGAGGTCTATCAAAAGGTGAGCATTGAGTGTAACGTGAAAACAAGAGCCACAATTACTCCAAGTGCTTGCTCCAGTCGAAGCCGTAATATCCGGCGAAATGGCTATATCTTACACCCAACGTTTTTGCTGAACAAAACATATTTACAGAGACTTGTATTATAATGCTGTGCGGCATTTCTCATGTAAAAAAGCACTCCTGTGTAAGTTATTGAGAATTTATCGTAGGTCGTAATTTTGCTTTGTTTTTCGGGCAGGGGATTCCTGGTACTCCTAAAAAAACAATTACGCTGCACCAATTAGGCTTGCCATCATTTAAACAGTTAATGCCAGTTCGGAAAGTGACTTTCTTTGCTTATCCCACATTGGGCTTCAAGTCATGTCGTTATTATCACAATGACAATACGTTGCATGGCTCGAACATATACCGAGAGAGGAGAGAAGAGGAGGAAGGTTATTTTTATTGGAAGAGGAGAAGGCAGTCTGCGTAGCGCTGAGGGTTTGCGGGCAGGGACAGAGAACAGTTTTTATGGGCCTTTGATGGGATTTATTTCTGCGAAAGCAATACAAATGAGAAACCAAGAAAATGTTTGCGGATTAGCTCAGCTAACCTTGGATATGCAAAGCAAAAGCTTGGCCTATCTGGTTGAGTCTTGGTTTCGCTTGGTTAACCTTTGATGTCGCTGTATTGCCGAACACGGCGCAAAGCCGTTCGGTCCCGAGCAACGTTCACAGGAGGAGGCCCGGCCTCGCTTTCATTCTCGGCGAACGCGGCTCAGGATGAGTCACATAGTCCCAGACGACCTTCGGCGCAGGCGTGGAAGGCGGCCGTGGTTTTTGTCGGCTGCCCATCAGTTGAGCGGCCGCTCCCGTAGCGGCCGCCGCCGTAAAGTCGCAAAACGACTTAAAACGGGCATTTGAGCGCAGCGCCGGCAACGGTCCCGGTGAATCACGCGATGCGCTACGAAGGGTGTGTCACCATTGGTGTCATCATCATCATCATCATCATCACCAGTCTATCTACGCCCACTGCAGGGCAAAGGCCTCTCCCAGTATTCTCCAGTTATCCCGGTCCGGTGCTAACTCCGAGCAACTGATCCCAGGAAACTTTTTGATCTCATCTGCCCATCGAAGTTTCTTCCCATCAAAAGGCCACATTGCGCATCCTCCATGAAACCGCTGGACGAAAGTAGTAAAGCTTTGCATTAAAAAATCACGCACCCCTCCGTCTTACGAGGATCATGGTTGAACGCAAAGCTTCCTCGTATGGATTCCTTGGTTGGCAATCATATTTGCTACTCCAAAGGTATGCACCACTTTTCTAGGATAGCCGCAGCAACTCTGGGGCATGCGCTCCGTAGGCATAATAATTGGTTTGGGGTCTATGTCGGAAACCGGTACCCGCTGCTTGGCGTAGAGTTAGTACTTTTTCGAGTGGGTGTCGGTTCATGGTGTTAAACCTCAAAATGTGACGTTAGGCCTAACGTCCTAAACCTCAAAATGCAACGTGAGACCTATCGTCTTGCACCTGCCAGCCTTACGGCATGAAGAGCAACATCATTCTCATCGTACGTCGAACTGTGGGATGTCGACGTTCACATGAGCACACGACGTTACGCCTATATAGGTAACGCCGTCGCACGCTTGAGTCACAGCCTCCCTCTGCTGCACATAAGCTTTTAGCGGGTTGGGGGGCCTAACGGATCTGTCCCGAAGCTTCGCAGGGGAGCGTTTTAATTTTTATACGCTTCACTCACGATCATATTCACAGTCAGAGAAAGTTGGCTTTCGTGCAGTGCGTTTTAGGGTACGTATATCATCAGTGAGGTGCTAAAAGCTTCGAATTAGAAGTTTTTGAAATCCGTCAGTTCGTCTCTATGACCCCCTGTGTGGACACGTTAGTGGGAAGAATGATACTATAGCGCCTCCAACCCTTCCTTGAAGAAAAAGGCCTTATACCCGACACCATGTATACCGCGGTTACCCGGGAGTGGCCCCCACGCTACCATGCCCTGATTCCACAAAACTGCACCTTTTGCACGGCTCCTGCCGAAGATGCGGACACAGAGCATTTTCTGTGGACGCGCCCTTCATTGGAAGCGGCCAGAACACGACACCTTCGAGGCACAGGCCTCCATCCTGGCAGGCCACCTGACTTTCATCGGTGGATATGGGGACCCCACCATCGCTCCTTCTTCCGATTCTTTGCGAAAAGGGAGTTAATCTATACTTGTGACATAGTATTTATGCCAACGGGCGCACTATCGCAATAAAACATGTATGGCTTCAGGAAGCATCCCACTACACAAGATATTCTTCTTCGAATTAAAGAAGTCGTTGCTCAAGTGACTCGCTGCTACCCTCGGGCCATTCTCGCTGGGACTTAAAAAATTACCCCACCTTCCCGCGAGGGGAACCCTGTGGAGATGCGACGCATCTTGGGGGTTCACTTGGTGTTTCCGTTGGGTTGATTCTCTAATTGCGTGAAACGTGTGAGGAACGCGTATGATGTATTCTTTATTTAACACGAGGCGTAACGTTAACAATGACGGCCTTGTGGTCGGTGAAGTGTACGGGTAGTGGATGGTAAAGTAACGGGCCCACCGTGCAATTTGCAGCGAAGATCAAGTCTATGCACGTGACCGAAATCGGAACGCCGGTGCTGGAACGACCGCGGTTATAACGCAACGTGGCGCGGCTATGACGCAACACAATCCAACACAATCCACTTTAATCCAATCCAATCCAAATCCAATTCAATCCAAGCCAATTCAAGCCAAGCCAAGCCAACCCAATCGAATCCAATCCAATGCCCCTCGCGAGAGAGTGTTCGCTATCGGAGAGGAGAGGGGGTGAGCGGCGGAGAGCGCAGCTCGCGCGGCGAGGAGAATGGGGAAGGGGTGTGGACGGACAACAACAACGCCGTATGGAGGGACAAGGCGAGTGAATGAGATGCAGTCGCATCTAAAAGGGGCATTTGATAATGTTTGGCATTCCTCCTTTCCATCCAACCTCAATCAAACAGGCGGCGGCCACCGTACTTATACATTACAGATTTTCTTACTCATCGGCAAGCTATTATTTGTGTAGCTTACGTTAAAGCCAGGCTATTGCTTTGGGGAACCAGGGCACATCTCAGTTTTTTCTCCACGCCTTTGCAATCTTACCCCCCTGGATTTGCACCAGAAACTTGACGTATCCCTCACATACATCACGCACTTTACGCAGACGACATCCCCATATGGACAGACACTGACTCCAATGGAAACATCCAAGACTACCTTCAACAGGCTACCCACGTCGTTCCCAATTATGCCTCCTCCGTGGGACTTCAATGCTACCCCAAAAGTCTGAGCTTGTCATCATCCGTAAACATCCACCTGCTCCACAGAAAGAACCAGTCTGCATCCACCTCGGCGGCCATACTATACAGCCCAGCCCCTCCCCTCCCGATTTTAGGTCTCACCACCCAGGCCAATGCATGCAACAATGAAACTTTATATAAGCTTTCCAAGGCTTTTAACCAAGTCTCCACATGCTTCGACGCGGTTCTAACCGCCGCCGTGGCATGAAGGAAAAATACATGGTCCGCATGTTCCAATGTCTCCTTATTTCACGTCTCACGTATGTCACACCATACCTTATCCTCGCCAAAAGTGACACGGACACCATTGACCGGCTTATACGATAAGCACTTCAAACATGTGCTTAATCTTCCTATGAACACCTCCATGGCCCGTCTTTTACAACTGGCCTCCACCACACGGTGTCAGAACCTATTGAAGGTCATTTATTTAGTCAACGTCTCCGTCTCACCCAAACACCTGCGGGCTTAGCCCTCCTGAAAAGTCTTCACGTCCCATGCCAATCCACTGCCTCTCAGCCCCTCCCTCATAACTGTAGAAGTGTTATCCGGGTTCGCCCCTTGCCAAAAAATATGCACCCGGACCTACACCCCGGCCGCCGAAAAGCGCGAAGTCAA
Organism: Haemaphysalis longicornis; assembly: GCA_013339765.2. Taxonomy (NCBI): domain Eukaryota; kingdom Metazoa; phylum Arthropoda; class Arachnida; order Ixodida; family Ixodidae; genus Haemaphysalis; species Haemaphysalis longicornis. The sequence goes on along the minus strand of CM023456.1, from coordinate 119,713,560 downwards.
GCGCACAAGACCAACTATGGAAAGTGTGGAGATGTCTCTTATACGGACGCTAGCACCTGCCCCAACGGACAGCATCAAGTAGCCATAGTCACCACCAAGACCACCCTCGTAGCATCTGCAACAATCTAGACGTCGCCAACATGGATTGTCGAAGAGTTCGCCATCGCATTAGCTCTCATTCATACGAAGAACCCCGCATCATCACAGGTTCTCAAGCAGTCTGCAGAAGCTTCCTAGTCGGAAGGGTGGCCCGCTCAACTTTAAAACTACTGTCTCAGCATCAACCCTGCCGGAAAGTCACCTTCATTTGTACTCCTGGCCATTCCTCACTGATGGGCAATAACTTTGCTTAGCAGCAAGCCTGCGCCATGTCCCTCCAGGCTACTGAGGATACCGCACCGTCCGTCCCTTTACTGACTTTTTCAAGATAATACACAATATTACCGGTTCGAGCGACAGAACTTTCCTCCTCCACATCCTAAACTCTCAAAAGAAGAAGAATCCGTACTTCGCCGACTGCAGAGCAATACCTTCCCTCACCCAATCCGCCTCCATCGCAAGCTCCCAACGCAATTTCCAGCCGAATGCAAGTTCTGCCTGCAACCCGGTACCCTTCCTCACATCATATTGGAGTGCAAGCACAACCCCAATCTCCTCCCTCTAACATCCCCCCTTCCCACCCCTGAGCTGTGGGAGAACCTGGTGACCCGCAGCGATCTGGACGTCCAGACACTCTTGGCCTCCAGAGCGAAGGCTGCCCGCTCATCACATGGCTGCCTGGAATAAGGAACCACTCCCACTTCACCGGCTCAATAAAATATGTTTTCACTCACTCACTTTACTAAAGGTCACCTTTGCTTTCCCGTCATAGTTATTATCTCTTGCGGTAGCTTGTAGCAACAATGGAGAGCACCTGGTGTTCATTTTTACTAACGTTCATATCCCGGATATCTTGCAGCTTCTCACTCAACTTGATGTCTTATTCATTTTGCATTCACTTCTCCCTCAAGTGGAGGCTCATTGCTAAATAGTTGATCCTGTGTCACTCAAACTAAGTTTCACCACTGTAGTGGTCGCATGGGCTAATCAATCGCATGCTAATCAGCCAGTTGACGACTTCACCTAACATTCAAAAACTGCAGAAAGCCGTGTGGAAAAATGGGATCACACCTCATATGAGCTTATTCGTAGTCAATATGATTACTATTCTCAGTTTGTGGGTTTCCCAGAAAACGCATGCAAAACGAGTACTCCTTGTGCCCCCTCTCATTGAGCTCAGGACTGATTCGACTGCGAAATCGTATGGACTAAAAAATCATACCGGTTTGCAACAAAGGTGGGTTCGAAGCTAATAGGCACTAACCGCTCATATTGATTTCGAAGGTTCATACACATCCGCGAACTATATTATTTCAAGCTCAGGAGCAGAATTTCTTGCGCTCTGTCTACTTTAGACTCGATACTCAAATGGGATCCGAAAAAAAAGATGAAAAGTACTAAAGCTGCTGTTGATCAGGTCCCGATTATGGAGTTATGCGCAAGAAAAATTGAAAGGACAGAGAGTTTCATATATAGGTAAGGGGTGCACCGCATAGAGTTCAGGGTGCGCGGGAGAGGAGGCAATGTCATTGGGTAGTATGCGTGGGTTCAGTTGTTCGTGGTTTTCGCGTATTTATTATTATTTATTATGTATTGTGTATCAAACATTTGCTTCTAAGCAGAAAATCAGGACACAAGTAGAAGAGCAATATGACAGGCAATAAAGAAGCATTGCCGTCAACTAGTAAACGTCCGTAAGTGTAACTAGCCACGAATTTAAATGTGTATAGTTAAATTACATGATCACAATTTAAGATAATACACTAGTCACCCTTCCAAGCGATTGGAGCAGAAACCGTTTAAAGTAGTTGGTTTTTGTAGCGTGAGCTACACTGGCCGAGGTTGAGCAGTTTTGCATGTATCCTGGAGAGCCGTGCTGCGCATGCACGAGGAGCAGTGACGTCTCACGGCGCGCAGCGGGCGCACCGGAGCCGCCGCCGTCGTGACTGGATTGGATTGGATTGAATTGGATTGGAATAAATTATATCGTATTGTATTGGATTGGATTGGAAATCGTTTTAGCAGCAGTAAGCATGATAATCAGCTTATCATAGACAAACACGAAGCCTAAGAACAACCAACTGAACGTTAGCTCAGGCTACGTATGTCCTCGCATTGCCGAGCTAAGCCACTGCTAATTTTTTTCGCTGCGAGGTTATCTTCGCGCATTGAAGCCGATTCATGCTTGCCGGGGGTGTGCCCTGCCTCTATCCGTGAGATTTCTTCGGGCCCGCACCACCCAGGGCGCTCCTTTGGCGCTTAAGAGAGCTAGCTATCCGGCCTTAAAAAAATGGGCCTTGCAGAGCTGTGGTATTACTGGGGTATACTAGTCAGCTTTGCATTGCTCAGAGGTACCCATGAGTAGACAGATAGTCAAAGAGAAATAACTATTTTTATATAGAATGTACTTTGGACTGGTTTGTACGAAAATAAATAGAAAACTCGTGCTTAGAAAACCGCTGTACACGGAGGCGATATAAAAGCAGAAGAAGACATATAAAAATAGACTTGGCCTCGCGTTACATCCAGCGTCGCCACCCAAAGCAAAAACAAACTAATAACAACACGCCCGCCGAATAAAAAAATCCGAATTAAGAGAAAGGCGAAATAAAAGTACAATGAAAACAAAATATTAAAAAAAGTCTCTGCTTTGCGCCATTGGGCCAAACAAAATAAAAACAGAACAAGCTGTGTCCAACTGCCGGTTTAAGGTGCACAGATACGCTCAACTTCAACTTTCTCGTGAAACGAAAAGTGCAACGAAGACGACTGAGATATGAACGTAATAAGGTATCTAGACTTGCCTCATCAGGACGTTTCGGTCCATTCTTTGTCGCTCGCAGTAGTGGAAGGCTGGCACCCGCCACTGTGGCTGATTGGCTAAGGCGTTGTGCTGCGGATTTCATGATAGAGGCGCAACGACAGAACTACATGCGTTCGAGATCTGGGAGTACGCTAAAGATCCCCAGGTTGTCAGAATTAATACGAAGACCTCCAGTACTGCACGCCTTTCGCATGTGTAGCGCTGGCGCGTTAAACATGGAAATAAATAATAATAAATAATAAATAAATAAATAAATAAATAAATAAATAAATAAATAAATAAATATATAATAAATAAATAGGGGAATGCTGGCGAAGTAAGAAGCAGGCGCCTGCTCTAATAGCGGTGTTTTCGTAAGTGTTAATTGAATACACTTGCCAGAGGTTTCTCCTCACATGCGGACGTGGTGTTTGCTGATGCGTGTATAAAACAGAATAGTGAGAACTGAAGTTGCCATACTTTCAGCGTGCTTTTATCTGGGTAGCATTTCTTGTGAAACTGAAACGCAGAAATATAATATAACATATTTAGGATTTGTAGAGGCCCGACATTTGTATGTTCGTTTGTGTGAGTTGCATAACGGAGATTTATCTGCTCACGTTTTGATTTGCTGGCTACCAAGGTAGCTGCATGTTTGTAGTGGGGCCCAATTTTAATTTTTTTGAGGCCACATCGTACACGTTGATGTTTATGGGAAAAATAGCAAAAGCATTGCAGTGCCGGGTTTTAAGCATAATTTTTTACTGTTGAGTGTGTGCGTAAATTTATTCCTTGCCGTTGAGTTGTAAATACACTAGAATGCGTGATTCCCTCTCACACATTGCGAACGCACTCAAAGTGCAGTTCCAGGAGTGGCTGAAACTAAACAGCCTTGCCAGAGTATAGGAAGTCCAGAAGAGGCTCACACAATATCCGTAGTCCAAGAGCACGACTACATTAACAAATCGTGCTTGTTGCAGTATTAGATTCCATTTGACGTTTTTTTCCGTCTTCTCTGGTTTTACGAGTTTTCCTTTGCTTTACAGTCTCCTGTGAAGGCTTACCGAGAATGGATTGACACGTACGGCGACGTTGTTGGGTACGGCACACCACTCTTTTCATTCCTGCATAGATTGGAATAAGTCTCACAGGTAGTGCTTGTCTCGCCTCCTTCTGGTATCCCTTGTTTGCATTTTATGCGCCATTTGCCCGTCAGTCGCGTAACAGCAAGCTCGAACTTCAACACTTCTGAAGCATTTATGCCACCTCAAGTAAAGACAGACCCCTAGTGCATGGCCTCCCAGTGCATTTCGCAGTGCATGGCCCCCGGATTTGAAAATCATTGTGCTACAGTAGGATGCTCCAAAACTTCTCAGGAAACTTTAGTTTCATGAAAATGTACCTAACAGCCCAGCTTAGTTTGCTTATTCTAAAAATATATCACAACTGTAGTATAAAATTAACAAGAAACACACTTTAGTTTACCTACTTCTCACTAGGTGGCGCTCGTTGTCTGACAAGCCGAATTAGAATTTGGAATAGAAGGGGGGGGGGTGAACAGGTGTGCAAGGACATGAAGGGGGAGGAGCGGTGGGAGTTTAAAACGGGCTGGAGGGGGGGGGGGGGGAAACACGTTAGGTTAGTTAAGGGTAGGGCAAAAATAACACAGGCAAGTCGGTTGGGGAAAACGGAAGTCCCGATACGAAGGGAGGGCCTTTAAACATCATCATCTTCATCTGCCATACTCTAGTTTTTATTTCAGCGCAGAAGTATATTCTTTAAATTGAAAACTATGCCATTAGGGTCACTGTCATCAAATATTACATCTTTTCGCTTTGGAACCCGATCGTTTTAAAGCCTGTGAGTAAAAAAATTAGTAAGTTTCGTAGAAGTGTGATCAGATAGTTCTCCTTAAAAAGCGCTAGAAGCTATTTGTGTCTTCGTGTAACTTCTGCCACTTTCTGCGTCTTTTTTCTTACGTGTATCATTTGCTTCTGCTTGACATTTGCTTCTAATACTTTTTTCTTCGCTCTTGTTTTACTCTATTCTAGTTGGTGACCGAAGTCAACTTTGATGATGATTGTAGGGTTTAACGCGCCGACGCGACGTAGGCGATGAGGCGCGCCGTAGTGGAGGGCTCCGGATTAATTTCGACCACCTGGGGGTCTTTAACGTGCGCCGAAATCTCGTACACACGGGCGTTTTCGCTTTTCGCCTCCATCAGAAAAGCGGCCGCCGCGGCCGGAAATCGAACCCGCGACCTCGAAGTGAACTTTCCTACCCATCTCTGAGTGAGTCTTTACTTCAGGTTCCGCTTATTTCGCGTCCTTGAGCTCCTCGTCCTGCCTCCGTTTCATTCAATCTTTCTATCACTCTGGTGTCGCACCTGAATTTACCTTTTCATCCATTTTGATTTCTTTTCCGATTTTTTCTTTGAGTTCTTTCAGGCATTGTTTTGTTTACTTTTTTTAATTGTACATTGCGACCGTCGCCTCTGATTGTTGATGTTTCTCATTCTTTTCTACCTTATGCATTTTCCTGTCCTGCCCTTTGTTTCGTGCATTCTTGCTACCAGAGTTGTCTGCCTTCTATCATATTATGCGGCTGGAATCTCACCAGGATGACGTATTTGGGTTTGAAAAAAATCCAGAATTGGCGCTAAGCATGTCGTTTTTATTTTGCACCCGAGTATTACACTTTCAGGTCGGGATTTGATATTTTCTTGGAGAATACTACGAGGAACAACAAGGGCAGTTCTACAGGTACTGAGTGGGGAATGAAGCGCTGTTATGCTGATTTTGTTGATAGCACTGCGGTAGGCAAATAATCAGTAAAACCACTGCAGCACTGCATTATAATGTAAGTGACAATCGAAGACATCCAAACAGTAACAATAATTTGTTACTGCAAACATCCTGTCACAACAGCCGTTTAACTCCTCTTAAAAGTTTATTTAAACTGTTTTCAGATTTATTCGTTTGGCCATCTTTCTGTTCGTAGTCCACGCTCTCCATGTGGTAATATTTTAGGCGCTTTTTAGTTTCCTTTAGATCGCCTGTAACGCATGCTTCCTAGCTGTCTTTACTAAGCACGAATGAGCGGGCTTTATCATAAATAAGCTTTTATGAGCAGACGTTGTTTTACGTTGCTTTTGTGGTTGGTGTACCTGTATTTTACCATTTATTTCACAGCGCGTTAATTACTGTAGTAATGCGTGTGCATATTCCTCTCCAGGTTTCCCAGAAACGCGCATCTCTAGCACCTGCTATGCCGGTGCACCGGCATTCGCAGATTTATCCACAAGGAAATGGTTACAATGTTTCTGCACGCTCTGTCAAAATCTGCGCGAAGATATTGAATTGCTCAGAGGTCCGCACCCCTATACCCACGATACTTAGCATATTACCCCTGATCTCTATCGCGAAGTATAGAGAGCGAGCTGTTCAAAGAATTAAAGGACAAAAAGAAAAGTTTATTGCTAGTACCGAAGCTTTCGTGCTCGTGGTATAGTCAGTGGGCTCGTGTGTTGGTATGGCCGAGCTCGGGGGTTAGGAAGTGACGATTATATGGTTTCTTGTTGCTCACCTTTTTTGCATTGTTCTGATTGGCTTGTAAGGACTTCCGTTTATTTACTGTCTTGAACTAAGTGGAGTGTTTTGTTATATGCATATTTTATTTTGCTTCGAATATTCACCGTGTATTGTTTGTTTGAAGAGCTACTGTCATATCCCTGTTATATGCACTGAACCTTCTTTTATATCTCATACAAGTGTCCACAAATACGTCGCTCAGCCAAAATCTTCACAAAGGTGTACATGTTGTACGCTTCAGGTGCCCGCATGGAGTCCTGTTCGTCTGGTGAAGCCAGTTTCAATTATTTAGTGCACCGTCCCTTCTAGGTACTTCAACGGTTACCGGCCCGTAATACTCGTGGCGGACCTGGAATTGTTGAAGCAGATACAGATTAAGGACTTTCAAGATTTTGTCGACCGAGGGGTAAGCAACTCAACAGCTTGAAGCTTGCAACAGAGAAAGGCTGCTGTTGATCAAATGGAACCAAATTTATATGTAATATTGCACGTTTCCAAGTAACGCGGGTGAGCTTCCGAGTGGCTTAACATGAACGGAGAATTTCAAGTCAGTTTCAGTCACCTGAGAAAGGAGGCACTGTCGATAACGCGGTTGTAACACGGGGACCTCCGTGCGCATTGTAGCAATTGCAACGACGTCTGAGAGTACGAAACATTGTAGCTGCCTTTGATGCCTTTGCGAGGCAGGTACTTCGTAATATGAAGTGCCAAAAAAACTGCGACATCCGCGCCACTCACCTGTCTACACTTTCCAGTCAAGCCTGCATACTCACTTGTCTTGTCGCCATTTCCACGTTTTGTTTGCTCTGTGTGGTGTTACCTGCGCGTGTGGTTTCCACCACCTAGCTCCGCTGCGAAGTTGAAGGTACCTTGGCGGCCGTGAGAGAACTAACACTTTTACCGAGGTGCAGGACGTCGTTGCGACTCCACCGAGAAATGATTCGCGTTTAGCGGCCGTCGTTGAGCGAGCTCAGGCCTAAGGACTGCGAAAATGGGTGAGCGGGGACAGAAGTGGTGATGTTCTGAACATGAATATTGTTTGTTCATGTGAGCTATTGAGGAACATAGTGAAGGAAGCGCACTGTCGGCTATCTTGAAAGCACGCGCACTTACATATAAAGTGGGTGCCACTGAGTTTGACGGGGGCTGTCATGGTGCTACATATTTGCGCGGCAAAACAGCTGCCATCCCGGCCCAGAATAGCATGTAAAAAGCCACCAGATTACCTCAGCGGGAACGTGGGGACGTTTCAAGTATTGATAAAGCTGCTCCTCTGATTTCTTCATATTCTCCCGCCAGAAAGTGCTGCGCAGAAAGTCTATTAGGAAATAAGAGTTTAACCATTGTGCGTAAAACGTTGCAGCTAACTTGCTGGCTTGCTTTCTGCGCCAGCGTGACGAAGCTGTTGCCTGTAATGGTTTTAAATAGATGATATGTATCAAAGAAAAGTAAATAAGCGAGAAGAAACCAAGAAAAATTAAAGCCGTTACACTCAATGTGAAAGCTGTCGGAAGTGCAGAGCAGTGATTCGCCACAATGGGCTGTAGCGCCGTTATCTGCTCACTGCTGCCACCTCACGCCATTCAAATTTCCCGCCTTCGCAGTGCTCGCGCGCCCCTGCGTGAAACTGCGCCGGGGGCAGTTAAGGTCTTTTAAGTGCGAATGCACTTTTATAAGCGACCCCAAACCATCCACCGCCGGCGTCGGCGGCGGCGGCATCGGCGTCCGCAGTGCTCCTCCATAAAGAAACAGCATCCGGCGCCAGGTTTCGATCCGCGGACTTTGCGGCCGCAGCGCGACGCTATACCGACCAAGCCACGGACGCGACGTGATATCAGCGTTAGTGGCGCGCCTTATATCTTTAACGCATTCAAACTACGTCGTCAGCGGCGTGCGTTGGCGACTCAGCGGCGTTATAGCGGCTTGATAACTGCGTGGTGTACACGTGATACTACAAACCCTATGGAAGAGATGGAAGAGAAGGCGGCGAGGCGGTGGGCTGCGGGGGCCGAGCGCAAGCGCCGCAAGCGGGCCGACAACCGTGCATTCGCACTTTCACATTCTCCCCCTCGGGGAAATGCGGGGGAATTTTTTTTTGCGCTTGCTTTTCCTCCCTCACGTGCCGGCGTTTCACTGCCACTGTTTTTTCGCTTACTATCGTAAAAACCTTCCCAACGAGCGTTCCTTTGCCAGTTAATTACGTATATTTTGCCTTGAAATGTACCTACAGTTTTCTTTTCTCTAAACAACGTGGAGATGTATGACAAGTGCCAGCGTTTCACGAGTCTCGAACGCTTCTGACGATATAAAGCAATTGGCTTTCGAAGCCTCCGGGTTACGCCGCCATGACAGCCGCTACGACGGAACGCCGTGTGGCTCTACCTAGGCCCAGCGAGCGAGGTACGACGACAAGGCGAGCCCCTAAAGTGCTCTGCACTTAAAAAAACCGAAAAATCGAACAGAAAGAAGGCAAAAGTATGCATAATCAAAGGAGACATCAGAGATACATGTTACTGTAGCGTAAAACAAGGTGAACATTCGCTAGAAAACAATGCGAAAACCTCACCGGATATCAGCATGATTGGGAACTTACTGTGTCTTGTTTCAAATATTGGACGCTATGGGCTGTTTTAAGATTACAAGGGGGCGTATTAAAATTATAACATATATTGCCTCAAGAATGAGAGCAACCACGACTTTTCGTGAACGGATTTAATAGGGGAAAAACCGATTTAGCACTTTTAAGCGAAGCAAAGCAACAAGTGTATTGCCAAGGCAAATAAGGTTACCTTGACATTTTAACGACAATTACCTATACCGAGAAGGATTCGTCGTCAAACCAACGTTGCTTGTAAATCTTGTACTGTCAGCCGGATGCAGTGTGTAGGTGTGTAAATGAACTGTACCGGCAGCATTTATTATTTCGACTTTTGGTTATCCTTCTCAGTTCACTCTACGGTCGCCCTTATTTCAGCTTCTGTTCCAAGCCAAGCGGCCTCCGAGTCCCCACAACAAGAGCCTCCTGCAGCTCACATCCACTCGGTGGAAGGAGGTGCGCACCGTGCTCACCCCGTCGTTCACAACGAGCAAGCTCAAAATGGTGCGTGTCGAAAGGCCATCGCGCTCACTTTAAGCCGCTCACTAGCATTGCTTACAACGCATGTTTTTATAGACGATAGTCTTTCTTGGGTTACTAAACATAAAAAATTTGCTCTGTCTCTATGTATGCTGTCTGTTGTTTGCTCTACTTCGCCACTCGGCCGAAAATTCGAAGCTATCTCGAACGAGAAGCGATCGAGGAGTCTAGGCAGGCAAAACCATTCAAAATCGCTAAATCTGATACCATGCTTTTTACTTGTGCATGAGTTGAGCGAAAAGAAAACATTAAGCATATTTTAGACAGAACCTGACAGCATGAGGGGTACTAACAGTGCTCTGTTAATTGAAAACACGCTTTTGCTTGATATTTCCAATAGGAAACAAAGCAAAACTGACCTTCGAGGCTATATTTTCACCGAAAATTACAAAAAGGACTCGCGATGGCGCCTACACCTAGTGGCGGCGTTCGAAGGCCAGAAGTAATGAAGCTTTCAATAGAAGGCCAATGAGCAATAAAGCGCGGGAAAATTCAACTGACTTGAGCAATCCTCCCCCATGGTTATTGTGGGAAGAGCAACACGGGAGGGGAAGAGAGGGGGAGAGAAGAGAGCCCTTACTTGGCAGGGGCTGCAGACGACCGTCGTCTGTCGAAGATATTTGGAGCGAAGTGAGGAGATACGCGGTCAATTTTTGTAGTTGTGGATTAATTGTTCACAAAGTACAACTTATTTGCAGGAGAAATCCGGAACTGTAGCGGAAGCAGCAGCAAGTAGTGACCACATCAGTAGCAGAGCAGACCGCCAGAGGCGCGACTGTAATTTGGACCTTGTGGAATAAAACTGGAAGGATGAGAGCAGAGTAGTTTTTCACCTGTGTACCGTGGTCAGAGTGCAATGGCAAATCACGACGCGAGCTACTGAAAGATGCGATGGCAAACCCATCCGCGATTAGTTGGCCGTGCCAGCAATTGGCCACCCGTGTATCGCCGGGCGGTTAGTATTGGTCCTTATTGCGTGGCGCGAGTGTGTCGTCAGCCTGACCTATTCGGCGAGGAATAAATGACGAGTGGGGAGGAGCTCCAGCCTCAGTTGTAAGCGCTTGGACTAAGTCGGAGAAATGCAGAAGTCGATGGGTTTGAAATATCCAAGCGGGCTCAAGAATGCGGGAACATGCGTCATCCCGCTTTAGGACAGGCAAATGCAAGCTGAAAAAGCTTGTGGCGTCAACGCGTGGTAGTACAGGTTCAGTAGTTACGGAGGAAAGAACGGTGGTACCCGGGAAAAAAATACGAGCTCGCAGCCCTTGATCAACTGTTTGAAGGCTCATTTCGGGAGGATTTATTTCGTGTGGTCTGTGATGGGTGTGAAATGTTGCGCTTTGCAGAGAAGCTATTTACAATGCAATAAAATACAATACGTGTGCTCAGAAACGTGGAACTGTCAGCAGAATTGTACCAAATCAGTACGTGACCTCGTAGAGGCCACAATTAGCCCTTCCCGGGGCATAACATTAACAGAATTGTCCTTAGGCATTTAACTTATTTTATTTCGTTGTCCAGAGGAACGTCGCGTCAGCACGAAGTAACCTTCACAGTTTATGTAAACAGAAGAGAGGGTGCGAGCGGAAGGGGATATAGGTGAATAAACGCTGAGCCCGACTGATGCAAATGCCAGAGACGTAGCACAGCGACAGTCATTCAACCGTGTGCGCGTAAGAATGAGGTCTTACCGATACTGATGTCGCCACTGCTGCTTCACCCGTCCCGTCTCGATGTATACCGAGGTACTGGAATGGCAGTTGCCCAGACATGTTTTGACACGAGACGTCAATACATGCACGCTTTAAGTCGTTATGAAAATGAGGTGCGAAGCAAATGCCGGCTCGAATTGGTGGAAGAGAAAATGGAGTTGGAATGACGGCGACGTGATTGCATGCTGAACATCGAAAGATGCGATGGCCAGACGATGCCCTCCTAAATGATCACGGGGAACCTCTGATACCGAGAAGGTTGCGCAAAGCATGGTTGGTATTGAATGCGGACTTGCCTTGTAAATGGCGGGAGAGAAACGCCGAGTTACCGACTTCGTTAGACAGAGCAAAGCGTTAAGAATATGCGCACAAGTACATGCGATGGAAACGCGATCCCAAGGGTGCACCACAACACAATCTTAATGTTTTCAATTTTAAAACTATACAGGAACTGGTATTACGTCCAATATGGGCGGACGACCTGAGTTTGTCCTCGCCGAAATGTCGCACGTTATTATAATTTTGAATTGACATAACGGTATTGCAATGGTAATGCAATAACGCAGATGGTACTTGAAAACGTACGTTGTGCAAACACCCAGATGTTACTGGTGCAATGTATTTTTATCGCATCCCCTAATGCTGTATACTACAACAACGCAGTACTGCACGTAGGCATGCCTAAGATGCCGAACTATAGCCTACGGGGTGAATCGGAATGACCTGCGACGCTTAAATTGACTTCTAGTTGCGAAATTCGAAATGGCAGAAGAAAAACTCATCATGCAATGAAGCAAGTTATGAAATGAAACGCAAGAGAACTCTAAAACGGCCTTCTAACTTGTATCCCCAGCGTTATTTAATAATAATTATCTTACTCTTAAAATAACTTGCTGAAAAAGTAAGACACTTGTGTTGATGAGAAAACGTTAGAAGTGTATCATGCACACACATAAATACACTATTTTGGACAAAATTATTGGGCGGAATTCCTAGTGCACATATGCCACCTTGGAAGACTCGTTTAAAGGAATACTCAACTCCGCCCCATAGACAAAGCAACTGTTTCTTGACTTGCACTGGGTCCTACAAGGGCTGATGTCAGTTTTTAATAGCGTTGTTGCTGAAGAAAAACAGTAAACATCTCAGCCTGTATTTGCGCTTCTGAGCGCTATCACCCTGATATTTCTTTTGCTCTTGTCTGCTCCTTGCCTTTGTGCTGCCCAGATGTCGCCGGCCATCATTGAAGCGGTGAAGAAGCTAGTATGCAAGGTTGGAGCGAAGGCTGAGAGCGGGGAAGAGTTCGAAGCTGGCGAAATGTTCGCTGCACTTGCTCTCGATGTGGTTTGCAAAAGCGCCATGGGCATCGACTACAACCTTCAGGATAACCCTCGCCATGGTTTTCTTGTCTGCTGCCGGAAAGCTTTTTGGATGCGCATTCTCATTCATCGCTGTTCTTTTAAGTAGGTACCACTTTCTAAACCTAATAAACGCCACCTTGACGAACAGTGTATCAAACAGACGCACACACAAAATTTGGGCCGCGTGAAAGGCAGGATGTACAATGCATGGTGCAGTGAGCACCCCAGTATTTATTTATTTATTTATTTCTTTGAAATACTGCCAGTCTCTTTTTGAGACCAAGGCAGGCGGGCATACAAGGGTGTATTCATATACATACAAAAGTACGTAGTCGGTAGTTAGTACAACAGTAAGAAGAACGAAATGTCAAAACAAGAACAAGGGTCAAGTAACTCTGATGTAAGCGTCATATTTTTTAGATTACACACAAATATAAAGGATACGAAAGAAGTGAAACAATGTAGAAGGTTGAGCAACGTATAATATAAGCATAATAATTTGAGGTTCCTCAGTTTATAAAGGATGCCAACAGGGGATGTGCACTCAATTAAGGCCAAAAAAAGCAACTTGTGTAAACAAAAGAAATTGATATACAGACTAACCATACGTTGCGCAAATAATAACGAACAATACCGCACCGAGCGAAACCGTAAAAAAGAGTCTCGAAACCATGAGTCATCAAGCAATTACACTGGGGAAGTTTGCGCATGCGGGTATATAGTATTTACTTCAAAGAAAGAAAACAAAAGATAAAGCTCGTTGCGAAGCAAGACATACATATTGTATTCCCAAAAAATATATTACAGAAAAGTAAGTACAGTCAAAATTCGCAGCGACTGAACATGATGCTGTACTTTATGCAAACGTAAGTTTAGGGGTTCTCGCCGTGAAGTGTACAGAATACATAACATTCGAGTCCCCACCTCATAAACATTAGAGTATAAAAAGTTATCTATACCCAGTGAGGATCACGGCAGCCTAAATAAGTCTCGATGCGATCCTTAAGCGTAAAGTTAAAGGTTAATTGTCTACATCAGCGTCTATCATGAATACGAGTCAATACAGGGGATTCTGGTTACAACTGCGACAATTTGAAGGAGAAAAGGTGAAAAATCCGCAAGTGCCAAAAAGTTCCAGTGATTGAGTTAGTATGTCAGCTGCACACATCCTTGACCTATTATATACCTTATACATTGGTGTTCTAAGAGAACGTCACAGCAACATCGCAATCAGGATGAGAAACACGAAGCTTCAGATGTTGTCCTTGTATGCTGTGAAAGACGAGTAACATTATGACATACAAATTCAGTAAAAATGGCTATAGGCGGCAAAATCATGTCAGTCAGTCACATTACTCTTGACGTGATCACAGTGGAAGCAAGTTTCATTTTTCGGCAGCTGCCTTTCCCGGTCTGGCACCCATGCTCAAGTTCATCAACATGCGATGGCTACGCTATCAAAACAACGGCGTCCACCCTTTTCTCGAAGTTCAAGAAAAGTGCAAGCGAATTGTTGCTCAGCGACAGCAGGACTCCTCGGTAAGGGACAACGTGTTGCTACGAAACGTTCCTCAAATGCTCGAGCTAGTCTTCCTAATTGATATTTGCAGATCACAAAAGCACATGCTGGTCATAAATGAAGAATCCTTAAAATGGTTTAATTAGAAACAGCACAAGACAGGTTGCTCCGAAGCCGGAGACAGCAGTGACACAAAGGTGGGACGTGGTTTGGAAGCGAACCCACATGGCTTACGATTGGGCATTTAGCATTCTACGTTTTGTCTCTGGAATCCAAATTCAATGGCACTGGACCTGTAGAAATACTTAAAGAAATCAAGAAGAGTCTAGAAGGGAAGTGTTCGGAGTGAACGTTTTCTATGGTTGAGGAACAACTGCTTCGAATACAACTCTCTTCGCCTTTCTGAGTGGTCACTACAGGCTCGGAGGAAGAACTTTTACATGCTAGGAGCGATAACAGGGTATTTGTTCTTCAATGTAAAATGTACGGGTGCCCATGCGCCTCAAAAATAGACCGGTAGCATGCTCTGAATCCACAGGAACATATTTTTACTGAGGCGTTGGTACCTCCGGCGCGAGGGCAACTGGGAATGTTACTTCACATAAGGGGTCTGGCAGTAGCTACATAGTACTTTTAATGTGAAGGCGCAATATAGCCCACCTAGAGAAAAAGACGTCGTGGGAATCCGCTACCCGGCTCCTCCTTTAAACAACCGTAGATTGTGACCTTCATAGCGCGCGCGTCACAAACAAACACACGTTTGAAACGAGCGTTTCAAACCATGTTCAACGAAATGAAAAAAAAAGTGGCTCCCGCAGGCATGCGCAGAGGAACGCGCAAAACCCCTGGAGGGGCGTTTGGTAAACTGGTTTGGTTTCTCCGCGGGGCGTACCGTTTTGCAAGAAACAGAGAGAGAGAGATAGAGATATATAGAGAGAGGGAGAGAGAGAAGAAGACGAAGAAGAAGAAGAAGAAGACCTTTAATGACAGCTAAAGTGGTCAGCGCCACTAACGGTCGGGACTTGCTACTCTAGATGGGTGTGAATACAGTGAGATGACAGAGGAAAATAAAGAGAGAAAAGAAATGGAAAGAAAGAAGGGGGAGGGGAGATGCCCACATATATAAAGTGCACATGTCCAGAGGGTTCACACAAGCTCTTCTAGCCCTGTTTCCGCAAGAAAACTAAGCCGTGTTTTTGTTCCCAGCACTGCCACATCATGATTTCGCCAGGGTAGAGTGCCCTGTGTAGTCTACTTGAAGATTGTTAAGGCGAAAATGCTGTATGTTGTGTAATACAGTCATCTTGTATGTTCTTAGCGTCCATCCCTATCGTATGGTACACAAAAGCGCTCCCTATAGAACACCTTGCCGGTTAAAGACACGGGAATCCCAGTAACGGGGGTCATGTTTGGACAGGAGCGTAGGCAGTACCCGCGTACAGATGCATCAACGTGTCCTAACAGTTGAGCACCCGTAGGGAGTCATTGACGAACGCATAACAAAGAGAACGTGAAACGAAGGGAATCACGTGTGTGTCTGTAATGCATTGCATTCAGACTTTCCTCAATCAGTCTTATGGGTAGGATAAGAACTGTGTATCTTTTTACATTCGCAACTGATCAAAAAAGCTTAGGTGCCCAACTCCTCCTGTTTTTTGTTCCGAGTTATGCATTGACAAACTGGGAAAGTCTTGCAGGCGCTGGTTCAAAGCTGATTAAGGTATGTCACCTCTGGGCATACGGCGTAACCTGAAGCAATGAATTACCAGTAAGCATGCTTCAATTAGGCTACCCTAAAGCAATGTGATAATTTATTCTCCACCAGCTCCGGCAGAAAGACCTGCTGCAGCTGATGATCGATGCGAAGGAGGCGCCCGTGGATGTCGCCTCTGTTACATCCACCCAACTCACCGCAGGGGACGATAACGAGCAGGAACTGGAGACTGGGGCTGCGAACGGTAAGAACCTAAACTTTATTGGTGCAGTATTGAACTAATATGTTACAACGTAAGTTATTATCTAGAGTCAGATACAGACTGAGCCTGAAACACGAAATATCAGCGTAGACAGGCTAAATAAAGCAATTGTCGTTAACCTCTTACAGCGAACTGGATCGCCTCCTACGCGAACTGGACACTTCTAAGGCATCTGGTCCAGATGGACTATCGCCATCTGTACTGAAGCAGTGCCATGACGTTATTGCAAGGTATTTAGCTATTATTTACAAAATGTCACTTCAGTCAGGCATTGTTCCCAAAGACTGGAAATTTGCAAATGTAACGCCTTTCTTTAAGTCCGGGGATAGAAAAAATGTGAAAAAATATAGACAGATTTCTTTGACTTCAATTCGCTGTAAACTTTTAGAACATATTATATATAGTGCAATATTTCAATACCTCAACTCCATCAACTACCTTACACCTTCTCAGCATGGCTTTCGCAGTGGATTTTCATGCAATACTCAATTAGTAGAATTTCAGCATTACATATCACAGGCCCTCGATAATAATACGCCAGTAGATGCAATCTTTCTAGATTTTAGGAAGGCTTTTGATACCGTTTCTCATAACCTTCTGTACAATAAACTTGCATCCCTGAATATTAACTATAAAATTCATTCTTGCATACGTAACTACCTGCACGGCCGCGAGCAATGTGTGGTTTTAAATAGTCATAAATGTAGCTCTATTGAGGTGAGTTCTGGCGTACCACAAGGTAGCGTACTAGGACCATTATTTTCATAATTTATATAAATGATATAACAGAAAACATTACGTCCGAAATTAAATTATTTTCTGACGACTGTGTTATTTATACGGAGATAAATTCACTAAACGACACATACGCGCTACAAAAAGACCTAGAAACAGTAGCTCGGTGGTGTGACGGATGGGGCATGAACCTAAATATCGAGAAATGTAATCACCTTCGGTTTACACGAAAATCAGCTATAACCCAAGAAAGTTATAAAATAACAGATACAATAATCACTAGCAGTTACAGAGTACAATACTTAGGTGTATACTTAAACTCAGTCACTCAAGTAGATTAAACATGTAGAGTACATAATACAAAGGCCAGTAGAATGTTATATTTTATCCGTAGAAACTTTAAGGAATGCATCCAGAGAAGTGAAGAGAACCACTCTATTTTATGCATAGTCCGATCTATACTTGATTATGCTGTGTAGTGTGGGACCCACACCAAGAGTACCTTATAGGAAGATTAGAAATCTGCAAAACCAGGCAGCGTGTTTTCTTACCAACAAGTACGACCCGTTTGCTAGGCATCTCGGCGACTTAAAGCTACCCTGAACTGGGAACGACTGCAGTCCAGACGTAAAAAGTTAAGGTTAAAATTTTTCCACTGCATTTACTATAATCGTACAGGTACCGACAAAAACGGTATCTCCTCGAGCCAAACTACATATCACTTCGTCATGATAATCCACAAAAAGTCCTAGAGTATTCCCACAGAACAAATATTCTTGAAAATTCTTTTTTTCCTAGAACAATAAGTGACTGGAATATGTTGTCAGAGGAATGGGTTAGCCATCAAAATAACGATCTTTTTTTCTCCCGTTTATGATCAGAGTGGTGTTCGTTTTTTTTAATCAATATGGATAAGTGCTTTCGAAAAAGTGTATAGATGTATAAATGTATTTGTATACTCTGTTCTGTACATGTTGCATGTCCCCCCTACAAAAATGCCCTCGTGGCGATGTGGGTATTTTGTAAATAAATAAATAAATAATAATTTAGGTCGAATATTGCACTTCTGGAGCAGTATAGATAGCGCAATCTACAAGTTTATTAGTGAAGCATAGGTAAGTGATAACGTGACTTACACGAAAAACCACAAATTATTGAACTCTTCCTCCCGTTTTATTTGTTAATAGCTGTACATGCGAGAAGTGGTGTAAACTGTACAGATAACTTAAAAAAAGCGAGAAGAATGAAGCAAGAAGGAGGCAACGCAGAACGAAGCACTTGCAGTCAGTCTTCATACAGCACAGCTAAGCCGTTTCACGAAACAAATTTAAGAGTGGGGTGCCCTCAAGGATGCGATTAAAACGGACAGAAATGCTCTATATGAACAAACGCGATTACTCGCTAATGCCCCTCATGCCATCAACAATCCCTGGTCATCAAAACTGGCAGCCGACTGGGTGGGCTTCTCCCTGTGTGCACCCGACCAGCCGTGTGCACTGAAAAGATTCACGAAAAAATCAAGAACAAATGCTGCACTGTAACAGTGTGGAAAACAAAAGCAACATGAATTCACATTTACCTGACGAAGTCTCTCAAAATATAATCCTGAAAACACCCGTCCGCTTCAGCAGGCCCGCAAGGAGGAAGTTAGATAACAAGTTAAGACAGCCCAATCTCTTGGATAGCGCACGGTACATTTGTTACTCGAGGAAGTAGCCTGCGTGGACATGTAGCAATTCGTATGCTCAACAGAAGGTAACCAACCATACATGGAGCAACACTACCGCTGAGTCGTCGGTATTGCAAATATAATTTTGGTGCTTTAGAAACTAATAATTTAGGCCTTAAAACTAGTGATTTCCGCCCATCATCAGCAAAGGGAGTGTGACCAGCTCTGTCTGCTCTTACAGTACAGTTGTACATTTCTTTATGCGTTACTTCAGGTATCTACACAGAACTGGCAACAGATTTCTCTGCAGCTTCGTTAGGGGGACGTCAATGGTTCGTAAAGTGCGTTAAAATTTCTAATCCCTTTGATGAACCATACCGGGTATGAAATTGCATAGCAGCGGGTTGCCCTTTCAGGGAATCTGCAAAAATTACGATAGTAATTTTACTAATTCCTTCTGCTCTTCGTTTGTTTTGTTCAACAGGTAATTTGAAGGCCGACCGCCCCGTCGTCAAGAAGACTGTTCTCGACGATGACGATATAACACAGAACGCGTTTGTAGTACTAGTTGGAGGGTAAGTTTAAATGCTGATTCTTAATGTTTATGTTATCCCCCAGAAACTAAGCATGTTGGCGCGACCTTCTAAGCGGGTTGGCGGAGCAGGAGCTAGACCTAAGCGCCGGTCTCCTACGTCCTTTGTTTTTTTTGTTTTTGCTGCGCTTCACGGTGTTATAACGGAGAAGCCAACTAGCTCGTATACCCTAGCGTTGCTGACCTTCGGAGGTTTGACCACTTCTATTTTATAGCACACAGGCAAGACTACTGCAATAATTTTAGTAAGAGAGGTGATGCATACATAAGTCGGCAGTCCTTTCTCGAGCAGCGGCTATTCGCCAGTCATTGTTGTTGTTGTTCCTTCACTGAATGGAGCACACCCATTGGGGGATTGGTCTAGAAACGGGGTTGCTTTTAGGGCTAACAGGCCCACCTGATAGCATTACGAAGTCAGCCTGTATAACTGAATATAGGAGATGACTACAGAAGTATATATTAGATAGAATCTGAGAAAAATCACTGGTTGATGTCATTTTTAGGAGAATAGACGAAAAACAAATTTTGAAAGCGTTAACAGGAGAAGCGCCTTGTTTTTGAAATATACGCGTGACTTGCGGCAACCATGCATTGGGAGAATTCCCCAGGGACGTGGCCCCGAACAAAAGGAGGACAGGCATCGACAAAGAAGACCCAAGGCGTTGAAACTGGTGCAGCTAGGCAGCGTTTCCCAATGAAAGAAAAAGCGCGGCAATACTAGAGAAAGTGATGAATTGTTTCTCTTTCAACCGCAAGCAGCCCGAAGGCCGGAGGGGATGAGACCAGTTAAAGTTAAGCTTTTGTATTCTATTTATGATGCTGGTTTACCCTTCCAGCCCTGATTTTTTGAAGCACAAATGTGTTTATTATGTGTTCTACTACATTTTACGGCTATCATAATCCCACAAACGAGCAATAGAGCTGGTAGTGCAAGTAATTACTTACTTATTAATGAGGCAATAATTAACGCCACTGTGGAAGTAGAAAACATTATGTTGAGCAGAAAAACGTTTGGCATGTTCTAAATATCCTGACCGCATGAGCCTACAAACAAAAAATGGGCTTCCTAGTGCCCATATTTACAGATTTACAACCTTGGTAATGAAACTATGATCTCGGTTCTTTTGATCCTCGACGCCGAAATGTTGTATTTATTCGAGCTTCGTCGTCTTTGTAGCTTCCCAGCTGCACTAAGACTCATCAATGACGACGAATGCATATCAAATATTCATCCTGTAGCTTTGTGTGGTTTTTATTCAAGATATGTCTCTGGGCTTTGTTTCCCACTTGCTGATTGCAGGTTTGAGACTACAAGCAATGCTATGGCTCTCGTGACGCACATGCTCACACACAACTTGGAAATACAGGAAAAAGTACGGGAGGAGCTGCTCTCCGTCCTTCCACCTGACGTACGTAAGCAATTTCAACAAGCGCAGCACGCGGGAAAGGGTCTCTAAGCTTGTCCAAAAGCTGGCGGAACATCGTAATCACCCGTAACACAGCAAAACATCATTAGGACCATTTACATTAAAAACTTCACGGACCAGTAGGCTGACACCTCCTTCTTTGGACCTGCCCTATAAAAATTAAAACATGGCACCCCGTCCCAGTACTATTAGAGTTCCATTAGTCTTTGTATACGAATCGCAATTCAACACAAAACATTGGTAACTGAGTAATTGCCAGGGCGATCATTTTTCACAGCACCATGTTTCTGATAACATTACAAAGTTAAACTAAAGGTTCAAGCTACTAAACACCAGAAATATTCATCAAATTTATTTTTGTTCGATTGGAAATCGTCGTGAAGGCATCGTGTAGCTCGCTTGTGTTCTGGGCCAACAAAACTAAAAAGCCAGACGGATCTGACCAGTATAGGCCAGACATCGTAAAAATGTACTATTGCTGACTGCTGCCGCTATCATTATTTCAGTCGGTCCAAGTCGGTAGAAAGTTTGACCAGTTCAGGTCGTGCACTTTCGAATTTCTTTGCAAACACCTCTCAATGTCTGTGCCATGCGTAGGAAAAGTGATTGTCGAGAGCCTAATATTTTGCATTCTTCAGTAAGGTCCGCTTGTATGCTGTTAGATTTTCCATCATGAAAGGCCGGGCTGTGCCGTCGGTAGATCCTTACGCTTGGAAAACCACCGCTCCTTTGCTGACAGACAAGAAACACGAATGATGGCACCAGGAACCTTATCACGTTTTGATGGTAGCCTGTAAGCTTGGTGAGGGATTGTTCAGTGAGCAGCAGAAGATTTAGTTTACACGCGATTTCATCATTTCGGTCATCACGCATTCATCTTTTTCAGTGGCAGGCCATGTATTTGTACATTTAGCTTGCGACTCGGGTATTCTAGCTGGTTGATTGCTTCAGTTACTTTTTCAAGTGCGAAGTCTGGTCCTGTTTCCTCAATATTCAAGAACCTCATTTACATGTTTTTGGTTCCGTTGCTTTTAGTAGTAACATCTGCGACGACCGTGTCATACTGTTCAGACATATACTTGATAGAATATCCTGTCATTTACAATTTCCTCCAGGGGAAGCAATTCACCGAGTTTTCTGTTTATCTCTAGTAGTAAGAGAGCAACCGGGAGGCCTTCGGTTTTTTTGCTGCCAGCTGTTCTTGATTTAGGCTTTCGAAAGCCAAGACATCTCGAGGACCTTCTGTGTTCTTCCCCTTTCGACTTATAAGTCACCTCCGAGAGCCCACACCAGTCACCGAAGTGGTATGCACACAAGCATTTGCAGCCCTGTATGAAGCAGCTGTTCACACCAGTAATATCCGCGCACTTGTGACATATGGTGTCCGGTTCTCGCATGACGATTGCTCAGCTAGAGCACAGGAACAAGGACATGAACAAATGGAACGAGGAGAGCAAGTGGCAGCAGCAGCACCGAAGGAAATTCACATGCTTTGGGGACAGGACCGAGGTATACACCACCCTGCGAGAAGTTTGAACGAAAGATTCAGCCGCGTCGCTTCCGCGCTGCCGCTGCTGCCAGTGGTTTAGTTATTTTTTCTGTGCTTTTCTTGTCTGGCCAGAAGTAATTGTTGTGACTTTTATGGTGATACAACGTGAACGTATTCGCCCATATGATAAGGCATGAGGCGTATAGTCTGAACATCCACGTTTTGCCACCCACACGAGGCACGTGTTTTTGCGTGCTGTTCAAAAAGAATGCTTGGCTTTCCTCGAAAAAACTCCTCGAAATGCTTTCTGTAAATTTTCGTTATCGTGCAAGACAAATGAATCTCCCATTTATAGTTATTTATTGAGCCACTAATTCCTACGTGTACAAGCCTACATATATACGAGGGCCTTGGTTGTGGAAAAATTGGTCCGTAGATGGCATAAAAAGGTTTTGTGCGCGTAAAGTGCTGTTCGCATTCCGTAAAAATTTGGTTCAAGGTTGGGGAGTTGAAAAGGAGGTAGCTAAGAATAGCAGCCAACCCAATGCGAGCTGCTCGTCTGCTGGGCGACTTTCAAGGCTCCTAGCTGCTCGCGGTTAATTGTATACTTCCTGCGTTGTTTTTACGGTTTCCTCATCTGGCTTTCAGCTGATTCTTAATGTTGCCTTATAAAAGGGTGGTTTATTTACGTGAGCCTAAAGGAAGTTTATTATTTCTGTCGAGCACTCAATAATCCATTCTACTTGTTTTCTAGGAACCCATTACGTACGACACCATCCAAAAGCTCACTTACATGAACTGCGTCATCCAGGAGACCATGCGTCTATACCCTCCAGCCTTTGCGTGAGTTCCTGGGAAAGTTGTGTGGTTCATTGGATACGTATCTTTTTGAACGCAGTCGAAAGAGCAGAACACCTTAGCTTGCTTGCATATGTAACTCTAGCGTGAATCAAAT
The DNA here is from genome assembly GCA_013339765.2 of Haemaphysalis longicornis. Taxonomy (NCBI): domain Eukaryota; kingdom Metazoa; phylum Arthropoda; class Arachnida; order Ixodida; family Ixodidae; genus Haemaphysalis; species Haemaphysalis longicornis. The sequence goes on along the minus strand of CM023456.1, from coordinate 119,690,497 downwards.
ACGTACTACATTGGTAATATGTGCATAATATGTCATGCATAGAGTGTAAAGTAGCCATACACGTGCAAGCTTCACCAACAAGTATAAACCTTCTTGATGTACTTATTGAAGACACGTCAGTGTAGGCGCCAAAAAACAAAGGGCAAGCATATTTAATAAGTGCAACTCTCTGTAGCCCCTTAAGAAAGTGCTTACTCTTCCCCACCCTGTATGGATAGCGCTGCGAATGCAAATTAAACCTTCACTATGTCCTACGAACAAACAATAAGTGAATAGAAACATAGTCACGGTCCCCATTAAAAACTCTCACGATAGCAGCTCATATTGTTTCCATTTTTTCGTCGGTCTTAATCCCTAAACCAGTTTGTAATGACCCATTCCCCATGCTTGGTCCGCGGGTACTACTGTTTCATATTAAATATACCGCTACTAGTGCTACTACTCTAGCGTTGTCAGTAAGTGGGGTGCTCGCGTAACCATCGCCGATTATCAAGTACCAGTTTTGCTTGATTTTCGACCGGAGTGAACCCTACTTTCGTACTTTCGGACTCGACTTCCATAGTTAAATACTTTTAGATTGTCGACTATTTGAAAGAAATCTTGAATTCCGAACTATGTTTTCCCGATAATGGCGCCGGCGTAATAGGAGGAATAAACTTTTTTGAGTTGTGTTCATTCGTTTGTGGGAGGCCCGCTTTGTCTAGGAAGCCTTGGTGCTTTGCTGCCTGGCGGGCCTTGCCCACCAGTCGGCGCTTCCCTGGAGTGCGTGAGCTGTATTGCTGGTCCTCCCACTGCTTCAGGGTGGGGTTTGGTAGAGATGTTAAAGATGGTGAGTGTCGGCACGCCCATATGTGGTAGAGAGTGTTGGGTGTGGGGCAGCGCCGACAAATCAGCTTGCATGTATTTGGGTAGATTGCTTGGAGTATCGTTCTGTTGGCGTAGGGTGTTCGTTTGCAGCTGTCTGAGGGTAATAGCGCCCTCTCTGGCCATCTTGGAGGGTGCGGGGGAGGAGCTAGAGGGAGCACTCCAGTTGGTAGTGGGCGAGGACATCGGTATATACTAGAATGTCGTCGCTGGAGGTCACCAATCGGTTCGCCATCGACGGGAAGGCGCGGAAGGTATGCTCGCGGGCCGCAGTGTGGGCCGCTTCATTCCCATCGAGGGATGCCTGGCCTGGGGTGCGTTGCCCCCATCGTGGTGTGTGGCCTGGGGATGCGTGGGCCCCATCCCTAACTTCACTACGTGGAGTAAGGGATGGGGCTTTGCACTGTGTTCAGGATGCGAATGCCTTGAACAGAAACAGGAACCATTGGCAATTGGACAGGCGGCTTTGAAGTCTAAGATAATGTTTGAGGTAGTCTGAGCCCGTGGTGGCCGGTAGGCAAATGGTAATTTCTTCTGCAGACTCTGTGTCCGAGATAGGGGTTGTTGCCGACGTGAGTTGTATGTCACGGTTGTTGACAACGCTGATGGCATGATCAGACGTTTTAGGGTACCTCGGACATGTGTGTACCGGGCTGCTGATTTGCCGTCTCCATAACATTCTCTGAGGGTGATGCCCCTGGCGGTTTTTCGGTACGCATTGAATACGGGCTGAGTGTTTATGGGGTGGAAGCACAGGTGATAAGCTGGCGTTGGGCGAGAGGGATGGGCTGTTTTTTTATGAGGTTTCCTGTACATCCTAGCCTATGCGACGTAGAGAACTGCGACTCGTTTCGGTGAGTTTGAGTCTTTAGAGCTCGCTGGTCTTCTGGGCATCAGAGAGTTATTCCTAGGTACTGTGCAGACAGTTGCATTAGCTCGTCGGTCGACTTAATCGGGGGAGACCTTCCAGATAAAATATTCAGACTTTCGTGCTTGCTGTTTTGAGACCGAGTACTGATCAAGCATATATCAAGGCTTGGGTTAAGCATATACTGTCGTGCTCTTTGAGACCAGGGCTTCGGAAGCGGCGAATAATGAGATGGGTGCCTTGAAGTAGAGCTTTTTGTAGTTTATGGAGGGCTGCAAGGCTTGCTCTGTCTCATTGGAAAGTTGTTGACGAAGTACAGCGTATATTTACTGAGGCGTGTAACAACGTGCACTGCTTCACTCCATGTAGTGTTGTGACGCGTGAAGCTGTGGTGGACAAGCAGTACGACAAGATCCGAATCCCCGCTGGAACCGCAGTCATGGCAGCCGTCGAGTACATCCACAGGGACCCCCGGCACTGGCACAGGCCGGACGTCTTTGATCCCGACAGGTAAATACTCTTCCTAAGTGGCTATGAACCTGCAATCTCGTACCGAGCTGCGCAGCTCCCGCTGCAGGGCTCCAGTCGCGAAGAACTGCCGTGCATGCAGAAACGATGTGTCTCCCCTCAATTCGAAGAAGTACAGCTCCCTAGATATCTGGATGAAATTATCGTAAATGCTATTAACTGTTTCTACGCGATAATTATACAACACACCAATCAGTGTTAGTCACCTGAACATTCGGTTGTTGTTAGTAGTGTTGAGAATAAAAATTGTCGTAAATCACGTAGAATCGCACGATAATGTTCAAGTGTATTATGCTATGCTCGTATCAATAATACAGAAATTTCTTGGAAAGTATTGAACAAAAAATGGCGCAGCTTGCATTAGTGGCGCAAGGATGGAGACACAGCAGAGCTTGGGGATAACCTAGCTTCTCCCCACAGTGACAGCTGATACCTAGGAGAGAGAGCGAGAGAGAGAGAGAGAGAGAGATTGAGAGAGCAGAAAGAGCAAGTTTATGCACGTTCCTCATACGTAGAGCGTCAGCCAAGAGTGTCACCCTCGACATTAACTGCCGCCAAAAGGTCATCCCTACTGACCTAGTCAGTCTGCTTAAGGCGTCTCCCTCCCATCCCTTCGCAATAACCCAGCCCCGGAATTACCAAGCTCCACCGACCAAACCCTCCACGAGGGCAACACAACGGCCTCCGGCTCTACGGAGGGGGGCTGTAGTAACCGACGCGCCACAGGCGCGCCTCCACAAAGACGACGACGACAAAGGCGGGAGCTCCTCACATGACGCAAACCCATGCGCAAACCTGGATGACGCCGGGCGCTCGTAGACATGCACGCTCACGTGCGCTCGATCTTTGTTTTAGCTGAAGCCATTGCGCGAACGTCGTGCCGGGTGCCTGACGGCGGGAGAGTTTTTTCTTTGGATTTTATTGCTAACGCCAAAATGAGTATCTTGAATACACACACTACACTTTTTGCATTATAGTCCTCCCCAAAAGCTGTGGAAACTCTTGCAAGCTGGCAACGCCTGTTTTTTTTACAGCAAAGCTGTATACCTCCACCTTCCAACAGTTTCATCTCCGTGTGAAAAAAACGCATACTAAAAGAACATGCCGGGTACTCGTTTTCCCACGCCTCGTGAGAGCATGCTTCATTCTTCGAAGACGCGAGACTTTTGTAGTAAAGGAGTATACCTCTACCACCCCATGGTGTCATCTCCGTGGGTAAGAACACCAAGGCGACTAGGTCTAAGTGGGCACAAATGAAATACAAGACGAGTTAGTGACTTGGTTTATGGCAGTTACTCTCTGAGCAAACACGGCATTTGTGTGAGTGCTGAAGGACAAATTGCGGCACATATTTTGTACGAAAATGTGATTTAGCACAGACAAACCATTACAAGGCGTACTTCAACTACGAGTGAAAACACTCCGTAAAAAAGTGGATAAACAAGTAGGTGGACCGCCAGGGCTACGACAAATTTTCCTTGAAGTGCACTAGTGGTAATAGCCTGCACAAATAGTGGGCAAGTGTACATTAAACCAGTGTAAACCCGCGAGGCACAAAACGAACAGACCCCAAAGTGAGATTCGACCGGTTTGCAGAAGCTTTCCCAGGCAGGGTTTCTCCTTATCTGTACCATTAGGGCTTCGTGGTCACTGCGGTACGCAGTTAGAGGCACGCACAATTCGTTAATGTGGCTCGTCTTGAAATTGGCAAAGATGAGGCCGATGCAAGTCCCGAGAACCGTAGGGAAACCATGCCAAACGAAGTCAGCATGTACTCGCCCTGTCGTTTCCCTTGTTTACGTCAGCGTTAGAATGGCCCACCACAACGATTTGGCCATGTCTCCAGAACCGCCTAATTGTCGTCCCAACGAATAGCTTCACTTCGTTTTGCGTAGCGTTGAGCGATATCTATAGCGCCACCAATTTGAAGAAGTGGTTCAACTTCAGTGGCAGTGCTTTTACCCGGCACGAAGCTGGGAACTCTCGGTGGTCGCTGTGAGGCATGCGTTCACGTCCGCTGGGCATTTGCTTGGTATTTGTAACCTGTTACACGCCGCACATTACTACCAGCTACAACAGCTCCGCTGTAAAAAACGTAACACAGTCGGCATACTTTGAACTGGCATTACCTGCGACGCATTTTATAGCGCAAGTTTATAGTGTAAGTTTACGTCGAGCTTGTGTAGAGGCAATCCCGCGACTGCCGCACCAGTAGTGAATCTGCAACATTTTAGCTGCAGAAATTTTGACATCGAGGTTGTAGTGTGCAGTCGGCGACGGGAAAAGGCTGGCCTACACACCAACTGACAAAAAAAACCGTTTCGCGCTCTCATCTTGTAACAATACGCTTTGGGACCCGTGCAACTTTTTAAAAACGAATCGCTTGCCATTTTGTAGAGATGCAACACGGCGAGGTTTATTGCACTTTGGATTGTCACTCCAGGTTCCTCCCACAGAACAAGTCCCGAATCAATCCCATGGCAATGCAAGCTTTCGGCAATGGTCCTCGAAACTGCATAGGCATGCGTTTCGCCCACATGGAGCTGCGCTACACGTTCGCACACATCCTGCGCAAGTACAGGCTTGAGAAGACTGAGAACAGCCAGAAGGTAAATGTTTGGTGCAGCGGTTTTTATTTATTTAGCAAAATATATTGTCACACGAAAAATATGGGCGCTGCAAAAGATTGGACAAAGCAAGGTTTAAAAAATATTTCTGGTCGTTCTATGAAAAGCATCGGGAGAGCGCCTTTTTTATTCGTGGCGGCAGGGTTTATTGATCCATTTCCTATTTTGTCTATTTGTTCATTTTATTGTTTGTCAATAGCTAAGTTATTTTTTATCACTTCAAGACCGCACATAACATGGAATATGCTGCTGTTACAGCTGCGTCACTTACAAGAATATTGGCGCTGTACCAACTTTTATTGCGACCTTCATACATCTTTTACCTGAACCTTGAGTGCTAGTGCAAATGCGCCCACGTGCAAACGCAAGGGTTCAATTGAATATTATTGTTCCCAAGTGCTATTGCGTTGAATGGTTTCATATTTGTTCTTCAGATGATTTTACTGTAGGACAAGCTCCTCCTCCTGGGGGCATGCACAATGTAATGATACTATACTACAAAACATAACACATTCAGGACCGACACTTACGGCAGCTTATGATTGTCATAACCAGTGGGCTTATATGCTTTCTAGCGACAGTTCCCGGTGATGTTCGAGTGAGTGACTATACGTATTACACCAACGGGTATAACACTTGTTGGGTTAGCTCTTACCTGTCAAATTAGGTATAGTTAACCGAGAAGTTGTACACATTTAGAAACTCCTGCCTGCTGTCAATACATGTGCTCCTCTCGGAGGCGTGTGGTTACAAGAAACCGCTGGAACTCGTTCTTTACTCAAATTGTCCCGAAAGAAATTGTACAGAAATGGTGCGCTCAAAGAACTACTTTCTTAAAGAACTACTCCAACTAACTCCTTACAAAGAACTACTGAAGGGTACCCGTCAGTCGCAGTAACATCAGCTCCCTCGGGCAGCCAATTGATGGCGATGGCTATGCTACGCCGGAAAATTGAGCTGACTTCCAATTCGAAAGGGGTGTAACTTAAAAAAACCCAGGTTGGCTTTTTTTACCTTCGTTGGGAGAAATCCCTGGAATTCGTTTGTAGACAATGGCATGGGAATCATTTAGAAACAAAACCTAATTGGATATATTAACCTGCATAATAGTTTTTAACCCGTAAAAACACGTAACTTACCGAGAATCCTGATCTCCCTATGACATGGCTGTTGTGGAAAAAATTAGCAAAATAGTTATTACGAATTTCTACTGGTTACTTTTATCAACAAAAACGTTGAATGTCTCAATGGGGCTGGGAATAACAACAAACATTTCTGAAACATTTTTTTAGTGCTTCTCACTCTCTTAACGTTGTAATTTTTTAAAGCTTCAGCTATATTGAGCTGCCTAGACCATAATACAAATGTGCTCAGTAGAATTTGAAGTTTCTACTACCAGCAGTTTGGCTTGGCGTTCCCATCAGATGTTAGCCTCTTCGGCCCGTCATGGGTGTAATTTTCACAAATCCTTTTCACCCTTCTTCTGTCGTCGCAGGGCGAAATCCTTAACATCGGTTTTGCGCATTTGTAGGAGCAACATTTATCAGCAAAAACCAATGGGGTGTTCCAAGCCGTGAAACAGTTATTAGAGTATCTCTAAAACAGCCAATTTCTACCGAAATACATGCAGATACGCGCTATTAGTGTTTTGTAGGAAAACACTGTAGAACTACTTTTTAGGGGTTTTTAAATGGGCTACACATGTCAGCAAGAAACGCTCCGACATCTGAACGGGCAATCGAGGGAACTATGGATTTTGGAAAACACAACCTCTCCCGTTTCCTGTGGTAGGGGCCTAATTTCCGAAAATCCCGCCTTAGTGAGCACCGTACGCTTCTCCGGAAGTTTCAAGTCTCTAGGTGCAGCATGTTTCGCTGGGCGTTGATGAATGAGTGAGTCGGTCCGTCGGTCGGTCGGGTCGATCGAACACTTCATTTTATAGGTTTAGATTTACTTCCATGATCGGGGCCATAAAAATGAAACATGAGCTTCTCAAGCAAGATGTCGTTGTTACTGCCAAATTCTTTCGAGTGGGTATGCGAGAATCATATGTGGGTATGTGGACATCGCACACAATAGGGACTGGTGAACCAACGGTGAGCTTTCGACGTTAGTTCTCATCCCCTCTACCTTAGTGGGTGTGGGACAATTGTGAGTGAGCCTGTTTACGTCGGACCAAACGGAGGGAGAGAGAGAGATTGAGAGAGAGAGAGCTTTTACTTTGGCAGGAAAACTCATGGCCAGCCAAAGCACTGCTTCTGCAGGCTGGCAATTTCCCCTTCCGCCAACTTACCTGTCATATTTCTCCCTTACTTGTTTCGAAATCAATAGGGTAAATTTCTAGGAACGCGTTTTTGCCCTTTCATAATACACCCACATTCAATGTTTTCAAAGTTACGACTGATTTTATGCACTAGAAGCGACGCTTTCGCGAGAACTCGGCGCTCAAATGAAAGAAAAACTATATCTTTGCGCTTGTTTTTATTTTCAGGATCCGCCTGCAATAGAGATGAACCCTATTGTTCTCAGGATCAAGAACGGCGTAAAAGTGAGGGCAGTGTCGCTGTGATACTTCTGTGAACTGAATGTCTCCAGATTCCAGCTGCGTCCCTCGACGAATTCATCCATTCCCGCTAATGATTCGGTTAGAATGCAGCGGTGTAAATCAAAGTTGACGCTTTTGTGCGAATGTGACCACATAATAAAAAGAAATTTCGGTTGCCTACTTTACTGACATTTGAATTGTCTGCATTTCATGATACGGGCAACCGGATGAGGGTAGATCAAATTTGACATGATAGGATGGATGGAAAGAAGAGTAACATTGCGATGCCAGATCAATAAATAGCGCATGGTGGTGGGGGGTGCGCCCCATCGTACATGCTATGTGGCTAAGAAGGTGTTCATAATTAGAGACCGGAACTTTCAGCACAAAAATCAAGGTTTTAGGTTATAATGGGTCACCGAAAAGTGCTATTTAAGCATATACAGGCGCCACATACTCTTTTTTAGGCATATATAGGCTCAATTCGTATTTACGTCAGCAGCATGTTCTAGGGCAAATTTTTGACTTGCAGTGAAAAGAGCGGACTAATCGTGAGCTGTGGGAAAGTCATTTTATTTTCTCCGTGAAAATAAGGCACTCAAAAATTGGTATTTGAAAATTTAACTGAACTGCACGGTATTTCGGCACCAAAATAAAAGCTTGAAAGCCATGACAAACCACACGAATCTCAATGATTTGCTGCTTGAAGTTGTACATCCTTTCAGTGGATAATTGTGAGCGAAAAAAGAACGCTTAATGTCCACTAAAGTTGGGGGACCGTATTAGCACTTCGGGGCGCTCCATGATCTAATTCCATCTAGAATATCAGAATGTTTGCTGCAGAGAATCTTGGACAGTTTTTAGCACAGGGAATCCAGGAACTTTATGACAACAGATTAAAGCAACCGTCATCGGGGATTATGGCGGATCTGTCCTGGACTTCCCAAATGAGCTCCACATTGTTAGTCAGAGTGGCGACACAGCTCACAGCTGTTGAAATGCTTTCGATTGCGAATGCGACATATGCACAGGAATGTGCTATGTCCCGTTTAAGTGTACCGGGGTGAAATACTTTCAGCTGAGACACTGTTGTTGACTGCAAACCTGTTAATACCACCGGAGGGCTTTTGTTGCAGTTCTCCGCTCTTAGATATGAGCTCCTTCAGGTGTAAGAGCGGGCTCTGGTGGAAGAGGCACACTCGGTAACTGCCCTTGAAGACAGAACTGCACTTACAAGAAATATCTAACAACAACTTATTATTCCTTGACAGCAGAACGACCTTCTCACCTCTTCACAACACCGAGGAATCCCTCGGAGAGTACAGTGAAGTGCAATAATTCTGTACAAATTAGTGAGCCATTCTGTCCGGCACAAGCAGATGATGAGCGAAGGCGCGGGGATAACACATTCAGTGACTGTGCACCATTTTCCGACTATCAACAATAGACAGCATGCAAGAATCTGCTGTATTGATTTCCTTAATTCTAGGTTTCGAAATGGCCTCAAAGGTTACCCAGCACGACATATGACGGCTGTCACGACTAGTCTACTTGTAGGTTCCATTTCTCGTTCCTTCTTCGTGCTACACAAGGCTGTATCTTGCCTACCAGCGGTGTATCCGTGATCGGCGGCCGAGAGTGCACGTGTTCGTGGTGTCACCTTAAAAATTTAGCTGTATGAGATTTGCCTGTGGTTTTCTCGCAGGAGGCGTCTTTGAACTAGAGCGGAATGTGCGCAGTTGTGTCGAGTTCATTTCTTGCTTGCATGTTCTTTTATTGTGTTAGCAAATACACAGGGCAGGTCGGGAGAAGGTTTCGCCGTTGGTCCGCGGACAGAAAGCGCCAGAAGGACATAGAACAAAAGAGCTCGTGCGGACAGGGGTGATGTTGGTGAGCTTGGCTGCGGTGTCGCGGCGCACGGGCCTCAGGTGGCTCGGCCGAGGTGGCACAGTCGAGGTGGCGGCGGATTGAGCGCGCGGCTTGCGCTCCTGCGAGGAGTTTAAAGGCGGTAGTCTTTCTTGGGCTACTTAAGCGCAAAAATTTTGGTCTGTATGTGACTCAATTCAGCCACCCGTCCAAAGTGAAACAGAAACTGCGCAATATCTTATATACCAACAGCCAACTCGAAACGTCTAAGTCCGGTGTCAGTGTTCATACTTGTCAACACTGTTGAAAAAGAGGAAGACATTACGCAAATATCAGGCAGAAAATCAATACATGAGTGATACTTGCAGTATTGTTTTATTAAAAAATTGACGGATGCTTGGTTTTTGCGATAGCAAATAAAATACTACATCAACTGCAGAAAACCGCCGCCTGCTGTTGCCCGCGCTACCTGTCAGCATTTAAAAAAATCAAACGGCAAGAGCAACGAAAGGTTCCACTAAATAGGCTCCACGTTCCGCTTGGAACGCTCGTTATAAGTCGGGCAACGTGGTTCTATAAACGTTGTAGTAGGGTGCCTCAATTCACTGCGCGTCTCCGCCGTATGGCAGTGCTGGCATTGAGGCACCCGACTTGGAGCAGTGGAACACGGTAAATTCAAATTTACTAGAGGAAACATCTAGTGTGTTATCTTGGGAGGTACGAGACGGGAGAGGAAAGGCGGACAGGTGAGCGGGAAAGAGAAGAGAGGCATTTACTTGCCTGGGGCGCCAGTCGAATATCGTCTTTCGTCGCCATTTGCAACGAAAGGAGCCGATACGCGGCCACTTTTTTCCCCGCAAACGGCGTGCGACAAACGCCAGTGGCGGGCTTCTGAAGCGAGAACAGTGCTTGCAGAACATCGACTCAAAAAACCATAAAACGCATAGATAACACAAAAAAGGCACTTTTAGGCGCTAAAAATCCCATGAAATCGAAATGGGCTCTAAAGAGCCCATGTAGCGGAAATAGACTGTTTAGGCAAAATAAAGTATTGTTTAAAATACTGCCTTCCCTTAGTTCATGCTTATATGTTAAATAAGCTTGATACGGATGGAAGGAAAGAATAGGCATTTTGGCTAAAGTCCCAGTTTCTATTCATAATCCTAACGCAGAGGCCCACACAAATAAAAACCGCAAATCGGAGCCAGGAGGAGTTCACGGAGTACGGAGGAGACAGAGGCTTGGGCGTGGAGGGGGGAGGGAACATTTTCGATGGAGCTCGAACCGTAGCTTAGAACACACATGCACATGAGAGAAGAGAGAGAGAGAGAGAGAGAGCACCTGTGTTAAGAGCACTTATCTTAAGGTCGCGGGGGTTCGGCTCCTTATTTCAGGAACGCGTATGCGGTCTTCGCAAGGGCTGTGCGCTCGACGAGGGTGAGCCGGTCAGCGAGACAAGTGCTCGAGAGCAGTGTATCGCACTACTCGGGGTGTACACAAATAGGTTTATCAAGGGCGACAATTGTGCATTGGCGTCTCATTGTCCAATGTTGTACCAGAATTTCCCGTGGTTCGGATATTACAGAGATAACCTCGTTATAAAAATGATGACGCCCGGGCATTTTTTATCGGGGTTGAGGCAACAGTGTTGCAAGCATTGAGCAGCCCACAATGTTGTTATGTGACGGCTGGATGGAAGCGACACGAATCATGGTATATAATGAGATGTTTTTTTTGGCGTCACCCATCTTGGCACGACAACGGCTATCTGCTCCCCTTTCGCAGATGGGTGGCGATGGCCAATCTGTGACAGCTCACTTCTTGTCATGGCAATATGTCCCCACTTCCTGGACAAGGAAAACAACCAGGGTGAGGATGTTCTTTGGCGCTCTGTTCCAATATATGACCAGAGCGGCCGAACATTACAGACAAAAATATGAAATTTTTAGTGAGCATCAAATTGCGTTCAAGAACCTTCGCAGTGAAAGATTCGACGGCGCCCCTTTGATGGCCCGAAAAGCAAATTGTTGGAAAGCCCCCGTTCACGAGGAGTAGATAAATTTGCAGGTGATCACGGTAGAATAGAGATATAGATAGCGCAGCCTTCTTTCCCTCATAGTTTCGTGCATGATACAGCTATGATAAGATCAGTAACATGGCGCTCCTGCTTGGTTTTTCGCCACTGGAACGATCACCTTAAAATTTATTGCGACGGTACCCAACTAATATAAAAAATTGTCTCCAATCCACTCTGAGAAGGCGGTTGGAAAGCAAAGCCGTGAATGACCCCCAGAACAATTCCACATTCGAGTTCACTTGAATTCACACACGTGGCTTTAGAAACAGTGAACCCAGAGATTCTGCCAGCCACCACCTTGGATTCCTGGGGCGCGGTCCCGAGTGCAGCAGAAGTACGTCGCCGCTGTAGCCCGGCTGTGCTTCGGAATAAAAAAAAATGGAGAGGAGAGTGTTTAGAAGGGTGAAACAACGTCGCCTAGCCATCTTGTCGTGCTAGTGTGTGCTATATTACCGTCTGACACAAGCGCTGACACCGAAACAATCCGGCATGTGAGCGTACTTATACCCATTTATACATATTTATACTAAACTGTTCCGTAAGCTTGAAATTGCGAGAAAGCAGATGGAACTTCTATAGTCGCTATTTATCAGAACCAGTTACTCCCTTCGTATTTTGTAATACATGTAAAAACACAAGTGAATTGGCATTCAGCAAATTAGAGAACGCAGTCCCATTCGTGACAAGCAGTGCGCAAAAGGTGGCGTTTCCCACCGACCAAATGTCTGTAAGTAGCCTCTACATTTTGGTTTCCCGCCCGGCAAACCAATCCTTAACTTATCTTTGCCGGACGACCACTTCATTCCATCAGGTCTGGGTTACTCAGGAGGTGCTGTCGAACAAGCTAATCAAGCCGTACGAAGTAAGCACGCAATGGACGCGAAGATGCTCCAAAACAAGCCTAATACTGTCGCTAATGCAGACGACAAAGCCGACGGAAGGGTCCCACCTACGCGCCCGCCGGGGTGAGCACGGGAGATCGCTGTGTATAGCGCCCTATCGCCGCGCCATCTACACTGTGCTCCGTCGGTGAAAAGTGCCCTCCGCCTCCCCAGTCCATGTTTGGAGTTTCTTGTTCCGCATGTCACGAAACAACTGCTGCGCTGGTAGAGCTAGAAAGCTTGCTTTAAAACTGAAATGGGCCAGGCTACTGTTTAAACACACTGCACGGCGCCGTCTTTTTTTCTCGCAGATATCAGCAAATTAATTCACGACAATTAAAAAGCGACTACATTTCTTCGAAAGTCGGCACGCTTAGCACATTTGCTCGGTGAAAAGATTGTTGCGATGATTCCCGCGTCGAGGCCCAAGTAGCTTCGAAGCTTGTGCGAGATTCTGTGTCGAGAAAGATGCGATTCTTCGTTCTGTTTGCCTGGCTGGCTCTGGCATTGCAGCTCTGGCTGGAATAAACAGAGAGAGCCCCGGAAACACAGCCCAGGCGAATAACCAGATATGTTAATTGGGGTTCCCATTATTCACGGTAGGCCACCATGTAGAAGATCATGTGCTAGCCATGGGGCAGCTAGTTCGCACAATTATGTTAGGAAAAGTAAGGTTGTGTATATCTAAGACAAAATAGATGAATTTTCGGGCGCATACGTTGCGCTGATTTCAGAGGCAGCTTGAATGAATCAGACTTTCGTTGTAGCTGCGATTGAGGACCCTGTCGGAGCCTGAAAATGTCCTCCTTGAGTAGCGCGTTCTCCTCTCGCAGCTGGCGGATTTCACAGCGGAATCTGTCCAGCTGCGCCAAAATAGCCTCATTAATAAAGGTCGCGGCTGAGGTCGCATCTGACTTCATGGTATAGGATTGCATCCCGCCCTTCTGGAGCAAGAGCAAGGAGCGGGGCTGTTAACGGAAGAATGACGCAACGCAGACCTGAGCCATGGCTGCCCTTAGCGGGGATGACAGATTTAATGACACGGTCTACACGATGATGGTGACTGATTGGCGCATACCCATCGGGAGATTCAACATCCTCCCGCGCCCGCAACGTGCGTATCTGTCCTCACACAAACGCTGCCCCCCAGACCGAACCTTCTAGCTGTTCAATAGCTTCACCAGCTGGCTCTGCGTCTCGTACATGTTCATGCGATGCAGTTTCTCGTAGCGCTGCTTGAGTGCTTTCGCCTCGGGACGATTCTCGCGCAGTGAGTCCCGCAGTCCATCCAAAATCTGAGCGGCCAATGGGCTTCTCGTAGCGTAGCCATAGAGGCGCTGCTTTGACGCGTCTGGGACACCTTCTGCGCTGCAGGCACAAGTTACACGTGCGGATCCGGTACACATCGTCTTCAAGTAAAAATAGCTTTTGTTCTTTGGCGCTTCACGACACTGCAAGGTCTGGCGCTGCGGCGCGACGGCCTGTACTACCTAATAGGGCGAACGGAGCTGAACGGTGGCGAGGTATGCACAGGCTTCTTCAACCTTCGGCGTATCTCGCAGAATGTCCTGACCCTCGCTGTGTACCACCAGTGGTTTTTTCTGTGGCGGCTCAGCAGTTGGGAAAAAACCGAATGCGTTTTTTGTCGGTGCGTACGAACGCTTGGCCTTGGCTCGGTTGCCTCCTCAGGACGCTGAATTTCATCATGGTCGAAACAGCTCCTCCTATTCCCTCCCCAACCCGCGAGAAAATCCTTGTGAGGTTAAGAATTAATCCGCAATCATAGCGTACTTTCTTTCTTTCCATAAGGTCATTCCTTCGAAAGCTACCCTGAATTGCTGTCACCTCTTTTTGCTTCCAGCGGGCATCCGGCGTTTCGCAGCTTTCACGACAGCCATACGCCGCCAAGGTGAAGCGGGCGACAACCAAACTGTTCTCCAGGCTCGCGTTTTCTGTCCGGTTATGTACCTATTCCGGTGAAGCTGATGTCCGGAAAATCTCAGTGGTTCATGGTACCTGCAGTTCTCACGCAGCGAGTCATCCAGTATATTCAGATTTGTGTTGTCCCTGCCTCGGGTTTCCCTCTTGACGGTTTCCGATTCTGTCGAACTTGCTTTTGGGCGAGATGTCAGCTCAATATGCGTTATTGATGTTTCTTGGCAAGGCTTCGTTGTTTCGTTACATTGACCCGAAATGGTCAGCAATAGCGGTTCAGACTTCCTAACATCAGGAACACAGAACGAACCAGACTCGAACCTGGGTCCAGCGTCCCGTTCTAACTTGACGATTGGTGATAGCGGGATTTTAGGAAGCTGCGGTAAGGATTCCTCATTCATGAAGTCTGGGACGAAGATATACTCGAAGTGTACGGTGGTGGCTCTATGCTTTCTTTCACGTCATTTACCTTGCCTTTTTTGTCGTCTCGTTGAGCAGAAACAGCTGAGTGGTCGTTGGCTGCAGCAGGCGTACCCTCGTGCTCCGCACCCCCTTCCTCAATTGGGACGCTCAACGCTACCTCCGAGGTGGCTCCCACGTTGACAATACCCTTGAACGTTGAAGCCTGCAACTTCGGCCAGGACAAACGTCCGATGTTGATGGGTGTGAGCCGCAGTGAGGAGGATGGTCTGCAGGGGTGGCTTGGGCGAACAGCATTGCACACGACGGCAAGGGTCGAAGGTAATTTGGCTTGCCTGCAGTGCCGTTAGTAGTGACTTTCCTGCCGGGCGCCTTCGGAGAGTTCAAGGCCGAGCGCAGGTGGTTTAGGACAGTACATATGCTTCCTCGATACGCCGGTGCGTCGAGATATTCTCGCTCAGCTTCATCATGGTCCAGAAGCTCAATTATTTTCTTTTCAGTCTCGTACAGTGCCGCTTCATTTCTCTCGAGCAGATCAATGGCCGCTTGAAGTTCATGCGGATGCGTCGAGGCGGCTTCCAAAAATCCGTCGCTGCCTTGAGCAGTCGGGGTACCAGCGCCGCGAAGGATACGCTGCTGCCGGCGCAGCTTATCAATCGCACGCATTCGGTCGGTCGTCCGGTGGTCAGGGCCAGCCATGCTGACCTCCGGCTGAGGGCGGGGCTGAGCAGCGTAAACAGCAGTCGAGGGAGAGGGGTGATGCGAACCTCATGCCGGAGGGGACGTCGGTGGTCTCCTTCGTCGCGTGCGGTCGTCTTCCCGGGTTTAACGGCACCAAAATGTTAACGGAAGAATGACGCAAGGCAGACCTGAGCCATGGCTGCCCTTAGCGGGGATGACAGATTTAATGACACGATGACGCAAGGCAGACCTGAGCCATGGCTGCCCTTAGCGGGGATGACAGATTTAATGACACGGTCTACACGATGATGGTGACTGATTGGCGCATATCCATCGGGAGATTCAACAGGGGCCTACTTACCCGATCCAGTCTCGTCATGGCCGTTTGCTTCTTTGGTTTGGCCAGTGTCCCGGTTTTAAAGCCGCCGGTTGGATCATCGTCGGATTTTCGTGGTTCATTTGGGCGGAACAGCCTACTTTTGTTCGACGTAATCATTACAGCTCTGGGGTCCCACATGTGGCCTAATCATAGCGGGTTGTTGGGTGCCGATTTGAAGAAATGGAAGACGGGGAATATTGCCTGTGTGCGACATTAGCGCTGCGGCGAAAGGAACGCCATGAGCGAGTTCAGCCGCGAGCGCCGCGGAGTTGCTGGCTCGAGCGCTAGTGCCGCGCCGATGCAGGTAGGCTTAGCGGCAGCGAGGCACTAAATCCATTATAATTGTCCAGTCTCTAATCTAGGGTAATCGAACTGGTATGCACAAGTAGCCGGTAACTTCAAAGATTCGCTTGGTCACTCATAAAGACTGCTCATCTGTTTGCTTCGTCCAACTCACGTTTGGACGAAGTAAACAGAGAGCCGAAGCGAGACACGTTGGCTGGCGTTAACCCTTCCGAATTGGCTTCAGGTCCACATTTTGTACGCGGAATGGTTGGCATAGCTGTGGTGGCCAGATGCAAGTCCGTGGGGCTCTTTTTCATTTTTTTTACCAATAAACCACCCGCCCTCCTTACGGCGCGATTGTTACTTGTTTAATTTGTTAAACAGGTGGTCGTTCGGTTTTATATAAAAAGTAGTCAACGGCATAATTTTCAGCCGGCCCCACTGTGATATCGCACACTAAATTATTGTGGAGAACTCACGCTGCCTGCAGCAGCCAGAAAGAACGTGTCACAAAAGTTAGCTTTTCGACAGCTACTTCCTTGTATGTCATCAACTAGGTCTGTTAAGTACGTACGAGTTGAAACTTATTTCACCGACGCAGGGAGGAAATGCTAATGCGTTTAAAACGACGTCGAAGCTGCGCTTAATAACTCTTGTTTACTTGAGCAACAGCTATGCAATGCACGCACACCTGTACAGTGACAACCCGCCAGCTTTAATTCCCGTGGTGCACGTCTGCGAGCTTCCACAATGTGATCGTAATTTCTCAATGGAGTGTCTTAACGAGCGATGTCTGGTGGCGACATATGACTGAGGTTTTTATCAGTTTTGACGCGGCGGATTTTCCATGAATTTTGTGGCAGGATATTTCAACGTGGCCACAGGGTACGGTGTTTACCATCCACGTGTTAAAGTGATCATTGCATCAAATCGCCGGCCCAATCTTGCGACTAATGCGCGGTTGCAGATTGTAACCACATCACTCGTTGAAGTATTTTTAGCATGCTAAACGCCTACTCACTCCGGGGAGCGTATCTGACAAACCTGACCGCCTAGGGACACGTTACGTTCACCCCTTTTTCGCTTCACGCTAGAAGACTCGAAGAACTAATAAACGAGCTGGTTTACAAAACCAACCAGAAGGATAATTAGGTACCCTTATTTTTGAAAAGAATGCCTACATCAGCAAAAAAATATGCTACAGCAGAAACACTTTTCAGGGCAAAAAAATGTACCCATGTCAAACCCACGCCATTAGCGGGAAAACCAACTGCTCTTACGCTAGCCCACTAAGACGAAATGTCGAAGCCTGATCAGCAACTGCTCAAGAGAATAGAAGAAGTGTTCGAACCCATTCCAGTAGGTGGCGTTAATGGACGTACGTGTAGGTGGTTGTGGTTTGCGCCAGGAAAAGAAAGGAAAGACACTGGGGATATTTTGAAGTCGGAAGGGAGCTCACCTGCATACAACCCAGTTCAGGGGAAGGGATGTAGAGGGGGAGTGATAGGATAAAGTAGAGAGAGAGAGAGAAGAGAGAGAGAAAGATATAGAGAGAGCTGTCAGTCCTAGAAAGGTGTCAGTTCGGGCACATCAGTAAATCACTGCACTCCGGGCTAGATTTCTCAAACCGGCCTTTGGGTAGATAAAAGCATTCCATATCCGCATGGTGCGTGCGGCATTTGTCAGGTTGTCTTTTTATGTTAGTGTAAAGTGTCATTAAATGTTCAGTGAACAGATTTTACCCGCTTGTAAGGATCATGGGAAAAATACAAGCTATGAATTCCCTCCCAGTTAGCGCAGAAGATTGCTTTAAACCCGTAATGCAAAACAAATCAGTCTTCCAAGGCTAGCTGAACTTAGTACCCACGCGTGTTGTAAAATATGCGACCACATTTTGAGCGAAATACCGCTTACAATAAGGAGAAAATGAGCTGGAGCTGCTGTCAACCGAACGCTCTAGCGTGTCAGCTGGGCGGGTTAAAGCTAGCCCTATTGAACTGAGTTTGCACTCGAAACAAAGTTGCACTTCATAGCCACAGCTTGATGCAGTCAATGCGGAATTTTTTTGAGACACGGATACAATACCGGGGCCTCCATTTTCGTATCTATTCTCTCTTCACAACCCCATTTCTGCAGCAAAAACACTCAGCGTAAAAAAGGTAATTCGATTTATCCGCTACTTCCGGAAGCTTTGGCCGGTTTTACTTCTCGTTGTTGAAGAGACACTGCGCGTAAATGTTCAGTCTATTTTAAATGCACCTGTGGGTGGTAACCACCTTTGTAAAATAG
The DNA here is from genome assembly GCA_013339765.2 of Haemaphysalis longicornis. Classification (NCBI taxonomy): domain Eukaryota; kingdom Metazoa; phylum Arthropoda; class Arachnida; order Ixodida; family Ixodidae; genus Haemaphysalis; species Haemaphysalis longicornis. Next base: position 119,672,252 of record CM023456.1, on the reverse strand, counting down.
ACAACATAACCCGCCGCTTGCAGTGTTTGAAGCATTTAGAAGATCATAGCACATCTTGCGACGTCGCTCAAAATTCTTCAAGGGCATAAAACTGCGGTGGTTTGCACGTTTTGTTTTAAAACCTTCGTTTATTTCACTTTTCGGTAGTATTTATTGACACAGTTTTTGAGTACTCTGGCACATCTGAAATATAACACGTGGTACAGGAAAGGGATGGAGGGAACGAGCACGGGTAGATGCGGAGACGATGCCCCTCACAGCGTGCTTCTTGGCAGCGCTTGTATTGCGCAGTCGGTCACCCACACAAGGAAGCGGTCGGTCACCCACACCAGCCTGCAAAGAAAAAAAAACACTGATCATCATCATCACCATTGCCGTCGTCGTAATCAAAAGCATCGTTCAATAGCAAAACGTGCTGGTGCTCCTGTCATGGAAATGCGGTCAAAACGATGTCGTCGCTGTAATGACTCTCTTTGATGCCCGGTACTCCTTTTTACAATCCGCGACTCTCTTGAAAACTAAAAGGTTACCACAAACTCTCCCACTTTGCAATAGAAGCCATGTGTAAACATCATTTTTGGCATGTATTTACTAGCTAAGTTTATTTTGAGAGCGATGGTTATGTTTGTTGGTACGGTATCGGAAAATGTTGCAGCAATATACAGGAACCTACAACGTAGGTGGCACGTGTGCGTCCCCTGGTTTCGTGCAAAATTTTATTTTCTAGGAATGGAAAGAATAAAAATGTAACGTCGCTTTCTGTAAGAAAGGTAGTTGAAACGCGAAGCTTTCTCCAATACAAATGCAACAAATTGAAACTTGAGCTGCTTAACAAGTCAAATGGTGCACAGCTCCGTAGAGCACGTTTATTCAAGCACTTTCTTTAATCGTCAATAGCTCAGCGACAGCAGGCGCTGGGGTTATCAGGACGGCTCGCCAGACTGGACTTCGCTTGAAGAATGCTTGTTGCGGGATGCTGCCGGGAACCTGCGACAGAACGAAACAGTACGGCACTTTACTGGGTTGTCTGAAGAAGCGCCTAAGCCTGGGATATAAAGCCACCGTTTAGAGTTGAAACAATCGTTGCCAGCACATTTCTTATTCTCAAACGCAGCCAATGCACCCTCCTCACGTGTGGGCGTGCCAGCGCACGGCCAGCATCAGTTGTAATTTCCCCCCATATTTGAGAACCAGATTTTCCAGCGAAGCATTACTACTATCGTCCAGCGATTTCTTGGAGGATGCGTAAATGACCTTTTGACCGGTAGACACACCCCCTACGACACACTCCTCGAAGCGCATCGCGTGATTCGCCGGGCCCTCTGTTGGCGCCGGGGGGTGCCGACAGTGGTCGCCACCGCCGCTGAGGCCGCGGCAGCCAACCACCCCCGCAGCTCTCCATGCATGTGGCGCTGGGTCGTTTCAGGCAACGTGGCTCTTCTTGCGCCCGGCGAAGAGGAACGGTGTGATCGCATCAACGAACGCTGCGTTCGCCCGGCCTCTTTCTGGGAGCGTTGCACGGAAACAAACGGCTTTGAGACGTGGTCGGCCATACAGCTAAATCAAATGTTTAACCAAGCGAAACAAAGACTCAACAAGACTAAGCCAAGATTTTCCGTTCCATATCCAAAGTTAGCTGAGCTAAGCCGCAGCCATTTTTTACTTAAGAATGTGCGCACAAGTAGAAACCCAACTGGCGATTAGTATAGATACACAGCACCTCTTTAGTCCCCTATAAATTGGTAGAACTTAATGTGACCCGATATATTGACGTATTTCTTTGGACTCGAATTTTCGTGTTTTTTCCGGACCACTTGGCCAGGCTTGACACCGCTGATGCGGAAAGCTTATAAACGTGCTTTAAAGCTCGGGATGAGTACATCGACCTCCAGGCCTGTGAAATTAGATCTTCATAACACTGCCGCCGAGCTAGTCGAGGCCCACCTCGCCAGCCAGCGTCTGCGACTATAGATACGACACCCTGCGCGGAAGAAGACTCCCGCTAGACTGGCAATGGCATCTCCTGAAGAAAGATCACAGCAACTACGAGAAGTACCTCAACAGATAAGATTAACCATCGGCGTGTACCTATACCATCGAGAGATGGACCTTATTCCGCCACACACTGAGAGAGAGAGACAAAGTGTGCGCATTCGCCAAAAAACCGCACAGGATCGAGACCGCGGCAGTTTAGTGCGGCGCGGCTGACGACGACAGAACGGGTTCAATGGACAAGGTAGTCACTTCAACCGGGAAGCACATCAGTAATATCCCATAGCACTTCACAAGCACGACACAGGCCGAGAAAGCAGCCATTGCATTGAACATCTCCCACGCAATAGCGGATACCTTTACAGCGAACTCGCAACGGGCTTGTCGAAACGTTTGCGTGGTAGAATATAAGGGCAGCTTTGGACACACTGCTGCAGAAGCCACCCAAAAGAATTGTAAATATTGTTTGGACACCAGCCAACTCCCCCCTCTAGGGCATCACAACCGCCCACGAAATCACCCGAGATCCCGCCGGGTGACCCAAGGGTCTCGGGTAGAGAGTGCGCATCCGTTGCTTACCTATCAAGAAATAAGAGAGCAATATAAATAACACAGGGAGGCCTACTCCTCCCGCCCAAGAATCTCTCACCAAGGGCCAGGAGCACGGTTTCCAGCTCTCCAAACAAACAACTTCATTCACTCGACCATCTCCCCTTTCACCCGGTACCATATAATATGGGAGTGTTCGACAAACCGCCAGATAGCTAAAATCCCGTACCCCTCCTGTAGGCACTGAGTAAAGAGGTGGTCCAGATCAGGCCCCGACTCGCGGCTTCGCTTTTTAAAGGTCTGTTGCAGGAGGAGTCTCCAGTGGAGTCCTGGACTGAAAGCCCCACCCACATTTTATGCTTGAAGTAACGTCTCTCTCTCACTACATCTCCCTGTCTCTATGTGTCGCTTGCATGGTAACAAGAGAAACGTCAGGAAGAGCCTGGAGAAATGCACAAATTTCAGTGCGCTTCTGAATGTCTTCTTGTGCACACATCCTCAAAGTAAGCCACGACAGACAGGCAACTTGATATGCGCTTTCCCATTCATGGTCGATTTACCATATTCTTTTTTTCAACTACGCAGCGTTCAAAGCAAAACATGGCCTCGGAATCACAGCGGGTACGAGTGCAAAAGTGCCTACTCAAAGACTGATGGGGCCTTGTGCGGCCGGGTGTCTTGCAGGCGTGTCTCGGGTAGGCACAACACCAAGAAGCCGCTGATCACCGCCAGCACTGAGAACGCCATGAATGGAAACCATTGCCGGGTTGCGTCTGCCTGCAAGCGTGACCACTTCGTCAGAGATGCATTCGCCGCAGGGCTGAATGACACCGATGTGGAGCGACGAAGCAGAGACAGTTCAGTTTTCCCAAATTCCGCGGGTTAGGAAAAGTTTCTCGGCCACTTCTGTGCTTTGGGGGCAAACGCCTAGCGTACTGTTGTTGCAGGTACCTTTTATACACAAGTTCACCCGTGGACACAACAGCCATATATAAAGCTTGTCCCGCAGCAGACGATGCTTTATTCAGTGAGAAAAAAAACATTTTAGGCCGAGGTCCAAATTCTCCCACTTATTGGCTTTTTAAAGTCAGCTACGACATATTCAGAGAAGGTACTTGAAAAAATGATTAGAAGGTAGGCTAGGGCTGCAGCAAACAGGGAAACGTCTTTCGTTGCCTTGTTTACCATCCGTCCTTCTAGATGCCGCTATGATAGCGTTCACGACTGCTGTGCACACTAGCCTTGTTTTTGCCCAGATTTGTACCTGGCTTATTTCTTGTTACAGGTGATAGTGATGGTCTTGTGGTACATTGGGCATTCTCGAGCATGTCGCTCACGCCATTTGTCCAGTGTCGTGTGAGAAGCCCAATGCGCCGGACTGCTATGCAACTATGGCAAGCATAGCGGTCATAGTACGCACCCGTGCTGGTATGTTTACTTGTTGTTCATCACTCCCATTGGTTACTCCACAATTCTCACTGGATAAAAAGAATGCGCACTGAATGTAGGGGCAAATAGCTCGTTCTAAAACTTAATAATTTCTTTAGATTTTGTCAATCTCAACCAATCTCAACCAGCTGCCCATAGTGCATCAGCACTTGTCTCATCGTACGGCTCGCCTGAATATTGTCACGTAGCCAAAGACGACGCCGGTGTTTTGATGGAAAAACAAGTTTATAGGAGCGAACTTGTGCTCCCCTAACAACTCAAAAAGTACACAGGTGGCAAAGCAGCAGTCAACAAAGTGGCGTGCGTAAGCGAGCGTCGTGATTCGAATACCACGGCGTCTGCTCTGCAGGCTTTTATCTTCGGGCGCGAGTGTTTCTCGAACCGTCGATTTACATCTAGATAATTGTAGATCAAAGAAGATTATTCGAGGCTAGTGACGTTAGGGCGAAACGCTCTCCGTAACAGAATGAGAAAACCCATGTAGGATAAAAAGAAGAATGGAACACGCGCTTCGCTTGGGACACAGATAACACAGCCGGGCGCGGACGAGCAAAAACAAACAAACAAACAAACCAACCCAATGCCTAGTTCACGGCAATATGGAATATGGTGCAGCGACGACTAGACATAAGAAAAGATACGCATTTTCAGCAGGTGGCACGCCTGAGCACTCAAGTTCGTTCTATGCCATTAAGATGTAGTATTCTCCACATACACGGTTGCTCGCCGTGCCGGCAACCGTCGCCATCACACCAAAGCGCGTTTTCACTAGAGGAGTATGAAGCTGAAATTTTCACTTTTTTACGTACCGAAGCCACACCTGGTCTATGAGGCTCCTGAATTATTTAGACCACCTTGGAATGTTTAACCTGCCCGAAATATCAACAAACGGGCGTTTCTGATTTCTACTTCTGTAGAAATTCTGGCTGCGCCTACTGGAAATGGAAGAATCAGCAAAACAATTCCTTATTCTTTGAGCCATCGCGGTATGTTTTCCACCGGAACTGATGCCGGCACCGAAATTGGGCCACCTGACTATAACATAGGGCTAGGGATTAGGGCAAGTATTGGAAAAATCAAGTTATGCATAGATCATCAACCGAAACAGTATAAAATAAGCCCTAGTATACAGCAGTCTCATCACACGAATTTTAAACTACATTTAGATATTACCGCCGTTCTGTTTCATCCGCAAGCGAAGTTTGGCAAACGAAGGATGGCGCCACTCACGTAAGAATGATCAACATCGACTAAAGTGAAGCGCCTGAGTCGTTCTCACAATCGCTGAAATGAAGAAAATCTTTACTGATTGCCCACAACATAAAACGCCTACACTAGCGAAGAGTAGGAACGAGAGAAGCAGAAAAAAGAAGACTCATGCAGCCACTGTTCGTGAGGAAGAAGAGGAGAGGGAGAGAGAGGGAGAGAGAGAGAGAGGATAACCACTTTATTTATGGCTGGGTTAGGGAGAGGAGGTGGCGGGCGCCCAGAGGGCCTCCGCGACCTGTTGGGCCATGGAGGCGAGGGTAGTCGGTCTGTCTCCAGGGTCGAGCTCCGCAATGCCTGCTCCCAGTGTGTGGGTTTGAGGAAAGGGGGAAAAGGGGAGCACAGGCAGTCACAGAGATAGTGTAGTCTAGAGTCCTGGGAGCCGCAGAGTGGGCAGAGTGGGGAGGGGAAACGGAAGGGTGGGAGTGAGAGAGGGAACTTCTGCAGGGGAAGGAGGGCGTTTGGAGGAGGCTCCAGGTTCTGGCTAGAGCCACTAGATGAGGTTTCAGAGTATGGGCACTCTTTTCTGTCATTGTTCTATGCCGCTGACAGCGGCCATTGGTCGAACCGCGTCACGTGACATTTGGTTACCCCGGGAAGCACCATGGGCGCTGTCATTTTGGCGCCTTTGTATTGCCGCGCGTGCGCTCTTCAATAAGTCGTGATTTTCGGAACGCAGTGCGGGTGCGGCTGCTTTGACAGTGCGTTTTGAAGCCCCCAGACAGGGTAGCGATGCCGTGCTGCTCGGTACTGCGCTGTTCCAACCGGCGGGAGGGTGGAAAACGCCTGCATTGCTTCCCGCTGGGAGAGAACGACAGTGGCCTAGCGTAACCTATAGCCACTTAAAGAAGCGTAGCTTAACTAATTTCTCTAGCGTATCCTAGAGCCACTAAATATGCTACATGAGTGTAGCATAGTATCGCACCGGTGCGCTGTCTCTAAATCTGCGAAATATAAACACAGCTGCCATGGCTGTCAAGCGGCGCGCTGACAAAATTCCGACCATCAATGTCAGCCGCAATAGGGCTCATAAAGCTCGCCACCCTGGCTCCAGGCTCCAAAATGTCTGCCGCCGTGCGTCAGCGTCGTTACTCTTAAGCGTAGCTTATTTAGTGGCTCAAGTTCTGGCCTCCTCCTGTGTGAGGCTGCGGTGCGGGGGGATACGGGTGGCGGGGGAGGCGGTAAACACTACTTAAAACTGGGTTTAGGGGAGAGGAGTCGACAAGGGCGGCCTGGCTAGTAATGAGCTGAATAGCACCGATAAAAACCAAATGCCACCATAAGGACAGTAGCTAAGCCAGCTCTCAACCTCGCGATTTTTACCGTGAGATGAGCTGAGAACCCGTAGGCCATCAGGGTATCAAAATAGATACCCAGAGACGGGTCAAGAGCAAAGGAAGGACCATTAACTCGACGGATGGAAGAAATAAGAAAATTACGAGACAATGATACTCCGGAAGTGGAGGACAGGAGGGAATGAAGGTCAATGGGAGAGGTCTTTACTCTGCAGCCAACGTAAATAGGCTGCTGAAAATAAAGATGATTAAAAGGTCCCCAAATCAGTTCTTTATAACGCCTTTGAATAAATAAAAGAAACCACCGTCCTAGAACAATCGGGTGGTTGGGATAACAATCTGGAGGGGACTATCGTATCGATTACAGGCACACCGCCAACCCCCCTCAAACAAAAAACAACAATAACTGGAAGAAATGGACTAGTCAGCAAACAGTGACTCCGCATAAAAGCTCTCCCCTAGCAAAAAAACATGGCTCCAACCTACACAAGAGCAGGGGATATGGCATGAAAGTTGCTAGAAAAAAGAAACTGCACACTGGTCTTCTCGGCTTCGACCGTGACCTCCCGCTCTACTTAAATGAGCACCTTTGTGTCGAAAACAAAATACTGCTATGCAAGGCTCGTCAGACGAAGCGGGATAAATGCTTGAAGTTTGTTTCGGTATCCCAGAGCAGAATTCTCATGCGTAAGGCAGAAACGTCACCTGTACTGCACATTCCCTACAATTCCGACCTTGCCAAAGTGGTTTAAATTGATCCGGAAATATGCAAGATAGCTTGCCCTTTTCCAAAAGCTTCAGAGCTTGTAGAGAAAAACTGCATTTGTCAAACTTGCCTTCGCTGCTCTTGTGACTTGCATAATAAATGTAACATCACCCCGAGGAAACACAACAATTTAATTTGTTTGTATACAGATAATTTCTGGAAATGTGATGGGCTGTACTGTAATATTATAGGTTCCTTCAATATCCCAATTTCTCTGTAAATCATGTTAAACCTTTGCTTTTGAATTAGGTTCTATTTTTAGTGTTTCTTTTCAGTTTACTTCACATATACACCCTCTAATATTTGTGCTTATGATGTGTAGCCACGTCTCTGTATTAAGTACATATGACAAAGCACGACAACCAGTCGCCGTTCAAGGGCAAAGTAGGACAAAGAATGCTTCGAATAATGGACACTCTCAACAATAATGACTACAGTTAAGTACGACACCTTTGATGAATTAAAAAGTCAACAAATCCTATGTGACACATTTTTTCGCTGTTTCCACTTCAACGTGCAATCTGCTGTTAATAAGCCGGCCACCCTCGAACAACTCTTAAGTAAGCTTGACATGATAGATGTTTTTTTGTTAACTGAATGTAGGTATACCTGTCCGGAACAAGTTATTCAGCTTCCGAATTATAACTCCTATTTTTTAAATAGACCAGTTGGTGCCGATTGTGGAGTTGGTGTCCTGATTAAAAAAATCAATTGCTTGTGACCCACCTGACTATCAATTTTTTGTACACTATCGGGCCGCACTGTCATTGCGGCTTGTTACCGTCCTCCTGCCTGTCGTACCATAGATTTTATTTCATTTCTGGAAAAATTTTGAACTATGTAAATCTCAAAAATATTACATTGTGTTAGGAGGTGATCTTAATATAAATTTGCTTTCTTACAGAAACATTACCAGAGATTTTCTTGCTGTTATTTCAGCCAATGGCTGCGTGAATTCCATTACTAAACCAACAAGAATTACGCCTAGCACTGATCTCTTATTTACCTTTTAATTACAACCTTTGATGAGGATCGTTATTTAAGTTCAGTGGTTGGCTACGGTATTAGCGACCACTTTCCAGTTGTATTTGCAGCTAAAACACAAGTAAACAAGACGCTCCCAAGGCGGCGTCTAGTACAACGCGTTACCGAAAATGGACTTGAGGCCTTTAGGCAGGCAGTTGCTTGTGTGAATTGGGCGCACGTCTTCACCAAGACAGATAAGAACGTCGCGTAAAACACTTTTTTGGAAAATTTGTAAAAATTTGCAATACCTATTTTCCAACCCGCACTTGTTTTTCATTTACGAAAGCAAAAAAGGGGTGCATAAGTCGAGCTTAATAAAAAATTCGGGAGAAAAATCAACTGCACAAAAAATTTGTTGAACAGCGTAATGAAGAACTATTTTCAGAATTCAAAGTGTACAGAAATAAACTCAAAAAGAATTAAAGCAGGCACGAGATTCGTACTATTACGCACTGTTTGAATCCTGTTATGGTGACGTGAAAAAAATATGGAGACAATAAATACAGTGGTTCTGAATTCGAACAATGTCATAGCTCTCATTGAGATAACTGTTGATGGGGCTAGCGTCGCGGGAGATGACATGTGCGATGCCTTTAATGATTATTTTGTTAGCTGAAGGGCTGAATGTGCTTCAACGCTAAATGACAATTCGTATTTTTACAACAGTAATTGTATGTTTATGAACCCAGTGACATGCTCTGAAGTATATTTTGTTTTTATGAACATGAAAAATTCTCTAAGGCCGGATGCAGATGATGTCCAGATAAAGCCGGTGAAACTAGTCCTTGATATATTAAATTACAGACGATCTTCAACCCCTGCCTTAATGAAGCCGTTTTTCCCACCGAAATGCAAAGGCAAAAGTGTCCTGCCCTCGTTCAAAGAGGGATACAGGAGACGTGTGTCACACTATCAGCCCGTGTCAATATTGCCGGTATTTTCTAAAGGGCTCAATTCAAATTCGGACGTAATGGTTTTGTAAAACTCATGAATTATTTCTGATGATCAATTCGGTTTTGTAACGCCCTAATCTATGAAATTAGCACTACTTCAACAAAAAGAATACGTGTTACGCTCCTTCGAAGAGAAAGTTGTTCTAGGCGCGTTCGTAGATTTTTTTCAGGCGTTCGATTGCGTTAATCACAACATACTTTTATCGAAACTTGATAGGTATGGTTTCCGCTGTTGCGGTCACTCTTTGCTCGCCTCTTACTTAGCCAATCGTACACAGTAAGTTTTCATTGACACCCACAAATCATCTGTTAAGCGTATAATCACTGGCGTCCACAGGGTAGTATATTAGGACCTCTGTTGTTTATTGTATATATTATTGATATTTTAAGCTGATGCCAGCAAGCGAAGTGCATTTTGCATGCCAGTGATATGACCATACTTTTTTCGTGGGACTCATCAGACCAGATCGGAAGGGAAACAAACGCGGTCTTGGAGTCTATACAATGCTGGTCAATTACTAACCGATTAAAATAACGCAAATATGTTTACAGGTATACTGTTCCGACCCCGAAATAAACAAATCATTGTTCCGCAGTTTGTTAAATTTGGTTCTGACTCAATAGAAATCGTGGAATGCTTAGGAGTGCACTTCAGTAGTCACCGTTATTTATTTTATTTATTTGTACATACTGCAGGCCCTAACCGGGCCCTTGCAGGAGTGGACACATAGTCAACATAAAACACAATAACGCTCCACAAAACGAAGCGAAAAAAAGTATTGATACACATCGGACACTTTGTACTTAGGAGGGCCACGTTTATTCTGTACTTGTAAAATTGTCTCGCATTGCAGGAATTCTCAGCAAAGATCGTCGCATAATTCCAATTAAAGTTAACTTACTTGTTTATAAATCTTTGTTTGAATCTTATTTAAATTACGCTGACCTAGTCTGGGGAACTACTACACTTGCTAATAAAAATAGTCTTCATGTACTGCCAAAAATATCCTTACGTTCCATTTGGAATCGCAGCTTCTCAGCCCGCACTGGTCATTTATTCCATAATAACTGCATTACAAAAATTTTGGATCTTTATATCTAAGATAAGCTCTCAGCTTTAGAAAGAACTAGCGAAAAATTGCAAAAATTTATCTGAGCTGGCCTGCCTTAGCCCGAATTTGCCTGTGTACATTTGCAGAAACACTGAACGATGGCACCTGACCCCCTTTCATACATCATACGGTCTGCAAACTTTATGTAATACTTTACCGCACTTACTGAACAAACTGGAAGCAAGAAGTATAGATATGACGCGTACTTCCAAAAAAGTCCTAGATTGTTAGCGTTATTCTGTAGTTTCTTGTTTACTTTTTTACGCCGTTCGTCTTGTTATCGTCAAGCTAGCGCCAACCAATGCTGCATTGCAAAACACTTCGTTGCGGGCCTTCCTTTAATTTTTTCTCTTTGCTACTTTTCAATTTTTTGGTCCTTCAATAACTAGCATTACTTTTTTCCCTATTTGTAACGTTTTATTGCATTGGGCATTTCACTGTGGGTAATACCCTGATTGGTGAAGCCTTTTTCTTGAAGGGCTTATTTCTTTTCTGTTGTACGCAGTAGCTCATATGTATACTTTTTTATTATCAGTTTTTGTTTACCAGTGCATCTTTGTAAACTGACACTCTTCGTGTTTTGTCTGTTTCAGTATGTGCCTCGTCATTTTGTTTTGTCGTTTTTTTGTGTTTTTTTTCCTCAGCAAAACATGATTCTCAAGTAGCGTTCTCGCATTTTTCGAATGCAATATCGTTTCTTTGTTAGTTGTTAGGCATGCATATATTTTTGCCTTTGCATATTTTTGTTATCGCAACATAATGCCATACTCTGGTGTGTTTTGTGTTGATTACTGTAGAAGCTGTACAGCATGCATACTGCCGTCTGCTGCTGACGTTGAATTGCAACTGACGGGGCTGTCAAGCTGCTCTTGCAAGTGTTATCGTCAGCCTTGCTTGTACTAACCAAACAATGAATAAAAGATACCTCACCTCACAAAACCATTCAAACATTTCTTTATATTCTCACTGTAAAGGAACACTAAGGAAACGTGCCTGAACGTGCTCGTCTCGTCATCAGTGCCGCAACACGGGGCACTATCGCAGATACCGGAAGAACTACTACAGAAAACATTAGGTATTAAGCAGACAATGCGGTTTGGGGAGTCACAATGAGGTGCAGGAGCAATAAAGATCTTTTAAGCCTGCATTGCGCAACAGGCGGCGATCGACTCACAAGCGAGGTGATGTAGGGCGATCCCAGGGCCCCGAGGATGGCCGAGGCCTCTCCCCAGCAGTAGCCGTACGTTCGCACCAGCTGCGGAAACAGCTCGACGTTCTGCACGGGCAGCACGGCGTACGCCACACCGGTCGCCAACAAACCCAGCACCACCAACACCGCGTACTCGATGGCCGCATCTGCGCAACAGCACAGCCGTCTCTCCCGCTCGTGTCGTCTGCCACACTGCACGCCTTAATGCTATCAAGCGAGCCGCATGTCGTATACAATCCTTATACACTGTCCTGTCACTACGGGCGAGGAAAAAACGAAAATTCTTCGGTAATTGGAAACAGCTGCGAATGTGACAGCAGGCGTGTTCATAATCACGCTCGCACTCCTGGTAACCAACACAGTAGTCGCGTTGGGGAAGGGAGGGTGACAGAACATGATGCGTGGAGGCTCGTCGTTCCTATCGAGAAAGGGACTTCGACAAGCGTGCCACTTTACGCATATGCTCTTGAGCATGTTCATTGTACACTTTAAGTAAACGAGGTCACAGAGACGGTGAATCGACGTGACTGGCTCACATAGATTCTTCATCGTGCACGTCATACATACAAAAGATAAATTATATACAGAGGACGCGCACCTAAGCGGTATTTTGAAGTTTCAGTAGAAACTCTGGGCAGCAGCTTAGCTCATTGTCACATTCAGATGCTTTTAAGATGATTGCGGCATTGGGCTAATCAAACCCGAACATTCTTGTCCGTCTGTTGCCATGTCTGTTCCTAGCTTCAGCCTTCCGGCATAACGATACAAGAGTTATTGAACAATAGGTTTATATACGCCATACTTTTAAAAAGCGCTAAGTATGTAAAGACAATTTCAAGTTCGCATTGTTCAAGAAAAAAAGATTGGTCATATTTGAGGCAATTCATGAAGGCATAAATGGTATTTGCAGTGCAGGTTTATTTAAATATACACCGATGCCTAATTTGTGTGGTAGGAAATAAAGAAATACGCGTTAAAAACGTTGTTTTGACCCTGAAATACAAAAAGAGCTTGCGTGAGCAATGGAACGCAGTAAAATTGAATTGACTGGTCTAATCTTCAACGCGTTTATCTTGGGAGGAGCGAGACCTGAAGGGATAAGCGTCACTGGTGGGCAGGGTGCAGAAGAGAGGCACTGATGTGCCGTGAGAGTTTGGCGCGTTGGTACTCCACTGAAATAATGCCTACAGACCGAACAACAGGAAAAAGTACGAAGAGTGGCGAAACCGACGAGCGCTTCTCCGTGCCACCACTCTTCTTACTGCTTCCTGTCGTTCGCTCTGTAGCAATTATTTTAATTTACCTGGCAACGTGCACAAGACTATTGCCTTGCAGCGACCGTTGCAAAACGGATAAGCGGCCATTTTTAGTTGAATGTGCCTGATTCCAGACGCCGGGCATGTAATGCAAACGGCTGCTGCATCAACGGATGGCCCTCGATGGGACCAAGGTATGCTAAAAACCACTTCTTCGAATGGCAAGAATTCCAGTTGTTACCCTTTGCAGGTATATACAGGGACACTTCACCACTAAAAAGCAGCGCAAGTTACAATTATCGATAAAAAGTACTCTCAAGTCTCAAAGCGATCCTTGCAACTTCTTTTAACCGTTGCATGTGTAACATTTGTCGCTCCCTGCTTGCTGAACCGTGCATCCGACGTCGCGGATGCCGCTTTTTCCAGTGTCAACATCTGTCGCCCTCGGCTTCCATAGGGGTACCGTGATGTTACTTGTCAATTGCGTCTTTATTCTCTTGTTACAGAGGTGCTAGGGGCAGGTTTGTTCGGGTGTAAACATTAAGCCTGTCGTCAAAAGAGGCGGACAATCTCTTACAGCGAATGTATTCCCAGTTCACTTAAATTTTGTTCTGTAAAGAATTGAATGAGCGGTTTTAGCAGTAAAACAAATATAATTCATCAGCATCACTATATTACTCTGTACAAGTCTATGGCTACATGGATGTCATGAAGTGCCCACTGCAATCCAACAATCCCACCGCAATCCAACTAGCCCAGCTTGCAACCCTCCAGCAATCAATGCCCAAATTGAGCTGGGTGGTGGAAAGAGAGGTGAAGTACCATCGCTTATGAAGATAATTAGCAGCCAGGTTAGCCCCGATGTAAAGAAGCACGCCGCCACGCAGCTGCGTCGTCCGTATCGCTCCATGAATGTGTAGCCCAGGACCACCGAGGCAATGTCAAGTGTGGTGAGGGCGTTCCCTCCCATCACTTGATGCGCGCCCGTAGCCACATAGTGGGACGCCACGCTTAGGTACGCCAGGCTGCACGAGAACCTGCACGGAGGTCGGAATTCCCGACAGGAAAGCGTATGATCAGAGAAGGCAGTGTTGCAGGGTGCTATCAACAAGCCCTTTCCATGTCGCCGAACCGTGAATGCTAAACGTGAACGAGTGCCACAAACTGGGCGAGTTTGTACGCGTTTATGGTGAAAACAGCGCAAAGAAGACGAGGAATAAGAAAAAAGAAACCACAAGCGTGGCGCCGTGTGTGTCTCTGCTCTTTGCTTAGTCTGCGTGTTCTTTCGCGCTGGTGTCATAATGAATTCGTATATACCACGACGATTTCGATTTTTTTCACTTAATCCAAACACGATTGTGTTGTAGTTTTTTGAAAGAAATATCGCTATTCAGAAATTCACGCGCAAGAGAGAACTGAATCTCTTTCATGTAGGGTGATCACGAAATGCCGTCCTTGTTTTCGCCAAACGAATGCGATGTACTGCAGTGCAATCGTTTAGAAATTGCGAATTTGTGAGATTTGACACTGGTGCCACCTAAACTTTGACGTCACAGGGAAGAACCCGCTCCGGTTGGTTCCGGTCACCTGTGATGATGATAATGTTTTTTTATGGTGCAACGCCAACAAACAGCAACGAACACCAGAACTGTAAATAAATAAGTGTGGTGATATGAAAAAATAATCAAAGTAAGACTGGTAAATTAAAAGTGGGAATGTTTAAACAACCACCTATCTTGTAATGTGGCTAGCACGACTTTGTTACCACGTTTCCTACAGCGCAATTATCCCCTCTGTCGAGACATAACACCGCACTCAAACCACCAGCCTCAATAAACAAAAAATAGTTACTGCGTTTTCTGTAGCAATATAAGCTTGATGTGGGCGAGTGGTTTCTTCTTCCTCATGTGCCTCCAGTGTGTTTTGTGTAGTTACGGAGAGCAACTGTCCGGGAAGAACAGTGATTGACCATGGAGATGTAAAGGATTTCAACACAAAGGAAAAAAAAAATTGGCAGACAGCTTTCGTATGCCAATCACGTAATATTGTGCGAAAGCAACCTAATATCATTCCTAGAAAGCGTTGTTCAAAACCAAAGAGTGGGTATTGCGTATGGAAAACTTGGCTTGTCTCCGGAGTGCGTACATTGGATTCAGAGTTGGGGCCGAGATTGATTGACTAGTCGTCCAACATCTGTATTTTATTGGGTTTTAAAAAACGTTGGTGAATCTAATCGCAATACTGGTAATGAAATAGCAGCACAGTTGGCTTTTTTTGGTCAAGCGAAACCGATATACAGCGGATTCCTTTCTGCTCCGAGAAATACCGACCGATCGGTACTCCCCCTTCGTTCGGAGAAAGCAAATCTCTTCTCATTGTGTGGGTCGCGACAGAACGAATAGAAAACCTTGCGGTCACCCCTGGTAATATCAAGAGACAGGTGGCGGATGATGCAACAAGGGTACGTGGATGGTACAGTAATGGGCACTGCGGATGGAGCATGGCGTACAAATTGCCCTAGTAGTGGTACTGTTGGCATTGACAGAACCATTCACAAAAAAGCCTGATTTCATGCTGATTCATGGGCTTCATTTTTGTTGAGAACAACACCGCGTCAGCTGAAGTCATTTACGGTTATAGCACAGTGCGTGACATAATGTCTAAACAGTCTGATATTATAGGCTGCACTCCGTAGAGCGAATTCCCTTCTACCGCGTCATTGTGAAGCGCAAAAGTGCTGCGATGCGTAGAGCCACACGAAACATGCTTTAGAAAGTGAACTATTATGCCTCCTTTCTTATAGCAGTCCGCAGCGTTCCAAACCAATCTTCAGATAAATAAATAAGTATGAAGGTGAAACTTGAGAAGGGCGCACTTTATGTACGGGATGCTTGATAACACACCGTGTTCGAAGATGCCGTACGCGATTCGAAGCGTCAAAGTTGGTTGTTTGACTTGGTCAGGGACCCAAACTTTTTTATGAACCGATGCGCATGCGCGAAAATATTTGTTTGCAGGGAGAAGAAATTTTTTGGTTTGATAGATGGTATAGCTTCGCCCTCGCGTCTACCAACACTAGTAAGTGGGAACGGTGCATCGGAGGCAGAGCTTATAAGCTTGCCCAACTAGCTATTTGCGCTTAAATTTAGGGCATATTCTTTTTAAAGCACTAAGATTGGTGGGACAAACAGTAGAAGTTACGGAAGCACACGTAAACATAGAAATACAGTGCGCAACACCCTTGTCTATAACACTGAGTTTAACTTCAACTAGTTACCTCTCAAAACTGCAGGCTCAACTTTTACAAAAAACGTTGATTTCAAAATATATGCTCAAGTCTTGACAATGCCACAATTGTTTTCTTCATATGCCTTTCGGTCGCGGCAAAATAAGGCTATAAGTACGAAACCTGTGTTATAGACAAGTGTGTTGCTCTCTGTACATATGCCTATACTGCTGTTCGTACTGCGCGCACTCTGCTTGGTTTAGTTGCACAGAACTGCGTGGCTTTGGGGTTGTTTCAGAGGACACTGGCCGACTGACGCAAGCGACGATGTCTTACGTGACCGTATTTGTCGAGCGAGCACCATGTTTCAGAAAACGATTGCCTCCATGAACAAAACAAGCCAGGTGCTAATACGGTCACAAACCAAACGCAGAGAATGGCTTGCCGCGGTGTGGTGGCGCCATCTAGATTAACTAGCGGTAAACAAGGCCCTGCGATGTCATTGCAGACCACTAAAAAGCACGATTTACCAGGAAAACAAAATGTTACCCCAAGTAAAAAATTTCAAAAATAATAAAGCATCGTTTGCATTCGGGCAAGCGCTGGGGACACTATATAACACGAAATGTTTCGAATAACACGAACTTGTGTTTCGTCTTCATGGCTCCTTTAACACGCAGACGCAATGCAGGTGGAGAGGCGCGCCGTAGTCGAGGGCTCGGGATTAATTTTGACCACCTAGGGATGTTTAACGTGCGCCGAAATCTCGAACACATGGGCGTTTTCTCTTTTCACTTCCATCAGAAAAATGTACGCCGCGCCCAGGAATCGAATCTGCGTACGTGCAAACGGGCATACACCGGCCGCACGATACACCTTCGCTTGTAAATTAAGCATCTATACGGAGCGAACGAGCGCATTTTTTATATTTTCTGGGAAATAGAGTTCCTATACACTCGCCAAAAAGAAAGTTTAAACAGCTGCAGTGTTAAGGTAAACTTATCGGTGGCCTGTTTTGCAGGCTGCCTACCTCGACACGAACATGACAAGAACGTAGCGGCAGTGCGACGAGCTCATCCCTTGGTACGAGGCCTGCAGAATGGCCGACCAGCGTTCGTGGGACTTGACGAAGCGTGCAAAGAAGGCGCCACAGAGAAGTTAGGCACAGCTGCAAGGCCGCAAGGGTGATTAGCAAAAAAGTATCTATGCAGAGCGCCTGTTTACCCATTTACCAGTCTTTGAGCGTCCCCAAGTTTGGAAATATTTTCCAATTACATGAAGTTGATACTGATTGATTGATTGTATGGTTTAACGCGCCGACGCAACGCAGGCGATGAGGCGCGCCGTAGTGGAGGGCTCCGGATTAATTTTGACCACCTGGGGATCTTTAACGTGAGCCGAAATCTCGTACACATGGGCGTTTTTGCTTTTCGCCTCCATTAGAAAAAAAATTCCCGGCATTTCCCCGAGGGGAAGAATGTGAAAGTGCGAATGCACGAGTTGAATTTGCGCGGTTCGGTAATGTTCGCGAAAGAGAGATCACACACACACACACAACTACAAAGAAAGAAAGATGCGTTTATTCACAGACACCTATTTGTGTGCTCGTTGTACTTGTTGCTAGAGCGGATCTCAGCTTTGAAATTTCGTGTCAGTACTCCTTTAAGCGGGTGCATTAGCCCTTCTCACGCCCGATTCCTGGCCAATCCCCCACGTGGGTATGTGCCATGTCAGCGGCCAGGCAGCGCGCGCCCATCTCCCCCCGTTGCTAGGGAAGACGAGGAGCGCGCGCACCCGCAGCTGTTGCTATGCGGACTACGGCGGCGGACGATTCAGGCTCGCTTAAGAAGTGCATTCGCACTTAAAACGGCCGCCGCGGCCGGGAATCGAACCCGCGACCTCTTGCTCAGCAGCGCAACGCCTTAGCCACTGAGCCACCGCGGCGGGTATGAATGAAGTTGATACTGAAGTGGAGGCTGCGCACAAATGCGATCTAGGCAGCACACAACTACCCCTCTGTTTGTGTTTCGGCCGCTGTGTGACCGAGTGAGGCCAGTTACTTCCAGTGTGGCCGATAGTGGCTTGAATGGTAGGCGATATTTAAAATGAATCGTTATGCCATGTCTATAGTTGTGATTCGGGACACCATTGTGCCGTTATGTAAAGTCTGGAATATAACTCTGGTCGCTTCGCTGCGATAAGTTGGAGAGCAGCAGTCTTTCAGAGTAATATTCGAGCCGCAGCTTCCTCCTCACGTCATTCGTAGCAGGCGCTTCCTGATAGGTCATGCTTTGTGGGGCAGGAGACGTTACTTTGCTAAAGGCTTTAAAACAACCCTGGAGAACTCTTTGCAATGCTATGGCACCACGTCACAAATATCCGGCAAAGAGCGAAAGCGTCTATAAATTGTAAAATAAACTCAGGCTTCCTCCTTGCTTCCCCGGTAGTGCGAGTGCATGAAAACACGTGAGTTCGCCGAAGTGCTTTTAAAGTGTGAAACTGCTTTTCCTTCCATTCATAGAAATGCCCTTAGCTTACCACCGACTACCGCCGCTGCTGCAGCTACCAATGCGCTCGCCTAAATATTCGTTTTTTTTTACCTCTCTATGAACATTACATATCTTGGAAATAATTTTTCACTCGTCTTAAAGACTAAAACATGCCCCGCAGAACGCTGAAGAATTTAAGGTTTGAAGATTTAGAAATAGCGGAAGCGTTTGCCGTAATGCAGGCTGCTTCTAAGGCACTTCGAAGGCAGGGAACAGCGAGTAAGTTGCAGAGACTTATACACTCGTTTCATGGTAGCCATGATATTTTCTGCTAACATAGTGCTGCCATAGCGTTTACTCAACCTTAGTTTTTTGATTACCACATGCATTCATGACCCTAAACGTATGTCATATTCTCGAAAGACTAAAACGAACGTTTTAAATATTCACCATGTTTATATGTGTGCCCCACAATGCTTAAAAGCTCGAATTTATTACCCTACTCAGTTCAGTTTTCTTAGTGCGAAATAGAAGAGCTGTCTTCTTATTGGTATTGAATTGAAGCGCAATAGGCTCAGTGCAGTTTTCTATATCTGCAACCGTTTGAATCGCACGCGATGCTACTACAGTGTCTGATGAAGGGAAAAATAACAAGGTGCTGTGAAGTTTCGCCCAGTAATCAGTCTTTCGAATGCCGTTCATAAAACTATTGAATAGAAATGAGCCCATATGCTGCGGTGAGCACATTTGATAAAATCGGTTTTACGGTGGATGCAGGCCTATTTAGCAGAGCAAACTTCATTCAGCTGCTCAAATACAATTTCAATAGCGTTCAAGGCGTTCTGCGGAACCCATAACATCCCAATTTTTAAGTAAGAAAGAGCGATCCAAATAACCGAATCGTGTAGTGTATCACAACGTCGGGTTGTCTTTCTTCATAGGTGTACAAATGTAGCTATTTTTCTCGAATAATGCAATCTACGTTGAACGACGTATTCATAAATTAAGCTGAACGTTTTTTAGCAACCAGAACGTATTGCTGAAACGTCGCATTCTCAATAAAATTACCTTGTTTATGACTTTTGAAAATACAGCATAGTTACCGACATCTTTCTTGATGCCTTTCTTGTACAAACGCGTACACTGGGAGTTACATATGCTGTGGCAAAATGCCTCGATGTAGGAAAAGGTTAAATATACGTGTTAGGATTGGTAGTGTTCGATCTAACACAAACTTCCATGATTTTACGTTATTTCTATAGCGATGGCAGATTCAGCAGTTGTGCAACTATATAAAAAAACTAATTTTATCTCCTATACCGTCTGTGATGTGAAGAGAAAAGTGGCGATAATTTCTGCATTTTATGCAATTCGAAGCATCGGTTTCCATACTACGTTTTAGCAATTTCACAAAATATACATTAAAAGCTCGGTTCCATCATTAAATATTTTTATTAGTGAATGTGAACTCGAAGTAAGGTTTAATACTGTGTGCTATTTTAATTCAATAACTGCGACTGCTTCCTAGACGCTTGCGTTTTTGTTTTATTCATTGCATACGCAAGTATGCTTCAATTAACTTTAAAATTACTTCTAGAACCTCGCATTGTTGCTGCATACTTGACAATAGGCTATGACAATAAGATGTGTGTGCTCACTGCATTTCGCTGTGCAGATGGCGCGCGCGGTCCTTTCTTTTTACCGCCTTCACAAACTGAACACTGCTACTATCCTGGCAAGAATGTCAAAAAGTATGCTTTATTTATCTAGTCAATGGAATGGATACTCGCACAGAAGTTTGACAAATTCACTTCAGTGTACCCGTATTTGGTTCATACGTCTTCGAATGGCGGGAGGTTATTGGGCGAAGAGCTAAAGTTTACGTATGCAAGGCGCTTGTACCTTTTCGACGTCTTGCTGAGCTTGTTGCCAGTAGACGAGAGCCCGTTGGCGGCTGACGCCGTTCAGCCTTGCTGCGCGGAGTGCAACTGCTTCGGCGCGTTTTAAGTCGCCGCGAGCCACCAGCCAACGGGGAGATTCGCTCAGTGCCCTGCGTGGCAATGGATCACATTATCGTAGTGAAACCTAAAGAATAAAGCGGAGAAAGATCAAAGGTGCAATATGCTAGATGCTACACCATTGGTTGGTAAAAACTTTATTCACTGCCTGCAGAGCTTTCGCTGACCGGGCCTAAGTCACCCGCTTGGGGGCGTCGCCACTGGTCCGCTTCGACCGTTTGGGGGCGTCGAAGTCCTGCCCCTTCACCGCCTCATAAGCCTGTTGGAAGGCCCAGAGTTAATCGTGGAGGCTGGGGTCGCACAAGGCAGCGGACAGCCGCGGCGGGAGGGTTTCGGGGTTAGCACCGTGCGGATCCTCACCAGAATCACAGAGCAGGTGGATTAAGGTGGCACTTCTTTGCGGCAGACCTTACATGTGCTCGTTGTGCAAATGTCTGGATACATTCTGTAATAGTGTGCCGGGATAGGGTACGTGCGCGTCTGCAGTTGCCAGAGTGCGACAGCATGTCACTTGTCCAGCTTGCCGCTAAGCGGAGGGAAGGTCCGTCGCGCCAAGCGGAAGGCCTTGGTGATTTCATTGTAGCTCGTCATTCGGTCCTTCGTTTTGTACTACGGATGGTCGTCGCCGGTGCGGTTTGTGAGCTCGCACACGCTGGCGCGTGCCATCTCGTTGCCGTTACAGGGTTTCTCGGAGACTTCCCCCATGTGTGCGCGGAACCACTGGAGTCAGGTTTGTGGATCAAGATCTCGGTGGTCTTGGCGCCGGCTTAGGATTCCGGCGGCACGTGGCGATATCCGTCCTTTGGTGAAGTTCCTGATCGCTTGTCTGGAGTAGCACAGGATCGTTTTGTACGCCGCGTTCGGGAGGGCAAGGGCCACTGCTATTTCCTCTTCTTCTTCTCCGTGTTCGCATTCCAAGCTTGCTGATATCTTTGTTGCCCCTTCTGAATCGACTACCACCACGACGAATAGGGAGCCTCTTTCGTACTCGGCGGCGTCCACAAATCGCGTACCCATATTGTTACCGTGAGTGTTGAGGTTAGCCTTAGCTCGCGCCCCTCTCCTGCCTCGGTTGTACTCCGGGTGTATGTTTCTGGCGATCGGACCGACTCTAATTGTCTGCCGGAGCCTGTGTGGGACGGTAACTTTATGGCCCCGCTGTTTGTGGTATGGGATGCCAAGGTTCACGAGGATGTGGCGGCCAGCGTTCGTGCTGGACAACCTCCCCAGTTTCGAGGTGCGCTGTGCTTCTGCGATTTCCTTCAGTGTGTTCTGGATGCCCAGCTGGAGCAGGCGGTCTGTGCCGGAGGATTCCGGTGGGCACAAGCCGATCTTGTAAACCCTGCGTATGACGACGTTGATCTTGTCTGCTTCTTGCCTGTACCAGTTGAGAAAGGCCGCGACATAAGCGATGTGGCAGGCGACGAACGAGTGTTTGAGTCGCGTAAGATTCCGCTCCATCTGTTGGTGATTCCATTAAGGAGTCTCGTGGCGTTGGACGTCGTATGTGTTAGACTGGTGATGGTTCCCCCGTTGTGATCGTGGCGTCGATAATCATCCCGAGGACACCACTGCTAGGCTGAGAGTCTGAACCCCGGAAGGCGAGATATGCAACACAAGTGGTGTGCTGCCTTCTCGCGTCAACTTCTGGTCTTGGGCTCTCGAACAGAGCGAAACGTAAGAAGCCGACGTAAGTGCACAATACTTTATGGGAAAACAACCGCTGTCCTCGTCTCCGCATTCTTAACGTATACACTGCAGAGCAACTCAAAACCAACAACAAAATCTAAAAAAAATTAAATCCACGGGCCTGAAAGCTGTCGGATTTGGAGAGCAGCGATTCGCCAGAATGGGCCGTGGCACCGTTATCCGCTCACTACTACCACCCATGGTGGGCTTCACCGCCCTGTTTCACTAGTTTCCCGGTAAATTGAACTCGAGGTTTGTCGAACGCATTTCAGATTTCGCGCCTTCGCAGTTCTCGCGCGCCCCCGGCCTGAAACAGCGCCGGCAGGAGTTTTGTTCTTTTTGAGGGTGCCTGCGCAGTAACGCGCCGGCGCATTACTGTGCAGTTTGAAATGCTCCATTTTTTTCTTGCACTGCCGCTTTTTTGCTCACTATCGTAAAATACAACCAAACAAGCCCTCCTGAGCAAAATGAATGCGGGGCTGCCATTTAGTTACATATATTTTGCCTAAAATGTACCGCCAATTTCTGCGCGCTAAACAACAGGGAGATGTATGACAAGCGCCAGCGGTCATAAGTATCCTAAGGTTATGACTACATAAACCGCTTGTTTTTCGAAGCCTCCGTGTTAACGCATCTACGGTCCTCCATGTGGCTATACTTGGGTCTGTTACCTGACTGCGCCGCCTGATTCCGGCACACGTTTGACATCGAACAGCGTAACAGCGAGAGATCTGCGACAACAAGGCGAACCCATATAGTGCCCTGAACCCAATAAATGTTGGATAAGAAGATGGTACACTTGCTCTCCCCGAATAATTACGGTAGGCGTAGAGTCACTCGGGTAGCTGATGTCCGCCACTTGTGCTGAGGGCGACACACTTCCGGAATATTTCCCCCTTTCAGAGCCACCAATAAACAACGATTGTGTTTGTGCCGAGAGGGATGCACAGCACCGCCACAGCACCGCCACATCTACGATGCTCACAGTGCTTCTACAATTCCAGGTGCTGACGTGCCTGGTGCCTGGAGCCGTTTGCCCTTACTTCACCGCCCAAAGTCCCTCCGGAACCACCTACCAGCACGAAGAAAGTTCTCCGCCCGCCGCACAACCCCCTTCCAAGTTAAATGTCACCCGCCACCCGCTTTTAGCACGAGCCTGGCACACCGCCTGGCAACCTTGGCCCTCTCCGACGTCAGCAACCACGGGACCGGATCGAGCGCTACATAAACAGCCAGGAATCGCCGACTGCTCGGGGCACAGCACCGCCACATCTACGATGCTCACTGTGCTTCTACAATTCCAGGTTTGTTACCTCACCTGCTCAAAAGAATTCAGAAGTGATGACAGATGTATAGTGGCGGTGTCGTGCCCCTACGACTTGAAGTGTCGCGGAGTGATGCCGTTGTGTCGCGATGCGTTTGTCCTCCATTTGCTGTGCGAAATTTTGTTAATACTATCCGGTGATGTTGAGGTTAACCCCGGACCCTCCCCTAGTGCTGAACTTTTACCTATCCTTGACGCTATCAAACGAATAGAGAGTGTTCAAGCCGCAATTCGCATAGATCTCGAACAAATTAAATCAGCACAGACTGCCCAAGAAAACCTTATAGCTGAGATTCTGAACTGCTCCAACACATCAGATACAAGTCAACAAAACCAAGGTATCTCGACTGCTGTAAACACTATCGACCGACTGGAGCATGCCATCACTACCCTAAAAGCCGCGAACATTGACACCAACAACCGTATGCGCAGAGACAACCTTATTTTCTTTGGCATTGATGATTCCGATAAAGAACCTTGGAGCGATTCAGAGAACAAAATTCTAGACCTGTGCAAAAATACTCTTGAACTAACCCTAAGTGCTGGCGATATAGAGCGTGCACACCGCCTCGGAAAATTTTCTGCAAACAAAAAAACGCCCTATAATAGTAAAACTGGCTCACTTCAAGACGAAAGAAACATATTGGCTTGCGGACGTAAGCTGAAAGATACATGTTTTCAATAAGAGAAGACTTTGCCCCGAGTACGCGCTTTGCACGCTCTAAATTACTAAAATTTATCAAGCCCCAAAAATGCGCGTTTAAGCTTAGCCTGGACAAACTACACGTAGGGTAGCAGATGTTTACTATTACGACGCTGCATCCGACAGCGTTATTTGAACACCCCACAGCACCAAACAGCAATACACTAACAGCCCCTACAGATACCTTATCTGAGCCACCCCAGTGACGAACAAGAAATGCTACCCTCTCGTCCTCCAAAACCGACCTCACTCATTCCTTAACATTAGTGTGCTTTTCACCAACATCCGCAGCATAATCCCAAAACGTGACGAACTCGAAAGCTTCATAGACGATACCGCAGCCGATATCGTCTTGTTAACCGAAACGTGGCTTAACAAGGACGTCAGGAGACTGTGAAGTTTTTCCATCCAACCCCAGTTTAACCATATATCGACGTGACAGACATGACAGGACGAGGGGGAGGAGTTACTGATTGCCGTTAGAAACAGCTTACTATCGTCACTAATCACTCATGACGACAACATTGAACTAACATGGGTATGCGTGCACAGTACAATTGGCAAAATAGTGTTTGGAATCTGTTACCGTCCACCAGATTAGTAGCCCCTCCTTTTGCTGATAACTACGTATTTCCCTAGAACAAATAAAAAAAGATATACCGAGGCACCAATCTTCCTTTTCGGAGATTTTAATCATCCCAGCATAAATTGGCCGCTACTTTCAGTACCCAACAAATCACCACATAGCGAACCGAAGCAGTTTCTTGAATTTACTCTGGACTTAATCTGCACCCAAACCGTAACATGCCCTACAAGGGGCGGACAACACCCTAGATCTCTTATTAACATCTAGCCCTGAAAACATAAACAAATGTGACTTTGCTCCCTGACCTCAGCGACCATAGTCTACTTCATATCAGCATTTCATTGCCTATAAAAAAGAACGCCCCGACGCAAAACAATCACAGATTACAAGAAAGCTAACTTCGACGCATTTAACCGTGAACTTGCACTCTTCTACGACGATTTAGACGCTTATACTCTGCTCGCTCGGTCAACACCAATTGGGAATTATATAAAAACACAATGCTGAACTAAAAAACAGACATATTCCCACTATCCTTGTAAACTACAGACAAAAATAACCAGTGGTTTACGCAGCGTCTAAAACGCCTACTTAACAAGAAAAAACGCCTTTATCGGAAAGCAAAGCTTCTTAATAACCCCATGGTTTGGGATCAGTACAAATTGATTGCTAATGAATATATTAAAGAACTGAAAGCTTCCAAAGACAAATTCTTCTCAACTGACCTCTTATCAATCCTACACTCTAACCCTCGTAAATTCTTTCAAATTATCTCCCCGCCAGATTGTCAAACGCAGCTTCAGCTATCAAACGCAGACAACGAATTAATCGACACTGGAAAATGTGCTACAGCCCTTAACGACTTCTTTACGTCAGTGTTTTCACCTGCTCAACGCTTTAATCGTACCCCAATTACCACACTACTCGCCTACCATAATGCCTGATATCCATATTAACGTTGACGGAATAGCTAAGTTAATAAACTCTCTCAAATTATCGTCCTCGGCCGGTTGCGATCAAATCAGCAGCAAACTACTTAAAAACACAATTTCCCTGTCAAGCGCAATACTAACCTTGATCTTCCAACAATCGCTAAGCACTGGTGAGGTTCCCCACGATTGGAAAAAAGCACAAATCATTCCCATCCATAAGTCTGGAGACGATCAAAAGCAACTAATTACCGTCCCGATTTCATAACCAGCATCCCATCCAAACTGCTAGATAGAACACATTATAGCAACCAATTTAATGAACTATCTCGAATCATAACTTCTTTTATGCGCACCAGCATGGTTTTAGAAAACTATTATCATGCGAAACTCAGCTCTCAGAATTCACCGACGATATCTTGCAACATATGGACGATCATCTACAAATTGACGCCATCTTCCTCGACTTCTCGAAGGCCTTCGACCGTGTCCCCACACACTCACTTGCTTGCAAAAATTATCTACTCTTGGAATCCCCCCGACACTGATAACTTGGATTAGAACATTTCTTAAAAGGACGCGTACAATACACAACCTGCTAACTCCCATGATTCGCAAATTTCTAGTGTTACATCCGGTTTGTCCCCCAGGGAGCAGGCTTATCCCCCCTATTATTTTTTAATCTACGTCAACGACCCCTGCCATCTAACACAAAAACCAGACTCCGTCTTTTTGCGGATGACTGCGTCATCTACAATCCCATTCGTAACCCTAGCGATTCCACTGATCTTCAGGAAGGACATTGACACTATCGTTGCATGGTGTGCAAAATGGCTCATGCCTCTTAACCTTAATAAGTGCCAATCTATGTCCTTTCTCGTAAACGCAGCATCACAAATCACGCATACCATATCAGTTCAAATGAAATAACTCGAACAGACTGCTATAAGTATTCTAGGGCGTTCACTTGACATCGTCATTATCATGGTCACTCACATTGAAACAATATGCGCACCACGCCTCACGCACACTTGGCGTTTTGCGCCGCAATCTCAGATCTGCATCACCAGCTGTTAAAAAACTTGCATATCAGACATACGTTCGGCCTAAATTGGAATACGCTTCATCTATCTGGCACCCCTCACAAGCATATCTCACCTACGAACTAGAATCCATCCCAGAATCGCGCGGCTCGCTTCATCATGTAAAACTACTCGCGTAAATCTAGCATCACTGAACTCAAACGCACACGTGACCTTCCATGTCTCCAATCACGTCGAATCATCTCAGATCTCTGCTTGCTTCACTCGTTCTACTATCACCCAATAGCCCGGCACCCTCGACTTCAACCCCCGCCCAGAATCTCGCCGCGCCTCAACCATAGCAAACCAATCGCACACATTCAGTGCCGCACATCATCGATGAAAGATTCCTTTTTTCCCTCATGCAATAACCCTGTGGAATACCCTGCCCGACAGTATTGTTTCGTCCGCTGACCGCGCGACTTTTCGCGAGAAACTAGCAGTGCATTTCACTTAAATGGTTTTTGTTTAAAATGACTTGCTAGTTGAACATGTTTGTAACAAACTTTTAGTGACCCATGCATTCCTGATGCTTATTACTTATGTATATTGCTCTTTTATTTGTAGTCTATGACTTTGAATATTTTTCTGCTTGCTTGTTTCCTTTCTGAGCGATGTTTTTGGTTCCCTTTCTTCGTCTTTTCTTCCTTTTTTTCGGCCACTTGTGTGATGAAGAGTCCCTCACATATTGTTTGCCCCCGCCTTATGTAATGCCTCCGGGCCCTTAAAGGGACACTGAAGTGATATGTAAACATTGCGGGATTACTAGCGCAAATTGTAGTCCGGAGTCCCCAGGCCATTTTTCGACCACTCTAGGCGCGTTTACGCGATTTTATTTAGTAGAAAAACTAATTCGAAAATGCTGTCCTCCTCTCTTTACGCTCGCCCATTTTCTGCGGCGTTTTCGTGTGACGTCAGAAGGGGATGAGCTGGCAATTGGCTGCGCCACGGCTGCGCTACTGCACGGCTCCCCAGCCGACAGAGTCAGTCGGCCCAGCGTTTCGTCCGCCGGCCGCCGGCGGGTTGTCGCAATCAAGGAATTGCTTGGTCGCAATTCGTTCGCTTAGTTGAAACGAAGCCAGGACACGTTTGTGAATGGAAGAATGTGCCTTTGTTTACTTGGTTTGTTTGTACACTGTATCTAGCTCCAAGTCAACGTCGCTTCACACAAGCGCACATGCGATGCTTCGCTGACTGGTACGCCAGTAGGAAAATATAAGGCCTCTTGAAGGCGGGAGAAGAGTCAGCGAAGTCAATATAGGTACTAAGCAAATAAAATCAACTGATATTTTTACCGTACAGCGTAAAACTAGGGCGCGGGAAGAACTTTTTTTGCGCTGGGCGAACAAGCACAGCGGTCCGCAGCACGACTACGCATCTGCGAACGCTTTTCCGTCTACGAAATGCAATTGCTAGACGTGAGCTACTGTGGAAACTCGGGCGACGCTTACTGCACGATCGCAGTACAACAAATAATCACCTAGGCGGCTTGAAATGCCAAAACTAAATAAAAGTGTAAACCGGTTGTACAATATATACCCTATATTAGCAAGGCATTCGCGTCCCGCTCCGTGGCCTAGCGGTCTGGGGCGCTAGGTACGTCGCCGGAAATGTTTTGCGAGTCACGTGTTCGAATCCCCGCGGGTACGTGATTTTTTTTTTTGTAAGTTAACTTTTTTGTTTTCCACCGATGTTTTCTATATATAGTTCACCTTTTTTTGGGCCGCAACGTTCATGGCTACACGAACTAGTTCACAAAACGCGCGCAGGCTTGCACTGGCGCGCTAGCGAGTTCTCGTTGGCGTGCTGTTCCCATAAGCACCGACTGCTTGCAGGCAGTGGGCACAGGCCAGAATGAACAGACCCTTGGCCTGGTGCGAACACGCTTTTTACGATACAGGCATGAGGGAGGCAAGCTTCAAATATGGGGGAAAAGCGCATGACATTTGGGCGTCTGCGGGTACGCGGAGGGCGTTCATGCACTGCGTAGGTCTCGGCTAGTGAATGCTACGACTACAAGCCGTCCTGGGAGGCTTATCTTGTGCATTTTACAGCCGACAACATGGCAGAAGCGCGGTACGATGATTACTGAGATATTGAGAATGCCCATCCAACAAAGCCATTGGTTATGTTTTACAGAACCGAAACCGAAACTTGTGTGATTGCTAACCTTGGGCATCGTCCAATCACGGCGCACCTCCTCCCAACGTCACAGCCTTAGTTGGTGCGGCCGCCGCAAACCGCGCATGGTAGTTTTTCTTCTTTCGCGCTTTGTAAAATAATTACCGATTTGTCAACCGGATAAACGATGAAAAGTGTGCTAATTTGAGCCAGTCTACGCAGTGCAAGCAAAAACGGGAGCTTGACAAATTCACTTCAGTGTCCCTTTAAGGCTTCAATAAATGAAATGAAATGAAATGTTTTCTGAACAAATCAATGGAAGGCGCAGGGGCGGCAACAACCACCGACAGTTCCACCGGAGGCCAGAAAGAATATTGCCACGAAGCAAAAGGCGACGAAGTTGTCTTGGAGGATAAAGAGTTCATTGGAGCGAACTTTTGCTTCCTGACAACTCAAAGAATACAAACGCGGCGAAGCAGAAGTCAACACTGTGACGTGCGCAGGCGAGTGTCGGTGAATCGAATGCCGCGGTGTCTGCTCGCCGAGCATTTATCTTTAGGTGTGATTGTTTTTCGAACATTTAAATTACATCGAGAACAGTGGAGGTCAGAGAAAATTATTCCACTCGAGCAATAACAGGCAAAGCACTCTACCCATCAGAGGAGATAACCCGTGCGGCATAAGAAACAATGGAAAAGGCGCTTCGCTTTGCACACGGATAACACAGCCGAGTGCGGCTGGGCGGTAAAACAAAACACATGCACAAACTACACCAAATGCTCCCGAACCCTACGTGACTGACTGACCTCTTCTCTGCACAATACTCCCGTTGCGGAAATCTAGGCAGAGTATATCACGTCGTCAAAGTGGGTGACTACCAAAAGCTTAAAGGGGCACTGAAACAAAAATTTTGCATCTTGTTTTTTTTATTGCGATAAATAGCTAGTGACCTACTTATAACCTGTAGAAACCTCATTTGCTTCAGCGTGCGACGGTTGTTTAATTAGAGGCATTTTCAATGCGGCCAGTCGCAGTTTCGGTTTCAGCGAGTGCCGCGAAACGATGGATTTTGTGGATTTTGTGTGAACAAAGCTGACCACGTGACCGTCGGAGGGATATCACAGAGCAGAGCCGCCGTAGCACTGTCGAATCCGCATCGACGGCAGTTTCTGCGAATGCCCTCACGTACTGATCTCGTGAGGCGCTTAATTAAAAAGCGACCGTGCATGTGACGCAGGCGCTGCGAGTGCAAATGCTATCGCGGCTGAAGAACGACGCGCGACGCTCGAGACGGTGGGTGGCAAGACGCGCGCTGGGAGCAGCCGGCCGGTCTGCCTCTAGGTCCGTCTACAGATGTGTTCGGCTTAGCACTGCGGCGGATATTCGAGTGCCGCTCTCGAAAGCGGTGCGGATGACAATTTTTAATGCAATTCGCCATCGCTCATTAACCCCTTTTCCTCTGTAAGCCACCATGGTCGGGATTTGGGGACAATTTCGTGCAGCGGTAACAAGCTATCACTCACTACCCCCCGGCCTGGGCCACTTCGCGTCCGTGGCCGCCGCCTGAACAGCGACCGTGCGGCTAGCTCAGTGGGCTTTTCGTGCCTCCGGCGCGTTTTCGCATCCAATGGTAATAAAAAAGTAATAAAAAAGAGTTCCTGGAATCGCTGTAGAACTTTGGTCGGGGCCCAGCTGCCCGATTAGCTGACGAAATCACGGCGCCTCCGCCACCCCCGATCGGGTCGTTCGTTCTCGAGAGCAGAAGCTCCGCCCTCCGGCCCTCCGGACCTCCGATTGGAGCGGCGAGCCGGGCGAGTCGGCGAAAAACACCGGCAGTGCGGAAGCGGCAAACACAAACTCGTGACGTGTTTGTATGTTGTTTTTTTACACAATATCCTCGGGGTGTCGATTGGCGTGGTCCTTGCGGCTCCGGGAGAAAAAAATTTTTAAATTGTTCTAGGCTGTATTCGCCGCTGATATTGAGCAGATGATGTATATGTGTTCCCACCAATCTATCTCCGAAGTTATTTCGCCTTCAAAATTTTGTGTCAGTGCCCCTTTAACCTTCGCCAAGTACCCGAATGTTCATGTGGACAGTGGGAGCGTGTGTTATCGAGCCCAAGCCTTAACGAACAGATAGTCTTGATCGGCCGAGGAGCCAGCGTGAGGAACCCCGTTAACTTACAGAATAGAAAGCCACCTCACTATTAGGTGCGGAGTACCTTAGGACC
Source organism: Haemaphysalis longicornis (assembly GCA_013339765.2). Taxonomy (NCBI): domain Eukaryota; kingdom Metazoa; phylum Arthropoda; class Arachnida; order Ixodida; family Ixodidae; genus Haemaphysalis; species Haemaphysalis longicornis. Next base: position 119,640,980 of record CM023456.1, on the reverse strand, counting down.
TCACAATGTCCATCCGCTTCTGTGCGCATAGCATTTACAATCGCAAAAACCCCCAAGGCACCGGCAGGAGTATCCGACCCTGTGTCTGGTAGACCAGACACAGTTAGTGCCAGTCGTCTTACTCACTTGGCTACGCCTATGAGTTAGTTTCCGAGTGTCAAGCGGCTTACTCTCTCGCATGTAACGGTGCGGAGTACGTTAGAACCTCCCAATATCTCTCCGCGTCCATCCGTGCGCACACCACCATCAAGCAAAAATCTGTGCGGAAACTACCTAAAAGGGTACAAGAACACTCCAAAAACACCCGAAAACACGCACAAACATAACCTAGCAATGAGAAAGCTGGCTAAAACACCGGTGTAGTCAAATTGTGATCAAGTTGTAATACACAGTGACTGCATAGAACCGCGCTAGATGGCGCTACGCTTAAGCACGATATGGAGCCGCGGTGTACCTTTTATATGAGCGGGTTCCAGAAATCAACTTTCTTCCCGCCATGGACGTAAACGAACGTAAGAAGCGTCACGCCGCTGCTCAACGTCTACGAAGACAACGGGATTCCCCGAATAAGAAAGCGCGGCAAGCGGAGGCAAAGCGACTAAATCTAATGACGGTCGGGGCTCAACTTGTATGTCACTTAGAATCTACGTACTCCGAACCCTCGCCATCATCCACAGAGTGGAGATGCTGCCATTTTTTAAATGCGAAGCATCTCAAGCTTGGGGCTGTGCCCCTCCCTCCCTCGTCGTTTTCCACCGTCCGAACCCCCACTGCGCATGCCTGGCCGGGGACACCCTTTATGATGAGTGTGGCAGGATGCCCCTAGGGATTGGCCAACCAAAGAATACATCACGAGATAGCTTCGCGTTCAACCACCGTCGTAATCTTCACGTAGGAGAACCCTAAGTACTACACCCTCAATGCGCATGCCTGGCCAGGCACCGCTGATGATGATCGTGGCAGGATGCCCCTAGGGATTGGCCAACCAAACAATCCATCACGAGATAGCTTCGCGTTCAACCACCATCGTCATCTTCACGTAGGGGAACCCTGAGTAGTATGCGAGGCATTCCTCCTCTCCTCTCCAAAGCTCCTCTCGTCTCCGGGATGGCGCAACGAATGGCAACACCTGCGGCTCTGCACGCGATAATGCGAAGCAGCTTAGGGTTAGAGACGCGGCGGTAGCCGCTGCATACTCCGCTGGGGGCGCCACTGTAGCTCCGCGGTATAAATGACGCCCGCGCGCTCCGCTCCCTTCATTCTCCCCCCGCCGCCGCGATCGAACTAAAATATAAGGGGAAACTTAAATCGACCCCATGGGTGCTTCGCATACTACTCAGGGTTCCCCTACGGGAAGATGGTGAAATTTTTTTTATAGTCCAGGTCTACAGAGTAGGCGTCCACGCATTTTTCAATACCCTCACATCAAAACACCGTGCGGCGAGGCCACCTTTACGTACGTGTCTTTGAATCAGGAGGCGTTGCGTAGAGCAAGGCTTTCATGTGCGTTCGTTCGTCTGTTTCGTTGCTTGCTCCGGATAGCTGGGTGCTGCTAAAAAGAGCCATGCGTACACAATGCAAGCTTTTGTACAGTGCTCCTAGCGCTTGTGCGGCATCAAGTGATGCATTATTCACTGAGAAAAATTTAAAAAAAATTTTGATTTCCCCGCCAAATTGTGTCTTTTGTGCCCTCCTAAATGGCGCCACCATACTACCCCGCAACGCTTCCGTTTTTTATTTGTTTTTGACCGTATTTGCACATGGCTTGCTTTAAAGCAAACTTTCTCCCTAAAAATTTTCAAATTTTCTTTTCGTGGCGTGCAGGGCAATAAACTCCCAACGCGGCTGTGGAGGGGTAGGGAAGTGTTCACTCAGAGCACAGCGTAGATGGCGTGGCGAATTTACGCAGTGTTCCCCACGCGCTCCCGCCGGTGGGGCATCGCCGTGAACCATTTAGGTGCAACTTCGCGTCCTTTGTGCACTTCTTTCTCCCGGCTTCATTAAATTGTACGAGGGCCCCTCGTGGGTAACCCTCCCACGACGGAATTTCGGTCGTGCGTAAAATATAGGTTAGGATTGGCTTGCAGGGCGGGAAAACAAAATGTAGAGACCTTATGCAGACTTCTGGCCGCTAGAGGAACGCTACCTTTTGCGCACTGCTTGGCACGGATGCTACTCGGTTTTCTTAATTGGTGAATAGCAATTTAGTTGTTTTAACAGGTGTTACAAAAGTTGAAAGGAGCAACTGGTCCTGATAAAAAGCGATTATAAAAGTTCCACCTGGTTCCTCGCAATTCTCAAACTTACTAAACCAACTAGTTTAAATCGGTATAGATGGGATGCACTAACCTCGCAGGCCGAATCGTTTCGGCGTCTTCGCTTGTGTCGCGCGGTGGTGTAGCCCCAAGCTAGCACATCAGGATGGCTAGGATCCGCTGTGTCACCCTTCAAGTGATGCTCATTTCCGTTTTCTTTCTGCCGACGAGCGTCCGGGCTACAGCGGCGGCGTCCGCCGCTCTAGCCAGGTCGTTTGCGACGTTTGAACGCAATAATGAATCCCATCCTCGTGGTTTACCGGCATTCTTGAAGAGTCGGCAGTCGGTAGAGGTACTTCACTATGGCGCGTCACACTAATAGTCGAATGCCCTTGAAGATTCACTACGAACTTGAGTTGGGTACTTACCGGCCGGCGCTTAGATTTGCAACTGGGATCCCCAAGTGACGCGAAGGGGTTTACCCTTTGAAGGGAGCTTTCTGCTGGTCAGTTAGCCATTAGGGCACTGGTACGCATTGGCGGGACGTACAATGAGTGGTCTTTTTGAGCTGGGGCGCCTCGGAAGGCAACTTTTGCAGGCATGGGCGCTTGGTGTCGGCGGTTGCCACGAGGCCCCTCTATTTGTAGTGACCTCGATGGTGCTGCGCCCGCTCACCTTTTCCAAGTGACGCGTTGGGCTACTGCCTAGCTGAGGGAGATCTCTGCCCGCTGTAATTCTCATTGAGCAGTGGTTCGTTCGTGGAAGGTTTGCAGGTGAGTTGTTATGTTGGCAGCGTCCACATTTTCTGCCTTACTGCCGGCCTTGGGTCCTTTCGCATCGGTTCGAACAAGCCAGTCTTGCCTCTGGATGACTATCGATCTTGGGAATCTGCGGATGGAGTCCTAAATCTTAGTAGAGATCCACACGGACTGTGTGGTTTCTTTGAGAATGTGCGTTGTGTTGCCAGCTGGCATCGTTTTTTATTTCATTGTGTACATGGTGTGTGCACATGGCTACAAAGACAGAGCTATTTAATCTGCAAAAATGCTAGCTTGGCTTTGGTTGTAGGGGTGTAGATTGGATCTGGCGGGATGCAGTTATATGAAAAAACCCCTGCCGATGTAGCCTTCTTTTCATGTAGCTATTCTCCCCTAATGGCATGTTTCAGTTGCAGATAACACATAATCTGATCAGGTACATGGTAGTGTGGTTACGGCTACAGATTGGCTGGCATATTTATTTTTCTCGCCTGTGGTAGTGTGCTCACGGGCAGAGTGTGACCAGCATATTTCTTTTTCTCGCCTGTGTAAGTGTGGGTACGGGTAAAGATTGGCCAGCATACCTCTTTTTCTCGAACTGAAGCAAAACAGCGCGAAAAAAACGAAGGACGAGGGAGAACACACACACGAGCGCTGACAACAACTGAGCATGTTTATTGCAAACGCAAAATTTTACGCTATAAAAAACAAAGAAAAAAAACAAACACAAGATATGCAGACAGCTTAAGCATTTTTCGCCGCGCCCGAACTAATCACACCACTCTGGGTACTGCTTCATCCTTTCAAATATAGCATCTCTTTCTCAGTTAAGGTGACCGATGGCTTGCTGACGCACTTATCCCCTCTCGCGGCGATTTGGAATGCTTCAAAAATTTCCCGCGTGATTTGGCCCTTGTGCTTCTTGATGAGGTCGCATCTTTCGAGAAGAGGCCCAAAATTTTTTGCAAGATGCGCAGTGGATGGCAAGGTTGCTTCCTGTGCGATTTTTGACTGTATTCGCGTGTTCTCTTAATCGGTCGTTTACGCATCTTCCTGTCTGTCCAATGTACGAGCGACCGCAGGAAAGTGGAATGTCATACACCACCGCGGTGTCGCACTCCCGATAGCGCTTGTCATGCTTCTTACTGCACGGTTGGACCCTTGGCGCGTCACTATTCACTCGGCGGCACAAACCGTTCAACTTGGTCCTCGCCAAAAAAACTACTCTCACATCAGCTCGGTTTCCCACCTTTTTTAGCCTATGGGAAACCCCGTGCACATAAGGAATGACAGCTATTTTCTTCTTCTCCTGGTCACTTGTCTTTTTTGTCCTTTTTCCCTTAGTTCGGCCACCAACCTTTCGGCAACGGCCCCCAGAAATTCGTTCGGGAAACCCGAAGCAGACAGCCAGAGTCAGAGGGGATAAGTGCGTCAGCAAGCCATCGGTCACCTTAACTGCAAAAGAGATGCTATATTTGAAAGGATGAAGCAGTACCCAGAGTGGTGTGATTAGTTCGGGCGCGGCGAAAAAATGCTTACGCTGTCTGCATATCTTGTGTTTGTTTTTGTTTTTTGTTTGTATAGGTATATATTTTGCGTTTGCAATAAACATGCTCAGTTGTTGTCAGCGCTCGTGTGTGTGTTCTCCTCGTCCATCGTTTTTTTCGCGCTGTTTTGCTTCAGTTCATAATGAACCAACTGGCCCCCCTTCAGACATTAATTATTTTTCTCGCTTACATCATTCATGCCCTTGATTCGGGACTCAAAGGCGTTCTGAGGCGCTCTTTCAGATGATTGGGCAACATTTCTACGCTTTCTATCGCTTGTTCATATCTCTTATATATGTGCCCTACGTCCATCTTGTTCAGGGATTGACTTTTGTCTTTCATGTTTATCCTGCCTTTTAGTTTTTTACGGCATGTTCCTTAACTGTGGAGGGATTGACGAACGTTTTGATCGTTCTCCTCGAAACAAGAGAGATGGACGATTTTTCAGATTTGCTGCAATGTGCTTCTGTTGGGATGCCCTTGGTTATAGTTGCAACAGGGGTTCGATTTCCGACCGCGGCGGCCGCTTTATCTGATGGAGGCGAAAAGCAAAAACGCCCGTATGTACGAGATTTCGGCGCACGTTAAAGATCCCCACGTGGTCAAAACTAATCCGGAGCCCTCCACTACAGCGCGCCCCATCGCCTTCGTTGCGTCGGCGCGTTAAACCCCACAATCAATTAATATGGTTGCAACAGTGACAAAACAGATTTCGGAATTGAGATCGTTGGGTGGGTGCCTGGATCCCGCTGTGGTAGGTTGTTGGTGCTGGTTTTTTTATTTGCAGAAATCCTTGGAGGTGGATATCCTGGGACGTTGAACTGCGCGTTGGGCACTGGGGCGCTTTAAGCGCCATTCCTGTGGTGCAGCTCCATTTTTTGGTGCAATGGTTCTGCCCTGGGGATACCGCTTCGTTACGGGTCTCCCGGAACCGGCCGCTTGTTGGAAACTCCTCGTGTGAACATTGATGATAAGTTTACTGCATAATTATGCACTCTGAGGTAGTTCAGATATTCTAATGGGCTCTCAACAGACGACTCTGAATTCTGCTCTTTGTGTACTGTAAGGACCGACTTGTGTTTGGAGTCTGCAGAGGGGACTCCATGCTGTGGGGCCTGCTTGGGGGTGGCCTGGAGGACGTTGTTCTGTTCCTGGTGCTGGACATTGTGGTCGGGGACTGTGAGGGTAGTGGGGTGGTAGTGGGTGAGGGTAGTGGGGTGGGATGGGGTCTATTGAGACTTTTTGGGACTTCAATGGTATTATTGTTTATTCTTTTTTTTTTTGGGGGGGGGGGGGGGGTGAAGGGGGGCTGTGCACTGTGCGTAGTGCTTTTGAGTGGTGTATGGAGGGCTTCGGGGTGGAATGGGAGAATAGTGGGGTGGGGGGGGGGTTTTGTGCCGTGTGTTTTATCTGAGGTGCTTTCTGCTTCGCCTCCTTGCATTCATGACTCAACACCGTGCGGGTGCTCAGTTGGGTTGTTTTCCCGCCGAGAAAAGCAAAGGCCTCAATTTTTCTTTCTTTTCCTTTTTTTTTTCCCATTGGCTTTTATTCCAAAACATTTTGGCTCCTCTGCTTCCGGTTCTTTTATTTTTCTCATCGGCATTAACCTGCTATGGCCTAGCTGCGCAGGGTTTACGTTTTTACTTAGGTTGTTTTATTATTTAGGGGACAATACCTTTTTTCCCTTTTTCCCTCTAATCCGCCCGTACGCCTGCTGAAAGATTTGAAGTATGGAGGCGCCACAATCTCAACTACAACAATGTAGGTGCCGTGTGCGGCTGGTGTTTCGCGGAATAAACTCAACTGCACCTGCTTTTATTCAACGTAACCCAGTGGCGCTTGTACTGTATTCGGGCGGATATAGTTGTATTGAAGGCCTGCTCAGCCCCGAGGAAGAAGTGTCGCGTTCGTTGCTTCTTGTGCAGGTCTTGTTTTGTTCCTGCTTTAGCATGCGTGTTTAACCACTGTGTTCAGAACGGCCATCGGTGGCGCTACCGTATAGCGCCGGTGGGGTGGAAGCCCTCGCAAAAACGACTCGCGGACCTCCTGTACTAGATATGGAACGCCTTCGAGCGCGAAACGGCTGAGTGTTCTGTTTCCGCCTCCGTCACGTGGCGGGGTCAACAGCCAGCTCAATATGAAGGAGCAAAAAATATGAAGCCCAAGTCCACTCAGTTTGAACTCCGCTGAAAAAGTGGAGCTGTGGTTCTTTTGTGTCGGCTCGGACGCCAACGGATGCTCGCCCGAGAAAAGCAGCGCCCTCTCTGCACAAATAATAAGGTTCGCGCAAAGGAATCATCAGCTCAACGTCATCGTTGGGAGACACCATCGTTAACTTGATGAGGATGGTTGTAGCGACATTGTCTTTGTAGCGGGTTGAAGACGCATCATCATACAAAAAAACTCAAACGAAACTAATATACCCAAGTTTTGCACTCTTCCTTTATTACAGCGCTGCTCTTAGGACAGGCACAAAATAACTTATTAGGCACAAAATACTTATTTTGTTTGTTACAGGTTGTAGCTGTCCTAGGCAATATTCCCCTCTCGGCTTTTCGTCCACCGGCATTCTAACATTTTCGTCAGCTCTACAGTCTTGAAGTTAACTCCCTTTATGCTACCCTTCAATCCCAGGATTATGGAACGCGAATATTTCCTTCTAGATATGTGTGGATACATTCGCATTCTAACACTATGTGCCGCATAGTTTTTTCCACAGCGGATGCGTAGCCCATCATTTTGGGTATACTTCCCCACAAAAACTCTTAGTTCGCAAGCAACCTGCTCTGGCCTCGATAAGCAGAGCTCTGCCTTTGGAATTATGGTATAAATTTTCCTTTCTGATGTGTCATTTCTCAGCCGTGTAGATCTCTAACGAAGTTTCAGCTTCCTTTTTTTTTTTTCCATTTATTCATTCCTATCTGTCTTGCATTTTTTGGTTACTTTGGATGTCTCGGCTTCTCCACTGTTCTTTCCGTATTTCATCGTTAGCCTTCTACTCTTCCTTAGCCAATGCGTGTCTCGAGACCACTGCGCCCTCTATCACCGGGTCTGGCAACCGCCGGCGAATACCGTATTTACCCGATTCTAATGCGCACCTTTTTTCCGGGGAAAAAAAGGTCGAAAAATCGATGCGCGTTAGAATCGGATACGAAACCCGGGAAATGCCGAAACAACGGAAACTTCGTCTCGCCCATCGCCATCTCCAGATGGCGCCAAAGCTTTTAGCAACAATTTTTCGGACGCAGGAAGCATAGGCGCCCAGGCTTTTCTATCGGCGTTCACACAAATCGTCAAATCGTTCCACTTGCGCGCTTGATAACAGCAATGGCAGCAGCGGCTTTCGCGCGTTCAAAAAAGAGTGGTCGGCTTAAGCGTGCGCCTCTGGAGAAGTTCACAGGATGGCCCTGCGAGGCGTGGGCCACGATCCAAACGATCATGGTTGAACGTTCGTTCAGAAGTGTGGCACCCCGAACGCGTTTGACGGCCCAAGGACGAGATGTTGTGGTCAGCGGGGGGGAGGGAGATGGGTGAGATTACTTCGAGAAATAAAAAGCCCGTTTATCTCGCATTCGTTTTTCTTGCTCACAAAGTTCCGTGCGCGTTACAATCGGAAGTGCAAGTTTTTTCGTTTTTTTTTGCCAGGAAAATAGGGTGCGCGTTAGAATCGGGGGCGCGTTATAATCGGGTAATTACGGTAGATTTCCCCGAACCACCGATAGAGGCCGCCGGCGGGTGGGTGGACTGGCCCCTACCTGTCTGTCACGCACGACCTACAGCCAACCCATAGAAAGGCTCGACCTACACCAGCTCCGCTCTTAAAATGGCGATGTTGAGCTAGCAAAAGAATCGGCGAGGCTCACAGGTAAGCCACGGTGAGCGCGCAGACTGGCAGCGTACAGGAGACGTGGAGTATTCGCCACGAAAGCAGGTGCGACTTGAGCATGGCAACGTACAGCTGGCCAAACGAGAAGCCCAACTGTGCGGCCACTGCGTACAACGCCCGGTACTCGGCGGCCACCGTCTCGAACACTGCACAGAGAAACCCCAATACATAACTCGTCTTCGTCACGGCAGTGACACTCGCGTTATTAGGGAGGGTACCCGTTGCATTTCAATGAAGCTGGGTGCTTGAGATTGAGATATTTATACTGAGGCCGAACATCGCTTTGAATAATCATGCAAATTATATATAAGGGAAGTTTTGTGTACATACGCAAACGTGCACACACACAGTCCGCAAAAGCAGCATTACAGCTACGAAACCACGCCATATTATATCGTATTTGAACTGCTGTTCTGTGATTTGGGGTGCAACATTGCTAGAAACAATTGAAAAGAGGGGTGCTTACAGAAGAGCTGTTAGAGCCGAAGCTTTATATTCGTAATTCATTTTTAAAAACGATAGTCTTTCTTTGGCAAAAATTGTGGTCTGTCTGTATGTCTGCTTGTCTGGCTGTGTGTCTGTGTCTCAAATTTAGCCACCAGGCCAAAGTGAAACAAAATAAAACGCAGTAGTCTTATACCCACGGCTAAATCTAAACGTCTAAGCCTGGTGCTAATGTTCATACTTGTCAACATTGTTGAACAAGAGCAAGAGATTGCGCAAATATAAGGCAGATGATTCATATATCAGTAATATTTGCAGTGTGCCTTTATTAAAAAAGTCATGGACGTTTGGTTTTTGTGATACCAAAAAATACAAAATCAACTGCAGAAAAAACGTGGCCTGCTATTTCCCGCGCTACCAGGAGGCATTTTAAAAATTTAAACGGCAAGAGCAACGAAAGGTTTTTACTAGATAGGTCCCACGTTCCACTTGGAACACCCCTGGAGTACGGCAACGTGGTTTTATAAACGTTGAAGTAGGGTGCCTCGATTCACGCTTGCCTCTGCCGTACGGAAGGGAAGGCATATAGGCATCCATCCTGGAGCAGTAGAACGCTACAATTTTGGCTTGACTTGAGCATAGCTCTAGCTTGTTATCTTGGGAGGAGCGTCACAGGAGAGGACAGCATGAGAGGTTAGCGGGAAAGAGAACGGAGTCATTTACTTGCCAGGGGCGCCAGTGCACTACCGACTTGCGCCGACATTTGCAACTAAAGGAGCAGATACGCGGCCATTTCTTTATTTGCTCTCAAAATGAATGCTTATGCGTACATATCCCCCGTGCTTCGATGCCTGAAAAGGCAGAACAGATAACTAATAATATCACTGAAACCTTGCAACGAAATTCTTTAACAAACCCATGTCTGTGTGGTAGATGTCGATAAAGAACATTTGAATGGCATAAAAAAAGTGTTGCCCCATTTTCCTCATTCTTGTATTACAGCGCACTACAAACAGGACACAGGGAAGGACGCAGACACAGCGCTGACTAACAACTGAGGGGTTTATTGGGAAAGTGAACATATATACGATGCAATCAAACACAAAACCAAAATCACGTGTGAACAAAGTATGCACTCTCATCTCATTGACGGTTGGCCAGAAATTTTAGTTCTTTTTCTGATAGGGCTACAGAAGGCATGCTGATGCACTTGTCACTCTGCCGATTAATTTCGAAGGCCTCGATGATTTCTCGGGTGATCTTATGATTTCCTTTTCCTATCAGCTTGCACTTATCGTACTGTGGTTTGCACCCGCACTGCTTACAGTGGGCGGCTATGTGCCCCTCCGCGACAAGCTTTTCTACTTTGTTGTGATGCTTCCGAAGCCGGTAGTTGATACATCTTCCCGTTTGTCCTATGTAGCTCCTCTTGCAGTCCAAGGGCAATGAGTATACTACTTCCTCCTTGCATGCCACAAAATTTCGTGCGATTGTGTCCGAAAATGGCGCCTGGCAGAAGTCGCTCGCTACTTTTTTGCAGAAAAAACTGAACATTTTTAGTATTGACGATCCCTTCCTGATTGACAGCAGTGAACATGTTATTCAATTTTTGAACCTTAACCCTGACAAGCGCTACAACGCATTTTCTTTGGGCATAAAGGATTTAAATTACTCACTGCCGCACGATAAATTAGTTACATGTATTGAGGAAGCCATAGATCGACATGGTGCGATTGCATTTCAGAATTCAGCTGGAGTAACAGCATCTGACCTCATCAAATTAATCAGCTTTTATCTGAAATCAACTTACGTAACTTGGGACGACGATGTGTTTATCCAAAAGAATGGAGTTTATATTGGTTCAGCGTGTGCCCCAGTTTTTAAACAATATTTTTTTCGCGTATCACGATAGGATTTGAGCATGCGCTTGCAAGGGTCTAGCGTTGTAAAAATATTCAGATATGTTGACGACTACTTGGTGATTGTAGATTGTGACGGAGACAAGTTTCTTTCCGGTGTTGATCAAGTTCGTAATGCTTTCAGACAGAGCCTTGCACCCCTTGAGGTGACGTACGAGATGCCTGAAGAAGATTCGATAAGGTTTCTTGACCTCAGGTTACATTTTTCTGAGTCACATACTTGCTGGTGCTATGAGCCACGAAGCATGAAACCGATCCTCCCCTTTTCATCTGCGACTCAAAGCTTGTCAAGAGAGGCATTGTTAAGTCATCTTTCCAAACTGCTTTGCGGAAGACTTGTGCGCATCGCACAGAAGATGCGTTTCAACAACAGGGCACCCGCCTTCGCTCAGCAGGGTACCCCCGCATCTTTTATTGACGGTTCCAAAGGCCATGCTCAAAGTAGCTCGCAGGCAGGTTTCAGATGATACTCAAGCTGCAAATCAAGAAAAAGAGAAAAAAAAATATAGTTGGGGTGCCGTACATCCACGCAGTTGCGCACAACCTAAAAAAGACGGGCAAGCGCGCAGGCGTGAATGTAGTGTTCTCGGCACCGGAAAAACTTATTCGGTTGTGCTCAAAAGTAAACACAAGGGAGAGGAAGCGTCGGGAATGTGGCACGAGGCACACAATCAGTTTGTGGCATGCAAGGAGGAAGTAGTATACTCATTGGCCTTGGACTGCAAGAGGAGCTACATAGGACAAAGGGAAAATGTATCAACGACCGGCTTCGGGAGCATCACAACAAAGTAGAAAAGCTTGGGCGGGAAGCGCACCTAGCCCCCACTGTAAGCAGTGCGGGGCAAACCACAGTACGATAAGTGCAAGCTGATAGGAAAAGGAAATCATAAGATCACCCGAGAAATCATCGAGGCCTTCGAAATTCATCGGCAGAGTGACAAGTGCATCAGCTGCCTTCTGTAGCCCTATCAGAAAAAACTAAAATTTCTGGCCAACCGTCAATGAGATGAGAGAGCATACTTTGTTCACACGTGATTTTGGTTTTGTGTTTGATTGCATCGTATATATGTTCACTTTCCCAATAAACCCCTCAGTTGTTAGTCAGCGCTGTGTCTGCGTCCCTTTCCCCGTGTCCTGTTTGTAGTGCGCTGTAATACAAGAATGTCGAAATACCAACTCACCCATCAGTCCAACTCGTCAATCCCATTTTCCTCTCTGCAGTGTCAATGGAACAGCGTTGTTCTGTAACGCGCGCACTGCACTCGCTTCAGATTGCCATAAGAAAATACACCCATGTGACTAACAACCTCACATCCTTGGGATAAATGTGGCCGCACTCTTAATTGCAGCAGGCCACCCGGGATACGTTAGAAGAAATAGCGGAAAGCAGCCCACTACCTTCGGGCCGGCGGTGCATAAAAAGGGCTCCTCAGGCGGCTGGCAACACCTGCTAAGTCGCACATGTTGGCCTTTTGAAGTTCTCAGCGCATACGAGTTGTTCGTCCAGACAGAGCCCGAAGGTTTTTAGCTCACATGAGTTACAAACCGAAATGAAACATGAGCCAAGAAGGAGCCTATAGAAGTTGTGTGGCTGATGAGCGCCGAGCCCTTATGAGTTGTATGCATCAGCCTGGACCTGAATCGGAACATACGTGCGCTCCAGCAGTGAGGCTGAAGGAGGGAGTCTCGGTCATGTGATGAGTCTCGGTCATATGATCATATGATCAGTTTCAGCGAAAAGTGCTTTAAGACTAAATGTGTGAATGAGTGACTTTGAGATTGCACTCGTGGAAGCATTTACAGTAGTAGAAGTTCGGGAAGAAAGCATAATGTCTTATGATAATCTTATTTCGTTTTGTTGGACTTGGGTCAGTGACAAGTATAAAGTATTGAATTATGGTATAAATTTTCCTTTCTGATGTCTCATTTCTCACCCCTGTACATCTCTAACGAAGTTTCAGCTTCCATTTTTTCTCTCCATTTATGCGTTCCTATCTGTCTTGCATTTTTTGGTTACTTTGGATACCTCGGCTTCTCCACTGTTCTTTCCGTATTTCATCGTTAGCCTTCTACTCTTCCTTAGCCAATGCGTGTCTCGAGGCCACTGCGCCCTCTATCGCTGGGTCTGGCAAACGCCGGCGAATACCGTATTTACCCGATTCTAATGCGCACCTTTTTTCCGGAAAAATAGGTCGAAAAATCGCATGCGCGTTAGAATCGGATACGAAACCGGAACTGCCGAAACAACGGAAACTTCGTCTCGCCCATCGCCATCTCCAGATGGCGCCAAAGCTTTTAGCAACAATTTTTCGGACGCAGGAAGCATAGGCGCCCAGGCTTTTCTATCGGCGTTCACACAAATCGTCAAATCGTTCCACTTGCGCGCTTGATAACAGCAATGGCAGCAGCGGCTTTCGCGCGTTCAAAACGAGTGGTCGGCTTAAGCGTGCGCCTCTGGAGAAGTTCACAGGATGGCCGTGCGAGGCGTGGGCCACGATCCAATCGATCATGGTTGAACGTTCGTTCAGAAGTGTGGCACCGCGAACGCGTTTGACGGCGCCAAGGACGAGATGTTGTGGTCAGCGGAGGAGGGAGATGGGTGAGATTACTTCGAGAAATAAATCGCCCGTTTATCTCGCATTCGTTTTTCTTGCTCACAAAGTTCCGTGCGCGTTACAATCGGAAGTGCAAGTTTTTTCGTTTTTTTTTGCCAGGAAAATAGGGTGCGCGTTAGAATCGGGGGCGCGTTATAATCGGGTAATTACGGTAGATTCCCAGAACCACCGATAGAGGCCGCCGGCGGGTGGGTGGACTGGCCCCTACCTGTCTGTCACGCACGACCTACAGCCAACCCATAGAAAGGCTCGACCTACACCAGCTCCGCTCCTAAAATGGCGATGTTGAGCTAGCAAAAGAATCGGCGAGGCTCACAGGTAAGCCACGGTGAGCGCGCAGACTGGCAGCGTACAGGAGACGTGGAGTATTCGCCACGAAAGCAGGTGCGACTTGAGCATGGCAACGTACAGCTGGCCAAACGAGAAGCCCAACTGTGCGGCCACTGCGTACAACGCCCGGTACTCGGCGGCCACCGTCTCGAACACTGCACAGAGAAACCCCAATACATAACTCGTCTTCGTCACGGCAGTGACACTCGCGTAGGGAGGGTACCCGTTGCATTTCAATGAAGCTGGGTGCTTGAGATTGAGATATTTATACTTAGGCCGAACATCGCTTTGAATAATCATGCAAATTATATATAAGGAAAGTTTTGTGTACATACGCAAACGTGCACACACACAGTCCGCAAAAGCAGCATTACAGCTACGAAACCACGCCATATTATATCGTATTTGAACTGTTCTGTGATTTGGGGTGCAACATTGCTAGAAACAATCGAAAAGAGGGGTGCTTACATCAGAGCTGTCAGAGCCGAAGCTTTATATTCGTAATTGATTTTTAAAAACGATAGTCTTTCTTTGGCTACTTAAGCAAAAATTGTGGTCTGTCTGTATGTCTGCTTGTCTGGCTGTGTGTCTGTGTCTCGATTCAGCCACCAGGCCAAAGTGAAACAAAATAAAACGCAGTAGTCTTATACCCACGGCTAAATCTAAACGTCTAAGCCTGGTGTTAATGATCATACTTGTCAGCATTATTGAACAAGAGCAAAAGATTGCGGAAATATAAGGCAGATATTCATATATCAGTAATATTTGCAGTGTGCCTTTATTAAAAAAGTCACGGACGTTTGGTTTTTGTGATACCAAAAAATACAAAATCAACTGCAGAAAAGCGTGGCCTGCTATTTCCCGCGCTACCAGGAGGCATTTTAAAAATTCAAACGGCAAGAGCAACGAAAGGTTCTACTAGATAGGTCCCACGTTCCACTTGGAACACCCCTGGAGTACGGCAACGTGGTTCTATAAACGTTGAAGTAGGGTACCTCGATTCACGCTTGCCTCTGTCGTACGGAAGGGAAGGCATATAGGCATCCATCCTGGAGCAGTAGAACGCTACAATTTTGGCTTGACTTGAGCATAGCTCTAGCTTGTTATCTTGGGAGGAGCGTCACAGGAGAGGACAGCATGAGAGGTTAGCGGGAAAGAGAACGGAGTCATTTACTTGCCAGGGGCGCCAGTGCACTACCGACTTGCGCCGAAATTTGCAACTAAAGGAGCAGATACGCGGCCATTTCTTTATTTGCTCTCAAAATGAATGCTTATGCGTACATATCCCCCGTGCTTCGATGCCTGAAAAGGCAGAACAGATAACTAATAATATCACTGAAACCTTGCAACGAAATTCTTTAACAAACCCATGTCTGTGTGGTAGATGTCGATAAAGAACATTTGAATGGCATAAAAAAA
Source organism: Haemaphysalis longicornis (assembly GCA_013339765.2). Taxonomy (NCBI): domain Eukaryota; kingdom Metazoa; phylum Arthropoda; class Arachnida; order Ixodida; family Ixodidae; genus Haemaphysalis; species Haemaphysalis longicornis. The sequence goes on along the minus strand of CM023456.1, from coordinate 119,625,807 downwards.
GTGTTGCCCCATTTTCCTCATTCTTGTATTACAGCGCACTACAAACAGGACACAGGGAAGGACGCAGACACAGCGCTGACTAACAACTGAGGGGTTTATTGGGAAAGTGAACATATATACGATGCAATCAAACACAAAACCAAAATCACGTGTGAACAAAGTATGCACTCTCATCTCATTGACGGTTGGCCAGAAATTTTAGTTCTTTTTCTGATAGGGCTACAGAAGGCATGCTGATGCACTTGTCACTCTGCCGATTAATTTCGAAGGCCTCGATGATTTCTCGGGTGATCTTATGATTTCCTTTTCCTATCAGCTTGCACTTATCGTACTGTGGTTTGCACCCGCACTGCTTACAGTGGGCGGCTATGTGCCCTTCCGCGACAAGCTTTTCTACTTTGTTGTGATGCTTCCGAAGCCGGTAGTTGATACATCTTCCCGTTTGTCCTATGTAGCTCCTCTTGCAGTCCAAGGGCAATGAGTATACTACTTCCTCCTTGCATGCCACAAACTTTCGTGCGATTGTGTCCGAAAATGGCGCCTGGCAGAAGTCGCTCGCTACTTTTCTGCAGAAAAAACTGAACATTCTTAGTATTGACGATCCCTTCCTGATTGACAGCAGTGAACATGTTATTCAATTTTTGAACCTTAACCCTGACAAGCGCTACAACGCATTTTCTGTGGACATAAAGGATTTAAATTACTCACTGCCGCACGATAAATTAGTTACATGTATTGAGGAAGCCATAGATCGACATGGTGCGATTGCATTTCAGAATTCAGCTGGAGTAACAGCATCTGACCTCATCAAATTAATCAGCTTTTATCTGAAATCAACTTGCGTAACTTGGGACGACGATGTGTTTATCCAAAAGAATGGAGTTTATATTGGTTCAGCGTGTGCCCCAGTTTTAAGCAATATTTTTCTCGCGTATCACGATAGGATTTCGAGCATGCGCTTGCAAGGGTCTAGCGTTGTAAAAATATTCAGATATGTTGACGACTACTTGGTGATTGTAGATTGTGACGGAGACAAGTTTCTTTCCGGTGTTGATCAAGTTCGTAATGCTTTCAGACAGAGCCTTGCACCCCTTGAGGTGACGTACGAGATGCCTGAAGAAGATTCGATAAGGTTTCTTGACCTCAGGTTACATTTTTCTGAGTCACATACTTGCTGGTGCTATGAGCCACGAAGCATGAAACCGATCCTCCCCTTTTCATCTGCGTACTCAAAGCTTGTCAAGAGAGGCATTGTTAAGTCATCTTTCCAAACTGCTTTGCGGAAGACTTGTGCGCATCGCACAGAAGATGCGTTTCAACAACAGGGCACCCGCCTTCGCTCAGCAGGGTACCCCTCGCATCTTTTATTGACGGTTCCAAAGGCCATGCTCAAAGTAGCTCGCAGGCAGGTTTCAGATGATACTCAAGCTGCAAATCAAGAAAAAGAGAAAAGAAAAATAGTAGTTGTAGTGCCGTACATCCACGCAGTTGCGCACAACCTAAAAAAGACGGGCAAGCGCGCAGGCGTGAATGTAGTGTTCTCGGCACCGGAAAAACTTATCGGTTGTGCTCAAAAGTAAACACAAGGGAGAGGAAGCGTCGGGAATGTGGCACGAGGCACACCAATCAGTTTGTGGCATGCAAGGAGGAAGTAGTATACTCATTGGCCTTTGACTGCAAGAGGAGCTACATAGGACAAAAGGGAAGATGTATCAACGACCGGCTTCGGGAGCATCACAACAAAGTAGAAAAGCTTGTCGCGGAAGGGCACCTAGCCGCCCACTGTAAGCAGTGCGGGGCAAACCACAGTACGATAAGTGCAAGCTGATAGGAAAAGGAAATCATAAGATCACCCGAGAAATCATCGAGGCCTTCGAAATTCATCGGCAGAGTGACAAGTGCATCAGCATGCCTTCTGTAGCCCTATCAGAAAAAACTAAAATTTCTGGCCAACCGTCAATGAGATGAGAGAGCATACTTTGTTCACACGTGATTTTGGTTTTGTGTTTGATTGCATCGTATATATGTTCACTTTCCCAATAAACCCCTCAGTTGTTAGTCAGCGCTGTGTCTGCGTCCTTCCCTGTGTCCTGTTTGTAGTGCGCTGTAATACAAGAATGTCGAAATACCAACTCACCCATCAGTCCAACTCGTCAATCCCATTTTCCTCTCTGCAGTGTCAATGGAACAGCGTTGTTCTGTAACGCGCGCACTGCACTCGCTTCAGATTGCCATAAGAAAATACACCCATGTGACTAACAACCTCACATCCTTGGGATAAATGTGGCCGCACTCTTAATTGCAGCAGGCCACCCGGGATACGTTAGAAGAAATAGCGGAAAGCAGCCCATTACCTTCGGACCGGCGGTGCATAAAAAGGCATCCTCAGGCGGCTGGCAACACCAGCTAAGTCGCACATGTGGGCATTTTGAAGTTCTCAGCGCATACGAGTTGTTCGTCCAGACAGAGCCCGAAGGTTTTTAGCTCACATGAGTTACAAACCGAAATGAAACATGAGCCAAGAAGGAGCCTATAGAAGTTGTGTGGCTGATGAGCGCCGAGCCCTTATGAGTTGTATGCATCAGCCTGGACCTGAATCGGAACATACGTGCGCTCCAGCAGTGAGGCTGAAGGAGGGAGTCTCGGTCATGTGATGAGTCTCGGTCATATGATCATATGATCAGTTTGAGCGAAAAGTGCTTTAAGACTAAATGTGTGAATGAGTGACTTTGAGATTGCACTCGTGGAAGCATTTACAGTAGTACAAGTTCAGATAGAATGTATAATGTCGGATTATAATCTTATTTCGTTTTGTTGGACTTGGGTCAGTGACAAGTATTGAAGTCGAATATAATTCAAAAATTTTCGAGAACAAAGGGCGCAGCAACTGCTTTGATTTGCATCATGAGAACAAGGGCGCTAGACGGGGTCGAACGCCTGCCCTGTACGCATCATTCTGTACCCTAGTCTTATTTTCGCCTCATAAATATATGCATAAGTTGTCCTAGTGCCGTTTGGCCCAACGTTCCGCTACTCCGTACGCAGATTTCAAATGTCTGCAAAACATTTTAAAGGGTGTGTGAAGTTTTTTGCGCCTCCTATGTGTAGTCATTCTACATTTTTCAGAACTCCATTTTGCAGTCATTCAGTATTACCAGACTTTTAGATACTCGTGATAAAAAAAAACCTCCATGAATATTCTACATCGGGGACCACACGCAAGATGTCACCCCTCCCCCTCTTGCTCTACAATGTATTCGGTGAGGCAATGCTTCTGATTGGAGAGGCAAGGCACAAGGGACGACTCACTCAGCACGAAGCTGGGAATGTAGATGGCAGCCAGACAGACACCAAGGGCACAGCGGGACAGCATGAAGGTCACCACCGAGGTGGTGTAGTTGGCGGCGATGGAGAACACGATCGCCGCAAACACGCTTGCGAGGATGAGCGGTTGGCGACCAGTCCTGCGTGAATAGCCGTACATTATCGACCGCCGCACTTTCCAAGCCTATGCTTGCAAGCAAGTGCGCGTAAGAAATACCGCCGTTCTTTGTAATTCATTCCTGGTAAACAATATAGCAACCGACAGCTAATAGAAGATCATAGAGTACAGTAAATTAGTGACGCTATTGATTGAACTGCGACACGAAATAAGAATACACTAAGCTGGGAAAAAAAAAAAAAAACGGAAGGTTTGTGAACGCAGGGTGTCTTTTTGTTTCGCCGATTATGTCTTCCTCGAGAGACGTCGTTCCCCAGAAACGGGAAATAAAGGACGGCTTAATCCCGAAGATTAGCTCCTATTGCTTCGAGACTTTTTTTTAGTATGAAGCGAACAAGGCAGCGTAACACTGCGCGGTGATGTAGGTTACAATTCCCGACGTCGTTACAGACAGATATCTGCATTCTTAGTAAGGATGGCAATTGTGGGTTATACAAAATAGTCTCGTTTCAAGCATCTTTTTATTTTTTTTTGTCCACCGAAGCGGACAATAATTGGCGTCCATGGCAGGACGAGGCTAGTTCGTTTGGCATACCCCTAAATACCCGAACCCGAAGTGGACACAGGATACTTAATTGAACTAGAGGAGCGCCTAGGCTTAAGAAGTGACGGCCTTGAACAGTGGGTGCTTGAGGAGCAGCGATACTGGAGGGAAGAGAAAGCGTTAGAGCTAGAATCGCTAAAAAAAATTGCGCAAATGGAGAAAGCGTGTGCGGCAATGGAGAAGGATCGCAATGAGCACGTGCGAGCACGTCTGGAAATGGAAAAGGAAACCTTGCAACTGCGTCTAGGGGGCTCGCGGGCTTGAGAAACGGAAAGAGTGAGAGAGAGAGAAGGGGAGAGAGGGGAGAGAGAGAGGAGAAAAAAAAAACTTTTATTGCCGAAAGGGGGTAATTCGGGGGGGGTTTGGGTGACGGGGTGGAATGGGAATTTGGGCACCCGGGCGACTGGCTTTCACCGCCGCCGGCCCCCAAGCCCCGCCCGGTGTCTCGATATGGGGGGAATGGGCGCGGAAGGGGGCTTGTCACTCTAAGGATGGCGGGAAAACTTTGGTCTAGTACAACATTTCTTACCACCAACTTCTAGCTCAGAGGAGATTCTGCTGCCTAAAAGAAGCACTAGAGGTCAACCAACCATGTGAACCTGACGTAACCACAAAACGTCAGACAATGCTTCATGCTAACCGAGACACCACAACCTCTGGAAAAACGCAGGCAGCGAGATGAAATTTCCCTGTTTGGGCGTTTGCTGAGCTCGAGATTGAGGATGTCGGTAAACTGGACTTGGAAGATATCCTTGCTCCGGAGCGCGGCTCTGTAGCGAAAAAGAGTCCTGTCAGAGGCGAGAAGGGCCCACAGCCCCAGATTTCAGTACGAAAAGACTGGCTAGTGTAAAAATTACGCCCATCCCCGCGAGGGCCCTGGTGTGATGCGAAGCATCGGGGGTTAAAATTGGTGTTTCCGTTGGGTTGATTCTCTAAATCGGTGAAACGTGTTGTGAACGCGTATGTGCATTTCCATCACATGCGAGTGTTCTCATACGCGGGTGGGGGGCGTAATTTTACTTTTCATGCACATGCATACACGAAATGAAAGTGTACATGTGTTTTACCGGCACTGGCCACCCCCAGTCGAACGAGAGCGAGCGCTTGACTGCACCCCGCAGCGCGATACCCGCTTTATATTCACAGCGCTTGAAGGAAGGAACAACGGAGGGGAGTCGCGCTGCGCGCACTTGCGCACACCGCGCGTAGCCGCGCGACGGGAGCGGAGCGAAGCGAGCGAAGCGCGCACACGCAGCTGTTATTTTTGAAAAAGACGGAGTGAGAGGGTTTCGCAGAGCTGTTTTGCACAACCGGAGGAAGAAAGGAGGGGAGTTTCGGACGGACGGCGCGACAAAGACGACGCAGGAGGGACATGCCTCAGAGCAAGAGATGCGTCGTATCTAAAAGTAAGTGCCCTCCTCTCAAGCTAAGAAGGCACTACTGTAGTCGGACAAAGGGTCGAAGTTCAAAAACCCAGAAAAAGAACCGTAGCACCGGAAAAAGAGCTGTATATCGACTCACGAGTGGCTCACAAAATGCAAAAACCACCAAAAAACATCTTGTTCACTGCTTCCCATGGTCTGTCAGAAAGTTCGCATTTGCACAGAAACCATGTGATTTAAATGAAAAGCCCTTTAACTGCGCGGCCAAACGCGTGCGCCAAAGTGGCAGAGGGCGGCACCGTAGCCACTGTAGCGAAGGCACAGTATTCCTGCCGGCTTTCCTTTTCGGCTGATATCTAGTCAGCGTAGCGTGCTGAGAACATGGCAGTAATTAACTTGAAGCCTTGGTTATTTGTGTACTGCGAACCACTTTGTGCAGTCATTTAGGACTGTGCATGTGGTGTGAACATTTTCCGGTGAAAAATGCTTAAGTGGGTGGATATTGGCATGAAGTGTAGAGACAGACGAAGTAGATAAAGCAAACAGGCTCTGCGGATACGTTTCAAAACTTGAAGGGCACCATCATGATCAGCGTCTTGCGGGGTCATTCACCCCCCCACCCCCTCACGAACCGGCCAATGAGAAGCCGCCCGCGGCAGCGGCTGCCGGCAGAAGCGATCCCGAGAAGAACACCTTGAGACAACAGAGACTCAGAAGGGTGGAAAGGGACTGGGATGCGGGGCGGTCGGGTGACCGGACCCGTGCCGTGCCCCAAGAGGTTCTTCACAAGTGCCCCCGCACGGGGCACCTTGAGTAATCTTGGTGACGGTACTGGCGATACCGCGGACCCCGAGCCCCCCAACATAAGCTGTGACCTACCGTGGTAATGTGTTTTTAAGGTGAAGGGTAGAAACCTCAAACGGTGGCCGTCGGAGCCCAGGTCAAGCTCCGGCGGATGGGCTCCCTGTCTGTCTACCAGGCAGGGGGCTCCGGGACCTCTTTGACTACCCGGGTAAGGTCAAAGAAGAAAGTACCCCCGTCTCCCTGCTTTTTTCTATGCCGTATGGAAAAATCAAACCCCCCTCCTAAACCTGATCGGTCCCTGAAAAGGGGCCGCAACGAAGTCTTGTTTCCTTCACTTCCAAGCATGAGATTCCCCAAGCCAAACAACTATTCTCGTTTCATTGTTATCGAATTTCTTGACGCAGCCCGCCCACTTGCTTCACAATCGGTATTTTGATTACAAAATACCTTGACGGAATAATTGGGAAAACCGCACAGGTGAAGTGCTCGTCGAAGTAAAAAACAAGAAGCAGGCAACCACACTCCTTGGTCAGACGGAAGGAAGGAACGGGCTGCGACGTCCAGGTCAGTAGAGAAGGCCAGAAAACCCCTTCCAAGAGTCCAAGACCCGAAAGACCCTACATAAATAGTCACACTTGTGGGATATACGTGGGGTTCCTCGGGGCGACTAGCCAGTCTTGGCGTAAGGCCCCCACGCTAGCTCCCGGCGTGTCAACCACGCGGGCTCCCATGGCTACGGCAGCCCAGCGAGGTTCGTCGATACGAGAACACAGTAGACAGTAGTGCCGAAGCACGGCCGTTTATTTGGGGAATCCCAAAGCATGCGAGCACAAGGCTCGACGGCGTTCACGAATCACGCCGTCCGGGTCGTGACCGCGAACGGGAGGCAGGCACTCACGGCGCGCGACAAACAAAGCTCCCACCTGAGATGCAAGTATCCATCACCGCCGCCATGTTCCGCCGATCTCGTCCCGACCGGGTCTCCGACGAGACTCTCCCTTCTCCCGTGCGCGCACGCTCGCGCCGCCCGCGCCCGCGCGCCTATCCCCGCACACATCGGTGGCGCCATCTCTCGGGGGACGCCGACGAACCAGCGGAGCGCCGGACCGGTTCCAGCGCACAAGCGTCTCTCCCGAAGCGCGCGCTGGCTCGGGATCGCAGGTCGCGGTTCTCCACGATTCCCACACTCCTCCCCCCTAAAACTGGACGCCACTTGAGCTCGAGTGACGCCACGGTGCACCACACTCGTCACGTCTCAAGTCAGCAAAACAGCCACCGAACGCCACTCCACACCAAAGTTCGCCACACGATGCCGCCGTCGCGATGCTCGCCTCACAAACCCGCAAACACATTGCAATGGTTCCAAGTCTCTCGCGGTTGGGCAGCACAGCAGGTTGGCAGGCCCGGGGGTAGCTGCAGCCGCAGCCGACGAACGCCGGGGTCGCGCCATGCTGCGACCCCCACTCCCAGCTCGAGGCGGCAACAGGAACGGCCGCGCCCACTGCGGCTGCCCGAAGGCTCGCGCCGCTCGCGTAGGCGCCAGATACCGCCGCCTCCTGGGTTCCGTGGCCGCTTCGGCCGCAGGTCCTCCCGAACGGTTGGCTGCCGCCCGGCAGGCCGGAGCAGCAGCTCCACGAACCGCGCTCGGCCCCGCCGGTGGTTCAGCAGGCCATCCTCGCTGTCCGTGGCAGTGGTGACTGGCGTGGCTCCCGGTGGTATCCGTATGCTGCAGGTCTCGCTCTCACCGTCCAGTTTAAACGATTCCCGAACTTGAAGTGGGGAGCAGCGGGACTCCGCAATCTCCTGTGACTGGCCGGAAACCTTATCGACGATCTCGCCATATAGGGTAACATAGATGCCCGAGGATTCCGCGAGCACGTTCGCTCACTCGCGGAATCACGAGTCCGGCAACTGTGCTCCAGCCGCCACCCCCGCCTGGAGGCAGCTCGCCTGACTATTACGGGTTGTCGGCATCGAAACGCCCGTCCGAGCTATTTCGGCCTGGTGCGTTGTTCGGCAAAGCAGCTTCAGCATCAAGCAGGCGGGCTCCTGCAACTCACTCGCAGCAATACAAGCTGCCGTAGAGCCAGCGCCAACCGCAATACCAGCGGCTTACGGGCGCACATCACCGGTATAGGTCGCCTGAGAGTCCGTCTCTTACTAAGACTGGCGATCTCTCGCGACCAACGAGCCCGCTGCCGAGCCGCGCGAAGCTCTTACTGCCTAAACGCAATCTCGAGCCGAGACCTCACGGCATCGAGATGCACGCACTCCGGAAGCGTGGAGACAACGGTCCCATTGCTCCCGCTTCCCCCCGCAGCGAGAGGAGACTGATTCTTCAGCGATCCCCCTCGCTCTTTGTCAGGCGTCAAATCGGCAAACACTCCGCCTCGGTCTCGAAGCGCAGTAGCGGCGGGCTCATCGTGCGGCTTGCGAACTCCCAAACACCGCACCCTCGCTCGGTAGTGTCCGCCGCGCCTGGGGGAAACTTCAACCGGCGCCGCCGGCGCGACTGCGCGGGGACGGCGCTACGAGGAAGGCGACCCGCCTCCATGTTGGAACAAGGCCTACGTACCTCCCGTCTCGCAAGCGGGCCGCGACTGCGGTGCTCGGAGGTATCCTACTGACTCACCGCCTGGTGCGTGTAGGAAGGTTTACACATTTGCCGTCACGGCTGTATCGGGCATCATAACTGTCTGCCTGCAACCGACTGGCGCGAGGCGTTTCGTCCGAAGTCTTCCGGACAAAGGGTAGCGGGCTACGACTGCAGCAACGCATTTCTCGGGGAGCTAGCAACCTCGAATTCGTCTGAATACGAGACCCACGTTCGGGCGCCATGTGGGATGTATGTGGGGTTCCTCGGGGCGACTAGCCAGTCTTGGCGTAAGGCCCCCACGCTAGCTCCCGGCGTGTCAACCACGCGGGCTCCCATGGCTACGGCAGCCCAGCGAGGTTCGCCGATACGAGAACACAGTAGACAGTAGTGCCGAAGCACAGCCGTTTATTTGGGGAATCCCAAAGCATGCGAGCACAAGGCTCGACGGCGTTCACGAATCACGCCGTCCGGGTCGTGACCGCGAACGGGAGGCAGGCACTCACGGCGCGCGACAAACAAAGCTCCCACCTGAGATGCAAGTATCCATCACCGCCGCCATGTTCCGCCGATCTCGTCCCGACCGGGTCCCCGACGAGACTCTCCCTTCTCCCGTGCGCGCACGCTCGCGCCGCCCGCGCCCGCGAGCCTATCCCCGCACACATCGGTGGCGCCATCTCTCGGGGGACGCCGACGAACCAGCGGAGCGCCGGACCGGTTCCAGCGCACAAACGTCTCTCCCGAAGCGCGCGCTGGCTCGGGATCGCAGGTCGCGGTTCTCCACGATTCCCACACACTCCAGTAGCTCCGAACACATCATAATGGGCAGAGAAAACATCATACAATGGAACTGCAGAGGCCTTCTGAATAATCTTGACGATGTATACGAAATACTGCATGCTTATCAGCCAAGGGTAATGTGTGTTCAGGAAACACATTTGAATTCTAAACACACAAATTTCTTGAACAGGTAATTGATATACAGAAAGGACAGGGATGGCTGCACGCACTCTTCTGGTGGTGTGGCCATAATTGCCCGGAAATCCTTAGCCTGCCACCCTGTCACTCTGAACACTGTCCTTGAGGCTGTAGCAATACGAACAATAATATTTAATAGGTTGATAACAGTATGCTCCATATACATTCCTCCTGATGTTTCACTTTCGAGCTCTGACTTCGAGGCGCTGGTTGACCAGCTGCCCGAACCGTACATCCTTACAGGCGACCTTAATGCTCACAACTCTCTTTGGGGCTCTTCTCGCAGGGATGCCCGAGGTCGCCTGATAGAGAAATTCCTTACATCTTCAGGAGCATGCCTTTTCAACAATAAACAGCCTACATACCATAACATAGGACACAACACATACTCATATCTTGACTTGACGATGGGCTCCGCAGTTCTCTTTCCTCTTCTCGAGTGGGGTGTGGGCACTGACCCATACGGTAGTGACCACTTCCCCACCACACTAACGTATATAGGTAAAGCCCCATGCAGTCCTTCTTCCAAAAACAGGTTCAATGAAGCAAGGGCTAACTGGAATACATTTACAGAGACATCCAAACTACACCACACATCCATAGGACACCTACAAGTTGAAGAAGCTACCCAACTGCTCACGGCGCACATCCTCGACGCCGCCGAAAGGTCCATTCGCCACGCCTGCGGTGCCCCGCGCAACCAGCGGAGGCCGTGGTGGAATGAGGACTACAGGCGGGCGCGAGAGGCCCAGAACAAGGCGTGGGGTATCCTTCGTCGGTACCCCACGTCGAGAAACCTCCTCTTGTTCAAACGGGCCAAGGCGTTAGAAAAACGTGAGCGCCGTGAGGCAAAACGAGAGTTGGCGTACATTCATAACATCAATAAACTCCTACACAGACACACGGAAAGTATGGACACGAATACGCAAACTCAAGGGACAACAAACACACAGCCTGCCTCTGGTCAGCACTACAGGGGACACACTCGAAGACCAGGCTGACACACTCGCACAACACTTCCAACACGTTTCTAGTTCAGCACACTACACAAACACTTTCATGAAACACAAACAAATGGCCGAAAAGACGCCTATACTAGATAACAATAGGTCAACACCTTCTTATAAATCAGAGTTTTCACTGCATGAGCTGAGGGCTGCTTTGAGCACGTGTAAACCCTCAGCTCCAGGCCCAGACAACATCACATACACAATGATACAACACCTGCACGCAGACACTCTTCTAACACTTTTACACCTATATAACAAGATTTGGCTTTCGGGGCACATTCCAAACTCGTGGAAGGAGGCTATAGTTGTAGCTTTCCTGAAAGAGGGAAAGGACCCGACGTCCCCCTCAAGTTACCGTCCTATTGCCCTGACGAGCTGCCTGTGCAAGCTCTTCGAGAAGATGATAAATCGCAGGCTCGTGTACTTCCTTGAGTACAACGGTCTTCTCGAGAGCTGCCAGGCAGGCTTCAGGGCGGGGCGATCCACGAATGATCAACTCGTAGCTCTTGAATCGTATATAAGGATGCCTTCGTGCATAAACAGTATTGCGTAACTGTGTTTTTTGATCTCGAGAAGCCCTACGACACCGCTTGGCGCTACGGGATCCTCAGTGACCTGAAGTCTTTCGGTGTTTCGGGCCCATATGCTCAACTCTGGCTAGTTATCTGCCCCAAAAAACGTTTCGCGTGAGAGTTGGTAACGCACTGTCAAGGATTCATGTGCAAGAAAACGGCGTGCCGCAAGATGGAGTTCTAAGCTGTACTCTTTTTGTAATTAAAATGAACTCTCTTGGTAAGGCATCGCCACCTACCATTTCTTACTGTATGTATGTAGACGACGTACAGATGTCTTTTAAATCTTGTAATATGTCAATCTGTGAACGTCCGGTCCAGCTTGGTGTTAAAAAACTTGCCAGCTGGGCAGACAAGAATGGTTTTAAACTTAATCCAGAAAAAAGTTCTTGTGCTTTGTTCTCCAAAAAGCGCAGGATCCATCCGGACCTAGATATTACTCTGAATGGCGTTTCAATTCCTGTTAAAAAGGAGCACAAGTTTTTAGGCATAATATTCGATAACAAGCTAACATTTGTTCCACACTTGAAACATCTTAAGCAAAATGCCTAAAAACTATGAATATTCTCAAAGTTCTCTCCCACTAGTCGTATGGTGCAGACAGGCAACTACTTCTGCGGGTTTATAGTGCCCTATTGGGATCTCGCTTGAACTACGGCAGTGTTTTATATGCCTCAAAAATTATGTCTATGACAAATCATCCTTTTACTCCGACCATTAATGATGCATCCTCACAGCAACTCTTTTTAAATCATCCATCAATCTTCATGCTGTTTCCTCTAAGAGTGCGAGAAGAAGCCTCTGAGCTAGAAGTCTCGTTTTCAGGCATTCACAAGACGCCCATCATTGATTCAATTCCACCATGCCATCTCCGCCCTGTGTCATGTGACCGGTCTTTTATGCAGTTTAGCAAGAACAGGTCACCAAGGATTGCGATTCTGCAGCATTTCTTGTTTGTGCAGCATAAGTACCGCTGTGAAGAGTTTTACAGTGAGGCGTCCAAGACTGCAACTGCTGTGGCTTGTGCTGCGCATGGGCCAAACTTTAACGTCAGTAAAACAATGAACCTTTGTAGCAGTATATTCACAGCGGAAGCATACGGTATTTTAATGGTAATAAATCACATAGTCCAACATCAAATCCTAAAATCCATCGTGTACACGGACTCTCTTAGCGTTGTACAAGCACTTGCATCAGGAAAGCATTCTAAAAACTTTGTCATCAATCATGTTTTTTAGGCTATCACGTCTGCATATGCATCAAACCGTTCAAATAACTTTCTGTTTGGTTCCAGGGCACTCTGGAATTGCCGGGAACGAAACCGTAGATCGAATGGCCACTGCAGCTAAACTCTTGAATACAATGGACATAGCAACAGTGCCGTACACAGACATGAAGCCACACATCAGACACCAAATTCGCAACAGATGGCAAACACACTGGAGTGAACAAACAGATAACAAGTTACACGTTATGAAACCACGCTTGGGACCATACACCATTGACACACGCAACATATACACAGAAGTTGCCCTTGCTAGGCTACGGATAGGGCACACACATATCACACACTCGTATCTCTCACGGGGTCTTCAAGACCCCTGTCACGTTTTTTGGCACGTCTCGACCAGCTCAGAAGAATGGACTCGGGAGAATCGTTGGCATCTTTACCACAGCACACATTTATTATGTACAACTACAACCCCCAAGCAAAATAAACACAAAGCAAACAAAGAACTCAACCAAATAAATTCCTAAATGTTAATCCCTAACAACAACCCAGAAAAGCCAACAACCAACCCAAAAGTCACTACAATGAAGTCCCTAATAAATCAAACCGTCCTAGTTCCAGTCTATACAACGTCCATGTTACCAATCCTAGCAACAATAGACATATGATACCAAGTCCCTAGCGGACGGGCCTACCGCTGTCTCCGGCGCTGACGTGTCGTACCCGTAGCGTGGCCGTGACACGCTGGTAGTCGTAGTTGTCCGCTGCCGCGGTGCCGGTGGTGGTGGTACCGATGTAGGTGTGCGTGGTAGTCACACGGTGGACCGCTTTTCAGCTACCCCTCGTGGTAGCCCTCGTAGCAGGAAGCAACCCCTGGCCTCGGGGCCGTCGCCGTCGAAGCAGGTAGCACCGGGGAGCTCCGGGAACGTCGCCGCGTGGGGACCGCCAAGGCGTTAGTTGACGGTGCGTGCTCGCTGTACGCAGGCGCCCGACCGTCGCCGCTGGGGCCACCAAAGCACATCCTTCACAGGTGCAACCTCCAACAAATCTCCTCCGGAAGGAAGTCGTCTCGCCGGACATCGGTAGAGGACCACGACGCCTCAAGAAAGCTCCGTCTGCTACTACGCGACGGAAGCTCGGAGCGCGCTCTACCGCTGGGCCACAACACGTCGCCCCGACCGCGCAACACCGCAACACCACGGCGCTGCTTCTCGGACGTGTGGGACAACGCCGTTCCAGCAGCGATCACGTACTGTGACTTTTTTGATTCCCAACAATGACTGTTTCACGGCTGTTCGAACTCAGAACCATTTTCTGCATTGCTTTGTTACAATTCCCCAATGGTCATTGCAGTTGCCAGTTGTACTTAAGCTCATTGTCTGTAGTTGTTTGGGTTTTGGGTTATATATAAACTAGTCTCGTTTCCAGTGTCTTCCTATGTTTTATTGTCCACCGAACCGGACATCACCATGTGCCGCTATGATACGGGTGCGATAACTGCAGCCAGTCTGACCTACGCTGACGTCACTGGCCTTTTCGTTAGAAGTACATGACTTGTTACCTCGTGATGGCTTCCTATAAATACCTTGTTTGAACAGAAATGAACGCTGTTCATGCCGCAACTGCCGGCCAGCTTACAATGGGCGTCCGCACTTAGTGTTTGCAAGCGTTCAGGGACGTCCGACTACATGAAACCATACTTGCTATTGTACCAAAGACTACAGCAAACACAAGGGAATGCGCATATACATGTGTGGCGAGAATACATTGAACAAGACCAAAAGATACGCGGGAACGAGGCAAAAAAATTGTAATGAAACATGAAGAATTTGGACAGGCATGACAACGGCTGCCGGGTACCACTCGGTGCTCGGGAATATTGCGGGAAGTTAAGAACACCTAGAAATTTCGTGACCACCGGTGCATTTCCTTCGGGTTGGGGAAAGAACCCCAACAGAAGTCAGCAGCGGCTCACAAAGGTTTTCGAGTGTTCTAGAAGAGGAAGTACTCATGAGGCGTGAAATCCTGTAAATGCTGACATGAGCCTAAAATTTTATCACTGTACGAACGGGATTGATGACGCACAACGGTGGATGTAAAGCGTGGGGGAGGCAATAGATCAGCATTAAGCAAGCCATGCTGTCACAAGATGGAAATATGTTTCACTGACCAAATCATGGAGCTGCTCTACGCAGGCCATCCGAAATTGGTCCTGGTGCCTCTCTACAAGACCTTGATTCAAAAACAAAAAAGGAATGCGACCGGGGGACGCAAAGTAGGCCGTCAAAAATTTCAACCACGGGGTTGCGCCCAATCTGCTCGGGATAATACACGACGGAAAGAAGATCGCTGGAAGGGAAGAGGTGCGAGCGGTAAGCTCGGAGCAGAACAAAGCGATTCGATGTACCGCCGTGCTAATCGGGCAATGAAAACGAACAGCTGTGCAACAAGGTATGCTGGAGTACGCACCACGATATTCATTGCGGTATTGGGGGGGAGTGTATGTGGTACTTTGCCAGGATGTCACGCCGAGAAGAACGCGCGAGATTATCGTTAAAACTGCGTTAATAGGGGCAAATTTTGGTTCCCCAAAAGTAAAGAAATTCAAGGCCCCTTTCATCTAACAACGAAGATGGTTGAAACGCGCAGATTATTCTGAGCAACCTGAATCAAAGCGAAGTTCAAAATCCAAACTGCGGAGGCCCAAAGCTAAAGTCTACTTCAACTGAACCAAAGCCCAAGCCAGCGTCCAGCCCAACACTACCAAGTCTAACCCTGCCATTATCTCTAACCGTCTCTGCTGCCAAGCTATATTTAGCGCATTAGGAGAAATTCATTAGGAGTGGATTTCGCCGCGATGGCTCTGTGGCTATGGCGTTGTGCTGCAGTTCGCAAACACGCGGGTTCCAGTCCAGGCCACGGCCACCGATTTTCTCATGAGGTGAAACGACAAAACGCCTGTTTGTTCGACATTTCCGTGCACGTTAAAGACCCCCAGGTGGTCGAAGTTAATCCAGAGCTATCCACTACTGCGCGCCGCATTGCCTGCGTAGCATCGCCGAGATGGACATCATAATAAATAAATCGTTAGGTGTGCTAAGACATCCCATTGTTATGTTGTCTTCTGTATGCTTGATGTATCCTTTTTGAGACCCATTTTGTAAAGTTCACACTTGGCTTTCATGCAGTGCATTGACCCATCAGTATATCATAGAAAAACAAGGAAAAGATCCGAACTGCTTCACCAGTGTTATAATGGCAAAATCGGATAGACGTCAGCGTCATAACGCGAGGGACTCAGGCTGGACTCGGAGGACCGGAAGCGTTTTTTTCTCTCTTTTTTTTTGAGGCGCGTGCATGCAGCTGCCCTGTTTGTTGTGCGTTTTGCTGTGCGCCTGGTGACATCAGTGAGGCATACAAAGGTTCTCTTTAAAAACAAAAGTGTGAGAGAAGCATTCAAGAAAGGGATACGCACATTCGCAGATCAACGACATTTTCGATTGAGCGAGTACACCTAGTGGAGTGATGACAAACCAACCCCTTTGATGTATTAAAACAGGATTGTCGGTGTGTCGTACAAAGGAAAGAGAAATATGCGCTTGGCGTAAGACAGAAGACCTCCGTCTGCGTGCCGCCGACCAGCCAGCCAGCTCTAGCGGCTACGTTGAGCGGTCGCTGGCGGCCAAGCTTCATGCGGTGGAAGCCAGGGGTGTCCACTGCGACTTCACTGGCTGCCATCGCACGTGAGCATCACGGGCAACGAGGTTGCAGACGCCTTGGCCAAAGGTGCTGCTCGGCAGGCAGGGGTTCCAGCCTCCCAGGATGTGGTGTCATTTGACGCTGCAAGGACTATCCTGGCACGAGTGGTGGAGGCCATGCATCCAGATGCCCGAGTAGTCAGTGGCCAGGCCCCACGGGTCTTGCCCGGACGCATTAGCAGAGACGCCCGGTCGCTCCTTCTTCGCCTGCGGCTCAATTGCTGCAACGTGGGAGCGCGCTTGCACCACCAAGGCCGCCGAGCATCCCCCACCTGCGCTGACTGCCCAGAGCCCGAGACGCTAGAGCACTTGCTGTGCTCTTGCCCGCAGCACGACACCGCAAGGGCACAACTTCGGGCCGAACTCCAGCGACTCGGTGCCCCAAGCCACAAACTAGAAGACTTCCTGTTCCCCACGGGACCGGACGCCATCCGACGGGAGGTCTTCCAGCACCTAGTCAACTTCCTGGTTCCAACAGGACTAGCGCTGCGTTTGTAGCCATCGAGTCATGGACTAAACGAACGCGATATATACTATCTCCCACTCTCCTACCGCTCTTCTCTTCCCCCTTCTCTCTTCCTATCCTTTGAAGCCCCAATCCCCTTCCCTGGACTGGGTCGTATGAGGGTGAACTTCCCGTTGAGTTCAACAATATCCCCAGGCCTTTTCTCTTCCCTCCTTTGTTAATAAATCACCACCACCACCCCCCCAGAAGACAAGATATTTGGGAGCACCGAGGAGTTGGTTACTGAACATACGGGAACAGATCAAGAAGTATGGCTTGCGGCAATATAAGAAAACCAATGTCGGAGCCCTCATTTAAAGCATACCTTAAGAAATTACTCGTATTGGGATAAATGGTTGTGGTTTGCTTTCTTACCCAGCGACTTGAATGTGGTTTGTGCGTCTCTAAAACCATAAAACAGGTTTGTGGAAATCAAGATAATTCCTTTTATGACCGGTATTCAGTAGTGAATACAGCCCACGTTTTGCAAGGTGCCACAGGAAATAAAATATATCACCATGGCTAAAACTCAATTCCAACGTAGTATTCGATTCTGTGCACTGCATTTAGTGCACAAGATAGCGTGCTCTTTTATGCTTACTCTTTGGAATTTCAATTTCCGATTAAGCACCTACACTCTATACGCGTCAAGCTTCGCGATCGCTGCGCCGCCTGCCGCCGCTTCTCCGCGGCGCTTGCGGGATGACCGTTCCGCAGCTGATAGCGGTTCATGCAGTGTTTTGGTTCTCGTTCGCTTCTTTTTGCCTTTCCGTGCCCTTAACAACTTGTTATGGTGATGTCTGTAAGCAAATGTTACGTTAATGCCACTTTAAAAAACAGCTGCGTCCTGATAGCGTGCTTGTACACCAAGAGCCTTCAAAGGACGGGGCACTGCGCACTTCTTCGCCCCTCCCAAGGGCGTCGGCGACGGCAGCAGCATATCACCACTGTCAGCTACGAATATGTCAGGCGCAAGTGAATTCTGTTGTGACCTCGTTTATGCTTGATACGGGAACAGTAAGACGTTGGTTTCGTTTTGCTGCACAGAAAACGAATGCGACTTTGTTTCGAATACATACGTAGCAGAAAGATATGATTGGGGGCGTGTTTACCTAATACCTGACAATAACTTGTGCCTCTTATAATAGAGGCCACTCGAACAGTTTAAGTGTATTCCGATACTGTTGTTCGTTAAATATGCGCCCACTCCTGCCTGATAGCGAGGGCCAAGGGGAGTTAATTAAACCACGGATAAATAAATGGTCTGCCGAGTCCGGAAGCAATATAATAGCTCGTACATGAATGAAAAAACACAGTGCAGATTCGGAAATGCTGGACGAGTTTGTCTTAACTTAAACAAGGTCAGATTGATTGATTGTGGGGTTTAACGCGCCGACGCAACGCAGGCGATGAGGCGCGCCGTAGTGGAGGGCTCCGGATTAATTTTGACCACCTGGGGATCTTTATCGTGCGCCGAAATCTCGTACACACGGGCGTTTTTGCTTTTCGCCTCCATCAGAAAAGCGGCCGCCGCGGCCGGGAATCGAACCCGCGACCTCGTGCTCAGCAGCGCAACGCCTTAACCACTGAGCCACCGCGGCGGGTTAAACAAGGTCAGACTCACTAGACCAGCTAAATGCGAAATCCGCAAATATTTTCCAATCCAGAAAAGGGGGGGGGGGAACGGGGCGCTTAACTACCTTTGTGTACAAATGTGGTGCGAAATCAAGGAATGAACGTTTAGTAACCACATACACAAGGTTCGCGTTCACTTTTGTTTTCTTTTTCTACTTTAACGAACAGCTGATCACTCAGCGGACACATTTTTTGAAGTATGCAGCAAGTTCTCAAGCGATAAATGGTGTCGTTGGAAGAGTGTGGTATCTGATAAGGTCCTCCGACTGCACTTTTGTGCTAGATTCTGCAGGCTCCCTGTGTCATATGACAATGTTTCAAAGAAGCGTTTACTAGCGGAGGTGGGTAGAAGCGGACGATATATGAGGCGTTTTGTATTTTTTGAAATGAGCCATATCCACCTAAATTTGAATTTTGGAAACAAGCGGAAGTTTGTTACCGGACCAAAATGCAATGCTGTAAAAGTTATCATATTGTCACGAAGCCAGGGACGACGCAGTTGTTTTGGAAAAGAAACAAGTTTATTGGAGCGAACTTGTGCTCCACTAACAACTCAAAAAAATACAGAGGCGGCGAAGCAGCGGTCAGCAAAGTGACGTGCGTCGGCGAACGTCGCAGAATCGAATACCCAGGCTTTTTATCTTGGGTGGTACTCGGCGGCTCGGCGTCGGAGGTTGTAGCGGCCGGCATCCACCAGCTGCTGGTCCGTTATACGAACCCGAGCGAGCTGGCGGGCCTCCTCCGCACGCTGGAGGCATCCTTGGACGTCGGCGTTCAGGTCGTCGTCTTCTACGTGCGGCAGCATGGCGTCGAGCATTGTAGTCGGCCGTCTTCCGTAGACGAGCTCGAACGGTGTCATCTGCGTGGTTTCTTGGATGGCCGTGTTGTACGCAAACGTGACATACGGGAGCACTTCGTCCCAAGTCTTATATTCAACGTCGACGTACATGGACAGCATATCCGCAATCGTCTTGTTCAAACGTTCCGTTAGTCCGTTCGTTTGGGGGTGGTACGCCGTCTCGTTCTTCTGTGATCCGTGTTGCTGTAGCGTAAGATTCCTTGCATGAGCTCCGCAGTAAAGGCCGTTCCGCGGTCCGTATGAGGAATTCAGGGGCTCCATGTCGCAGCACAACTTGTCTTATGATGAAAAACTTGGCCACTTCTTGTGCAGTCCCCCACGGAAGAGCGGCGGTTTCCGCGTAGCGCGTCATGTAGTCTGTTGCTACGACAATCCACTTGTTCTCGGATGGTGACGTAGGGAACGGGCCCAGAAGGTCCATTCCAATCTGTTGGAAGGGCCTTGATGGGACGGCGATCGGCTGCAGAAGTCCGGCAGGTCTCGTCGGTGGCGTTTTTCGTCGCTGACAGTCACGGCAGCTCCGGACGTAGTGGGTGACGTCGGATGTAAGGCGGGGCCAGTAACACTTCGCCTTGATTTTTCCAATTGTGCGGGCTGTGCCGAGATGTCCGGAAGACGGGTCGTCGTGGCACGCTTCCAAAATTTCGTCACGAAGGTCTGCGGGGATGACAAGAAGGTAATTCGTTCTCGTTCCGGGGCTGAAATTCTTCTTCACGAGGACGGAGTTTCTCAGGCTGAATGCTGGTAAGCTGCGTTTGAAGGTCCTAGGTACGGCGACGTTGCATCCCTCGAGGTAGTCGATTATGACGCGTAAGTCAGGGTCGGCACGCTCCTGGGAGGCTAGGTCGCTCTCCGTCTCTCCGTCACGATTCCGAAGAACGCGCTGTCTTCATCCGAGTCTTGTGCTGGTGGGTCGATGGGGGCGCGGGACAGGCAGTCGGCGTCGGAGTGTTTCCTGCCGGATTTATAAACGACTGTAACGTCGAACTCCTGCAGGCGCAAGCTCCACCGCCCAAGACGGCCAGAGGGGTCCTTCAAATTGGCGAGCCAACACAGCGCGTGGTGGTCTGTCACAACCTTGAATGGTCTTCCATACACGTATGGGCGAAATTTTGAAATCGCCCATAGAATTGCCAGGCACTCTTTCTCAGAGGCAGAGTAGTTTTTCTCCTCCTTCGACAGACCACGGCTGGCATAGGCGATTACCTTTTCGCACCCGCTTTGTTTTTGGACGAGGACGGCACCCAAGCCTATATCACTGGCGTCCGTGTGTATTTCCGTTTCGACGTTTTCGTCGAAATGAGCGAGCACGAGAGGGCTTTGCAGGCGTTTTTGTAGCTCGCAGAATGCGTTTTCTTGGTCGTCGTCCCACATGAAAGGGGTGCTATCTTTCGTCCTGCGCGTGAGCGCCTCTGCAATGCGTACGAAGTGTGCGAGGAAGCGCTGGTATTATGCGCACAGTCCTTGAAATCGTCGCACGCCCTTCTTGTCTTTAGGCCTTGGGAAGTTCGCAACGGCTGAAGTTTTCCTGGGTCAGGTAGGACTCCCGCGGCGTTGACGACATGGCCCAAAAACTTGAGTTCCCCGTATGCGAAACGGCACTTTTCAGGCTTGAGCGTTAACCCCGACACACGAATGGCCTCGAGTACAGACTCCAATCTTGCGAGGTGTTCGTCGAAAGTCCGGGCGAATACGACAACGTCGTCGAGGTATACGAGGCAGGTGTGCCACTTCAGGCCAGCTAGCACCGTGTCTCTGACTCTTGAAACGTTGCTGGCGCCGTGCACAGCCCGAAAGGGATCACCTTGAACTCGTATAGGCCATCCGGGGTTATTAATGCAGTCTTCTCTCGGTCTCTCTCGTCCACTTCAATTTGCCAGTAGCCGTCTTCAGATCCATCGATGAGAAGTACTTCGCATGGCAGAGGTGGTCGAGGGCGTCGTCGATTCGTGGCAGGGGGTACACGTCCTTTTTGGTGATTTTGTTCAGTCGCCGGTAGTCAACGCAGAACCTTAATGTGCCGTCTTTTTTCTTCACGAGTACGACCGGCGGAGCCAACGGACTTTTCGATGGCTGTATTATGTCGTCGCTGAGCATGTCATTGACTTGAGTCCGGATGGCTTCCCGCTCGTGTGAAGAGACGCAGTACGGTGACTGTCGGGTAGGTCGGGCTCCATCTTCGGTTATAATTCGGTGCTTCGCTAGGGGTGTCTGACGTAATTTTGAGTTTGCCGAAAAACACTCGCTGTAGCGACGGAGCAAATCCAGTAATCTGTCCTGATTTTCTTGCGGCAGCGCCGGGTTCACGTCGAAAGGTTGCGGCGGCTTGGAAGCATCTGCGCGTGCGCATTAAAAGTTAGCGACCGCGATCACTTGACTTGCTGCTTGCGTTTCTTCGAGGTACTCCTCGGTGAAATTGGTGACCAAAACATGGGATTTGCATTGCTTAAAGCGCGCAATGCCTCTTGCGATGGAGACACCGCGGTTGAGAAGCAACCTTTGGTCACCCTCTACGATAGCGTCGATGTCAGGAGCAGCATCCTCACAGTAGACGGCGATCACCAAGCTTTGCGGGGGGGGGGTGGGGGGCAGGGTGACATGATCGTCGGCGATCCTTACAGCAGCACGGTGATCGGGGTTCAGTGGCGGCGGCGTGGAGTGATCCGAGGAAAAAGTTATCGACTTCGTCTGGAGATCAATTATTGCGCCGTAGTCCGTCAAAAAGTCCATTCCGAGTATTACGTCGCCGGGAGCAGTTAGGTAAAATTACGAACGCAGCAGGGTACGTGATGCCGTCTATGGTGACGCGGGATGTGCACGTTCCACTTGGCGTTACGAGATCGCCTCCTGCTGTGCGTATATGCGGACCGTCCCATCTTGTCGTAACTTTCTTCAGCTTAGACGCGAATTACCCGCTCATCACCGAGTAGTCGGCTCCCGTGTCGATGAGGGCGACTACGTCAAAGCCGTCGATGGACAAGTGGACGTCGGACGCTGCCTTCCTCGAGTTCCGGGTGCGTCGGGGCGTCGCATCTCGGCTTGTGCGTGTTGACGGTCGGGTACTCTGCGTCGTCGTTGTCGTCGTCTCAGCGGCAGGTTCGGTCATGTCAAGTATGCGTCGCGCCGTGTGGTTGTCGTCGTGTTCAGGAGTCACGTCAGGGTTAGGTCGGGTAGTCGGGATGAGGGCATGTCGTAAGTCACAGTCTTCGGCGAATCGTTGCGTCGTTGGAGGGTTTTCGTTTTTGCGCCGTTGTGCAGCTTCACCTTCGGAAGTTGCCGCCTTCAGTTTCCCCCGCGTGGGCTGGGGGACCTTCCACGTGCGAAGTCGGCACTGCTACGGCGGTCCGGCGACTGGTACGGGTAGGTTGAAACGGGCTGGTCCACGGCTGGTGTTGGACAGGTATTCTTCAATGTCAGATGGGTGCTGGCCGGGTTGGGGGCATGGTGCGTCGACGGAGAAACCGGGAAGTCCGAGTCTCTTGTATGAACAGCGACGGTAGATGTGGTCGGCCTCTCCGCAGTGGTAGCACAGAGGACGATTATCCGGTGTTCGCTATACGTCAGTCTTCCTCGGCGTCTGGTTTCGTACTACAGGGGGTCGGGCGGGCGACAGTGGGCGGCGGTAGGGCGGGGCCTCTTGACGACGTGTTGGAACAGGGCGGTGTCGACGAACAGCCGCGGAATAGGTCATAGCCTCTGGCTCGCGGGGTGCTTCGGACGGCATAGAAGTTCCCAAAGTCTGCTGTACTTCTTCCCGGATCACGTCAGTCAGGGAAGCGACTTGAGGGTGTGGTGTCGTCGTCGGGAAAAGTTTCCGCAGCTCCTCCCTCACCACTGCAGGGATGGTGTCGCGTAGTGAGCCGGAGTCAATAGCGCCGGTACCAATCGTCTCCGAAACCAGCGCATTGATGGGGCGGTCGTACTGCCTCGTTCGGATTTCGAGCGTCTTCTCCATCGTGGCGGCCTCAGACGCGAATTCGGACACGGTCTTGGGGGGGTTGCGAACAAGGCACGCGATGAGTTCTTGCTTCACACCTCGCATCGGAAACCGTAGTTTCTTTTCTTCCGTCATTTCTGGGTCCGCACGGCGAAAAAGTCGCTTCATCTCCTCGACGAAGATCATGACCCCTTCGTTGGGGTGCTGCGTCCGAGTTTCCAGCAAAAGCGCTGCGCGTTCTTTTCTGACCACGGTAGTAAAGGTCTTCAGGAACTCGCTTTGAACTGAGCCCAGTTTGTCAAGGAGCTCTCGTGGTTCTCGAACCAAGTGCGAGCCGAATCTTCCAAGTAAAAGAAAACATGCCGGAACGTTTCTGCGTCGTCCCACCTGTTGAATTTCCGGACGCGCTCCAGTTTCTCCAACCATTCTTCTGGGTCTTCTGCGGGGGCTCCTCGGAATGATGGCGGATCCCGTGGCTGCTGCAGAACGACGGGACGATCGGCTTGGTTGACCATGGTGCTGGTTGCGACGTCTTTCTTCTTCGCTTTCTCCGGTAGTAGACCGAACTCGGGTGGTAAATCTTGCCGGCTGAGGCTGGCTCTTGTTGGACTGGCTTGGCGGCTTTCAGAGGTTGTAGTGGGCATGAAGTGTGCGTACCCAGCACCTCCACCAGATGTCACGAAGCCAGGGACGACGCAGTTGTTTCGGAAAAGAAACAAGTTTATTGGAGCGAACTTGTGCTCCCCTAACAACTCAAAAGAATACAGAGGCGGCGAAGCAGCGGTCAACAAAGTGACGTGCGTCGGCGAACGTCGCAGAATCGAATACCCCGGCGTCTGCTCTGCAGGCTTTTTATCTTTCGGCGCGCGTGGTTCTGAACCGTCGATTCGCATCGAGAACATTGTAGATCCAATAAGATTATTCCGGGCTGTTCACGTTAGATCGGAATGCTCTCCCTATCAGAACAGATAACACATGCGGCACAGAAAGAAAGAATGGAACACGCGCTTCCCTTGGCTTAGAGATAACACAGACCGGCGCAGCCGGGCGGTAAAAGCAAAACACAAATAAACAAACCGAATGCATGGTTCGCGGCAATATGATGTATTTTACATGTCAGCTAGGGGACGTTTATGACCCCAAGTAATTAAAAATTCTACCATGAATTTGAGAAATATTGAAGAGATAATTTTGGATTTGGCTCAAGTTGATGGGGAATTTTCATAAAAACTTTACTAAAATTGACTTTCATGCAAAATGCTATTGAGTTTTGGTGGAAAAGGCAATAAAAATATGCAACAGGGCTTCAAGAACCGTAGAACTATACTAGGAGAACATGTGAGTCCTCTAGGCACCGTTAGCAGATATTTTCGAATATTTCCCCAGGATAATTTTCTTGGCCACGCCTGAAGGCACTCATGAAGTAAGCAAGTGCTCCATAGCTTTGCCACGAATTTCCACAATGCTTCACAAGAAAGGTGCCCATATCTTGTTCTTTCCCTTAATGAAGTGGTTCGTACTCTAAAAGGGAAGGGGGGGGGATTTACCAGTGTTTATGAGTGGCGGCGATTTAGTGGACTACTAAAATGGTAAATATGGCAATAAAAAAAGAATATGCGAGTTATTTCGTAGAGATGGGTGGTCCTAGGTACGGCGACGTTGCATCCCTCGAGGTAGTCGATTATGACGCGTAAGTCAGGGTCGGCACGCTGCTGGGTGGCTAGGTCGCTCTCCGATCTTCGTCACAATTCCGAAGAACGCGCGTTTCTCTCGTTCCGGGGCTGAATTCTTCTTCACGAGGACGGAGTTGCTCGGAATGTCTGGTAAGCTGCGTTTGAAGGTCCTAGGTACGGCGACGTTGCATCCCTCGAGGTAGTCGATTATGACGCGTAAGTCGGGTCGGCACGCTGCTGGGGGCTAGGTCGCTCTCCGTCTCTCCGTCACGATTCCGAAGAACGCGCTGTCTTCATCGAGTCTTGTGCTGGTGGGTCGACGGGGGCGCGGGACAGGCAGTCGGCGTCGGAGTGTTTCCTGCCGGATTTATAAACGACTGTAACGTCGAACTCCTGCAGGCGCAAGCTCCACCGCCCAAGACGGCCAGAGGGGTCCTTCAAATTGGCGAGCCAACACAGCGCGTGGTGGTCTGTCACAACCTTGAATGGTCTTCCATACACGTATGGGCGAAATTTTGAAATCGCCCATAGAATTGCCAGGCACTCTTTCTCAGAGGCAGTAGTTTTTCTCCTCCTTCGACAGACTACGGCTGGCATAGGCGATTACCTTTTCGCACCCGCTTTGTTTTGGGACGAGGACGGCACCCAAGCCTATATCACTGGCGTCCGTGTGTATTTCCGTTTCGACGTTTTCGTCGAAATGAGCGAGCACGGGCGGGCTTTGCAGGCGTTTTTGCAGCTCGCAGAATGCGTTTTCTTGGTCGTCGTCTCACCTGAAAGGGGTGCTATCTTTCGTGAAGCGCGTGAGCGGCTCTGCAATGCGTGCGAAGTTTGCGACGAAGCGCTGGTAGTATGCGCACAGCCCCAGAAATCTTCGCACGCCCTTCTTGTCTTTAGGCCTTGGGAAGTTCGCAACGGCTGAAGTTTTCTGGGTCAGGCAGGACTCCCGCGGCATTGACGACGTGGCCCAAGAACTTGAGTTCCTCGTACGCGAAACGGCACTTTTCAAGCTTCAGCGTTAACCCCGACACACGAATGGCCTCGAGTACAGACTCCAATCTTGCGAGGTGTTCGTCGAAAGTCCGGGCGAATACGACAACGTCGTCGAGGTATACGAGGCAGGTGTGCCACTTCAGGCCAGCTAGCACCGTGTCATGACTCTTGAAACGTTGCTGGCGCCGTGCACAGCCCGAAAGGCATCACCTTGAACTCGTATAGGCCATCCGGGGTTATAAATGCAGTCTTCTCTCGGTCTCTCTCGTCCACTTCAATTTGCCAGTAGCCGGTCTTCAGATCCATCGATGAGAAGTACTTCGCATGGCAGAGGTGGTCGAGGGCGTCGTCGATTCGTGGCAGGGGGTACACGTCCTTTTTGGTGATTTTGTTCAGTCGCCGGTAGTCAACGCAGAACCTTAATGTGCCGTCTTTTTTCTTCACGAGTACGACCGGCGCAGCCACGGACTTTTCGATGGCTGTATTATGTCGTCGCTGAGCATGTCGTTGACTTGAGTCCGGATGGCTTCCCGCTCGTGTGAAGAGACGCGGTACGGTGACTGTCGGGTAGGTCGGGCTCCATCTTCGGTTATAATTCGGTGCTTCGCTAGGGGTGTCTGACGTAATTTTGAGTTTGCCGAAAAACACTCGCTGTAGCGACGGAGCAAATCCAGTAATCTGTCCGATTTTCTTGCGGCAGCGCCGGGTTCACGTCGAAAGGTTGCGGCGGCTTGGAAGCATCTGCGCGTGCGCATTAAAGTTAGCGACCGCGATCACTTGACTTGCTCTTGCGTTTCTCGAGGAACGCAATTGCAGCGCCCTTGTTTAGATGTGTACTCCTCGGTGAAATTGGTGACCAAAACATGGGATTTGCATTGCTTAAAGCGCGCAATGCCTCTTGCGATGGAGACACCGCGGTTGAGAAGCAACCTTTGGTCACCCTCTACGATAGCGTCGATGTCAGGAGCAGCATCCTCACAGTAGACGGCGATCATCAAGCTTGCGTGGGGTGGCAGGGTGACGTGATCGTCGGCGATCCTTACAGCAGCACGGTGATCGGGGTTCAGTGGCGGCGTCGTGGAGTGATCCGAGGAAAAAGTTATCGACTTGGTCTGGAGATCAAATATTGCGCCGTTGTCCGTCAAAAAGTTCATTCCGAGTATTACGTCGCGGGAGCAGTTAGGTAAAATTACGAACGCAGCAGGGTACGTGATGCCGTCTATGGTGACGCGGGATGTGCACGTTCCACTTGGCGTTACGAGATGGCCTCCTGCTGTGCGTATATGCGGACCGTCCCATCTTGTCGTAACTTTCTTCAGCTTAGACGCGAATGACCCGCTCATCACCGAGTAGTCGGCTCCCGTGTCGATGAGGGCGACTACGTCAAAGCCGTCGATGGACAAGTGGACGTCGGACGCTGCCTTCCTCGAGTTCCGGGTGCGTCGGGGCGTCGCATCTCGGCTTGTGCGTGTTGACGGTCGGGTACTCTGCGCTCGTTGTCGTCGTCTCAGCGGCAGGTTCGGTCATTTCCACAATGCTTCACAAGAAAGGTGCCCATATCTTGTTCTTTCCCTTAATGAAGTGGTTCGTACTCTAAAGGAAGGGGGGGGGATTTACCAGTGTTTATGAGTGGCGGCGATTTAGTGGGCTACTAAAATGGTAAATATGGCAATAAAAATGAATATGCGAGTTATTTCGTAGAGATGGGTGGAACGAAATGAAATCCTTGTTTGCCATCTCTCAGTTTCAATTCATTAACGTTTCTTCCTTTCACGTGGTCAGTGACATCTGTGGACAGGTATTTCGCCCATGTCTTCATTGCCGTCTGAGTTCATAAATAGGCCACCTCCGAAAAGCAAAAAAAAATTCTCCGGAAACACTCACGAAACAGTCTGAACAGTCAGGCTACAAGCAAACTCCCACTGGATAAATGAAGTTGGCTTATTTTGATCCGTGAAACCGCAGGATCTGGCTCATTTTCAATACAAACTGCGATCTGTGTACACGTTTTCAGGGCGTCATCACAACTATTTTCTTGCCACCTCTTTTTTGCGGGAGACTTGCAGAATTTTTCTTGTCAGTGCAGTTTTCTGCCATTTAGTTTCGGTTTCTGGATCTGGCTCATTTAGAAAAAAACCATACGTAGCAGATGATGAATCTTTGAGAGGACTCATCTCGCGATAAGACAAACCAGCAGTAAATTCTTGGTCGTGTGTTAACTCCGGCATATTATTTTGGATTATCCACCGTACTTATTGCGTAGAATTTCTTTAAAATTTATGCCACATTGGCTTGTACCGGATAGTGATCAATATCGGAGATATGAAGTGCAACTGGCGTGCAGTCAGATAGTAGTTCTCCGCTAGATTATGTAAGTACGCTAAACCGATTTACATCGTAGAGATACGCGTGTAGCTTGAGCATCTGAACGAGCGCTGCTCGCGGAGGTACTGTTAGCGGCAGTGAAATTGCAATCAGCGCCATGCATATGCCGGTTTCGCGACGCCGGCATGCGGCATACACTTGGCGTTTATGGGGACGGAATGTACCACACTAAGACCACGGCAGTTGCATTTACATTCTCGTATATAGACCACATTTGGGAAGAGAGTGACTGCTCCACTTACATATGTATTTCCGATGCATACAAACGGAAAATATCACTCATGAACATGCCGCAAAAGCAACGGCGACAGTGCTGAGCGTGCCGGGGACTCCTGCGACTGCTTTCGAAACACGCCGCTAGGGGTATTTCATTGGCGCCCCAACAGGCAGCGCTTAAGGCGTATAAGGGTATTCTCGGATTGAGCTCCTCCACAGTAAACTGAATACGCCCATTCATGCAGCCAACATAAACGGGCACTCATGAACGGGCCAATATAAAATACCAGCGAATGACTATGCCGAGCACACGACTGGACTCAGTAGTTTTGTCTGGCGCTGTGGTATTACACGATGGAGGTGTGACGTTCCCAATTGCTAATCTCACCGCGCAGATCACATGTCTGAGTTAAATTTAATGCACGCCGCTGTTATTTGCGAAATTTGCTTTGTTGGCTTCATAAATTGGTCCAACGAGCGCGTTAAGGTCAAGATTAACCACAGGACTGCGTTGAAGGGAAGGGCCCCATTTCAATAGTTTAAGCGTTCGATCCTTCTATGAAAGTGGTGTGCTAGCCAGAGCATTACACTGCTTCGGAGAGCAACAAACTAGGCTGGATTTCATTTGACACCATTTTATAGCAACTTAGCCGCCTCCGCACCTGTCCATGACGAAGGGCAGCATCCAGGAGACCAGGCCCCCGGCGATGAAGGAGAAGCGCGTGAGCGGCCGAAGCCACTGTCGCCAGCACACCATGTCCCACTGCACAGACACATAGAGCAAGGGAGGCGCCTTTAGGAAGCATCTATCCATTTCTTGTTGTACTTCTCATGTACGAGGGATCAGTTTCCTCATTTAGTCAAATAGTCATTCGTTTCTTCATTTACTTATCAAAGCCACAACCATCGTGCGTGGGCAACAGCGGGCTTAACAGGTTGAACGCTTAACGTCATTCCCGTTTTTCCGGAACGCGATCGTGCTTATATATATATATATATATATATATATATATATATATATATATATATATATATATATATATATATATATATATATATATATATATATATATATATATATATATTATGTGACGCACAGTGGTGGATAAGTTCGGAAACGGTGCACAAAGAGCGCGCATAAACCAAGTGTGCCATTTTATGTAGGTGAGCACCTTTCTGTAAAAATAGTGCAGGACCTTTGTGCACTGCTGCCGAAAACAGCGGAAGTGGTCGGTCACTAGAAATCAGCCTGGAGCTGCAACAAAAAATTCTTGCACGCCGTGCGGACAATGTCTATCTTTATTGAGGAAAGAAAAGGTTCGGAGAGGCCCTTACGGCATGTTCGTGAAGCAGCACAAGCTTTTTTCATGAGCCCACTGAGTCGAGCACTCTTCCTCATTCTCCACTGATGTTTCTGATTTGATAACAGCTTCAATGTATGGCCGACCCGCGAAAGCCAATGCAGACGACCGGATAAGTACTTGGGTGGTTCGGGTTCGCACAGCACGGCGGTCTTTGTGCGCTTCGCCTTAGCTGCGATGAATTTCACTTCACTTCACAACAAATAAACGCACAGCGGGCAAAGCACTGACTGCGGCTATTGCCAACGCTTCGCGGGGAGGCCCCGTCCGTCCTGGGGTGCGGACGTGTTTTTCGTTTGCTCCTGCATGGCCGAGGCGGTTCACGATTTTGCCGGCCACACGTCGCGGGCCATGGGTGTCCGTTTTTCGGGCGGTGGACGGTCTGCTGCATCGGGCCGACGAGCGCAAGCTCCCGCTCGGCAGTACCCGCTCGTCTACTCGGGCGTTCACCCAGAAAGCTCTCCATACTTCGAACCACCGTGTACAGGTCTTCACTGCACAATCTCGCCTCTACGCTCCCCGTTTCCGTCTAGAACTTCTCCCGGACGCAGCATGACGCCAGGATACTGTGTTTGTTAAGGGGTTTGTGCGCGATGGTCCCATTCGCAGTGGCAACCCTTCATCATTATTCCTCTCTTACACTCTCCTGTCCCTTTTTTGTCATGTCCCTTCCCCGTCAGGGCCTAATAAGATGTCGACACCCTAAGTCAGACAGTTTCGGGCATTTTTACCAATCTATCCACCCCCCCCCCCCCCCCCATTCAGAAAAACCTAAGAACTAAGAGCGGCGGCTGCTCGCTCCGCCGATCTCAACGCGACGCCAGCGCCGCTCCAGCCAGCATATGATTTGAGGCCGCCTCGGACAGTAGAGATTTCAAACTGAAATAATTCAAAAAAGCTTACCGTGGCGACTGCGCTGTGTAGCAGCCTAGCGAGGCAGCCACAATCAAGGTGCCGCAAAAAAAAATGTCTGTGGCATTTGGCGAGACAGCCGCCGCAGCCGCAAAAACTAGGCAACACTGTCTATGGGCTTATTAAAAGTGACGGCACTTCAAGGGCTTATTAGGAGTGACGTCAGTTTCTTCACACTGTTTTTAATGCAATGGCATGCTGGAGACCTCACCTTATTATTTTTTCTTCGGGTTCATCATGCTCGCTGACTGATGTAAACCGAATGACACCTCTAAACGAAGTTCGGCACCTGACGCCATAGAGGGCATTTTTTTCAACGTTTCATCTTTAAATTTTTTTTTCGTTTACGTGCGAGAAATGCTTTGATATACCGCTCGTTGAATGCGGAATACATTCAGCTACCTCACTCTATCATTCAACAACTTCAGTTTTGATTTTTACGTACTCGTGGTATCAGAAGCAAGGTATTTAGACGACAATCGTCCTAAGCATCAAATATACCAAACATTTTTTTACCAAAACCGGAAGTAGGTGCAAAGGGGAGGTGTATCCATAATTTTTCATACTGCCATCGATTACTAGCTGCTTTTTCCCCTCACCTGGACGAATGATTACTACGGAAAAATCTGTCCTTACTCGGTAGCGCCACCTTATTCGCTACTGTATAGCCCTCTTAAAGGCGATGAACTATAGCTTTCCGTGCATAATGGCAGGTCTTAGCGCGGTAGCATTATTACCCTGAGTTTTATTTTCCCGTGGATGCTAGCCGTCCATTCTCAGCCAATGTCATCGATTGTCCACCATCACTGCCGACCCGAAGTTACGACGGAGGCAGCCAGATGCGAGGGCTAGCCTGATACTGGAATATTGCACAGCGGCAACTGTAGTGTCGAAAGTAGGACAATGATACGACGAGGGAGACAAAAGAAAGGATACGGATTTTGAGATTCTACCGCGCCTGCGCACTGAACTTTTGTCCTACACCCTGTCGCATGCTCGGCAGACACGGTCGCCAGAGGTACCCGCAACTTACGCCATCACACCAGAGCGACTCTTCTATAAAAATTCGGTTACTTCTGTGCCGAAGCCTCACTTTGGTTACGAGGCCCGCCGTAATGGAGAGGGCTGGATCAATTTCGCCCCCTCGGGATCTTTAAGTGTGTATCGACACAGGGTATTTCTTTTTTGTTTTATATCCATAAAAAATACGGACACCGCCGCCTGGAATCCAGCTCACATCGTAATACTCAGCAGCGCAACGTTTTACTCACTGAGCATCGTGACTATTATTTTATTTATTGTGCTAAGACAGAGCGCCATGTTCTCCACCGGAAGTGCTGCCGACACCAACATTGTGTCATCTCGCTTAAACAGGGACCATAGGAATATCGTCAGTGTTTTAAAACCCAAGGAAAGCATAGGCTTAGAAGAAGAAACGAACTAAAATAAAACCCATTGTAATTACACAAAATTTCAAGTTATTTTCTATACTCCCGCGATTCTGCGTCCACCGCAAGCTGTGTTTTGCAAATGACAGATGGCGCCACGCGGCGGCGTTAAAACCCTAAAATAGGTACAGATATCCTCGCAGAAACGCCAGGTAAGAAAGCTCTGCCTCTCTCTTGAGCCAAGCGGGAGAGCCGAATCACCAAAAAAAAAAAAAAATCCTTGTCCACTACCTGCCTACGCCTATCCTATAGAAGAGAAGGAATGATAGAAGATACGGTAACACTCACGCAGCCACTGATCACGGGCTAAATATCGCAGAGCCTACCGTACCACAAACTTATCCGCCCCAAAAACATCACCCGCCGCGGTGGCTCAGTGGCTAAGGCGTTGCGCTGATGAGCACGAGGTCGCGGGTTCGATTCCTGGCCGCGGCGGCCGCTTTTCTGATGGAGGCAAAAAGCAAAAACGCCCGTGTGTACGAGATTTCGGCGCACGATAAAGATCCCCAGGTGGTCAAAATTAATCCGGAGCCCTCCACTACGGCGCGCTTCATCGCCTGCGTTGCGTCGGCGCGTTAAACCCCAGAATCAATCAATCAATCAATACCCAAAAACATCAAATAAACGCTTTCAATAAGAGAGCATATACCGCACATAAGGCATCCCTCTACCTCAGACATTTTATTATGACACAAACTAACCACCGCTAGACCACGTGGATAACTAAGCGGCTACCCAGCAACCGTGCTAGACCAATGGGAAGGTGATTTACTCGATGGAGGGACGAAATGAGAAAATGCGGAGAAAAATAATGCCCTTGGGCAGCGCAGGGCAGGAGCAGGATAGGGTCCATGGGAGACGCCTTCGTCCTGCAGTGGGCCTAACTAGGCTGTTGATGATGAATATGTTGAAAACGTGCCCAAATTGGTTCTTTATAACGCCTTTGAAGAAATCAGAGACGCCACTATCGTAGTACAAAGGGAGCGGCTGGGAAATCAAAATCAAGACTGACCATCGTATAGCCCATTCTTGCGGGTGCGAATTTACCCCAGAAAACTCTGTTGTGGTGCCGCTCGTGCTGCAAAACGGTCTATGTTCAGTTCCGCCAAAGCTACGAAAATATGTCGTTTTACCGCACAAGTGGCGCCGCAGCAGAGATTTCGCAGGTGAATTCGCAGAATCTAAAAGGGGCTTATATAGGTCTCCTGCGCTGGAGTTCGGCCGCATTAAGAACAATAATTTACACTGAACAACATTATACTCCTATTTTAGACGTTTCCCTCATTAGGTGTTTCCAGAGTTGAGGTGGTTTCATTCGGGCGGGCGCCCGGACTAGTCAACAGATTTTTCTGTGAAGATGACAGGCAGTTGTGTTCCGCGCGACTTACCTCCTGCACAATAGTGTTCTCGTAGGTGTAGTTTTCATAGACCCAGGCCGTGCATGGAACGTCCTGCAGAGTAACGTTGCTGCTAAAACGCTGCCGACAGGAGTCCTCAGGTGGCGGCCACGGAAACGGTTGGGACGCGTTCTCCACCATGCCCCGGCAGGCGAACCGCACGTCGCGTACTGCACGTATATTTAGTGGTTTTGCTCAGTACCCCGGTGATCGTGGCACGACCTCGTATATGACGCGGCAGAGCGATTGCAAGGAGCTCATACAGGCTGATCTGTATCCTGAACACCACGATCAGATTGAACTAGTATCCTGGATATGCAGACATCGACTTAAGCAGGCAGATCACAACGGTACGACATTCGTTCTCATTTATTTTAAGCTACTTCACCGAAATTCTGCCCAGCTGAGGCGCAGAGACCAGCGTTCAGGACAGAGAACATCGGAGTTCCTCTGCCGTAACTGGCATTTACGTCAGAAGGACATGACTAGTGACGTCACCATTGCATTATTTATATACTCTCTGAGCTGCACTAAGCGCACTCCATCACCCGAATATACAGGCTCCCTTATTTGGTCACAGCAGAGCCCAGGCGATATAGAAACGCCGCCATCACAGGTGCTGCCGCCAAAGCCCGTGAACTCACCGGGCAACGTCAGTATATTGGGTGGAAACTTGTAAGATTGAATTTACGCTATGTTTTATGGCTACCCAGCTGACGAAGCAAGAAAAAGACGCGCAAACAGAGATGTCCCTTGTGATTCCTGGTGAAGGGACATTGAAGATTTTACAGCGCTTCGAAGTTTCAGGAAGACGAACATAAAAAAAATTCACTTCCCTTGCACTCCGTGAAGAAGGATGACCAGCGAAGCTCGGCGCACTCTAAGGAGTGCGCAAATCATAACACGTTTGCTTGTAATTTGCAATTCAGAATTCTGCTACGCCAATTTTGTGAATGAAACTTAGAACGACGCGAGCTTTACTCAAGCTGATTAACTCGAAGGCTGTCCGTCTCCCTCCCGTGTCGTAAGCATCTTACTCTTTAATACAGAAATCCGAACCGCCCGACTACGGAGGAACGAAGACAGGGTGCATTCAGCCCAGAGACATCTACGTTTAAATCTCGCACCAGAACAACGGACATGTCAGTGGTGAGGGCCTGAAGCCGATTTTCGCGTGCACTCCTCTATTCCCTGCCCCCACCCCCCTGTGCTCACATAAACTGATAACCGTTAACAGGTTATGCGCGCGGGCCTAACCCTGAAAGACATGGGCGAAAATGTCGCTCCAAGGGCCCATGAGTATAAACAATAAATATTGGCTAACGTCAGAATTCTAAGCTGGAAGTTGCTGTTCACATCTGAAGTATTTGTAGGCACTCGAACACGTGGAACTTCAGACGTCAACGGCGGCAGCTGTGCGTTATGCGGCAGCGGCTTTCTCTTGTTTTGGCGCCCATTCGCTATTATGTGCGCTGCTCGGCTCCTTCAGTTCCAGCCCATCTTCCACTGAGCGAAAGATACGTGCAGTCACATGACAAATTAAAAGTGCATCTGCAGATAACGGCGATAGCGCAGTTATCAGCATATGGCGCAACTAGTCAAAGATATCGACAGAGGAGACGGTTATAAGACTTTTAAAAGCAGCATCAGAGGTGGCGACTGAAACGATCTTCCTGCTGACACCATGCGCTGCTCCTGCATCCGCCATTCTACCAAGCCATCGAACATATTCTCAGTCAGGGAACTGGCTACCACTCATGCAGCACAGAGTGCTGTTGCTTCCGGTTTAAGTGGCCAGGTACTCACCTATGATTTTGTCGACGAACAGCTGGACCGCCAGTGCGAAGTAGGCCATCATGCTGAAGCCAAGGGAAAGCCGCTGGTAGGTGCCATTGCCACAGAAGATGGCCGTGATCTTGTCTTCAATGACGTTTCCCTCTTCGGCGTCAAGCTCACGGGGAGCAGGGGTCACCTCGTCTTCACGCTGGTTGTCATGCAGGCAGCGTCTAATGAGACACTTTTCTATTACAGGGTCGCGCGTGCGGACAACGTGCCTCTTCTATGGTGTTCCCATATTCGCCACCAGTTGCGTAGCCGGAAATATTTTCGGGGTGTGTTATAGCACGCCGGTAAAATTGAAAAGGAAATGGTCTGTGCCCGTACAATATCTTATTTTCGTATTCTTATCTTTTCTTTATTCTAGTTTTTACGTTTAAACACTATCGATGAATTGTGTAAAAAGTATGGGCGGAAAACAGGCCAAAAACAGGAGGATGCACCACATTAAATTGCGTATTCTGACATCCAAACACACCCTGGCTACTCCACTGCTGTCCACTCCAAGTTCGTAAGCCAGTAAATTCATGCGAAACAATAAACGTAGCCGCCGCAAGGAGGTTCGCGAAGCAGGGTTGAAGTCTCCCTTCGCTGCAGCGACCTCTAGCGATGCTTCCTATCGCGGAGTGCATTATCGCTGTTACAAGACTAATCCATAGTGGCTTTGAGGTCCGCAGAAACCCTGGGGAAATCATCCCTTGGTGCAAGTGGACGTCCAAAAGGACCAATACGGTGTTTCGATGAAGATAAATAGCTTCTCCGCTGAGCTTGGAATTCTGCAGGGAGGCAGCACTTCCGCAGCAGTGCTGTTTGAGCAGTGCTACCTTGGTGCAGTAATCATGCACTGCTCATCATCATTATCATCACCATTGTGAGCCTAGCTATGTCCACTGCAGGACGAAGTCCTGCACTGGACACAGTGAACACAGCCTGCAGCGGACAGTGGAAGGCCAAAGATCTCCAGCCCCGTATGTCGAGGGCTTGCTGAGTCAACGCTTTCCACCAAATGGCCATGCACTTCTAAGGTTAGTTTATGTGAACTTTGGGCAGTCTCCTAAAATAAAAATCGCTGCAAAGTCGCCTTGCTACAAAAAATAATAAAGATTAAGTGAGTATACAGAATCAATGAAAATGTCTCGTCCATTTATTTAGGTCTGCTTACACTTAAGTCTGCTTACGTGCGTTGACAGCGAAAGAATAGCATATTGTTGTGGTGGGTACCCTTTAAATAGACCATGAAGACAAAACAAAGCTACATTTTACTTGAAAGAACTAGGCTCCAGTACCGCACTCAAGTCCATTCCAGCCACAAAAGACGCTTTAGAAGGGAAAAGAAACGGAAGAAGTAATTGAAAAAAAAACCTTCAAATTTCGCGCTACAGTGGCGTACTATGGGTAGGTGAGGCGTCAAATGGGCAAGCACTACAAACAATTTTCAGCGTGTTAAATCACATTAGTATTCATGTTATGCGATCAATGAAGGGAACTGGAGACCCCACCACAGTCCTTCAGTCATGTATTGCTAATCCGGATTTTTAATCCTCTGTCCAGTTTTTTTCGCGGTGTTACAATTTTTGATGAACATGAACCAACTGACTCGCATCAAAGTCCAGCGAGGTCATCAAAAAGTTGCTGGAAAGATTGGCAGCCGCCACTGCTTCACGTGATTTATTTAAGATCGTCCATTTGTTCGAAGTTTGCGATAAAATTGGTGTGATTGGTACAAGGAAAAAGCAGTCTTTCTATCGTCATGGCCACTTTAATACATGCCCAACGGTCTACAGTGGCGCCACACTATTTTGCTAGCATAAATCCATCTTATCCCACCCAATAATCCCTAACCCGGTTTATTCTACCTCCGTACAAAAAAGCAGACGTACACGTGTGTCGAGATTTGAACGCCCGTTGAAGAGAACTCAAGGTAGTCCGAAATTAATCTAGAGCCGTCCAGTACGGCGCATGTCATACCCCATGATGTATTTTCGGCACGTTAAACCCCACAATCAATCAATCAATCAATCAATCAATCAATCAATCAATCAATCAATCAATCAATCAATCAATCAATCAATCAATCAATCAATCAATCAATCAATCAATCAATCAATCAATCAATCAATCAATCAATCAATCAGTACATTCACCTAAATAATCTTTCAGCCTTCGTATTTCATCTTACCATACTATATTCCATCGTAATTCAATGAGTGTCTTTTTCAACCTTAAAAACGCCATTCCACCTGTATACAGCTCATTATTAATAATAAAAAAATCAATATTTCAAGGTATTTTATCTTAGTCCGCCTTTATTCATTTTAGTGCTCCTTAAAATGCCATGTAGAGACAATGCAAGTTTTGTTCATTCGAGGGTTTGCATCGTTGGAATACCCCTGGCACCACTTTTGGGGCAAATTTCACTCGTATAAGCTTGTTTTAAAAAAGAGTGGGCATGCGAACCACTACCTTATTTCCCGCAATAGAACCTGTCAGGTATTATTGGCAGCAGTGCGATTGAGTGAGGCGGTCAAAAGCAAACGCAAGTTATGCAGGTATTACAAGTTTGCAGAACGAGCTATTTGCGCTTGCGTTCAATGCCTATTCTTTTAATAGCAGTAAGAATGCTGGGATAAATGAAGGAAGTTACGAATGCACACGTGGAAATAGAAGCACCAGTGCGTACTGCGCGCACTAGGCCGGTTGTAGCTGCACTACCGTCCGGCGGGTGACGCTTACACTGGCCAAATGGCAGAAGCGAAATTGGCTTCTCTGAGTCTGTTTGGCGAGCATACCAAATGTTTCAATAAACAATTACTATTAGCCATAATGAAAAGTATCCAGGTAGAAATCCGGAGAAAAAACAAAGCGAGTAGGGACAGCATTCCTCAGCAAAATCAAGGCGCCATACGGGAGGACGAACGGCAAACTAGAAACCCAAACACGTTTGGCCGTTCGCCGCAGCTGTAGTCACCGCACTAAAAATCGTTTCAAGCATTTGCCGAGGATACGTCATCACTGAAGTCACCAAACACACAATTTATTAGGAGAGTAAACATTTTGCATTAAAATGTTTAATTTCTCACTGGATAATGTTTTGCTGCTGTAAAGCGCAGGGGCACTATAAAACGTCACATCCTTTGAATAAAAAAAACATGTATTTTGTATTCCTGGCTCCTCTAATCCGACCTTACTAACCAATACCACGTAGTTATACAATGCCACATTTGCAAACATTCTTATCTGATTCAAACACCTTATGCCACACCTCAGTGCTAAAGTTCATATTAACCAAACTAAAATTACTGGCACTCATTGACCAATCAATGAGTAACATCGGTAATCATTCATGATCTCTTATGGATGGCTGGAAATGTGTGGTTCACCCCTGCCCTTTTATGCGATTCCTGCCGCTGATTTCCCGTGAAAATTTGGCACCATTGCTCTGGACGCCGTCGACAACAATGGTCACTTTCCAAGCTATGTATAATCAAACATGGAAATTTACTGTTCTAGATGCTGGCGTCAAAGATAACCGCCTCGCTTTGAGCCTCATATTATATAAGGCTTAAAACGAAGCGCATATTTTAGATGGTATCGCCGCTCTACTTTTCGCACTGCATGCAAGATTTCCTTTATGCTCCTCTGAACGAAATTCCTGATTTGCATATATGACTGGTGCAAATTCACAACTCCAGCGTGTTTGAAATGATTGCCTATCTGAAGACAGTCGCACCGCGGATCTTTTCGTTTTGTTACCAGCTGTTTCATAGCAACACCGTACTGCAATCTGATAACAAAGAGCTAGCAGGACTGCGGTGTATATAGACGCTACAATCTTTACCTCAAGAAAAACAGACAGACGAGCTAGGTGGCGAACATTCATCTTTGAAATTTAAGCACCAACTTTTGACCTGACAGTGAACGCTGGTGCCGTTTCTCTTTCTTGCCCATGGGATTTCGGTACACTTAGGCCGTGTTAAGATGGAAACGTTCCAAGCTGAGTAGATCGATATAGGTTAAGGGTTTTACCCTAGCTGAGGTAATATTGCCAAGCCGGGGCAGCCTTACGGTGAAAGCTCCGTGAAAAAGTCTCACGGCTGACATCGTGCGAGACACGAACGCTCCACTAACCTTAATTCCCTCCTGAGTCACGGTCGTCTTCAGCAAATCCCCCGTGTCGGTCTGTTTCCATCCCTCGCGGTGCGGTACCTGGGGCTCTTCGGCGGAGAACGTGGGCTGTGGCAGCGGGCTGGCGGCAAGAACCTCAGAGTCCTCCGTAAAGAGCGGCCCCGAAGGCCATGGCGTCTGGTGGACGTTGGGAGCCTCAGAGTCTTCTGAAGATAGCGGCCCAGAAAACGTTCGGTGCAGGTTGTGGGCAGGAGAGTTCCCCGGGGAGAGCGGCACTGAGGAGGGCCCATAGGACCCCGCGGGCGGCCGGCTGAAGGCCGAGTCCTCAGAGCGGTCCGCTCTCTTCTTCTTCCTCCTGCGGCGAACGACTCCTCCTTCGGTTCCATCTGGACGGTTATCATCCACAGGCTGCTTGCTACGCTTCCTGTTCCGTTTGGCAAGCGCATGAGACCCCGAATGTTCGGCGTCCGAGTCTGGCCGTGGCTGTCGATTAGGCGGAGGGCCGTCAAGCCCTGGCCGCTCAAGACCCGACGAGGGCTGCTGCTTGGCAGGCGAGGCCATTTCTTCTTTTCAGACTCACCATCATCATCATCAGCAGCAGCAGCACGAAATTTTACTTAACCCAGGAGTCGTCTTACCGCATTTGTAACGTGACGGGTTTAATGTTCTTTTTTAGGCCTTCGTCTAGGTTATTCCTAGAAAGAATTTTTTTACCTGAACCAAATCGCTCAGGCTCGGGCAACGGAATATGAACATTTTGGGAGACATAATGTTGTGGCATTATATGAGGCCGCCACTCGTTGAATGGTCCCTGTTTTCGTTGCATGCGGCGGCAACTCCCAGAACGGGTGGCTCACGTTTTTTATACTGTAAGGTATAAGTGTTCCGTGTGAAAGTTGTGTGCCAAAGGTTTCGGTAACCAGCATGACATTAATGGCTGCAGCCTCATTCAGTTTGCTTATAGCATTTTAAATATGAGATATTTCTGATATTTCCAGAAGGTAAACGAATAATACTAGATAAAAATCGACGACCCTTTCCTAACAGAAAGATCGTTAAAACGCGAAGCCTTCTCTCATGCAACCTGAGTCATCAAGCAAATTCCAAAATTATGACTGATTCGACCGTGTCAAAATGGCGCATATTGAAAAAAGTGTCGGAATGGCACAATCGGATCGACGTTGGCTTCATATCACGAGGTACGCAGGTTCGAATCCTACTACGGGTAGAAGGTTTTCTTGATACGCTTGATGTATCTTTCTTGAAAGCCCATTGTGTAACTTGGCTTTCTGTAGTGCGTTTTGGGCGTAAACTGAATTTGGGACATTGACATCAAGCAATAGGCTCTCGAAGAGATGAAACTTCGCGTTTCAACCATCTTTCACTTCGCCCACGATCATCAGCCTTGTCATAGAAAGTTTGGGCTCCTGCAGTGGGTTTTGGGCTGACGTCGCCATCAGTAAAGCAGAGAAAGCCCCACCTTGGAAGAGGAATGGGAGGTGGTGGCTTTGAAAAGTCCTTCACCATGTGAAAAAGTCGTTCACATTAGGGAGTAGCGTCGAGAGCGACATTGCTTCAGACATAGCGTCAGAGCGACAGCTGGAAGTAGGAAGTTTTTGGTTATGTTATGGCTACTTACTACTTAAAATTCCTGAGTGTCACGTGATGAATTGCGTTTCGAGGAGTCGGGTTATAAAACAAAGAAGGGAATATAGGGTTGATTGATTGATTGTTTGTAGCATTTCACGCCCACACGCAAAGCAGGTGATGACGCACGCCCATAGTGGAGGACTGGACTATGGAGTAATTTTGACCGCCTGGGGATCTTTAATGACCTCCGAAATCTCGTGCACACGTGAGGTTCTGCTTTTCGCCTCCATCAGAAAAGCAGCGGCCATGCTCGGTAATAGAACCCGCGTCCCGGAATGTAAAGGTGCAGGGAGAGTAGTACCCGACGATTCATGGGTGCACCCACAAAAACAGGTCTATACAGATTGAGTTATTCGTCCCTTTTCACATATTTAGGTCACCGTGGAGTTGCACATAAGATGGAATGCCGTCTGCTGTCTATGCATAGGCTCCTACGGGAGGTATGTGGCTACAGACAACGACTGAAACATATATTTTTGGAACTATCACGAAACAAATTTTGAGGCGTTCGTGTGCTGAAACGATTACTATCACGGATGGTACCCAGAGTAGTAAACATTGACAGAACCTGCCACCGGGCTCAATTCTCTTCAAATTAACAACCACTAATAATGTTTGTGTATCGTGCCACGTGCCTTGCCCGATACTGCGTCTTTTAAAGACGATAGATTTTCTTGGGCTACGTAAACCCAAAAAATTTTATCTGACGTTATTTCGTTTAAACTACGCCGCGCCACCTTTCCTGTCATCTGTGAAGCAATGGTGGAACGACTGTGTGGTAGCTGAGGGTGGGACACGTCCTACGGAACCTGGATAAGAGCAGTGACGCTTGTCGGCCGGGGGATTCGCCAACCAGGAGAGACCCGCCGCCGCCAGGCACAGTCAAGGAGGCCGCACAACAGCAAGCGGTCAGCCGTTCCTCCCGCTCTTCCATAAGCCTGCGGACATCGGAGTGTTGTGGTGTATGTATCTCCTGTGCCGTTTTTGTTTGGTTTCTGCTCCTGAGGTGAAGCCGCTGCTACTTCTATCAACGTTCTGTGTGGCAATGGTTCGACAAAAGTTGCCTGAACCCCCTCCGTACTCAGAGTACCTGCAGTTTGTGTATGTCTGTTTGCCTTTCTGTCCACCAATTAAGATTTCCTGCCAAACTAGCAAATAATTCTGAAACAAGAAATTTATATAGGCAGAAGTTTCCCAAACCACCAAACAGAGAAACACACGGCGTACTTTTAAACATATCTCCGTAAAATAAAAACGATAGGGATATTTGAGGCAGAACATCAGTACAAAATATATTTTCGCGTACACTATATTTAAATACACAAAGATGGTTTATATGGACCGGAAATAAAAAAAAACAGGCCCTGAGAACAATGCTTTGACAGAAAATTATAAACACCGCT
The DNA here is from genome assembly GCA_013339765.2 of Haemaphysalis longicornis. NCBI lineage: Eukaryota > Metazoa > Arthropoda > Arachnida > Ixodida > Ixodidae > Haemaphysalis > Haemaphysalis longicornis. The sequence goes on along the minus strand of CM023456.1, from coordinate 119,583,098 downwards.
GGTGCCCGTGTTACTCTCGTGGGGGCATTCAAAGGAGCCCCACAGAGACGAACGGTTCCTGTAGATTTCGCGCAAGAAGCGGAACGAGGTAAAATTGAGTTGTCCCAATAAAAAATCCTCTGTGTTAATCGTGGAAGATCGAAAGTAAAGAGAAGAGCATGAGAGGTGGGCGTTAAAGAGAAGAGAGGCTTCGCAAGGCAGATGCGGAAGGAGACTTGGCAACACACAGACCTCGGTGGCAGGGAGTGGGGGAGAAGGCTATCGTCTTTCGACGACATCCGCAGCGAAGTGAGCTCATAAGCCGCCAATTATTTTCCAGTTTCTTTGGAGCCATGAGTACTCTCTAATGGAACTAGACCTAATGTGGATGTGCGTCTACCGCTTGCCGAAGTTTTTACAGTCAAAGACCCCAAGGCATTCACTAGGTTCACCGTCAATCAGCAGGAATCATCGACCTCTGGAGGCCTGTGGATTCGTACTTTTCCCTTATTCCGGAGGCCCCGGGTTAAATTTAAATCAAGGTCTCTAAGTTCTTCACACTTTTGCCTGCTCAACAACCTCAGTTGTCTATCTTCTCACTCGTTGTAGTCGTGCAGCAAATTGATGTCCGACATTTCTGCGGCGGTTTCAAGCAATACTCCTTCGTTTTCGCATTGTACATACCATTCGGGACGGTAACGATGACTTGCCGTGCTTATGGCTGCCGCTGCAAATGCCTCCAATGCTTCATTGCTCTCAGTGACGAATACCGGACTTTCCCCCAAATCGCTTGCTCTGCAAACAGAGATCGGTGCTAACTGCACTGTCCTCACACCATTCTTCAAGAAGTACTCTCTGCGCGGTCTTCACACTACATAGTACTCACTATCCTCGCAGTATCCTCTTAAATTATTATTGAATCACTATGCCCACCCTTGCCCCTAGTCTAGCTAAAGCCCTTGCGCAGAGGATGCAGCTGACATCTGTCTACCACCTCCTTGTACTTCTTCCTATTCCGGCTAATCTAATTCTTTTCTGGACCGTGCCTTTAACCTCTCTGGGAGCCAGAAGCAGCTCTGGTTTGAAATTCTACGCGTTCGGCTCCTGGTAAACAAACCATCACAGACATGACTCTTTGGAAACCACTAGAAACGTGAAAGAATTCTTTAAATTTTCAATCAGATCTGGCACAGTGGCGGCGTACCTAGCTCGTGGACGTTTTGCCTTATTACCATAATTATTTAGCTGGGAAATATAACCTCCATAACCTTCATCCTGTATCCTGACGTCGTGTGTTTGGTAAGGCACTCGAGCAAATCGCACTTATTTTTATTTTTTGGCTATCTTGAAAAGGCGGAGTTTTTGCCAATTCTGTCATTTGGGGTCCGACGTCGCGTCTGTACTCAGGATATGTTCTGCTCTTCCACCCCACTTTTCGTTCACCTATTCCCACCCAAACTCACGTTCTAGTGACCGTCGATGTCCGTGAGGCCTTTGACTGTGCGTGCGATGAGAGTATCCTGCCCCACCTCGCTTTGATGGCCTGGGGTTACCACACTGCTCTTATCTCAAGTCGTTCCTCTCTAACCGAGTGACTCGCTATAGGATGGACACCTATCTGCCTGACTCTGACCCCATCAGCTGAGACACTTCTTTGCAGGTCTTCAATTTCTATCCCCCGTCTCACAAGTCCCCTGGCCTTAATACAGGTCCTAGTCACGGGGCCATGCAGCTTGCCTCGCCTCTCTTCGCAAGCCCGGGAATTGCCTACCCACGTGCCTCCAATGTGGCTCCTGAAAGCTCCTGTTCTGTACAACTCCCATTTTGTACCACTCCCTCCTTGATGAACCCGAAATCCACACAAGCGGGCCGTACCTGCACCCTCCGTAAGCTATGTTCCTCGAGGTTTCTCGCCATTGCACATGCCTTTTAGTCCTTTGCACTGCTGCCCTTCCTCCCCGGCGCTCATGCCTCTAGTCTACGTATATGGAACCCTTCTCTACCTCTCTGCATTTCGACAGCAGGTCGAACAAGCGGTCTCCGCTATACATTCATCCTGCTGTTTTCCCACATTGGGTCTCTGCACATTCCAAGACTGACGGGAATGAGTTGGCCGATCAACTCACCCGCCATACGTTTACAGCGTGCACCGTGAGAAACCATACCAGGGCTCTCGCAGGACGCCGGGAGGCTCTTTCTGCGACGCACCATCAGGAAGTCTACCTCTACGCCGCCTGGGCAAACACCTTCAGCCACCCTGTCACCATCAATGGAGGAAAGAGAGCTAAGGAGTGGGCCTGGTCGCCCCCGGGGCATTGGGAGAAGTGTGGAGGAAGTCACGTGATTTCTGCGCGTTCATGGGAAGCTACAGGCAACATCCAAGCAACGACGCCAAAGGCCATCCCAGCGACGCCCTACGTTACCGCGCGACGGGACCTCCTATAAAAATATGTTATTTTGTAAAGTTCAGCAATCAGGAGATTCAAGTAAAAGGGGTTTCTAACATACATTTTCACAATTTCTTGTTGATTAGCCACATTTTAGATATTCGTGCACCATAAAACGCGAGTAGACATAAATATACAGCATAAAACAAAAAAATATATACAAAAATGAACAACGACACAACTATATCAATTACTACTATTTGTAAAACAAAAAAGTGCGAAACATTTTGTTGTGAAAAGAAAATAGGGAAAAGCAGAGTGTTTAAATTGAAATAATTGTTTTTTGTCAGTGCCGTTCGTATCTTGGTTAGTACAGGAAGTATTGCCGAAAGTTATGCACCTATTTGATGGGATAGAATTTCAAAAAGTTTGAAAGAATGCCTTGCTTTGCAGTGCCGTAATTGCCCTGAAAAATGCATTCCAAATGCTAAGTTAACGAAATGACTGTTTTCTTACTGGAATTTGTTCGAAGTTCAGGCAGGATTAAACTACCATTAGCCGAAAATCTTCTGAACGTTGGTTAGAAAGAAGCGGCAGAAAAAAATGCGCACCAATCCACCCTGTGAAGTTGCTTGGAAAGCAAAGCTGTAAGCGGCACGCACAGCGATTTACCCATGCGCCGTCACTTGAATTCACACACGTGGCTATACAAAGACTGAAACCAGAGGCAGGTGAAACGCACTTAACCAACTGTTATTACTTCAAAGAGGTATTCTTTGCTAGGTCTCAATCAATGCGGGATTCATGAGCGGTGTTTGGTTGAGTTGTATTGGGGAAGCACATGAGTGGAAACTCTTTTCTTATAACATTAAAGGAAGCTCAAACCTGGTGTTGGACGATCTCACTTCTCCGTGTGTGCCGCCGCCGACAGAGGCGACGAAATCGGCGAGAGATGGAGGCGGCGAAAGAGGAAATAATTTCATTCAGATTTATAAACGGTCCAGAGGGAGTGGTTACTAAGGCCACTACTGAAACTTTTAGGGGCCTTAGTGGTGTCCTTCTTCACTCGAGCCCACATACATTCCGCGCCGCCTGTGATCTGTCCACCAGCTGTACCTTGTTAGACAGAGAGAACTGGACACCAACATCTCCCATGGCAGTAGTTGGGTAATTGACGGGAAGACAGGAGGGTGCTCAGAGACAGAGTCGCACACGCCGATTATGTGGCGGAGTGTTCGTACTTGTGAGCAAATTTTACATTCAGCTTAGTAGCGATTCGGGTGCATTAAGTAAAGATGCATCGGATGGTATGAGCCGTACGGTAGTTCCGTGGAAAGCTCATTGTGCGGCGAGGGTAGGGTCTGTCTCTGAAGGCGATAATGCTGGGTTAAGTCCCTGACTGTCCTCGTGCAGCTCCACAGCATAGGAAGGAGGGGTAAAAGCGCAGACCTGTTGGCGGGCGTATTCGTTGCCCTCCATGGAAGCGTGAGCAGGCGTCTAGATGACCTAAATAGAATCGGTTGGGCAGTGTTTTTAGCACACTTGGTCCAGCTCGGGACACCCTCCCCAACTTGTAATTCTGCTGGGCTTGTTGGAAATCGGTGAATACCTTCCGAACCCACGGTTCAGAGAGAGCCAAGACGATGGCTGCCTCTTCTGCTGCAGTCTTGTCTTGGGTCTTGAGTGAGGCACACGCAGAGAGGTTGGTTCTGATGGTAGCCACGACGATGGCCTACTTCTGCCCTCGACGTTGGGGGGCGTGTGTGTAGAGAACTGCATGATCCCCGCCGAGGGTGGTGCTGAGTGCTTGAACCCGTGATGGTCGGCGACCGTCGTGTAGTGAGGGGTTCATATTTCTGGGTAAAATGGGCGGCATCTTAGTGCTTGTCGCCATGAGTCCCGGAGTCACTCACGTGGAGTGAAGTTTTGTGCCTGGCGAATCTGGCGAAGGATGCGGCGACCCACTGCAGTTCTGCTCAATCTAAGCTTCTGGTTAGAAAGATGGACCTCTATCAGCTCTTCCACCGTGTTGTGGAGCCCTGCTGCTAAGCAGCCTCTATGGGGACGCACTCAGGGGAAGATCAATGGCCTGATGAACCGCCTTTTTAATCATTATATAAACATCTTTATGTCCCCCTTGCCGAGACGAAGATTTGGGATGACATAAGTGATTCTCTAGAGGACAAAAGCTTGAATTAATCGAAGACTATTCGCTTCCTTGAGGCCTCCCTTCATGGTGGCAACTTGCCTGATCATGTGTATGGTTTGATTGATGCTGTGTTTGAAGCACTGCGAGGATCGTCAGTCTTGGTGTTGGACTGGAGATGTAGGCCGAGGGTCTTGAAGATGGGGCTTGGAGTGATGGCCTGGCCATCTAGGAGTATTTGAGTGTCTTCCTTGATGTGTCGTTTGACGTGATGACGGACGACAAGGAGCTCTGATTTCTTAGGTAAACACTGGAGGCCACAGGCTATAGCATATTGGCGTACTAGTAGTGCGATTGCGTGCATTGGAGTGAGGTTCCTCTACTTTTAAAGCAAAGATTTTTACCTCTACCCCCCAAGGGTTCTTTCGCGACCGTTGGTGTCACCACAAAACTCCCGCGAACAAATAAAAGAAGCTGCTGGCACCGCCAGGAATTGAACCTGGAACTAGCATAGTAACAGAAGAACGTAAGCCCGTTGTCTTACCGATTGAGCTACGAGCCCACGTGAAAATGGGCAAGACAAGCGGTGCACTCACCAAGCGCATCTGAGGGTTTACCCCCTGCGTTCTCGCTGAATGCCACGTGATAGCGTCATGCGGCCTGTCGCACCGCTTCGCGCTCCGCTTGCGACACGTGTAGCTACCGTGTGCGCACCTTGAGCATGTGCCAGCACTTACAAAAATTAGAGGAACCTCACACCAATGCACGCAATATCACTACTAGTACGCCAATATGCTATAGCCTGTCGCCTCCAGTGTTTACCTAAGAAACCAGAGCTCCTTGTCGTGTGCCATCACGTCAAACGACACACCAAGGAAGACACTCAAATACTCCTGGATGGCCAGGCCATCACTCCAAGCCCCATCTTCAAGATCCTCGGCCTACATCTCCAGTCCAACACCAAGACTGACGATCCTCACAGCGCCTGAAACACAGCATCAATGAAACCATACACATGATCAGGCGAGTTGCCACCATGAATCGAGGCCTCAAGGAAGCCAATACCCTTCGATTAATTCAAGCTTTTGTCCTCTAGAGAATCACTTATGTCACCCCCAATCTTCTTCTCGGCAAGGAGGACGTAAAGATGTTTATATAATGATTAAAAAGGCGATTCACAAGGTACTATCATCAGCGTATATAATGTATTTTACGGCTGTGTCAATTATAACATTGTCATTACCATAAAGGTTGAATAAGATTGGCCCTAGTACACTACCCTGGGGTACACCACATTGTTACAGAAGAAACGATGAACGGTAACTGCCAATGCATACACCCTATCCCCTATCCCCTAAATAAGACGTTAGCGAGGACAGAAGGAAACCACGAAATCCATAGTGAGAAAGCTTATCTATTAGTATACGATCTTGTAGGCAATCAAAGGCTTTGCTGAAGTCGATGACACGGCCACGGTATACAGCTTTTCTTCGAAATTACACAGTACTTGTTCTTTTAGTGTTATAACGCCGATGCGTAGACCTTCCGGCATGAAAATCCAAACTGAGCATCAGTTAGAATTTTATGTTAGTCTAAGAATTTTACAAGCCATGCCAAATTATTCTTTCAATTCCTTTTGAAAAAATAGGTATCACCGAGATTGGTCTGTAGTTTGCCACCTAATTCTTGTCACAACCCTTATACAGCACAGACACTCTACATTTTTTCATCGCAGAAGGGTATACACCCGACGCAAACATCAGGTTAGAAATGTAACAATTATTGGAGCAATGGAATTGTATAATATACTTTATTGGCTTATATCTGTATATTGTCAACGTCAAGCGCCTTGCTATCATTTAGGCTCAAAAAGGTTCGGATAATTTCGAATTCATCAGTGGGTTTGGAAGAACAGGCTGTCAATAGGCCCAGGGAATGATATGTCTACTGGAGGTGAACTATTGTCAACGGATGAAACGTTTACAAAATGCGAATTGAAATGATGTGCTAACGATCCTCCGGTCAGTACCTCGTTATTATGCGTAATATTTTCAGGACTCACTTTTTTGTCTCTGCGACCAAGAACAGTGTTTAGAGCTTTCCAGGTTTCATGTGGGCGGTTTTTCGCGATGTTGGAAAACAATTCTTGGAAATAGAATGTTTTAGCATGTCTAAGCTGAGCATTCAATTTATTTCTTAGGATCTTAAATTCCTTTAAGGTTTCTGGCAGACGTGTCTTAAGGAAAGAATGATAAAGGCGGTTCTTCTTCCTTATCAACGTTAAGTGCGTGCGTGTAATCCATGGCTTTTTAGCCTGTTTGTAAGGCTTGACGGTCTTGAAAGAACGTGTGACATATATATCTGCGCAAAGGTGTTCATAAATGCCGAATACGCCGTATTTACGTCACTTTTATTTAAAGGAGTACTGACACCAAATTTTGATATCTAAAAATGATATAATTGGCTTCAGTAGTTTGTACAGATGCCTCACAGAAATTTTTGCAGCGATCAGAGGCCGCAATCAGCATCTAAAATCGATTTTGATTGTCCAGGCCGCAAGCTTCCACAAATCGGCAGCACTAGCGCAATCGCTTTCGGCGTGACGAAACATTGGCCTGCGTGTCTGGCCGGTTCAGGGTGACGTCATATAGTCGTTTTCAGAACCGGAAACGATATCCTGCGCTGCTGTTTTCGGTGTATTCGTTTGGGCAGGAGAAGTGGGCGTAGCTGTGTGAGCAATGCTTGTAAACGTTGCGTGTTCGACGTCTTTGCTCTTCAGTTCGTTGCCGGCGCATGGTGTTCGGCACTGGTGCCGAAAACTGCGCGATGTCGACGGGCACCGCGGCGACGCGGCGGTGCGCGTCGCCGAGCTCGCCCAAGTTGTGCTATGGCAAGCTCGCGATATAAGTGGAAGCCTGTCCGAGCAAATCGACGACGACGCCAAGATGCATTATTTTCCACGCGACGACATGCAGCGCTAAACGTGGACTGAGTTCGTGCGCGCCGGCGGCCGCAAGAACTGTCGCCCAAGCCGGCGGGCTCGGGTTGCACGGGTCACCTTGGGTGTTGGGAACTTAGTATCGTGGCGACTATTTGATCGCTGGTATCTGTACAACTGCGAATGACCATCCCTTACACAACCTTTCACCACACTATCATCCCGTCTTTCGCACATGAAGCTTTATTTTGGCAATAATTTCCGTTTCAGCGATCGGCGACCAAGACATCTGCCGCGGCCTGTTGTGATTCTAGCGCGCAGGTGGCGTCATCTTTCGGCCGCTCGCCGCACCGTGTGCCGACAATGCTGGGTCGGAGCGCCGAACCTCCGCTGCCGATCAGCGTAGGCTTACCATCGCGGCAAATATCTGAACGCCACTTTTAAATTCAGCGCTGATAACAACTCCTAGCACAATTTTCAACACACTAACATCTACTTTCTCGCATGTGGAGCTTCTTTTTCGTGATCACATTGATTAGAAAGAGTGGCGACAAGCTGTTGCTATCACGTTCTGCGCCGGTTCGAGCCGCAGTGGATATTAAAAAACGGACGACGGTGAAGACATCGCCGGCCTAATCGCCTGGCCAAATAAAGTTTTTCTGTCTGTCGGGTGGCAGTGACTCATCCGAGTCTGACGATTCAGACGAGATGTCGACTGCGCGGGCGAGTCGCGGACCATGTGAAATCGTAGCATACGATGCGGCGAACGCATGGAGGAAAGAAAAACGTCCCTGACGTCACGGGTGAGACCGTGACGTAAGGCTGGCCCGCTTGCAGGCTGGCCTTCGAACGGCCATTTTCCCGCGCGGCGACCAAATTTGAAATTGGTTGCAATAAACGTGCTATAATTAATTCTGGTGTTGGCGGCTGACGGCTTCGGTTCGATTTTGTAATTACTGGGCCAATAGGTATTCTTTACAGCATAAAAACTGAAAGCGAGAAATTTCGTGTCAGTACTCCTTTAACACGAACGACCAGTCACACGAGGAAATAGCATGCTTAAAACGCTCCAGAGCCTGATCAGATATAAACTGCCGAGTAATGGGTTCTGATTTTGGATTCTGTGCAAGATGGTTACTACACAGCATAAAAATGAGACAGTGATCGCTAATGTCAGATGACACCGTACCAGCCTCAAAGATAAATATTTCAATATTTTCATTTCATTTCATTTATTTCAACCTTAAAGGCCCGAGGGCATTACATAAGGGAGGGCAAGTGACGAGGTACAGAGCAATGTTCAAACATAACACACAAAAAAGTAACAGAAAACATACGGAAACTAGAATCGAATACATGTAGACAGTAAAGACAACCAAATACTGCAATGTTGTCTGAAAGGTAGAATTACAATTTTAAGGTGCGTACAAATCAAGAATTCTTGACAGAAATAGATGAGGTAGTCAAATTATCGATAACAAGCAGGCTGCTCAGACAAGTGGTCGGTGAGCTTGGAGCGGAACATTTAGTGGTCGGTGCATGACGTACAGTGCTCCGGTAGAGCATTCCACAGGACTATTGCGTGGGGAAAAAATGAGGTGTTAAATGCTGATGTTTTGCCGGAGATACGAGCAATGGGTTTGCTGTGACTAAGGCGTGCTGAAGTTCTGTGCGCTGGTTGAAGCAAGGGATGCCGATAGCGGGGTTGATAGTAGTAGCTGTGAAGAAGGCATAGGCGGGCGATGATTCGGCGGGATTCTAGTGTTGGGAGGAAGAGCGAGAGTTTTATTGCACTGACGCTGGTTCTAGGGGAGTATTCCGAAGATATGAAGCGGGCGGCGCGGTTTTGAATGGACTCAAGTTTTGTTGTTAGGTACGCTTTGGACGGATGCCAGATAGATGCCGCATATTCAAGTTTCGGGCGTACGAAAGTTATACAAGCTAGTTTTTTTACTTCGGAGGATGCGCACTTGAGGTTGCGTCGAAGGTAGCCAAGAGATCTAGATGCTGCAGAGAAGATTGTATCGATATGGGTAGTCCAGGATAGAGATGAAGTCAAGTTAACCCCTAAATATTTATAAGATGACACCGAGGCGATGGGAGTGGAATTAATGGAGTGGGGGTAGGAAACTGCAGCACGTTTACGAGTAAAGGACAATGATTTGCACTTAGCTATGTTTAATGGCATGAGCTAATGAATAGATCAAGAAAGATGAAGATGACGCAGTGACTCTAGTCGGCGTAGTACAAACACTGGAGGGAATTATACGTGTGAAGTCATGGACAGTGCGACATTGTTCCAGAATATTGTGATGCCGTAGATGGAAGGTGACGGGACCGTTGCTTTCGCAGCTCCTTTATTCCGAGGCGTCAGGCGGGGATGAACCAAGATGGCGACCCAGCGTCCTTGCTGATGATGATTAGCCGAAGACGAGGTTGTGCCGGTGATGATGAGTATGTACAGCGGATGATGTGGTAGCCGCAAGCTACTGGTGATGATGATTAATACCAATGGGGGCAAATATCTCCTAGACAGCGCAGCAAGACACAAACTCAGCTCACAATATTTATATTAAAGTCACCGCCACAAAGAAGATAAAGATTACTGGAGCAGATGTGATCCAGCAGCTTCTCGAAGAAGGCAAAAAAGCGAGCTATATTGCCATTCGGTGGACGGTATACCCCTGTTACAATTTTCTTATTACTTTGCAGAGTCAGTACCTCGTAGTCATCAGTTGTTACACAAAACTCGGACAATACAGTGTAATTATTAGGAGTTTTAGCATAAATTGCAATTCCACCACCTCTGCGATTTTGGCGATTAAGAAAAAAAGTATTGTATCCAACAAACGGGATCATTGGGCAATCATCAGTGTACCATGTCTCGGTCAGTATCAAGAGATTAAACTGAAACAAAAATTGTTGCAGGAATTGGGAGATATAATCTTGATTGTTAGATGCAGATCGGGTATTAATGTGCAAGACAGACGCATGCTGCTGGTTATGAATGGACTGCGGCAAAGCAAATTCATGATAGCGCATTTGTGATAACGCTAGATGGAAGCGAGAGCTTTCTTCTGCAGTTGCGCCTAAGGACCTAGGGCGTTAGTGGATTGTTCCGACCATATCTTAGCAAGGTCTGCCTCCCTGGTAATCTGTATCGCGTCGGCATCGTCATTTCTCCGTGCGAAGATTTTGCCGTTGTATGTCCACACCGATTTCCACGCATGCTCATGGTTCCTTCTGATTGCCATGCCCAACAACATTTCCAATGAGGGACAGAGATGCTCGTTAACGTACACGGCTTCATGAATGGTCAGTACAATGTCACTGTTCTTCAGCCTCATCTTCTTTGCCTTTTCAAGGGAAGATCCCGCTTTGCGCGCGACCGGAACTGAACTAGTATGTTACTCTTGTCAGGATGTCGTGTGGGCACACGATGACAAGCCTCGATATCAGATTCTTCAATCGGTTCACTGATCGCGGCACCGATTTTGGCCAGGATGCTCACGACATTCTCGTTTTTGGTTTGTTCCACGCCCTGAATTTTGATGTTCTTGTTCCTCGAGTACTGTTCCATGTTAACAACACGTGTCTCTAAGTCCGTGTTTTTGCATTGCAATTCTACGCAATGTGCCTGCAGAGCTACGATCACATTACTGAGTTCATTGTTCTTAGCTCGCTCACTTTCTAATTCCCTCTTGAGCTCCTCAATCGTATCGTCTGCGAACTGAATGCCATTAGACATGGTTCGCTGCTCCTTTTGTAATTACCGGATTTCATTTCGTAAATCCCGTTTAAGGCTTTCGCGAGTGGTCTTGGGTTCCTGCTTCCACTCTTCCTTGAACTTAAGAATATCAGCTTTGATCTCGTCCTTTAGTTTTCCACCTTCTTTTGACATATTTCAAACGAAAAGAACAATCGCGATCAGAACAACTTGGCAGCAGCAAACGACGCAAAAAGCAAGGCACAAGAACTAAACTCTTGCCAAATACACCAACCTGCAACGAGTGCCAGAGAGGCTATCAGCCAAGATGCGTAGCGCGTCGCCGCTACTGCCAAGTGAAGGGCATCCGAGTGGTCCATTCCTTTTTGTAGCCTGCTGGAAGGCGCCAATTCCGCCACCTGTCGGGTCTTGCGTCGCTGACCGCCGCGCTTCTTGGATACAGCGGAGGATGGAAGGTTCGTCGAGTCACCCCGTACGATAAGCTGAACCAGTTTCTGGCGCTTGGTGCAGCTGCGCAGCGATCTGCAACGAGTGGCAGAGAGGCTATCAGCCAAGATGCGTAGCGCGTCACCGCTACTGCCAAGTGAAGCGTTCCCATTCGTGCTCTGATAAATAAAACAACATAACGGAAACACAATGGAACCTACACGGCACCACCAGTGATGCTTTGCTTGGCATCCTCCTCATGATTCCCTCACGGGAAGATGTTGTAAGCCACCATGTAGCAGGTCGTGTGCTGGCCGTGACGCTGCGCCTGTGGAGAAAACGTCAAGGAACAAAGGCGCATATATGCATGGCCTTTATACACAAAGATGTTCAGCCACGTACTACCGAGGATTATAAAACATCAAGCTCACTAAGGGCAGGACTGTATTTGTGGGTGGGCCTAACGGGGGGGGGGGGGGGGGGGGCGGGGCGCCGGCAGGAGGTAGGTAGGTAGGGAACGCGCTTGAAAGATTTTGCAGGGCTTTTTTATGTGGTGCAAAGGTACTCCTAGGTATTGAGGTGCGTCCTTATCCCAAGTAGTGCCAGCGAATAATGAGCGTTTCGCACCCCATTCACCAAACCAAAATCCCTTTTTTATATATTCACAGCCGCAACAGATGCGTCAGAAAACTGCCTGGATTGATTAAGGGCTTCTTGAACACTTTTTTATCAACGCAAAACTAGGCAAGGTCATCCGCGTAAGCAAGGACCTTAACCTCGCAGGACAGTGAGAAAAAACCCCGTACTCTTTGACTCCGCGGAATACGAATGCACAGAGGTTCGTGGTTTAAGGGAAAGAACGAGGGTGAAAGAGGGCAGCCCTCTCTAACAGACGACTTAATCGAAACTGGTTTAGACATAATGCGGTTGACGACCAGTTGTGGGGTGCACTGTTTGTAACAAAGCTGAATGCCTTTTAATAATATATCCTCTAAATTTGCCACTGCAATAGTGCGATTAGAAAATCATGAGAAACTCGATCAAATGCCTTGGAAAGGTTAATTTGGATAAGGGCCACGTGCTCTGTCGAATCAGACACCCACTCCAATATTGAAGGAATAACATGTATGTTTGTTTGAATGCTCCTACCTCGAATACCGCAAGTTTGGTGAGGTCCTACTAAACTCGTGAATTAAAGTTAAAGACGCCTAGTTAAAATTTTTGCAAACATTTTGTAATCTACATTGCCGAGAGATATTGGCCCATAGCCGTCAACCGATTTCTGTTTTTGTTCATCTTGAGTTTTCGGAATTAAAACTCTGTATCGCGTGGCCTATGATCTCCTAGCATCGAACTTGTCCCACAGAAAACAGCATGTTTCCATAGGCCAGTATTCATCAGAACTGAAATGCACCAATGCCGGAGTACCGCAAGGAAGCATACTAGGTCCCCTGTTATTTTGTTTATATGTAAATGATTTGCATTTTTGATCGTTAATTCCTCAGGTATCCTTACTCTGTTATGCTGACGACACTACCCTGTTAGTAACTGGTAAAACAACCACTGATATAGAAAAAATATCCAAGAAAGTGCTAACTGAACTCGTAACCTGGACCCAGCAAAACTCGGTCATCATAAATACGGAAAAAACAAAAGCCATGCTTTTTAGACCAAAAAATAAAACGGTTATTTTCCCAAACCTTGTTCTTGGTGAAGACGTGATAGAAGTTGTCGAGTACCTGAAAGTGCTAGGTGTACATTTCTCTAGCAACTTTACTTGGGATTACCACATTAATGAAATTCACAAAAAGCTTTGTAAGACTGTAGGTGCACTGAATAAATGCTCGGCATGAATTACCTGAGTGCATTAAACTATTAATTTATAACTCGTTATTCTTGCCTCACCTAACGTATACGCATTTAGTGTGGCGAACAAAGACGAAAAGTAATTTGGACAAATTGCTCCTACTTCGGAAGATAGCAGTCAGAGTAATAGCCAATCTGCCATTTAACTCAAACACTCAATCGATCGGTTACACCCTACCAACGGTATTAAAGGGACCCTGCAACAGTTGCCATTGACTACTGGTAATGTATTTTGGGATAAAGCCTATTGTCCCAGAAATCTCCTCCCGCAAGAATTATGAAAATCCGTTCACAATTAACGAAACTACGCGCGATGAGAAATCGCGCATAATTGTTCCCTCTCAACTCGACCGCGGACAACGCGACGAAAGCTGCGCGCTCTCTCCCGGAGGGGAAGGGGTGGGGGCCACTGATCTCCACTTAGTGGGGGCGGCTCGCGGCGTTCTCTTCGGTGGCCTTCGATTAATCACATGCCGGGTAGTTTTCTCCTTTTCTCCGCAACGCGGAGGGGCCTATTTCCGGTCTGGTGCCACAAAAAAGCAGGCATGGGTGCCTGCTCGCAAGAACCCGCTGGGGCTGGTAGGGCGTTATTGAAGCAATAGGCCTCCTGCGCTGCCAAGGGGGCGCTGCGCAAGCGGCTTCCCGGCAGCAGTTCCGGGTAGTACAAAGCTGCGCGAGTCGCATAGGATCCCGTGTTGACAGAAGCAAAATGAGCTCGACGCTACCGATTATTTTGCGACGTGGTCACCAGCTCATCCCCGACGTGTCCATCTATTTCAGCGATTCAACTTGGCATTAGGGGAAAAAGCTTTGCAGCGCTAAACACGTTACAGCGCCGACGAAAGTGCAGGGACCGTGACGGCGTCTGCTACTCGCAGGTTCACCGATCGATGGTCGTACGAAGTGAAATTTTAAATGAAATTTCTAGTTTAAAATAATACTCTAGGTGACAAAGACTTCTCAAAAACAGCCGATCAAAAAAGAAGAATGACGCAATCGGCGATGATCGCGCTTTAAAAAGCCAGCGAGTCCGGCGGACCGCAGGCTCGCACCGCTCTTTTGCGTACCTGCACACTATGCGGGCACGTTCATTAAACAGTGCTCGTTTGCGTCGCCGTTACGAATACATGGTGCAGCGTTAGCTTGCCGTTTTGGTGCTCAGTGACAAAATTCCACGAACGTCAGAAGCGTGAAATCTGTTTTGCGATTCCGAAATTAGTGGCCGTAAAACAAAGTGGTCGGGCGAACTAAGAGGCCGCTCGCTTTCCTTGTTTGCTCTCACTTTACTTAATTACGCTCTTGCAGCATACATTCCCAGTTCGCACTTAATAGCCTAGAATGAGGGTCAGCAACGGCCGAGTTCCATGCACCCGACACAGCGGAGGGCTGGACGGCAAATCGGGTGGGAGGAGGAGGGGGGCTTTGAATGCAAAGAGAAAAAATTCCGCGAATTTCTAATAATATTTGACAATAATCTGGCGAAGTGTGAAGATGGGGGGGGGGGGGTGGTAATTCAACTGGAGGACGCCAATTCTGTGTTCTTGTCTCGCTGTCTAACTCCATTTGAAGTCAAAACTGGCGTGTCGGCGTTCATATTCGGACCCCTGCACTAGAAAACCAACACAGTCAGTGATGATCTTATGTAAATATTCGGGGCCCCGCGCCGTGCATGCGGATGTGTTATGTTATGCTCTGTTATGTGATGTTATAGAAGTACACATCTCTGCAGGCAGTGGGCGTGTGATTTGGTGCATGTTTTGCGTCCTTTAATAGCGTTTAATTTGTTTATTTGGCGTTATTGCCCAACTTACTCGATAGTATACATGTACCCTGCCGTTCGTAAATCGTGCGGCGTAAAACGTTACGCAAGAATCGTTTAGTTTGCGAAAATACGAAACAAAATTTCCAGTCGTTTCAAAGGCGGTGCCAGGCCAGCAGTGTCAGCTGAGTCGCTGCGCAATTCTTGCGTTCGCTTGCATGCTTTCCGCTGAACCAACCTTTTGCAGTTACCTCAAGGATAAGATGAGCAGCGTTCCGTGTTTATGCTACTCGTGAACTTTCCTTTGTCGACCGCACACAAGAAGAAAAAACTGCAGCTGTCGTCAAACAAACCACCCGACCTGGCGATCCCACTCCGCGACCCCGTGACAGCTCGCTCAAAAGAAAGCCGACAAATCGGCTTCCTTTAGCGGATATTATTTTGTTTAGCCTCTGCAACTACTTTAAGGGCTATTTCATACAGTATGCAGTAATTAAACACGCACAAAGCGCCCGACCAACTTCACTCTGGACTTGTAATTGAAAAACACATGGAGGGCGGCGAGGGTCGTCCCTGCTTTTGTAATACCCAGAGGCCGTCGGCCGCTAGGGGCGCTGCATGTCGTCGAAAACTCCAGCGCAGGATGCCTATAAACGTTGTATGTCGAGTAGTCCCGTTGAAAGCGAAGTATTGAGCTCATCACTCAAAACTCCGCTGCGCACTCAAAACACAAAGAAACGGCAAACGTGTGCCTACAGGTTCAGGCATAGAAGAGGTTCGTACTCCCGCTATGACGACGACGGAAATGGGAGAATCTAGCCGCGAAGTTGACCAGTGACAGCCGATCGGGCAGCCATGGCCTATTGATGTTCCTTAGGCCATGCCAGGGGTTGCATAATGAGGACAACTGAAAAGAGAGCGGTTGGTTTTTCCGCGTCTTTCACATCGATTTGCGCGCTCACCGCTTTCCGTGCACGTGTAATATTTGGCTCAAGTATTCCTGGCAGTGTAATCTAAACGTCGCGCAGGTTTACTTGCACTGCTCAAAGAGTGTTGCAGGGTCCCTTTAAATGGTCTTGCCACGAAGTCGTTTGTCGTTTTCCAAAAACAAGTTGAAAGAAACGTTTCTATAATTTGTCCCTGATTGGTTAGTAATCATGTCCATAGCTTGCATTTGTAGCCTCCTGTGTTGCAACTCGGAACTCGTATTTTTTTCTTTATACACTTGTTTTTAGTTTGCACCCATATAACTAGGCTGTGTTTTGTAACCTCCACCCCTTCCCGGGAGCAGTGGGAGAGGTTGCTGACCAGCTCCGACCGTGAAGATCAAGCTATGCTGGTCGACCTGGCGGTGACGGCGGCGTCCTCTCGCGGCCTCCTGAACGTAGGAGGCTGACCACACCCCCTTCCCTCAACCCTTTGCTCTATAATAAACATTTGTTCATCATCATCCCTGGTATAAGAAATATTTTTTGTTGAAACACTCGCGCCTGTTTCATACTGTACTTCTGTAGTGATATTGGATTGTAAAAATACGTACAATTGTGTAACGTGTATAACCATTGTACGTGCTGTTTGGTATTTTATCCTCTGCTGCTGTCACAAACAGGCAGCCACCACGACAAGCTGTCACTCAGCTTTTTGCGGTCGCTCCATCCTTGTACTAAAGGACAATAAAACTTCATTATTATTATTAATCCTAAATAAAAGCTTAGGCGGCAAACGTTATGATCGTTATGCTGCTGTGAATATGTCTAACAGGACGGGAGCAAGGATACCGGACAACTTTTGATAAAACTCTCCATTCAAACCATCTGGCCCAGAGGCCTTGTTGTCTTGTTGGTCAGAGATGGCAGCCTTAACTTCTTCGAGTGTAATTGCCTCAGAAACCAGAGCGCACTCATCGTCTGTCAGCTTAGGCAGTAAATCAATGAGGGAACTAAATTCTTGCCCTCGAGCCCCGCAAATAGTGTGCTGTAATGGTCGTGAAAAGCACTAGCAATTTCAGCTGTTTGGGTGCACCTAATACTTTTATGTTGAATTTTAATTAATTCCTTTGCAAGTGCTTACTCCCGCTCACCACTTAGTGAACTACGAGTGGGGTAGCCATCAAATAATTTTTCAGTTTCTCGACGGAATGAGAGCGCCATGGTATTTTTCGGTAACATATTGCTGAAGTTGTGCTTTAACAATGCCAATTTCGTCTACACCCTATCCCGGACTGACCCCTTCGAGTTCATGAAGCCCAACCAATGTACGAGTTAGTCCCTGTACATAAAAACGTCTTAAAAACGAAAGGCGAGCGGATTCTTCTATTGCGCAATTCCTTACCTCATATTAGAATATATGTTATTTCTGATATAAAGAAAGACCATGTGTTTCAAGAATACTAGTCAAGCAATCTAATATGCCTTTACCAAATATTCCATCAGCCAATAAAGAGGTATTAAGCTTCCACAGATCCCATTGAGACAGCACACTACGCGATCTTGAACTTCCCAAGCAAACAGATACCATGCAGTGGTCTCTGAAGAAGATCGGGCGTACAATATAGTCAGAAATGCTAGTCATCTCTTCTGCTGAAATGTATATACGGTCAAGATGGGCATTGAATTGCTCTGAAAGTGAGTAAAGTGCATGGTACTCCCTTTTTCCTGACCAACATCGACAACAGCATTATCATGCACTAAATCAGACAGGGTGGCTGCACTTTGGTCAAAGTGTGAACGTGCTCTACGTCTGTCCTGCTCACAGCAGACACAATTAAAATCCCCCATGAGGATGATTTACCGTTGTGTGTGCGGAAAATTCCCGAAAGGAACTACGCTCCCGAAAATCCACTGGTGCATAAAGGCATATGATACGCCATTAAACTCCTACCATAACAAGGTGACAGCAAATAAAACGCCCGGGATAATCTATACTACAGGAGAGACTGGAAAACTGAGCTTTCTTGCTTATAAGCAGGAAGCATCCACCAGAAAAGCCCGCAGATGGACTGACACATACGCTGTAAGGTTCTAAAAAGGACTCTAATGCAGCCGACGTGTCCTCATCCCTGCAGACCTTTGTCTCCTGGATGGCCGCAATGACCACAACCATCTGTTTAAGGAGGCGTAAAAGCTGGTATTGCCTTGTCCTGTTTCTTAGGCCTCTTACGTTAGGTTTGGCAGCGTGGAATGCTGTGACACTTGCCACTCTCTTGGAGCATCTTAGGCGATTTTTTCACATCCAGATGTACCACCC